>CAJQUW010008500.1:0-741846 GCA_907163375.1 Prostheceraeus crozeri | reverse complement strand
TCGTATGCGCAGCAGCAAACACAGTTTGTAGCATTGAATAACCAAAGAGTTTTTTCAAATTTTTACTCAATTGACATTGAATGTCATCACCCAGTTTCAGAACAACGCGTTGATTTTCAATTGAAAACGAAATGTGGTGTGTCTTTACATCATATTAACTTTTCATCACATGCTTCAACTTCTGTTGTATATAAGGATTTACTACATGAATGAAGCTTTCAACTGTATGATATAGACGCGGCATTATATTGATAGCAACTTTAGATTCTTCATAAGACTGGTAAATTTTCTTGATGCGATCGCCATAGATGTCCACCCACCATTCATCATTAACTGAATCAGCTTTAGTGTGATATTCATGAGAAGCATACACCACACCGCTTCCAATAATAGGTGTATAATGTCTTACAAAATGACGCAAGGTTGGAGAGAAATAAACTGTAAGTTTGTCATTATATTTCTGAATAACCAACTTATTTTTGTTCGCCATAATTTTCTCTCCATACTTCTTACCCACAGTCTCATTCCATCGTTTTACTAACTCAATAAGTGATAAAGGTTGAACACCACGCTTTTTCAAAATGATGCGTTCTTCGCATTCTACAACATCTTCATCAAATATTTTAAATCTATAATGAAATTTGTTGATTCGATTTGAATAACTTTTTTAACATTTGCAGTAGCAATTGATGTTAGATGTAGTCCATGACCAAAACCAAGATGTGGATAGAATTCATTATCCAACCTCAGCGTAAGACCTTTAGTAAAAGAATGAAAGCGAAGGAACTGTCTCCCACTCCAATGATAGATAGTAAACTCATAAGCTTTCTGATTTTTATTCTTCATGATGGAAGTATTACCACTATTGAATGCCTTAATAATTTTCTCATTCCCAAATGGTTCATAAGAATCTGATTTTATCTGAATCCATTCATAGTTCCACTTTCCATCTGATGTTAAATTGTATGGGAACTGAAATGCATTATTCATCGTTATTCCATCATGGGTGCGAGGAGTCAATATCATTTCTTCCAAATCATTCACATTCTGAATATTGCTATCATAGCAAATACTAGAAACGCCAACCTCCCATTCACCTTCTAAATGCAGTGGGCGATTTAATTCTACTCGATAGTCTGATGGTTTATTTTTGGGAAATTTATTCATAGAAGCATTACTGGGTAAGTAGATTAGAAACGAGTCCTTATTTTCACTTTCCATATTATTCACATTAGAAAAATATATTAGCATACGTTTGCATTAACTCTTCATTCGGAAATGGAGTGTGATACTTGTCACAGCATCTTTATGAAAAGGAATCAACGCACCAGCATCGTCATATATGGCAATATCAATTTGTGGGATGTAGTTTGATTTCAGCTTTGTATAATGCACTTTCTTGAAAGTATGCTCAGATAAAATACTGCAGCTTTTTGGCTGGTATGGTATCATTGCTAGCAATGGAGCTTCAACATCTCCCACACGTACATCTTCACCAATATTGGAATATATCTGAAAATAGTTAATACGACGCGATAGCGACATGTCTGCGCTAGCTTTGGTTACAGTACCACTTTTAAAGATATTTTGATCAAAACCCAAAATGTCCATTAGAGTTTTATCCATAATTAGTTCAATACCTTTTCCACTTATAGTGAGAGACAAAGTACCTTCTTTTTCAGAAAATGAAATATGTTGCTCATTAATCACTTCATTTAAATAATCTACAACCAATTTAACCGAAGTAATAATGCGAGGCATCAACACTCTTGTTTCATGTAAGATACCACCTAAAGGCTCTACACACTTTCTGTATAAAGATACGCTCCATTCTGTATCAAATTGATTTGACCTTTCACATGGTAAATGTTGCATATCAGATTTTCCATGAACAGCTGCAGAACGATGTCGTAAGAACTGATGAAAATCTTTTGAACAAACTAATACTAGATCATCATCATTTAATTTACTTATTGCAATATGATTAGATGATTTGATATAAGTCAATGTTGCCACTTGTTTACCATCAACTCGAAGGAGATAATTAAATTTCTTCAATAATGTTTCAGGAGTCATGTTTGTCTTTCTTGGCTTAATCACAATCTTCTTCACCAACGTCTTCTCATTTCTTGGAATAAGATCTACATAATAAGCTTCCTCTCGATATATTAACTGTTTATGACCACTTATGTGGTAATTAACGTTAAAATTATCATAGCTTGTTAAGGCGCTAGCGAGGTTACCTAAATCATTTCTTAAACTTGGACTTAAACCAACAATCCAATCTTTCTCAACTACATGATGTACATAATTATAATCATCATTGTGCGGAGTAAATTGGACAATATGTTTACTCGCTTTATTCAAGAAATCATATATAAACTTTTTACATGATAAGAGATCTTTCTTTGGCCACTGTGGAATGTATACTCGGCACCCCTTTTCACATTGATAAGCAGCTGTACGCCTCATATTAATAGTCATCACCTCATGATCAAAAGTATAGACACAGTTGCTATAAACAAGTTGAGTGACACCCACTTCCCAATTTCCATTTAGCTGTTGTGCATGATCAATGGGAGTAGAAAAGAGTGCGGCTCGATTACTAGTAAGTCTCTTTGTAGCCGCATTGCTAAGCAAAATATGATAAAACGACATTTTTATATTGCTGATCTGCAACTTTGCATAACATCATGAAGACTTGGATTTTGGACTCTCTACAATATATCAGAGTTGATCGTGATGGAAACGTACATTTCAAAAATTCTCATGGTCATACATCAAGAGGAATTACATTAACATGGCGACAATTTGTCAACCTCAATGATATCATGAGGGATTTGGAATATTTTGAAACATTAAGATTCATCTCCTTGGGTGATCAAGTTTGGCTTCAACATTACAGAAATGAAATTCAAATCTGCCATTCTCATTCCGCAAACTGTTTCTCATTTCGCAAATACAATTGGGAGAAGTATAGAAGATATATACATCGCTCCATCATGACATTTATTCGTCGTGAGTTCATCGCCCTACTATGCAAATCTTAATCAGACATGACTACCACACATCATGAGTTGGAAATTAGATTCCCTACAACGTATTGAAACGGATCATGATCGAAACGTCTATTTCAAAGATTCAACTGGAAATGTGAGAAGAGAGTTTGCTTTATCTTATCGTCATTTTCAATCTCTACATCATATCATGAAGGACTTGAAATACTTCTATATGAAAAGACATTCACGTATTGGAAATCGCATCTGGCTGCGCGTCAACAATCAGCGAATTCAACTCTATCATTCCCAACTTCATACTAACTTCACATTTCATCAAGGTAGTTGGGAAAAGTATAAAAGGAAGGTACATCGCTCAATTTACTCATTCTTTCATCATAAAGCGCCATCGCTACACCATCGTCAACATTCTCCGTCGCTTCAGACTCTACAACAAAATCGATCTCACAACATTACACCAACAGCTTCCAAACAGCAAGTATTACCCGGGCCGTCCTCAAATGTTAGTGGTGAAGATGAACAATTCACGGAATCTTCAACTCTTCCCAAATGGGACTGTACAGATTCTCGGCGCCCTTTCTCATTCATCGGCGCAGTCAATGCGCTTAGAGCTACAAAGACTACTACGTCGGATATGGAAGAGGGAGAGGTGTGTGATGTCGAATCTGACTGTGGACAATATGGTGATCTCTACTCAATTGAGTGAAAGTGTATCATTTTTGAAGATTCGTACCAGCAGTTACAATTTGTGTTATGAACCCGAACTTTTTCCTGCAGCTCTCATTAGTTGTTGGTTACCTGTGCATGTGGCAATCTTTCATAATAGTAAAGTGATCATTACTGGACTAAAATCTCATGTACAAGCAAATATGATCCTAGACTATCTCATTGAGTATGTACGTACCCAGCGGATTGTAAAATAAAAAACAATTTTTTCCAACATGATGTTTTTATTTCAAATCATGATAGAACTTACAAATCATTTTTTCATTAGAGGATGGGTTACATGAAAAGTTTTGAATAACAGATGCAAATCGAGATACATGTAAACGTTTTAAGATGAAGTATAATACAAAAGCACCACACGTTGATGAAAGTGGATGTTGTAGTATGCGTTCATTTCGCTGATATTGACGCGTATGTTTTCTCAACCACTGCTGTGTTGGTATATTTGGAGGTTGAGCAAGAGAGTCAAATAGTTCACCACGTCGGTCTTCTCCAATAAAGATCGCTTTCCAATGCTCACCGCCTAAATTCTGTGAATGAGTGTTTAGCACAATAAAGATGGGATAGTGATTTACTGCAGGTGGTAAGGTATCGAGTGAATAGACATTATCGAAAGCTTTCAACGTCGCTTCGTCTGCATTACGCTGCACTTTAGTCTTAATATCGTCAGCAGTCAACCAACTCATTAACGATTATACTGAAGAATCACGTCACGATACTTTGTAATTTCAATATTTGAATCGAAGACTGCATAAATTAATACATTGATCGTCTCAGGTAGTGTTCTTTTGAACGTCAAATCCAAACGAATATTATGAGGCACGTTCGCTTGACGATAGGGTGCACTAATATCGCTGTCAGCAGTCAAATCAAATGCATAAATAGTATATCCACTCTTAAACTCTTTCATAGTCAGTCCGTTGGTGTCATCCGTATTGTAAAAGCCAAAGACACCCATAAAATCAACATAACTGCGCATAAATTGATCCGAAGCAAAATCTGGTTTGTAGGGTGGACCAGGATGACTCACACCATTTACACGTAAAGCAATTTCACTTAACTGATTGTGTTTAAAATTGAAAGGATTCTTCTTTATATTACCATTAAATGCATCATTTTCAACCATTGCCACCATGAGGAGCTTCGGTGCTTCCGATGGAAAGAGGCCATCTTTCATGAAACTCTTTTGATCTTTCGGAATTGTAAAGGTGAGAAGCTTTGTATGCTGAACGGGGTAAATGGCATTTTGGCGGTTAAGGCCTTCAGCATGCCCTCTAATAACACTTGGATTCGGTACTACTCGACGAATGTAAAGTGCAATATCTTCCACATGAATTCTAAAATTGTCAACTTTAGCAAATGCATTCAGCGCAAATTCAGGCTTATTCAATGTCAGCTTGAGTCGCATGCTGGTATTACAGAGTAAAAACTTTGACTGTCTAAAGAAGTCTAAATTCAGCGGACCATATAGCTGACATACTCTACTATCTTTAATCATAGCAGATCGCTTTACAAAGCCACTGTTTGTTTCAACATCAAATTTTCCTGCTTCATCTCTATACCATCCCATGGCTTCCATATGACTTTTTTGTGCTGCTGGATGAAACTGTGATACATGATTGAAATATGATTTATAGGGATAATCGCTTTGACCACCTTCCACCTGCTGCTCTCCAATCGTTAGAGAAACATCGCGAAGTAATGTAGTCAATGGTAAATTGTTCAGTCCAACTTTATGTGTATCGTCAATAGCAGTTCCATCTGCTTGCTGAATTCTAAACCTCAAATCAAGCATCGCATAACTCAAATCTATGTAGTCATCACTACCACCAGGAATAACAAATTCAATGGACCAGCATTCTCAGCTGTTCGAGGATGATAATCTACAATACTTGAACTAAGAATATCTGTCTGTATGGCTTGTTGATCGAACAAACAAAAACCGGAAGTTTTACACTCCATGATTAGAAGTTATAGCAGCGTCGTCGTTTAGCGCCTGATGAATGATTAGAGCCTCTGCGACGTTTGCGTGAATGCCTTTTGACTGAAGATCGCACCTTACCAGCTCCGCGATGTTTCCTCCTTCCTTTATTCATTCGTTTAGGTGATTTCTTTCCTTGAGTAACACCAGCAAAGGTCTGCTTCAATGTTTTTAAACCGCGTTCCTTCCCACGATTCAACAAACTGCTCTTAAAACTTCTACCTCTGGAAAGATCACTAGCAACATCACCAGCAAAGCCAACGGCATTACTTAAAACATTTCGTTTTAAAGATCTACCGACATTGGATATGAGAGGTGCTACAACAGATTTCAGTGCACCAAGTATGCTACCTCCACGTTGGCGGCGAGCGCCGATGTAAATTTGTCCTCCGCCACTTACATAGGAGGGTCGTGAATAAAATGAGGCAGTTGGATTCATAGCTCAAACCCTAAACATTGTTAGTTACAACTTTGCATGAATCACTGTCGATCACTTAGATGAAAGATGTCGGCACGACGCATCCAAGAGTTCATACTTGAAGGATAACCAGTCCATTTAACAAGACACCATTCTTCACCTTGCCGTTTTTTACATCGAATGATTTTCTCTACCAAATATGTTTCACTTTCAGTGACTAACTCAATCTCATCGCGGTAAAAGCTACCCTCAATGTCTTCATTATCGTAATCTTTCAACTTGTAGGTGATCGGAGAGTCTTTTTGATTAATCCTTGATACTGTAAATACCTCCTCTGTCCAATTCGGGAGGTACCCTTTAGCAAAAACACTTTTCACTTTTGAGATACGAACTTTATCGCCAATTTTCACATCACTTTTCACATGAGTGCGTTTACGTTGGAATGATTCGCGCACTTTATCTACATTGTCAGCATTTACATCTACTGGTCTGAATCCAATAGAACGATGGATAGAGTGATTGTAGGCATGGAGTGTATCTTGTAGAACCTTTGTCCAATTTTGTGTCAAGTTGGCAGTAAAATGTCGCCACAAGCGATTTTTTAATGTGCGATTAAAACGTTCAACGAGTGCAGCTTTATAAGCACTCTTTACACTAAACAACTCAATGTCATGCCTCTCAAATAATCTTCGCACATGCTGATTTTCAAACTCTTTTCCTTGATCACTCTGAATTCTTTTTGGAATGCGACCTTCTCGAAAAATTGTTTGGAATGCTTTTGCTACTCCTTTCCCTTCTTTAGTTTTTAAAGGTTGAGCCCACGCATAACGCGAGAAAATATCAATGACGGTTAAAATAAAATTATTGCCCGAGTTATGTTTTGAAATGGAGGCGACATCGCACAAATCTGCTTGCCACTGTTCATCGATGTCATGAACAATGGCGGGTGCGGTACTTCTTTTTCGCTTGTTTGTGGAGTGTATAGGTAGCCTGACCCTTTAACCATCGTTTCACTTGTGATTGTGGAAGACCACTCGCTTTTGATAATTTCTTGATAGATGCAAATCCTGCCGGATGTTTTACATCATAATAGATTGACTTCAAACGTTCAGTCGATGACGACTGACTCTTTTTCCTCCTTCTCATCTTTTTGTTTTCTTGCCTTTCTACATTTACAACAACTACAGCATTTAGCTTTAGCGGTTTTGCGATCGTGTTCACATTGCTTAGGGGTTTCATTATGAGAGCTGGCGCAGCAAGTGCAAGTGACAACGACATTCACCTCTGGCGGCTCATTACATGGCAAGCAACACATCTGCTTCATATTAATAGTCTGAGAACATGTATTTTCTGGGAGGAGCTGTTTTACGTTTTCCCTTTACTAGTTTTAGTGGTGATGTAGATCTACGTCGAGTTCTTCCTCTTGTTTGCTTAGTGAGTGTGGGAGGGGATGTAGCAGGTGACGACTTAAACCAATTTGTTGGCATTTTCATCGTCTGAAGCATTGGAGCAGTAGCTACTGTTGAATCAAGTTCTTTCAATGTCTCATTATTCAAAGCAAATTTTGGTACATTATGCTTTTTCAATAGTTTAAGAAAGTATGACCAACCAGGTGGAACATAGCCCTGACGGCGCTTTCTACGTGTCGCATACTGAATCAAGTCTTCATAACGTGAAGCATCAATCACTTTATTTTCATCTGTAATAATTTCTCCTCTATCATTTACATTGAGATGGAGTTCAATACTATTGAAAAGAGATATGGCATGTGCGCGAGATGCTAAAGGTGTAGCAGTCGATACAGAGTCACGCATCTTATTCTTCAAGTTTTTTAATTGCTCAACAGTTTCCGATTGTAATAATACAGCACGATGTGGATCTTTGATGTGAACATTTTGCTGATAATCTATTTCTTTCCTATACATTTGATTTGCAAGAGGTTGCTTTACTTGCTGCATGGCAGTCAATTGTACATATTCATCCTGAGGAATTACAATCATGCGAGAATAAGAACTCATAGTTTGTAGATAATCATGGGAGTTTTCAAAATATCACTTCGAAATCTAAATTCTTCCGGACACTCTTGCGTAAAGTCAATGAATAAGTAACCGTATGGTTTTTCAGTAGCTGCTTGAAAAATTTCAATTAAGGCTTTTGATCCTCTGGGTGCAACTTGTCGCGCTAAAATTTCAAATTGACTTTTATCTCGCGGATTCTTGAAAATAGCATAATAGTGTGTATTCAGGTTTCGTGTACGAGCTTCTTTTCCATCAGGAAACAAATTTTGTGTGATATAGATGATAAAGCACCTTTTATGATGTGCTGCACGAGTGAACATATCTGTAACATCTTTTGAATTCTTACTTTCTTTTAATAAATCATCCAATACAACAACATCATTAGACTGAAGTTTATCCACTGGAATAATTCCTTCATGTCGAATAAAGTTGCGACTTTGCAATTCCTGAAACAGCGACGGTTGATAAATACCATAACACCAAATCACTCGATTGATAGGTTCCTTAAACAACTCCCTTCTTTTATCCAATAAATTCAGCGTGAAAACAGTTTTACCTGCATGAGATGGACCTGATACAGTCAGAACTTTATCACATTGAAGTCTGAAATCCATTTTATTACTTTGAGACTCAACATTTGCATAATTAACGCTTAGAGCCAAAGATATTACCCAATAGGTTGCCCACGGCAGGAGCTATCATTGGAAGTATTGCTGAAAGGAAACCGCCCTTTTGTGTTAGAGTTTTCCTCTTTCTTTGAAGGGTGACTTTAGGATTGGAGATGAAACGCAATTTCGTAGCATATCGCTTAAGTAACTTTCGTTGTTTTGGCGCTAATTTCTTCGTCCTCAACTTCCTCACATGAGAAATAATTTCACAAATGAATTTATCGTTAGCATGTCGTATAGCATTGTATCGCTGATTTGCTTTCATTCGTCGGAGAGCTTGAATGGCTGAAGAAAACTTTAAAGACTTTTGACTTTTACGTTTCGCCATTTTCCGTGTTAGTCTTTGCTAAAACCTATCTTTACCACATTTGCATAGGTACTAACTATTGCGACATAAGTGACACTCGAAATGAGCAATATCACAGTGGTTACATTGGCAAAGTTGAATGCAATTACGTATGAAACAGCGTTGACAAAAAGCATGCTTACATCTCTTGAAGATGCGCTTTTCATTTCCATCCTTTCGCTTACATACATCGCAACACATAGTTTCACCGTTACTGATGTCTATAGCAAGTCTTTTTGAAGATATGAATTTGCTAGCCTTTTCTAAATAATAGACGCATGTACAGAAGGAATATACTTCGAGAGTGAGCAGACATAGCTCGAAAACCAGTTGTGCTACAATCAAGTACCACTGCATTTTCAATTTTTCTTTATGGAAAGTTGAATGTGAATATCTGAAATCGCTTCAATCACTAGACTGCTACCATGATGGTTAAATGCGTTAAGACGTTCAGCAATTTTTATCATATGTCTTTTAAAAAATTCTTGGGGTGATCTACCACTTCCATTGAATAAGAAGCAAAATGGAAAGAGCGACTTTCCACCTCTTCCTTTCCAAAATGACTAAACTTAATTTTCGCAACTAATCGCGCCATGATAATGCTATCAGAGAATGTATTCATTAACTCTAGAAATAGAGTGCTAGCATCATCGACCACTGCTTCGATGTCGGTCTCATCTTTATGAAAATTTATCACATAATCTTGAACAGCTCCTTTTAAACTTTGCCTATGAAAACGTAATGTTCCGCAGTCGTTTGAGAAAGACATGATCGCCCTTTATCTAACCCATCCATTGCATGAAAACAACAACTCTTCTCATAGTAACATTTATTGAATAACGGTAACAAGCATGCATTATAAATCAATGGTTTGAAAGAGATAAAATAGATACAGCTGGTAACTATCATACAGCGAGCAATGATAACCATACAGGACTTTGGCAGTGTTGAGGTAAGGAGGAAAGAAGCATTGGTTATGAACGTAGCTACTACAACGAATAGACAAAATAGGAACACACAAATCCTTAAAACGTTTCGTGACTTCATGATAATGTTGATTCACTCTACTATCCCAAGGTGGGAGCAAAATATCATCAATGATTAGATTGGGAAATACTTTCCTCTCCTTACCAGGATTATTACAAAAGATGCGTATAACATTGAAAGCAGCTAACCATCGTTTAAAGTCAATAAGAAGAGCAGTCTCACAAGAAAAGCCATAGTCTTGCAAATATTTCAGATTAAGTCCATGAATGTGTTTTCTCGCCCATTGATCAACATTGGGATCGCAGTTGGCATGTTGATGATAGACACTAACAATCTGATATGTCCAATTGTTCATAGCAATAGCACTGAGCTCCTGTACAGGTTCACCCTCACAATCCATAAAAATGATGATAGAAGCCTAAAACGGAAATTACACATCTAAGGAAACGTTCTATAACATATTACAAAATGAAGAATTACATCGATGCTTTTCACGACAAAATACACAAATGATATGATGGCAACGAAGAAGTAAAATGTATCTAATAAGGCCACGTCTACGACACTCAAAGCACATAAGCGAATTGTCATAGGGTAGAGTTAGGAAAGGACTAGTAATTCTCCTTCTTTGATTTGCGTTTTGATGCAGCATTCTTCTCCGACTTGCGCTTCGTACCACTGCTGTTAAGGATTTGATCAATTATGTCGTCCACGTTGGGCGGTTTTGGAATATATAGGATGGATTCCATATGCATGGAGAGAGAGGCTATTTTATTATCCTTATGCCGACCATAATATAGCCCATTCACTTTGAAAAGGATATCCCAAGTACCTTCTCCGAGCTCATCACATCTGATGGGTATTGATTGATCTCCATCCTTTTTATAATAACTACACCAATGTGATACCGGTAGGCAAATGTGATTACCACCCCAAATCGTTCTATAGGGAGTATCCTTGGCATCTCTCGCCTTCCACTCTTGAGCAAGAGGAGTAGGAATGTCCATATTTAATGTGACGTACTCCTCAATGATAACACGTTGGCAGCGAATGTACGGACTCACGGGGATCAGTATGTAGTCCCCAAACTGATTGTGCATTATCTTGACATCCGTGGAAGGGAGCATTCCCGTTTGGAGTACTACGCTATGATCGTCATAACGCAAGACTTGTTTAAATTTACGCTGTAGCGGTGTAGGATTGTGTACCTTGGTTGTTTCTTCCACTGGCCTCAGTTGTAGATGGTCTGACCGTAGCGAACCTTGTAACGTTTGACCGCCATTTTGTCCTACTAGTGCAGCAGATGGAGTAGATGCCTGAAAATGAATAAAGATTGTATTAAGTTTACGTTCAAGGGAGGAGAGGGAGGGAAGTAGCGACTTACCATTTTAGTTGGATAATAGAACAGGGGACTAGAGAGAGAAAATGTGCGTCCGTCACTCTTATGATTCAACGATGGAATGATTCTCACTGTGGAAGGCTCGCTATTTATAAAGAAATGCTTGATTCTCATTGGATGATGATCCTCATTGGACAATAACATCAAGCTGATTCCAAATCTGGCCTCCGTTTACCCATCCGAGCCTTCGTTTTGGCGCTACAGCCCAAAACGTCCCAAATTCTAACTCTGTCGTTTTTCGCCAATGTCCCAAAATCTTATGGCGTCTCACATCTCAACGAAGGCAGATAGGAACAAGCCGATTCTTTCAGTGAATTTGTCTCACTCTTAGCTTTCAAACGAGCTATCGCACGACAAAATCCGTCCACTGGAAGCCAAAATTGAAGCTAGCTGTCCAGAGGGGGGGGGAGGTCAGTGAAATTTGATGAAAAATGTTTTGGTGACGGTCCCAGGTCGAAATTCCACACTTTGGAAAATTTTCAAAATTTTACCCATACAAAGTCACTCTGACACTTAGGATTTTTTCAGGTGAGCGAGCTCCGACCTAAAATCTTGTAACCGCTCTAACTTTTGAACGAAGACAGATAGGAACAAGCCGATTCTTTCACTGAATTTGTCTCACTCTTAGCTTTCAAACGAGCTATGGCACGACAAAATCCGTCCACTGGAAGTCAAGATTGAAGCTAGCTGTCCAGAGGGGGGGGAGGTCAGCGAAAATTTTTCTCTCCGATGGCGTTCAAATTCACCCTACCGATGCAGAATTTCACGCTGAATCCGAATCCGGCCTCCGTTTTCTCATCCGATGCTTCGTTTGGGCGCTACACACCAAAACGTCCCAAATTCTAACTCTGTCGTTTTTTCGAAAAATGTTGAAAATTTTTTGTCGCCGATTGCCTTGAAACTCACCATACAGATAGAGAATTTCACGCTGATTCCAAATCTGAAATCCGTTTTCCAATCCGATGCTTCGTTTTGAAGCTAGAGCCCAAAACGTCCCAAATTCTAACTCTGTCGTTTTTCGCCAATGTCCCAAAATCTTAAATGGCGTCTCACATCTCAACGAAGACAGATAGGAACAAGCCGATTCTTTCAGTGAATTTGTCTCACTCTTAGCTTTCAAACGAGCTATGGCACGACTAAATCCGTCCACTGGAAGCCAAGATTGAAGCTAGCTGTCCAGAGGGGGGGGGACGTCAGCGAAAATTTTTCTCTCCGATTGACTTGAAACTCACCCTACCGATGCAGAATTTCACGCTGAATCCGAATCTGGCCTCCGTTTTCACATCCGAGCACTCCTTCCACTCGAAACAACCCATTTTACAACCCAACATTCAGCAGATTGCACGAAAAACATCACACACTATAGCCTCAAGACAAAACCTGGCGGTCGCCCAAGACCACCACGACACTCTGTCGTTCCAGAGGGGGGGGAGTCAGACACGAAGCACCACGGCGGCCGACCACGACACTCTGCCGTTCCAGAGGGGGGGCGCCGGTCGAGTGTTCGCCGTTTTCTTACTACTAATGGAGTACCATTCTAAAATACGAACCTACATTAGATGGTGAAAATAATTATGGTTTTATATATGAAGTTGATTTAGCATACCCTGATTATATAAAAGGCGCAACAAAATATTATCCTTTCTGTCCCGAAAACAAAATACCTAATATAGAAGATTTTTCAGATTATCAAAAATCTTTTATTCCTAAGAAATGCAGGCCAACAAAAAAACTTATGTTAACACAAAGTAATAAAGGAAAGTATGTTGTTGAAGGAAGAATGCTAGATTGGTATTTAGATCATGGAATGATTCTTTTAAAATTCACCGGAAACTAGTGTATAGAAAATCTAGGTGGTTAAAAGATTATATCGAGTTCAATATTGAAAAACGTAAAATAGCTAAAAGAAATAAAGATAATTTTGGAAACGTGTTCTTTAAATTAATGAATAATGCATTTTATGGTAAGACTTTAGAAAATGTGCGTAAATAGACAAAATATTGAAATAGTTTATGATAGAGATAGGTTTCAAAATTTAACAAGGAAACCTACATATAAAAGAACTACTAGATTTAGTGATGAACTATGTGCAGTGCATCTAAGACGAAACATTATAAAACATGATAAGTTTAATTTTATAGGATTCACTGTATTAGAATTAGCTAAACTATGTATAGATTTATATATGATTATTTAGCACCTGCTTATGGCAAAAACTATAAATTACACTTTACAGATACTGATAGCGTTTTCTTAGAATTAACAATACCGCATAATTCTTCACTTGATGAAAAAATTAATAAAATAAAAGATATCATTCATCCTTCTGATTTATGTACAGTAAAAGATGAACTAGAAGGAAATGAAGCGTACATAACAGAAGCTGTATTTTTAAAATCTAAATGTTATTGTTATAACACAAATTCTAACACAAATTCAAAAACATCTAAAACATTAAAAGGAATTTCAAAGGCATCAGTGGCTAACCAAATAACATTTCAAGATTATAAGAATGCATTATTTAATAATCAAATAAAAACAGCATGTAATTATACTTAATTCAAAGAAACATAAAATGTATTTAAAAGAGGAACATAAATTAGCATTAGATCCATTTGATGATAAAAGAAAAATTTTACCTGATGGAATAACTACTTTACCTATTTTCTAATTTTTAAATTTCCAAAGATTGAGAAAAAAATAAATTATTCGATCACTCCGCAAAAATATTTTCTATCGACTTTCAGTCGGGGCGAAGCTTAGTCAGAGAACAATTGTTCGATAACTCTATCATGTATTTTTTTATCAATATTAATTGTAATGAAGCCATAATCTTTTGACCAAGCATTATTGCACGAATTCTCAAATTCATCTTTATCTCTTATGTACATAAATCTCTTAACAAATCACATAAATTTCTTGCATTTATTTCAAATAGTATAAATATATTTACATTCTTTCTAATACCACTTCCATCTAATGAATACATACTTTGTGTTAAATAAAAACACTACAGTTATTATGTCTACCTCTTGTGAAATGATTTCTCTGAACTGACTGATTTCTATCATTAACACAATCATCAAAAATTACACAATGTTTCATTCTTTTATCTAATTTACAAGGATCTTGCATATTACCACTATCATCTATTAATTGTATCTTTATGTGCTTATTTTTATTAGATTCTACTAACTGTTTATTTTTCGCTGCTTCTTCACACCACGAACTTTTTTCCTCTTCATATTCAGATTTTTCATATTCTTCAAATAAATAAGCAATTGCTGTTTTTTAAGATTATTTTCAAATCCATATTTTGAAAATTGATAAACAGGTTGTTCTGCTGTTGTTGTATAAATTATAAGATTGTAATAATCTAAAAAATTTGGAGTAGTTAGAATTTTAAATAATAGATATGTTTTTTCACATCCTGATCTTCCGCAAATAACTGATAAAACTTTATTGAATAGATTTCGATGATGATTGAATTTCACTTTTTTATTTAATGCTAGGTTTGTAGAAATTTCTTCACTCATTTTTAATAAAAGAATTTTTATTTTTTAAGAAGAAGAAAATTAAACTTCTCTAACTAAAAGATCTATCAAAATCTCTTCGCCTCCAAAATTTATTTCCTTTCTCATCTGTTATTCTAATGTTAATGCTGTTAATAGTTTTTCTTGTAATAGGGAAATAGATTAATGTTTGTGGAATTACATTTAATCTATAACCAATGGGTACAGTAAAAGCTGGAAAACTGAATATCAAATTTGACAGTTTACCATTTATATATCCTCCTTCAATAATGTCACCATGTACAACAATTGAATTTATTTCAGTTATTTTAGGAATCTTCTCACCTAAATGGTAACCTTGACTATAGGTTTGTTTATTAAATCCCAATAGTTTTGATAATGATCTATCATGATTAAAATCAACTTGATGATTTTCGTCTAAAGTAAGAGAAAATTTGTTTACTGCTGGTTCAACTGCGAAATGTAATTGTTTCTTATCTTTAAATGGTATACCTAAATGTCTCTTAATTTCATTTGATATTGATTCAACTTCGTAAGAACCAGGAAGAAAAGTTAGTACTTTCCACGTTTTGCCTTTATCAGTAGAATATCTAAATTGATCATTCACATCTTTGATAACGTTTTGAATAGTGTTAAATGTGGAGAAACTAGAATGCAATTTGATAATTTTTATTTTGTTCCAAATGTAGAATGGGTTCTAAATTACAAGTGTGTGATGAAGTAGTTGTTATAATTTTTAACGTCGTACTAAATTTTGATGATCCCAAAATCTCTGTTAGATTTTCTAAATGATTATTAATTTTTTCTAAATCTGCTGAACACATTTTTAGATAAGAATTTTAAATAAATATTTTTTAGATTATATGTCCTTTCTCCATAGAATTATGTCCTTCTTTTATTGCAGATATTAAAATATTTAATCTATTTAGTAATTCTTGTGGATCATCTGGTGAGAATACAGTTGTTTCAGTTTTAAAACCTTTTCCTACTTTAACTCCCGTTGATAATAAATTTTCTAATTCTCTATAACGTTTAAGAGTTTTTCCTGCTTTAACTCTATCTAACATAGCTTTATATTTTATGAGATCTTCTACAGCATAATTATTTAAATCTGCTCCTCTTAAAAGATCAACAAAATTTCTATCTAAACTAAAAGGAGATTTATCTGGTGAAAAACTTAAACCTCGAAAAGGTTGTGGAAATATTTCTTTTCCGTCAAGATAAAATCTTGCAAATAATTTTTTATCTAAAAAGAAAGTAGAATGTTCAAATAACATAGATTTTGGTAATTTTTTTTCTATATTTGCTTCTAACAATCCATAATCATCTAATAATGTTTTAAGTTCTGGATCAGTTATATTTACCCGGTTATCCTGATTAGCAAGTTCTTTTTCAAGAGTTTTAAATGGTTCAATAGTTTTTTCAAAATCAGTTTTTACTTGTTGGGTTTGCTGCATTTTTTCAAACATATCAGATTGAATACCAGCTTTTGTCATTCTATGCTGAACATGATTTTCTTTCATAATATTTTTTTGCTTTATTAACTCATCTAATTGTTGAATTCTTTTTTGATTATCAGCTTTAATTTTATCCATTTTTAAAATATAATATTTGAATTTTGTGGTAACATGGGAATACAACAAAAACAATTTACTGAACAAATTATTTTTTTTTATTGCTTTGTCGTCTGACATCTTTTCGTCTAAAGTTTTGTTTAATAAAGTTTTTAGTTCTTCTAAAAAAATTTTATCATTTTCTTCATTAGAAATTTTACCAGCCTGTTTATTCTTGTCATTAACTTGTGTCTGTAATTGAATTGATATTTTATTAGCTTCATTAGCTATTTGATCAAATTTTTCAATCTCATCTAACGTGATAACATTATCATCACATACTCTTTGGAAGTAATATTGCAGTTTATCATAAACTTCTTTAACGTGAGAATATTTATTTTTTAATGATTTTCGTTTCTTAGTAATTAAAGATTTATCTAACATTGTAACAAGTGAAGTTGTAGAAACACCGGTACCTGTTAAAGCTGTAGCAACTACTGGAATTACTAAAACACCCGAAGTTATTATAATTGTGAATACCCCTAAACTTACTGTTATAAAGATTCCAATTCCTTGTGTTACATTCTTAACTTTAGACCATCTCTTTCTTAATTTTTTATAATGTTCTAATCTTAATAAGAATTGAGATTCCTTATCTTTCATATACCTAACTCTATCTTTGTGGTTTTCTTGATCCATTTCACTTGTTTTTAATTGTGATAACGAAGGATATTCTCGTCGTCGTCGTCCCCGTCGAAGTTTCTTCCATTTTCGTCGTTTCTTCCATTTTTGAGGTTTCCATAAATATTTTGATATCTTTTGGTCTATGTGAAAAGACTACGTAAATTTTTGGACTACGTGAAATTTTGAGACAACTTAAATTTTCGACCACGTGATATTCTTCGACTGCCTAAATTTTCGACTATGTGAAATTTTTGAAACCTCTTTTCAGTATATGAAAAAATCCCAACGAGCTTAAAACTTTTTTGATTTTATCCTTAAAATTATTTTTATTTATAAAACTCTTTTTCAGTGTATGAAATATTTCCGATACTCATTCTGGAGGTATCTTATTTTTTTTAGTTGTCCTGAATCGGTCATATATTCATTTTTTGCATTTTTGGGGTAGGCTACCTTATTTTTTTGCTTGTCTAGCTGGACCGGTCATATATTCATTTTTTTCTCTTTAGTTGTCTTGAATCGGTTCTATATTCATTTTTTTTTCATTTTTGGGGTACCTTATTTTTTTTATTTTTTGCTTGTCAACGGTCTTATATCCATTACTGACATTTCTTCCTAAATTCCTGTCTGCGGAAATCAGTAAGAGAAAACACAATGTGCACACCGAGAGGTGCTTCACGAGCATGTTCACGATCTGCCCATCCGTTCACTGGCAAACTTCAAATACCGGTACGCATTTTTCCCATATTCAGCCATCAGGTGAGTCATCATTTCCCTCGGTGGAGGTCAGGATTTCGAATCCTTGATCTGCGCGCACACAAAGGCATGACGTCAGAATGAGACTCTCGCCATCTGTTTCGCAAACCATAGCACTTCACGTCGTAGTTGCTGCGCCCGATAAGTTAATCGACAAGACTTTTAGCAACTCATTCCATGATGACGGGAAACGGGGGCAGATGATCAACTATGATATGATCATGAATAATTTTTCTAATCACTAATTACTTCATTTGATTAGGCACACCACACTGTTTCCTAAACCAAGCAATTAGTGTCTCTCGGCTGACCAAGTGAATAAGTTCAGTAATCAATTACATGAGCTTCAGCAGCTCACGGCTAAATTTCATGAGAACAAAATTGAGCAAGAGATAAAAGAGCTTTTCGGGTTCTGCAACGATTTCGGAAACGGATTCAGTTAGGTCACCCGCAATGACGTTTAGACTTCCTTTAACTGTGATTGGTTCCCTCAACGACAACTTATGCGTAGTAATTCAAGCACAATGGCATTGAATGGTTATATGCCATTTATTCGATGTATTATTTGAGTTATATTCCAAAAGTTTTGTGATAATTTTTGTTGACTATAAGACAAGCAAAGTCACGAGGTTTCGCTTTCTAATTTTAACATCACTTCTGTACGCATCAATGTAAAGTAGGGTATTTTGTTCCAAACTCGCCCACCGGAGAAACTCGCCCACCTACGTAAACTGCTTTCCCACGGTGAGAAACCGCTACATTTGCAGCCGTCACGATTGCGTTCCTCAAGATTAGCGCTTCCTATTTGCTATTCGATCGGCCAATCAAAGTTGGCTGCATCATTTCATCAGACAGATCGCCTTTTTCATTTCGTGTGTGAAATCCCGGTGAGTTGCACGTCATCTAAGTGAGTTGGCGTTTATTGCTTAACTTGTCGCTCTAGCAGTTCATAAGGATAGTCAGAAACATTTCAACGTAAATATCATGAGAACACATCATCACAAAGCTCTATTAAAACTATGAAAGTTATTATTTCATTTAGTATTCGTTCATGCGACAAAATGTCGACCGTTTTATAGAATAAGAACAATTAGATAAAGTCGCCCAGCTGGATTTATGTGGGCGAATTTACCCTAACTTTTGAAAAACTTCAAATCGTATCCGATTTTGCTATCAGACTTATCCATTATCTTATGTGGTATCATCATCCGTCAATTCTATACAGAAATTGCATAAATGTACAGTAGTTATTTGCGATTTGGCCCACAAACCTTCAACATAGATAGGATATAGGCCCACTTAGATGGGAATATATATGCAGTAATTTTTTGTAGAAATGTCTTCACCTGGACGAAAATCAAAATCAAATCGCCTACAAAAAAAGAAGATGGCCAGAACGGGTAGCTGTAAGGCATTTAAGTTAAACAAGTGGGATCCGAAAGATATGGAAAGAGCCTTAGAAAGTTATTACAATACTCGAACCGAGGTTGACGCTTCATCTGTTCGCATGATAGCACGTCGATGGAATGTTCCGAGAACTACATTGCGAGATAGAATAAGTGGGAAGACAAAGTCGATTACCTCGTCATCAGGAAGAAAACCAGTGTTTAGCAAAGAAATAGAATCCGAATTAAAAGAATTGATAATAAAGTTAGCAAAACAAGGGTTTGGTCTTTCTAAATCTGCGGTGTGTAAGCTTGCTTACGACTACGCTAAGGCTAATCAAGTATTAGTTCCATTTAACGAGAGTAAAAAGTCGGCGGGATACGAATGGCTGTGCGGTTTTCTGTCCAGAAACCCATCAATTTCAACCAGAAAGCCTGAAATTCTTTCGACGTTTCGGGCAAGCGGGATGAACCGGCCTCTAGTGACGAAGTTCTTTGATGATTTATCCGCTTTTCTGATTGAGAAAGAGATATTAAATGATCCAAAGTACATATACAACGCAGATGAGACGGGATTACAAGACCATTTCGAAGCCAATGCTGTTCTAGCAAGTGCTACAGGCCGTGTTTTTCAAATCACTCCCAAGGAAAAGGGCGAAACAACGACATTGTTAACTGCCGTTAATGCGAATGGAGATCGCTCTCCGATGTTGATAATATTCAAAGAAAAGATTGTTAGAAAAGAATGGGCAGAATATGCTCCACCTGGTGGCTACATTCGATGCAGCGAGAAGGGTTGGATAACATCTGAACTGATGGTTGAATTCGGAAGAAAATTTGCTGAGTTCATTCAAACGAAGCGAAGATATGGGGACATAGATAAAGAGAAAACTGTTTTACTGCTACTGGATGGACATTCAACCCATTCTCTTAACTATGACTTTATCGTTTCTCTTCACTCACAGAATATCGAGGTTTGGTGTCTACCCCCACACACTTCTCAGTATTTGCAACCTTTGGATAAGGATGTCTTCGCAACAATGAAGCGTGAATGGCGATCTATTGGACTTCAATTAGTCCGAGAAAATGGAGGCCGGTCACTGTCCAAGATTGAACTTCTAAATTTGATTACCAAAACATCAAACAAAGCATTTGAAAAAAACGTAGTGATTTCGTCTTTCAAACGTACAGGCATTTTCCCGTTGAACATGTCAAAAATACCTGCTGACGCATTCCTTCCAAATAACATCACAGAAAAAGAAAATGTGCCTGTAGATAAAGACGAAAATGACCAGTCGACACTGACGCAAACCGAAGAGATTCCTTTAGAGCTTCCAGTCAATGAAGAAAACTCACAGTCGACACTGACCCCAGCCGAAGAGCTTCTAGTCGATGAAGCAAACTCACAATCGACACTGACCGAAGCTGAAGCGCTTATAGTCGATGAAGCAAAACCAAAATCGACACTGACCGAAGCTGAAGCGCTTATAGTCGATGAAGCAAAACCAAAATCGACACTGACCGAAGCTGAAGCGCTTATAGTCGATGAAGCAAAACCACAATCGACACTGACCCCATCCGTAGATTATGTCGAGCAGCTACCCGAACTGAGTCCATCGATCGGCGACAACGATCCCTCTTACAACCAAGATCTTCCTCAGTGCAGCTTTTGGAACTTATGTTCAACTCCTAAGAGGATCAGGAAGAAAGAAATCAAAAGGAAGCGAATACCATTTCATCTGACAAATAAAACTTACATCAATGAGTTGAGCCAGAGGAAACAAAAAGAGGATGGTAAGTTCAGTTTACGAAAAAAATAATTAGGGGACCATTTGGGGTTTGTATTTAGATATTTGAGATTCTTATTCAGATCCATGTATGGGCTACTTATTAGTGATATACTCTCATGGACACAAGTTTACAGAAAACTTTCATCTTTATTAGTCTAACATTTAGACAGAAACCTAAACCAGACACTTAGATAATAAATAGGCTATGAATAGGTCTATTTTTTCACCTTCGACTTACGTATGTATATCCTTAGACATTTTAAATCATGCACAATCTCTTTTATCCGACCAATATGTTGTGCCTACCGTTGGTGCATGTCTTCAATAAGTCGCAAGTCTTAGGGGCTTAGCTTAGTTATCGAAGTTTGCAACATGTTCTGAATGCTATGTACAATGTAATTGCATTACAGAAAATATGCAATTCTTTCAGTTCATCGCTATCGTTCGAAGAAGCGTAGGAAGGTTGAGAAGAAAGCAAATGTACATGATTGGTCGTGCTTATACTGCGAAGAATCATGGTCTTCTTCGAAACGCGGGGAACAATGGATCCAATGTAGTAAATGTGAGGAGTGGGCTCACATTCTTTGCACCGGATATGAAAAGGCAAATGAAAAATTCGTTTGCGACTTTTGCTGACTGCTAATTTCAATGCTAAATTGGGATGTGGAATTCAAATTTTATATGAATTGACTAGTTTTTGTTGCATTTCATTTTGGGTTTGATCTAGGCTTCAATGAAAAAAATCCATAAATTTCTAGAATGTAGGCCTGTATCGATAAGACTGGAGTGGAATATATTTTCGATATTTTTAAACGCCTATGAATCTATAGGTGAAAATACTGAGATTAAAGCCTTAGAGTTAATAAACAAAATGATAGGTAACATCGAAATAGACTGTGTAGAACGAATCTGGTGGGAAATTATGATTAGCTAATTGTTTCAAAATAGGAGTAGGCCTACTTGTAGCATAGATAATTCTTGCTTAAGTGATCTTATTGATGGCTGTAACAGGCTAACAATATCTTAATAGACCATATCCTATAGAGGGATAGACTTAAAGCTGTTCTATATGTAGAGCTATATTACTGGGCGAGTTTACCTGAGTTTGTGGGCGACTTTATCAAGCATGGGCGAGTTTGCACAAAATCAAGTTAAATTTTGTGCCGTGCTTAAACCATGTGTGGAGCAAGATTTAAATGTCTGACAGAGAGTTCGTTGTCATATTGTTGTTAATTGGATTATTTGGAAATGATGAGGCTGAAATCGCACATATATCAGCATTCTACGAGCACACGGTCGTTGAAAAACACATTGCCGAAGTGGGCGACTTTGGAACAAAATACCCTACATCTAAGGACAGTTTAGTCCACTTGAACAAATGGGGGTTAAAGGGAATCAAATAGCTGGCCTATTGACCACAGAGCATAATCGTAAAAAAACTTTTGTTGCAATACCGGTAATTTTCAGTGTATGCTGACATTTTTTTAGTTGATCGATACTCTACCTACCCCACAGTAGACAGTATTGGTCGCATTTCAAGAGTTATCTTCTATGATTTCCTGATAAGTCGACCTGTTACCTTGAGACAGGGATGCGGAGTCGGAGCCCTATCAGTTTTGCTGGAGTCGGAGTCCGGATTATAACTAGACCCGAAGTATAATACAAACAAATTATTTGTTCCCGTGCATAGGCTGTAGCTGTCACTGTCTTGATGTCAACTTTCTCCGTCAAACAAAAGTACAGAGACAGCAGAGCATGGAAAGCTTATAATAGTCGAGAGAATGAACCGTGATAGTGAAAAAAGGATTGTCTTTTCACTCGGTGATTTAGCAGAGAAGACAAGCCTTCCTATCCTTGATCACACCTACGCAACAAAGATCACATCACAGACAAAAATGGAATACCAATTTTGTTATTACCTCTCTTATACCAATTTATTACCTCTTACCCTAACGTAGATCGTGTGTGATCTCTCCTCCAAAGCGCATATTAAAATAGAAACTGTACTCTTATTTTTTTGGAGAAGGATGGGGATTTTCCTGCCTGGTAGAGACTGGAGGAAAAAAACCGTGTGAAGCACACATCAACAATATAGGAGGAGCCGAGTCGTATGCATCCAACCTTACGCGACATTTGATAACCTTTCATCGAAAATGATTGATAATTGATACAACAATAATTATTAAAAATAGGTAAGCCAATAGTGATCAATGATGTAGGTTACCAGCTTGTTTTAAATAAAACTGGTCTTTATATACTTGCCACCCGGAGTCCTTTCAAAATGACAGGACTCCGCATCCCTGCCTTGAGATTCTAGACACGCGATATGATCAGCCGACAATTTTTGCAGATGGAGAATTGATTTTAAAAAGCCAGACATTGCTTCAATATTTATTCAGCCGGATAAGCAACAATTTGTCAAGAGAAAAGCACCCTCAAAGACGCGCAAAAAAATGATAAAATCCCATGTCCTTTTACATTCGCTCCAGCGGCTTCAGACCAAGAATTTCAAATCCCTTTCTCATCACTTTAGCGGTGGCGTGGCACAATAATATTCGCTCCATATTGATTGATGCAATAACACCTGCAAGACACAAAACATGCTGTAGGCAGTGGCACCAAATGGATTCAGTAGACGATTTATCTAATTTTTGATTGGATGCACTTCATTAGATTTTTATATTAATTTTGAACTTTAAAAGTGTGAGCATGTAATCTGTCACCTTTTAAATTCATTTTCACAGTGTTTCCTAAGTTGAACATCGCAAAAAACCGCGGAGGTCTGCTAAATCCGCGGAATTAGATGACATGTAAATTGCGAAACATATATCATGCATAATAAATTAGATATCATACTGTGCAGTAATAATAGCATCTACGTCATTGACACACAGACGGTGAGAATAGACATAAATGTGTGACTTGATGATTATCATGCGATTACAATTCCATTAAGGCGTTTGCTTGTCAATGCTTTGGAGCAATATTCTATCATGAGAACATGTTAAAACCATCCTGATTGCAAATATTCGATTTTCGAAAATCTATTTCACTTGGTAGACGTAAACACTAATTATTTATCTATCAAACAGCAAATTGAATTTTGTCAGTAATTGAAGCAAAATGAAATAACAAAAAATTATGTAAATTGAATATTTGTTTATTAAACAGTAAATATTAAGTGAATTCAGGCATATGAATTCACCGTTTTTGACTTAATGGTATTCTATCAGGACTTCATGACAAGTTTTGACATGTATTTCGTGACGATCTAAGTGATCCACTTTCAATAGAAATTCAGTGGGGCCCAATCATATCTTAATATGAAAATGCAAGTGTAGTGCATAATTCAATAAATGCAGTTGACAGGCAATTCAACTTTGTCTACAGTATGATATCACGAAAATGTCAAGACACCAGTTAACGAGAATCTCTGAAATTCACTTTTCTGTCGTTCTATAATTAACTACAATTACATTTTTTGCATTTTAGGAAGACATCTGTGTCAGGGATAGCAATTTTCTGGCATTTTCAAAAAAGTTGATATGATGATCACATGGTTGTTGTGCACATTAGCTGTCACTGAAAACTGTCTTTTGAGAAGATTTTCCAATGTTGTTATTCATCAGCATCTTCCACTTCTTGCAGGGATGCATGTCACCGATTATTTAGCAATTTTCTGTCAAGTCCTGCATCGCGAAATATACTAATACAAGGCATGATGGGGTGATCCACTTTTCTTGTTAAAATGCGGTTATTGTGTTGAATTGAGTTTCTGAATACTAGAGTTTACAATCTTAATTAGCCATGCATCCCGATTTTCTTCGCACTAAGGTTCTAAATTTCAATTCGTGCGTGATTAGAAAATGATCTATGATTGCCTACACGCACAATCATCATCAATCATATTTCTACTTGTCATGACAAGTAATAAGTTTAGATAGCGGTCTATCCACCATCGACCGGCTTTCTCATGGATATAAAAATATAGACAATAGAGCGCCAGAAAATTGCCTTGGTCGCAGAAAAAATTACATATCTTATAATATATCTATGTACAGTAATATATCTCATAAAAATATATTGCAGGCCTATCAAATGTGTCATGAAATTTAAAATTTGTGAATATTGCTCCAATGCCTAGAATTCTTTGAATCAAACATTCGAATATCAAACGCTACACTGGATAAAATACTATCGCAGTAATTTGAAAAATGGCAATCCTATCAAGTATTTCATATAAGAAAATATACTCATATTAATCGATTATTTGACTAAGGAAATTATGAAAACTGAATACATGTTTCGTGCTGAGCAATTAAGAATTTACCTGTTTCTTTGTCCTTTTCCATACATTTGCAGGCATCATAGAATTCAGTGAAGACACCACTCAAATCATAAAGGTAATCGCATAAACTATGAAGAAACAAATCATCCTCAATTTTCAATATAGTATCAGGGAAGCGGAGAATGGCTTTGGATAACTTCAACTCCTTGTCGTGCTCCAGTTTGATATTTGTATCTGAAATAGCTTTTGATAGATCTTCCTTCGTTAATCCCGCCTTGCGAATGATAGAACTACAAATAGGACAGCAGCAAAATAATTACGAAGATTACTAATTTTTTGAATATATCAATGCTTCACTCTGAACGCTATGAGCTTCTACAGGCACCCGCAGGCTTTTCTCTCTCTCTCTATGAGTAGTTCGTCTTTTGTACATATCTCTCCGCACACTCTCTGGACGGACAACCAAATTTCACATAGGCCAAGATGAGGCCACTGCTGACCAATGACAGACATGTAGCAAACTAATAGTTTACTCAAATTATTCATTTTTTATAGTTATAGACAGACAGGAGAGATAGCACAATATACAAGCAATTGATTCATCAGTTCATTGAAACACTAAATTCAAATCGACGAATTCATGCCTAACTTATTGTTTGACATATGTTTCAAACATTCGATTGCAGGAATACCGATGTTCAGAAGTTTTACAGGACAACAGTCATCAATCTAATCAAAAACTTCTTAGTAAATTTCCTGACAAAATAGCGAACCACACGAATCACAATTGGTACTATGAACATTGAAGAAGAAATAAAAGTCACTAAAAGCAACTCCTAGATATCATATTTTTTCATAGTGATAAAATTTGATTGAATATACTGTTGGCTGTGATTCATTTGTCCAGAGAGCATCTATGAGCATAGATCGAAATGCATCGCAAAAAGAAATATTTAATGTTCTTCCCAAAACTTTACTAAAATATTTCAAATTTTATCTTTTGCCTATCTTGGGGGGGGGGGAGGAGCCGTTCAAGAAGTGACAAAAAGTGCAGCCAAAAGTATTGGTATGTTTCGAAACTGCTTGCCTAGTAGTGTTTAAAAATACATGTTTTTAAAATCTTCTATGTCCTTTTTGCCAGAAAATCATAGATATCAAACTTTCATAATTGGTAGACCTATTCTGTGTGGCTATATAAATAAGCATTTGAACAAATACTGTGTGGGCAGCGAAAATGCGCAGACAAAAGCAGTGATATATTTCAAGCATGCTAGATTAGTGGTATTTGAAAAAGTTAAAACTCTAAAATTGAATGTGTACTTCTGGCCAGAAAATCATAGATATTATTCCTTCTATTATTTGTAGGTATTCTATATCTGTACATGTAGCATTACAGAAATCGAAGCCAGTTTTGTTGTGAAATGATGTATTGAGAGGTCGGCAAAGATTACTTCACTCATAACCGCAGAAAGTTAAGCAGTGCGTTCGCCAGTAGTGGTTTTGATTGTCGAGCCAATCAGAACCGCAGAAAGTCGAAACATCGATTCACGACGGAATCAATGTTTCTGTTCATACAATCTTTTTCACTATTTCACAAAACTCAGCCATTGGCCACAATAAGACTTTTAGATATCCACAACACATCTCATTTCAGATGAACAATTAATTTTAAGCCATTCCATAGCTCGTCGCTCCGTTTGTGTATCTTTGATCATTTGTGATATTGGCGCACAGCAAAATGGATTGTTATTGAAATGAGAGGTGGATTAAAAATTCTGAAAAATTGCGTGTTTCGATTTGCTGCATGATTGACAGAAGTGAAGCTGCTTGGTGGCAGCAAAAAGAAATCATTGATTGATTTGTTTCAATCCTCGATTGAAAGAAAATTGCTCAAAGCATTGAATTAATGATTGAAGGATAGATATAAACCTCATATCTATAGCTTCGAAGGTCAGCTTTTTGGAATACATGTACCACTAATCTAGCACGCTTGTAATATATCACTACTTTTGTCTGCACATTTTCGCTGCCCACACAGTATTCGTTCAAATATTCATTTATGTAGCCACACAGAATAGGCCTACCAATTATGAAAGTTCGATATCTATGATTTTCTGGCCAGGAGGGCATTGAAGATTTAAAGGATATACACTCTTGGATTCCTATGGATAGACATAGACATAAATATGGGGGGTATGGGCGGGCGTAAAGGGCCCATGCCGATGTAATATTGAGCGACTGCTTACATTGGCGGCAGACAAAAACCCAGTTCCAGAGTTCGCTTGATTCGTGAGGATTCGGTTATGTCGCCCCAAAAGCTCGGTGCCGGAGTTCATTTGACTACTAGTGAGGATTCGGTTATACCGCCAAACACTCGGTTCCAGAGTTCGCCTGACTCGAGAGGATTCGGTCATGTCGCCCCAAAAGCTCGGTGCCGGAGTTCATTTGACTAGTGAGGATTCGGTTATACCGCCAAACACTCGGTTCCGGAGTTCGCCTGATTCGTGAGGATTCGGTTATGTCGCCCCAAAAGCTCGGTGCCGGAGTTCATTTGACTAGTGAGGATTCGGTTATACCGCCAAACACTCGGTTCCAGAGTTCGCCTGACTCGTGAGGATTCGGTTATGTCGCCCCAAAAGCTCGGTGCCGGAGTTCATTTGACTAGTAAGGATTCGGTTATACCGCCAAACACTCGGTTCCAGAGTTCGCCTGACTCGTGAGGATTCGGTTATGTCGCCCCAAAAGCTCGGTGCCGGAGTTCATTTGACTAGTGAGGATTCGGTTATGTCGCCAAACATTAGGTCTACGAGTCGGTGTTCATCGCCCTATTATGATGTGATAGCCGGATGAAGTCAAGTTACTCTTTCGCGATGCATCCAGACTTAATGGAGCTTCTTAATGCACTCCAGGGCTCAAGCGCTTTTCTTAAAAATCAAGAATCTGAGCATTTCCAAAAATCCGATCCTAATTTTTGGTAAAAGTCGATCCTGTTAAGATGATTGATGGCTTCTTCCTACTTAGAGACTTGCATCTATCCACAAAGCAAGCCACATAGCCTATGGGTCAAGCTATAAAAGGACAATTCTATCGAAAACGTATCTTCTCGTAAAAGTATAATTTCATCTTGTCTGAACTTTTGGTAGATAGCAATTTTGCATCACTTTCTATTTTTTATATTCAATTGATGTATGTACTTTTAATCATATTGAAATGTGATTGCGTAGAAATATACACCAAATGCGAAATAAATTACAGATATCTTATGCTATTGATACTTGACTGGGCATCTTTATATTTGGGTGAGATAGTATGACACGTTGGTGCACTGTTCTGATGAATGGGTGGACTATTTCGACAACAGATTGTCTTGTTTTAATAGCTACTTGATTTAAATGGATAAATGGGTGGCAGAAACTAAAAATTGCTAGATCTGTGTAATAAGGCGAAGTTGAAACAGATATAGTAAGCGAGCTAAACTGATAGGAGTCTGCATGACGAACATAGTTATTGGTCGATAGCACAATTGCAAATTTTATAAGTACAAAAAATGCGAAAGAAGTCATTTACAGTTCTCAATCAGTTGTCGCAAAGCAGTTTTCTCAGACGGTGGGTGGCTTTTCTTTGACCGGTTTTGACAGCCTCTCATTTAAGTTTAGATAATGAAAGCAACACATTGACTTTATGTTTAATACCCAAGCGCTTTCGTGGCCTCTTATCAGGGGTGGACGGCCAAGTGAACATGCAAAGAGATGACTGAGAGACATTCAATGAAACATGCCGCCAGTGACGCCAACATATTAGTGCCAAGCATATAGCTAAAACAATACTAATTGGCATTCAACGGACTTTGTGCCATGTTACAGAAAGAGCACTGAGAGCTGAAAAGAATAGCTGTTTCATTTAACAAGAGATCACACCATCGCTGAATTTTTTGATTCATTTTGAAGACGTGGTGAAAAAGTTTAATACTGAAAATCAAACCTCATGGTTGCAGATAACGATCGATCAGCATGAAAGTGTAAGTAAAAAACAACGAATCAAATCAAATAATTACACGATTATCAATAATAATAAAGATACTAAAGACAACATACTTTACGGAAAGTTAAAGAAAAGTGGAGTCAATGAGTCAAAACTTAGTAAGGCAGGAGTCCCACTGAGGACTTAAGGAATGTTTGGTCCGATTTGCGGAGTCAAGCTTCTTTGACCATACCGATTCCTTAACTATTCTCCTTTGCCTAACTTCTTCCTTTTCCAGCACAGTCATGCTTCGAAAATCGACACGATGGTTGCTCTCGTGAACATGAGGGACCACCTCCGAACGCTCTATGTCGATGTTCTGTACACTCTTCTGAAGTTCTCGCTTTCTCTCCTGAAGGGTTCGCCATGAATCACCCACGTAGTTCCATGGACAGTCTTCATCGGCACAGGGAAGATGGTAGATGACATCCAGCTGTGTCGACGGCGTAGGGCGCTTACGGACCGGCAAATTCGAGGCTGGTTCCATCCCCGCATTGATTCTCAATACAAGCATTGTCTTTTATTGCATGTTCTGCATGTGAAGTCTTTTGAAACCGGTGTTGGCTACTGTACCGGCTCCAACTCTGCTAAACGGCATATTCAACCCCTTCTTCGCGATAACCAACACTTTAAATGGATCCCGCGAGTTTCGTTATTTCAGTAAATTGCAACAGATAATCCTCAGTCAAAATCGAAGAACATGGCTTCATGGATTGCATCAATTCAGGCTGGTCAGATCCTTGCTTGAAATACCCATTCACCGGATTGATTGTTTCACAGTATTTTCTACAGAGAATTATTTCGAAGAACAAAACCTGCTCCTTGGAACGTTCCTTCCTGGTGGAGTCATCGCGGAGATATTTTTCGTGAAAGTTTTTGGATCTTAAATAGTCAGGTTGTCATGCTGGCAGAAGCACGCAATTAGATTCTTGCCTTCTAACACATGGATTTGCATGTTCAAATTTGAAGAAGTATTGACTATTTGAACATTCTAACTCAGAAACAAGCGTAAGCGATTAAATTTTGATCTAGATATTCTGCATTTATCAAAATTCTGTCTTAGGCCAGTCCACTTCTTGCAGTTCTATTGAGTTGCTACCATTAATAGCTAGCACATTCACTGTAAGCTGAGTAGCATAAACAGCTCAATTTGAGATGCTTCTGGTGTCTTGAGCTCTTGTTGCTCCACACAAAAGTCCAAAGCGTCAATAAACACATTTATGTGGATAGAAGGTAAGTGCATAAGAAAAAGGAGACATTTTGAAATGGCTGCTTCGTCCGAATTAGCTAATCATATTCCAAAATGTATGCATCTAGCCGAAGGTTTTGCAGATGGTGAGACCGAGTGATATATTGAAGGACGGGCTCAGACCACTATACTCGCCTCTCCCACGTGCCTGATAACACTACTATTGAAACACTGCTTGGAATAGCAAGCGAAAAGAAATTCTAACCTTTCATAATCTCCTGACTGAGTCATCATTCTGAAGGATACACTAAATTCTAAAAATGATTTTGACTATAAAATTCTGCTGTGAGGAACAATCAGAAATGAGAAAGCTCTTCAAAACACTGCACATGGAGAATTATTGCAGAACTTTATTTTCATCTTGATACTCTGACAAATTTTATTTTAACGTGCAATTTACTAATCAATTTCTAGACGTTTGCTCCGAATGCATTATTGCTTTCACTTATTCATAAATGTCTAGCTTTAAGATCAATGAAATCAAGATGAAAGATTCTGATTTAAAAGGACGTATTGTCTAAGTATGCAGCCAAATACATGTATGGATCTATAAATAAGGTAAATACGAGTAATGAACATGCGATAAGAAATGGCAATTTCACTCGATACTTACACGATACGGACGTAAGCATAAAGCAGGTAAACGGCTGTGTTTCCCTTATCGTCCAACATCTACAAACAACAGTTGCACATAAAAAGTTGGCTGCCAGCATCATTGCACTTAACAGTCAGCTATTTATTACTAAATGAGATTGGAATCTTCACATTCGAAGGGAAATTCAGCGCTCTCACCTTGTCGAAAGAGAATACATAGTCGTTTGTCCTTGTGTGTGAAAGATCAGCGTATTTGATGCATCCATACGCCACTGACTCCTTGGCACTGTCAAGTTCTTCAGGTGTCAACTCCTATTATCAATAAGAAAAGATGGATGACGCATAAGTTGAATTATCTCATCTATGTATCATCTATGTAAATAATTGGCAAACCCATTTTAATCGTACACCGGTGTCAATCTTTATCCCAGCTGACACAACAGTTGTAAAATTTCTTGAATTGGTTGATTAATTATTTTTAAATTTATTCTGTACACGCAATTGCAATTAAAGATTTTCAAAAAAAGAATCGTCTTCCAATGCATTTTTTCAAAAATGACAAAAATTATCGAATCTGAAGGTATCTGGAAAATTACTCAGAGCTGAGAGCTCCAGTAAACTGCCTACAATAAAATCAACGCTGACATAACGAAATGATGATCACTCAACAACAAAAAGAGAGATAGACAGATTAAACATAAATATTACTTTAAGCATCCAAGTGAAAGAAAAGAAGGTTATTCCTACTTTAAGCATCCAGGAGCAATTCCTATTCTCACTTGGTTTACTTTGACATGATGAAGTTGTGTACACGGGAGGTCAGTCATGATGAAATCAGGAAAAAGGTTATCTCCCAATTTTACGACATATTCTTTCATTCTAAAATAATTCGGTGTATTCGACTGACGACAACAGAAGGTGACAAGCTTCATCAAGAAAAACATGATCGCATCCATTAGTTACGTAAAAAAAGATGAAATCAAATGTATTTATAATCAATCCCTGAGAACAGTAGACGACAGCGGGATTTAAGTTACTGCTAGATGTAATGTCTCAGTTCGATGATACAACAATCAGTGTAGAGATGCGGACCCACATCATGTGAATATACGCATATTGGTTAACATTGAATATTAATGGCAACTTAAGTTTCTATTATATAATATATATTATCTCTATATCTATGCTTAGGGACATCGTGTTAGTGATGGTGATAGAAGCAGTCGAGCATGAAAATGTCAAATAATTTATTGAATAGCGCTATACGAAAATCAAACTTAAAGAGTCTTAGGAAGAATTATTACCAAAGATACATGAATTATTTACTCACGGAAAAATATCAATTTGTAATAACGCAATAACATGCTGAACAAATTCAAAAAGCATTAAACATGGTCTGCATGCATCACATTTAGAAATGATAATATTTTTGATGTGATATTTACTTACCTTATCGCGTTCCTTTTCTATCAGAACGTTTAGAGAGCGCTTTAGACCTTCATCCAAAAGGTCCGCCAATCGAATGGTTTCTCCTGATCTTGTCTTAAATTTCTTTCTGCAATATACATACATTTGATTACCAAAAATAGGTTGTCGATAAAATCCATCAAACTAATATTTTAGTTGGCAACTAATAAATTGATATTGAATAATAATAATGACACGGAATAGCAAAGGAGAGGACTCACGCACTTCTATACTGTAAAAGCTCGAGGAATAGTTGTCCTTTGTCCACTACTGATGAGTTTCATGATCAAGTTTGAGAGGTTAAACAGCTAAGTTCTCTGTCATTTAGCGTCACACAAAATTTTTGGTCAAGGTTTGATTTTAAAAATATGCGTCTGAAAATTTAAGTTGCTGGAACATGTTATTCAAAACAGCAAGAGGGTAAACTCATCTTATCACAAAAATGCATACTTCATGGTAATAAAAATGAGGATGAAGTTCTCATTTTTGATAGTAGCGAGGAAACTGCAGAGTGCAGACTGATCACAACATCGCATGCAAGATAAGAGCAGACATAAATACAAAGAAATAACGGGTTGGCTTTATGTGAAAGTTACGAACTATAGTGTGATAAATCTTACTGGACATCTATTGAATGTCATGCACTGCGAAGTTGTTCAATAAAGTGCTGCTGCGCAGAGTTCAGCCCGTACTCGAGCCTTTCCTTCAATCAGAACAGAATGGCTTCCGACCTCACTATGGCACCTGCCATCAAATCCTAGCACTGCGTCGAGTGATTGAAGGGGCAACTAAGTATCAGACCAACGCCATCATCATTTTCGTCGACTTCCGCAGACCATTCGACGGCCTCGACCGACACTCTCTCAAAGAGGTGCTGATCACTTATCGAGTGCATCCACGCCTTGTCAGAGGAATCATGGCTCTTTATCAAGCGACTTCGGCCCGTGTTTAGACATCAGACGGCATGACTGAGTTCTGTACAAGCTCAGGAGTTCTACAAGGCGATACACTTGCCCCTTTCCTTTTCGTGTTTCTACTGGACTGGGTACTGCGTGTGGCTATCCCAGACGACAGCAAGGGCTTCCTACTTGCGCGACAGATTGGTAGTCGAGTGCCGGAACAGAGAATCTCAGTACTTGGATACGCTGACGATCTGGCAATCATCTCGTCCACTGCTGTGGGTGCGCAGGAGATGCTAAACAGCTTAATGATGACAGCCAGTCGAGTCGGCCTGCAAGTGAACTCGACCAAGACTGAGTTACTCTTTGTTCCAGGGCCGCATGCTGACATTTACTTCGATGACAATCCTCTCAACACTTGCCAGGGTTTCATATACTTGGGCGGCCGAGTGCCGAGCTGCGAAGAAGACTTAATGCACCGGAAACGGTTGGCATGGACAGCATTTGGAAGGCTTCGAACAGTTTTCCCTTCGGAGGGCCTATCCGACGAACTGCGCGCAAGACTTTTCAGTGCAACCATCGAGACTGTCTTACTGTACAACACCATCATTTGGACAATGACTCGCACACTCGAGACAGAGCTGGATGGTGCACACTCACATCTACTGAGGGCTTCTTTTAACGTGCACTGGCCACAGCGAGTGTCAAACGCAGACTTATATCGACGAGCCAGATTACTACCACCAAGTGAGAGGCTACGCAAGGAGCGCTTAGCACTCGCAGGAAATCTCATTCGCGCGGAGGAGTCGTGTCCTCAACCGGCCCAGCAGCTTCTTCTGTGGCAGCCGACGCAACCAAAGGCGGGGACAAGGTCATAGAAAGACTTTTCCTCAGCTTCTATATGATGATTGTGCTGCGCCAGACCAACTGTCCGCTCACAAGCATGTTCGCCAGCTAGCGATAGGGCGCAAGATCTGACGCTTTTTGTATCGTTTGTATTTTTCATCTTTACGAATAAAGCGTATTATTATTATATTGAAGGTAATTATTATTTGGCATGCGACAATCATTGAGAAATGACGCTCTAATTATGAACATTAAACCGCGTGATGTCTATTCCACATGTTTCGTCAGCATCAGATCACGCAATTGCTGAGTCCTTCCCTTATGAAGTCAGGTAGAGATATAAAGTGGTCTAAACAGATTTTAGGCCAAGAGGTGCGGATAGGGGCAGGGAACCGTGACGACTCGTGAAATATCGCTGCAATGGTCCTCTAAGACTTCCGCAGTGAAGTGGCGGAGATCATCACGAACATTGTGAATCATTCTAAAACCATGCGTTAATGATACATGAAAACGGAAATGTTGTTACTTGATCAAGCGATAGGATGAGAATAGAAACATGATAAGAAGTAACGATGGATTTTATCATTCAACGTCAGTTTTTAAGCTCTACATCAATCAAATCTGAGAAATAGCTGTGGTACAAGAAATTACGTAAGTGACACCCGGTGAACCTACAAATGTTCTGACGCAACTTTTAGTCTATCAAATAATTAATAATTCTCGTTCTCATGCTCATATTCTTATTGCATGTCAAAACAGCCAACCACGTCTTCCTTGTCAAAAGTAAAGAATCTCCTTCGATTGATGGCCGTATGCTTATAAATATAATCGATTAGACAAAGGGCGTTTCCGTCAACTTTAAATACGTTGCGACATTAATTTGGGTGGAGTCAACATTATAATCTTTGAGAGTCTGTTCAACTGATCTACATGCAAACGAATGGACGCCACTACCTGTGAGAGTATTTAGCAAATAATTAAACGATTCCTACGACCAAGAGCTCAACAAATAAACTTCCGCGAACTTATTGCCTCTGCAATCACTCATTCCTTCCTTATCATTTCAACGTTATGCTTCACATCATCTGCACGGATTGAGTCGTCACATTGTTTGTTCACTTTATTTTTTTTTGTTTCCGTTGATTTAAGCTGGACCTGATAATGCTTGCAATTTGCCAACCGCACAAAATCGATATCAACCAGTCTCTCATTGTTCCAACGGTCTATAATCTTCAGCTATCTCTACCATGGGTTCTGTTACAAGTCGTGTTGAAGTTTTTAACTTCTGGTTTGGGACTAATATCCTGTGGCACTTATCTCTATCACGAAATAAAAATTCGTCGACTTGGCCTCACGGAAGTAACATTAGACTACAGACCACTGTCGACAACAGTTCACATTACGCTGATATTATACAGTGGACTCCTTCTTCCGTTTGGTGGAATTATATTTCTCTTGAGTGTTTTCAGACCTCAAATTATATCTTCGACACTTGCAATTTTGAATGAGACATTGCATTTAAGTATGGAACTTTTCATTTTGAGCCTCTTGTGCTTGAGTCTAGTACTTCATATGGGGATCATGAAAAGCAACGCTTCAAGCGAACATTCTAAAATGTTGAGAAAATCGATCAAAGTGATCTCGAGTGATAATGAAATGGTAAAGAAAAAGAAACGACGAATTACGATAATTGGCATGATCGCTAGTTGTATTATATTATTGGTGATATCATCTCTTAACATCTACAGCAAACTCACCCATGACAGTACACTAACATTTATATTCCATGTCATATATTTTTCATTACTATTATTACTACTTATTATGCTGTGCATTTCGATGATCGTAAGAAACTTGACATTCGCACACTCAGATTCAAGTGTCGCGCAACTGATTAGTTTTGTGAATTCTTTATTGCACCTCACTGCAGAATCTGAAAACATTTTTCAAGAAGAAACGGCGCCGACTACACGGGCAAGTGAAACTAGGCCATCAATTTCAAAAGTTGAAAGTCCCCAAGCAACATCCGACAATAAGGCACAAGTTGATAAAAGAGTTACTCAACGCTCTATCATCTATGTTCACCAGTCTATTGACGACAATAGCAATAAGCCATCAACGTCAACACGAGGAGTGAAAGCCAAAGCTGGTGAAGTTCATTCCAACAAGACGAAGGAAGCGAAACCGTCAAAAGTCTTGTCAACCTCAGGACTGATGAGCAATACATCGCCGCCGAAGAAAGTAGAGTATGAATATATGCGCCGATGGGAAGTAGACATTACAGCACTTCAAAACTCACTTATGTTTCCCAAACAACATGGAGGAAACTATCCGTTCAAAGAGAAGCCACAGATCAGAAATCCAACAGAAGATGCCACTGAAGAGAATGTGAAGGAAGTATGTACAAAAGATAGGAATCTTGCAAAGTCTTTTTCAGCACCTGTGAAAGAAAAAGACTTAAAGAAAGCATCTAAGGCAATCAATCTAAATTTGAAGCCGAAAGGGAATCAGGAAACAACTAAATCGATTTCACTTCTCTCTAAGACACAAGACAACACAAGCAAAGAATCTCAGCCGTCGGAGTTGTCAGTAACTCAAACATTAGAGATGACTCATAGCACTCGCGGAGACGATAACGAAATTTTTACGTCCACTACGGAAACAACCGTTACCCATGTCACTGCCCGTTTGCCTCAACACATGCAAGTGATATCTAATTCTAAAAAGTCCCAGTTGCATTCTCTTCTTCGATTCTATCTGCCACCAATATTCATTCTCTTACTTATTCTGTCTAAAGCACTGGCTGACACTTTGATTTTCGGCTACTTAAATCACCTATTTACTCATTTATCACCGCGAGATATTTGCATGCTTCAATACATCACAAACATGTTGGTTCAATTGTTTCCATTATTCATCTTAATTACTATGAGCATTTTAGATACGAACACCCGAGCCTATATCTTCGATAAATCGACAAATCATGGACAAATTTGCTGCAGAAAATCTGTATCAGGAAACAATGTATGAAATAAAACATTACAACTGTTTAATGGTATTACCAAGATTGTAATCGTACATACATATTGTCATATATGTTGTGTGATTTGTTACATCATGAATTAAATTGTTGATTGTTTACCTAATTAACATGAGAAAATAAACTGAATAGATGAATATTGTAGATTTCACAAATGTAAGAAACAGGGATGAGAACGCCGTGTCACAAAAAATCCAGAGGAACTCTTCTAAGGGGCCCATACGTAACTGTAACTTATGTTACAAGTAATCATAGAGTCAACTTTGAATAGTTATGAACAGGGTTCGTAAGGCTTCCTGGAGGCAAAACTTTCATAGTACTAGGCACATCCCAAAATAAAGTCCAAAATGTGCAACGATGAGTCATCATGCTGACTCAGCCCCCCCCCTCTGGAAGGAAGTCGCCAAGGATGTGCTGGGAGGAATGGGTCCGTGAGGAGGAAAGTGTTTCCCTACCTCCCCCCCTCCGGAAGGAAGGAAGGAAGATGGCAAGGGTAGGAATGTGAGAAGGATAGAGTGAGAAAAGGTGGGTTTTGGTAGTTTTGGGATGAGAAAGGCTGGAATTCGGCAAATTCGGACTTTTTGGCCAATTTTGGGTCTAGCAACTTGTTTCCAGCTCAATCGGAGAGAAAAAGTTCTGACCCCCCCCTCTGGAACGAGACTTCTAACTTTGGTTCTAGAGATCGTAGAAAGTCGTGTGATAGATCATTTGAAAGCTAAGAGTGAGACAAATGCAGTTGAAAGCTCAGTTTGGTCCTATTTTCCTCGGTTTAGAGAGGAAAATGGCAGGAAAACGTCAGAGTTAGGAAAGGCAGGTTTTGGATGTTTTGGGATGAGAAAGTCCATTTTTCGACATGAAGGAGTGCTCGGCTGGGAAAACGGAGGGCGAATTCGGACTTTTTGGCCAATTTTTGGTCTAGCAACTTGTTTCCAGCTCAATCGGAGAGACAAGTTCTGACCCCCCCCTCTGGACGAGACTTCTGACTTTGGTTTCAGAGATCGTAGAAAGTCGCGTGATAGCTCATTTGAAAGCTAAGAGTGAGACAAATGCAGTGGAAAGCTCAGTTTGGTACTATTTTCCTGGGTTTAGAGAGGAAAATGGCAGGAAAACGCCAGAGTTAGGAAAGGCAGGTTTTGGATGTTTTGGGATGCGAAAGTCCATTTTTCGACATGAAGGAGTGCTCGGATGGGAAAACGGAGGGCGAATTCGGACTTTTTGGCCAATTTTGGGTCTAGCAACTTGTTTCCAGCTCAATCGGAGAGAAAAAGTTCTGACCCCCCCTCTGGACGAGACTTCCAACTTTGGTTTCAGAGATCGTAGAAAGTCGTGTGATTGATCATTTGAAAGCTAAGAGTGAGACAAATGCAGTGGAAAGCTCAGTTTGGTACTATTTTCCTGGGTTTAGAGAGGGAAATGGCAGGAAAACGCCAGAGTTAGGAAAGGCAGGTTTTGGATGTTTTGGGATGCGAAAGTCCATTTTTCGACATGAAGGAGTGCTCGGATGGGAAAACGGAGGGCGAATTCGGACTTTTTGGCCAATTTTGGGTCTAGCAACTTGTTTCCAGCTCAATCGGAGAGACAAGTTCTGACCCCCCCTCTGGAACGAGACTTCTGACTTTGGTTTCAGAGATCGTAGAAAGTCATGCAATAGCTCATTTGAAAGCTAAGAGTGAGACAAATGCAGTGGAAAGCTCAGTTTGGTACTATTTTCCTGGGTTTAGAGAGGAAAATGGCAGGAAAACGTCTGAGTTAGGAAAGGCAGGTTTTGGATGTTTTGGGATGAGAAAGTCCATTTTTCGACATGAAGGAGTGCTCGGATGGGAAAACGGAGGGCGAATTCGGACTTTTTGGCCAATTTTGGGTCTAGCAACTTGTTTCCAGCTCAATCGGAGAGAAAAAGTTCTGACCCCCCCTCTGGAACGAGACTTCTAACTTTGGTTCTAGAGATCGTGGAAAGATCGTAAGATCGTAGATAGCTCATTTGAAAGCAAAGAGTGAGACAAATGCAGTGGAAGAAACGGCTTGTTCATATCTTCCTTGACTTAGGCTTGGGAGTGACTTTAAGATTTTTGCCCATCACCGAAAAACGACAGGAGTTAGAATTTTTTACGAAAATGGCTCTAGCGGGTGAACGAAGCCTCGGACGGGAAAACAGACCAGATTTGGAATCGGCGTGCCATTCTGCATCTAGAGGGTGAGTTTCAATTAAATCGGAGAGGAAAAGTCGAAAATTTTCTTCACACTGGGTCTCCACACGGGATTTTTTCGTGAAAATGTTAAATTGTGGGCACCTTTGGCGATGAGTAGCGGAGGATTGGAAGTGAATGAAGAGCTCGGATTTCTTTTAGGGGCAAGTCCGCACTTTTTTTCTCTAGGATCCTATCTTTTCAGATCTGTGGAAGGTTTCGTTTCCAAATGAGAGCATGTTTAAAATCAAATGTTTGCGCATTCTCCAAGATTTTGGAACTTTTGAAAAAACGAAAAAGAAAGCCGAGTTTGAAAAAGTTTTTTCAACTCGGCTTCTGGTCATCGTAGAGAGTCGAGGGATGTCTTAAATGAAAGGTGAGAGCGAGAAAACATGACTGTCAAAATTTGAAGTCAATCGGAGCTCTAGAACCGGAGATAGACGTGTTTTAAGTTTTTGGATGATGGATATTACGTCATCAGCTGATCGCCACAAACTATATAAGTGGAGTCTCTACTTGTGGAAATCAGTTCTCCTCCCGACTGGGTTGGGGTAGGTGAACTCCGGAGCTCTGATGATAGCATTGGAAATCTCCAAAAACCGGGTTTCCGTAGGAAACCAACTTAGAAAATTTCATGGCTGAGATATCAGCTAAGATGTCAGATTTAAAGGTTAGCCAGGAGATGACCTTCGTCTCCAGGCCATAAAAGACTCCAAAACTTTAAAGGCTTGTAACTTTGCTTCTACAAGTCCGTTTGACTTGATTAAAAAAAGAGTCGATAAGTCTTCACCTGCCCTAAGTGATAGACTACTTATAAAATTTCATAAGTAGTACTAAATGCTGAAAAATTTAAATTTATTATTTTTGGAGGTTTTCTGGAGTTTTCGACCCTGCTGAAGTCAATGAAGGCATGTATAAGTGTGTACAAGCCACACTTGATACAAGCGGCTTTTCACTGAAAGCGAGCAAGTCACGGAGAGTTTTGCTGCAATATTCCACTGACAGGGTGTTCCTTCGGGACGGCGGATGATACCGTAGTACTAAGTGTGGCAAGGGAGTATGTCATATTTTAGACCGAAACCGCTGGGGCAACTCATGTTGGGCATTTGACACAGTTCTCAACGTAGCACTTTGAACGCCAATCGGTTGAGTCTTAGCTATCTTGTCATGGGTAGCATCTAAACATCTCCATTGCAAAACGCTTGTGAATCACGGCTTGCTATCCCTCTCTACGGCTTGTTATCAAGCTGATCAAAGCAATGACTTGCCAACCTCTTGTAAATAACTCCACCGGTTTTATGTCTGGCTATCAATTCATTGACGGTGCAAGTTACGGAGATTTTCGGTGTCATACTTCCTGTTGGTGGGCGTTCTTTCGAGACAGCGGTGAAGTCCGTGGTGATGAGTACTGCACGGGACGTTGACAATGGTAATCCTTGTGAAACCTCTCTGCGTCATGTTTCCAAGTGGTTGCCTTTCGTCTCAACGTTGTACTCTGACCGCCAGGGCGACATTTACCTATCTGCCACAGGTTACCTCAAAATCTCCATTGCACTTGTCTCCCGATGACCATACATGTGAGAATGGACCATGAGTTCTGCTTGTCATTATCAAGGAGACGAAATGATGAATGGAATGAATTGGAAGGGGCATTCATGCGCCACACGCAACCACAAGCTCATTTCTCTCTTCGCTAGTGAACAAGCTCTTGTGAGTGCAGTCAGAAAGTATATCATGTTGTACAAAAGTTTTACTGCAACACAGGTTGATGTATAGTTAGAAAGTTTGATCATGACGTTTTATGGAACACAAATGTCATAAAAAATAAGCGTTAGTGTAGTCAATTAGTTTTACCGCGACGCACGTTTGTGAAAGTAAAGTTTGATCATCGAAGTTTTATTCGTGAGTGTCGTCAGAAAGTGTATCATGGTTTGCAAAACCAAAGTTTAGCGTAGTCAAATAGTTTTACCGCGACGCACGTTTGTGAAAGTAAAGTTTGATCATCGAAGTTTTATTCGTGAGTGTCATCAGAAAGTGCATCATGGTTTGCAAAAGCAAAGTTAGTGTAGTCAAATAGTTTTTACCACAACACATGTTTGTGAAAGTAAAGTTTGATCATTGAAGTTTTGTGACTGACTGAACTCACAACAGCATTAGAAAGTTTAGCACAACACAAGTGTCATGAAAAATACTTTATTTGGTCTTTGATTTAACATCATTGAAACCCACTTTACTAATAGCAATGACAATATGCTTTATTTTATTCAGAAGCAAGTGATCGCCGTAACCATGAAAGTTGTCCATCCGCGAAATAATCTTCTGCAGATGTCGTGCATAAAACTCAGAAGCATCAGTAACATATTCTTGTCCGTAGGAACGAAATTGAAAGTGAACACTTTCCGCTGCTTCACCTTGTGGAAAATGAGTGTAATTGACATGTGCAATTAAGCGAGCCTTGATGAGACTGTCTTTGAAATAAGATATCAACCCCGTAAATATTCCTCGTGTGTAGTCTAAACATGCTTCCAATTCTGTCTCCTCCCTTTGAAACTCAAGGATGTAGTCTTGTATTAAGCCTCCGAAGCTCTCTTGATGAAAACGAATCGTGCAATCATCATGTTTCAATGTATTGACTTCAGGTGCCATGGTTGAGTCTATTGCTAAACATCATTTTTGCCTAAGACGATTTCAATGACGCGTTACAAATGTGCGTGCGCACATCGGGAACTCTAGCTCGTCTGTGATTGGACAAGAGGTCTCATCCATTCACCGCTTAGGAAAATCTTATAAAAGGCAATGCACCAGCTCTGCTCTTTACATTTATCTTTCACAAGGTGAGTGTCGGTGAGCTCCTGCTATCAGGTTGTTTTGACTTGCTATCAAGTTGAATAGTCTCTTGCTATCAAGAGATTCACTTCTGCTCATAAAACATATCATCGCTGTAATACCTCCTTTGCTCGAGCGTTCCTTCGGGACGGCGGGTACTGCCGTAGAGGGATTGCGCTGCACGGGTTGTTCGTCGTTTGTTAGACCGAAACTTCTGAGCCGTTGCTCATGTTGGGCGTTCGACTTCATACTCAACGTGATGCTTTCTCTCGCCAGGTCAGAGTACTTCAGCCATTCGACAAAGGTTAGTCCTTATGATATGGAGTAGAGTGAAATGTAATTCATTAAATGTCACTTCAATGATTGTTCCCATGATAAACGTTGACTAGGCAAATGAAACTATTTTCATCTTTCCTTTTCAGTGATTGAAGTCTATACCTACCATTGATCATCTGCAATCGACTGTCCGTCATGGAATTTACAAAAATTGAGAATTACCGCATTGCTGCTGAGATGGAGAAAGCCACCATCGAGCAATGTAAGTATTTGTATCAAGGTTGACTCGCTCTATTACTAACATCATTAGGGTGTACATCCTAATTAAAATCAAGACCTGTCACCTCCCCACTTTTGTTCATGTTTAAACCGAATCCAAATTTTAGCTCTGCTTATCTTTGCTACCATTCTTTTTCAGTGCATGAATGTATTCGTAATGGGAACCCGTCCCCCACGGAACAATCGGGGAAGCCTATGAGCGGCTTGGCAAGTGTAGGAATCTTTAACATCTCATGTTTAGGCTGTTTCAGATCCTCTGCATCATCCTTGTCTCATTATCTAATCCCTCTTTCCTCTCTACAGATATGGCAAAGATGAAGAAGTGGGGAGAAGCCGCGAGGCGGAGATTCAATGCTGAATTTCCGGCCCTACCTTCCCGCCCATCTACCTCCGCTCAAGGTGCGACTCTTTTCTCGGGCATTGTCATCGCCCCACCTCCACCGCCTGCTCCGCTCCCTGCACCAGTCCCTGCTCCTCGTCACCACGTCCCTCCAACACCGAAGCCAAGGACCCTTCCACCCTTGGCTCGCGTCCCACTCCTGCCTCCTCCTCAACCATCGGTGTTGCCGAAAATCAATTCCTTAGATGGCAAGTAACCGTGATTGGGAAATAGGGGGATAAGACTTCAAACTTGAAATTATGATCATGTTACTAATCTCTTCTCTCTTTTTCTCAACAGATCTGGCGGCCTACCTCCTGGACGGCGACGTTCCCTCCCGCCCCATCGTCATCCCTGCATCGCCACCACCACCTGCAGCAGCGGCCGAACACCCTCTCCTCTCCGTTCAGTCGGTGGAGAGATTGCTGGAGGAGCAGGAGCTAGAGATAGTGGGAAAGGAGAGGGAGATTGAAGTCGAAGAGGAGAAGGACTTTCGATGCCAGCGGTGTGACAGGGTCTTCGCCTCAGCCTACAGTTAGAGACGTCACACCGCTGGCAATGCCTGCACAGCAAAGCGCCGACGGATCCCTCAACGACCCAAGTGTGAAGGTTGTGGACGCACGTTCTACAACAACACCAACTTGCGAGTCCACATCGAAGGCGGTTCCTCTGGCAGTGTGAGGCAACCACCGACAACAACAGGTAGGAAGCATCCTTCATCGCACGTCGGCTTTTCCTGTTCTTCGTGTCGGAAGACCTTTCCTACAGAGTTTGTTCTTTCTTCGCACACACTCTGTCATACACATTCCACTGAGCTTTACACTGACAACAACGTCACTCTAAGGCTGAGCAAGTTTTCCCTTGAGAGGCTCGTTCGCGACTATGAGTTAGAAAGCTCTGAACCTGTGCAAGATATTCATCCTTTCTTGATGAATAATATAGGTTTAATTAATCAAATGTTGACGAGCTTAGATAGATTTTTGCTCAAAGGCATGTTCTATCTTACTGCTCGTTTCAATAAGGTAGACAGTAGCACGGGAGAAGTAGAGTCCACTGTGACCATTAGGATAGCCTCCTGTGCTGCTGATCTCATAGGACGAGTGGATAGAGAGACATGCGACCTATCCCGTCAGCAACTTAAATAAATTTAATGAAAGAGATAGCGGACTGGTTTTTGATGGGATAGAGAAAGTAGACATTAAAATCAATCTTTTAGAAAATTTGCAAGGGAGCGGTTGTTTCACCCTCCCCAAAGCACTGACTGACAAAAAGGCTGTCATCAATGTAGTGTCAGTCCCAGTGTTTCAAGTATGCCATTCTCTCAATTCCTCACTATAATGATATAGGTATACATCGTCAAAGAGTCACCAAGTATTGTGAATGGGAGGATGAGCTTACGTTTGACGGGCTAGATGTCAACACACTAGATTTTAAAGGCATCGCCAAATTTGAAAAAGTGAATGAAATTAAGATCGTCCTTCATCTCTGGGAAAAAGGTCTGAAGGGCGCTAGGTATAACAACCGCCAAAGTAACTTCGACCGGGATGTCAATCTTCTCCTAGTCTATAGCGACAACCACCCAGAATGGCATTATTGTGGCATTCCTAAAATTTCTAGATTGTATCGCCACCAACAAAGTTATGATGACAAACATTATTACTGTGATCGCTGCACACGGCGTTTCACATCCAAAGCATTTTTTGAACAGCATTACGAGTGGTGCTCTCGGGGTAAGCTCCAAATGGAAGTCATGTCCAAAGATAAATTTTATAGGTATGAGGAAAACGGCAATGAGCTCAGTCCCATATGTACCATCTATGCGGACATTGAATGTTACATTGAACAAGAAGACCTAAGTCATGAGCCAGCACCCATTGCCTGCTATGAAGTTTGGCATCCATATTATAGGAACCAAAATAAAATGCATGTGTGGCTCCCCGTCATCTTCCATAACTTTAAATGTTATGATGCTCACATCATCATTCGCCATGGATTCGGTAAAATGAAATCCTGGTCATCCAAAGTGATTGCACAAAGAAAGGAAAAAATTATGTGCATCACTGCCAAAGTACAGGTCGATAAGACGAAGGAGGGGAAGCCTGTCTTCTATGACATAAAGTTTCCAGATAGCTTTCAATTTATGTCTTCTTCCTTAGCCGCGTTGGCTTATAATATAGAAACACTTCCCCTCACTCAACATTTAAAGAAAGACTATCCCAACATAAGTGACAGTCTCATGCAACGGAAAAGGGTGTTTCCTTATAGTTATTTTAGTTCAATGGACACATTGAAGGAAACATCCCTTCCGTCCATCGATAAATTTAAAAATGATTTGACGGGTGAGGACTGTTCGCCGGATGACTATAGGCATGCAGAGCAAGCATGGATAGAATTTAGGTGTCGCACTTTTGGTGACTACATGCTTGCCTACTTAAAATTAGACGTCCATCTGTTGGATGACGTGTTTGATTTTAGGAAAGTCACATAAGAACATGCCCTCCGTTCTCCCATCCGAGCACTCCTTCATGTCGAAAAATGGACTTTCTCATCCCAAAACATCCAAAACCTGCCTTTCCTAACTCTGGCGTTTTCCTGCCATTTTCCTCTCTAAACCCAGGAAAATAGGACCAAACTGAGCTTTCCAATGCATTTTCCTCACTCTTAGCTTTCAAATGAGCTATCACACGACTTTCTACGATCTCTGAAACCAAAGTTGGAAGTCTCGTCCAGAGGGGGGGGGGACGTCCTCAAAATTTTTTCTCCGATTTCGCTGGAAACAACCTTCCTAACCCAAAATTTCACGTAGACTCCGAATCTGCCCTCCGTTTCCCCATCCGAGCACTCCTTCATGTCGAAATATGGACTTTCTCACCCCAAAACCACCAAAACCCGCCTTTTTCTAACTCTGCCGTTTTCAGAGATTCCTACCCTTGCCTCACAGGAAAACTCCTCCTTCCTTCCTTCCTAACTCAAAATTTCACGTAGACTCCGAATCTGAACTCCAATTTCCCATCCGAACCCTCCTTCATGCCGAATTCCGACCTTTCTCATCCCAAAAACCACCAAAACCCACCTTTTCTCACTCAATCCTTCCCACATTCCTACCCTTGCCGCCTTCCTTCCTAGATTCCTACCCTTGCTGGAAAACTCCTTCCTTCCAGAGGGGGGGGTAGGGAACAGTTTCTTCCTCTCGGACCCATTCCTCCCAACACATCCTTGGCTACCTCCCTTCTTCCTTCCTTCCAGAGGGGGGGCTGAGTCGGCATGATGACTCATCGCTGCACATTTTGGCCTTGATTTTGGAATGTGCTTACTACTTTTCATAAACCTCTTATTCGGAAATATGGGTTACAAGAGATTACAAACCTCTTACAAGAGAATACCCCACAATTTAGCTACAACACTCTTTTGCCGAATTATTATTGAAACTTTTGCCAACATTTCATCGATTGCAACTCGGTCCATTTCACATAGTGACCCACCATGAGAAAAATATCGAAGTATGAAATCCTACGTGTGTGTGACTTTGTATATTCAAAAATTATTGAGCATGTGATATTTAATGATAGAAGAGCAAACAACAACTGACATTCTCTGATAGAAAAACAAGTATTAAAACGCAGAAATAGAACAATTTGATAATTACCTCTAAAATCATTTGATCACACCATCTCGATTACTTATAAAGGAAATAATAGCAAACAGTAATATAGATGCTTGCTCTTGAATAATTACTGACGTCAACTGTGAGATGGATGCTTGGTGTTAGAAAAACATGCATTTAAAGCTTTAGAAATAAAACAATCTTACTATAAAACAAATATTTACATCAAAACTATTTGGTCGGACGAGCTCGATTACCAAAATGAAACTTACAGTAGTATCATGATACAAGCTACTGCTAATAATTGTCCAAGTATCAACTCACTCAATTGCAGCAGAGTAATTGTAAATGGGTTGAAGTTTTCATGAATAAGTGCCACTATATATCAGCAGACTAAATCATTTCTGCTTTATAAAAAAATTATTTCATTCTTCATTTCTCCCTCCTACTCATTAGCTCCTCGACAAATACTCTATGCAAATAGTTCAAATAGTACGGCAACGCAGATGCATTTTAGGATTAGATGTAGATCACTAATTGTAGACTTTCATATTATGTTACCATGAACTACTTAAGGATGAATTAAATGTCAGCCAAATAAATAGACTCTTTACTTTTCACAACTGCGCTCCAGAATACCTACTGGAGTTTTGATGCTTTCAGAGTTTTAAATTCCCACCATGAATATTCTCCTCCGTCACTTGAATGGATAGTTTTCTTTTGCCATTTCGTCATGAGAAATCTCATTTTTAGACTTTCTTTTCAGATCAATCTCTTCCAACCTCTTGAATTCTTCTCTTCTCTTCAAATGTTGCACTGTACTTTAGAGAAGATTATTTGACTGAAAATGTCAATGGATCGGTGATTTTGTTGTTCATAAATCCGCCTACTCGAGTGCATGAGTCCCTGATTAGGCTGAGCGCCACAAGCACCTCTTCGTCCAGGGAGCCTCCGTGAACATTTACGATGGCTTTATTCAGAGAAAAACCTAATCCCGGGACAGCATTACCGTGACTAAGAAGCAGTACACATCCTGCTGGATTTGATATACACAAACTGTACTTTGATTTTCCGGACTCGTCTATGATTTTTGGTACCTTTGCCCATCATTGTTCGATTCTTCTTTGTCCTGATGATTCCTCATAAAGATAATCCAGATTATGTTCTTCGTAAACACGTTTCCAGTATGACCTTTCAGGCATTCATCGAAATTCATTTTGTGACATAGAGGAGCAATGAAACGAGGTAATGTTGGTTTTAAGCTGATAGAGTCCTCACGTCATCGCAGATATCTTTTGATCCAGTTCCTGATTGCTCAGTCACACGTGGGAACGTTGCGTTCAAAACAGACTTCAGTTAGAGATATAAAACAGGATATTGAGGATAGTGAATTCGGATCGCGACGGTTATCCGGGCGAATCATGGCTGCGTCTTCCAGCACCATGAATCAAAGGGAAGATACTTTTGTAGGTTGCTGACAACTGCCACGGAGATATCAACACAGATACTCTTGAATTTCACCACGTCATTATCACAAACTTCATTTCAATAAATGTGACATGGCTTTCCTCCAACGTCGTGTTCCTGGTATACTTTCTATTTCTAGACTTTGCTGCATCAATTTTTACAAGCATCAATTTATAAGTAGGCTTATTTCAACTTTTGCTACGAATTGCTCGATGTCCAATTCATCAAGTGTTTTCACTTTTTTCTTGAAGCAGATTGTTGCACTTTGTGAAATCGACATGAATCCAGTTTCAGGATCGTGATTCCAAGATTAAATAAATTGCTTTCACAATCCTGATTCAAAGGACATTTTAACGTTTTGCCAATCCATCCATGAATTCAGCCATTTCATGAAATTCCCAACATTTTCCGAAAAACCACATTTCGTGATTTTTTGATGATTTTGGGACGAACCTTCGAATTTTATGATCTTTATGACACTGGGAGGCCTGACTTCATGACATTGAAAATTGTGAAAGCAAATCATCGGCAGAAATTTAACTTTGCTATTCCAAAATTTACAAACCTTCACAAACTCTTCTGAAAAATCGTGAAATTCACAGACTTTCAAGGCCCTTGAACTTTTTTTCAAAATTCACAAACTTTTGCAGGCTTTCACAAACCGTACGAACCCTGTATGAATCTTTATGCGCCGACACACTATAGACCCTATAGCTGCAACTAAAAATACATTGATTGTACTAAGGCCACAGATAATAGTTAATTATATATGTTATATATACAGGGTGTCCACCCTATCTGAGAAAAAAAATTCACGTACATTTCACGTACAATTCACGCACATGACAAAAAATTCACGTACCACTATTTCAGGCCTACTTGCCCGGCAAGCGACAGTTGGTTGAGTCAAAATCATTCAAAAACACTACCCGCAGCAACTGCTCAAAGAAATGCAGTTGTAATTAGCTTTTTTTTGTAGCTAAAATAGCTTACTAGCTAATTACTTAGGGTTCGTTTCAAATCACTGACTTTTTAATCAAAAATCTAAAGGAGAGATAACTCGTCCTTAATAAATAAATATAGGTTCAATATTTCGATGACTCAAATTTTATTGCTTACTCAAAATTTTATCAATTACAAAAGATAACGCGTCCAGAGTTGACTAAAGGAATAGCAAGACACATGTACAATTAAACTTTATTCAACACCTCATAAAATCAAAGGTTTCAATAAAATTTGACATTATCTTCATAACTAATATAATAATAAAGAGTAAAAATGACACCGTCTGAACTTATGCGTTATGAGGGGCAGCGTCCATCGCCGAAGAATATTGTCAGTCGAAAGCAAAGTGTCGCCTTGTGTCGCGGAGGTGTTGTTGTCCGTCCGTTCCCGGTGTTCGTTCTCCTTCGATGTTCGCTCTCTTCCTCCTCCTGTTCGTTCTTCTTCGGTGTTCGCTCTCTTCCTCCTCTTGTTCGTTCTTCTTCGGTGTTCGCTCTCTTCCTCCTCCCCATAATTGTACATGCACAGTATTATATCAGTCTGTCGCGGCCAATTACAATTTGCCGCGATTGCCTTCGGGCCTCGAACCCTCAGAAATCAAATAAGAGGTCGATACTGTGACAAAAGTTTTACCACATAATTGTGAAATTGCTGATTGTGAGTTGCTTCTCTTGAGAGTGAAAATTGAGCGGGCAGTGTTGTTATGAAATTCGTAATGACAATGTAACTTAGAGAGCTGCATATAGAAGTTGGACAATAGATTGACCGCATACCAGCATCGTCAAATTCTCGGAACTTTGATGTTTTAAACACATGTAGCGCTACCAGCCAATGTTCTAACACATGTTTGTGCAAATATCTGATCACCCTCATGGCTCCACAGAATGAGAATCCCACTCTTCAAAGATCGTATAGTATTTTCACAATAGGAATGTATAATATGATGAAGTACTTTGCAGAAGAAAGTACACTCAATGGACTGAATGTAATATTAATTTCAAATTAATTCTCCACACTTGAGGCGACTGATATATTAACGATACAATCGAGATTACATTCGCTACCATCGAGAGAAGCAGCGTCCTCGATGCTGTGACACACCTGAAAGTACAAAAGAACGCGACAGGAACGGCACAAAAGTAACACGCAAATAGCTAGCGACCGAAGCTGCATCCTGATGCCATTCGATGAGATAGTTAAACGAAACCGATAACTTAATATATTGTATTTATAGCAATAATTACAGGATGTGATTAGATTATGGCAAAGTCAAAGCACAAGAAGCCAGTGAGGAGAAAGGTTAAATCATTATGATATGCGCTGCAACACAAAGGAAATTGAAGCTAACATCAAAATTGCATGTACGTAGTTACATAGAATCTAGCATCTAATACAGGTACGTGCAAGTACTGTAGATGGTTCCTAATAGCATGATAGACATACTGCGAGTTAATGAGAATACAGGTGTGGATGACGGGCAGTACTAAGTAAAAGAACATAATGCAGGCTGAGAAAAGGAACTAAGAAAAAGAATTTCCGATAAAAATGAGCAAAACAAAAATTAAAAAAAAGGGTGACCGATAAAATTTGGAGGAGTCAATGACATTATCAACGAACAAAGGAACACAGAAAAATCTTTTACGGTAAAAATGGTGAAAAAAATTGGAAAAAAATGGGAAAATAAATAATAGTCGGTTGCAGTATCGTGAAGAGCAAAGCCTGCAAAGCACAGGAAAGGGATGGGAGAAATAAAACTTCCACTGAAGGTGGGGGACATGACTTCCAACACGAAGAAAAGTCGAACCGCGTCAGGGTTTAGCCTGGCGGTTATTGTGTTGGGCAAGTCGAAAGCTGTTATTAAGGGATAGTGCGAGTTATCACCTGTCGCAAAGCCGCATAGGCATATGGTGTTGTGACAGGTATTGTCACATTGTTCCCGCTATCTCGTTGTTTGCGAATGTTACTTGCTTTGATGGGAACGTATAACATGCCGTCTTTGAAAACGCATGATCGAGACATGAGAACGTTTTTTTTAAAGCTTGCATTTTCGAAGTCTGAGATTCAATCCGAAGTGTTCGATTCGTTGAACTGAAGTGGTGTTGGAGTTGATCAATGCATCCGAGTAACAATGCTTATCGTCTATATTTTCACAGCGCATGGCAAATTCGCAGGTGTATTACACACAACTCGAACGCGAGTCTTCGGAATTCGAAGTTGCCCGCAAGTGTTTTACAGTCCTGCACTCCTCAGCAATAATTTTTTTTAGATCCCTGATGCCATCTGAAGTCTAGAGGCAATTTGCCATGCTTGGACTATCAGCTTTTGCATCAATTCGAGGCACAGAATGATAGTTTTTAATCGATAGGATTTAGTTTTCGATAGATAACGCAGTATGACCTCTGATGCCTCACAAGAGCTCGCTGTTGGTTGAGTAGTGCCGTCGTTCGATATACTTTCTAATTGATCTTAGTTAGTATCTTCTTTTGTGACTCCGGAAACTGATACAGTCTTCGTCGAACAGGTTGAACAGGATGATCACCAACATATGGGCATAATATCTGTCACTATATGATACTAACAGTGTATTTGCTAACCGAAGTCGTCGTTGGTAGGAAAGCCGAATTTAAATATAGCCTCTGATAACATGGAGTTTATATGGCGCCAAATAATCTTGTCGTATTAATAGAAAAAATGATCGTTAAGCGCACAGAGACCAAAACCGTCTATGGCTATTTAAATGAAGGTTTAAATCCAATCAAGAAACCAAAGGATGACAACGGTTGACTTAATTGATTTGACAAGTTCGCGCACTTTCCCCGGGTGACTCGTCATGTGACAGTCCAAGACTTCAAAATTTGCTGATGATAATATTCCCAGAATGTCGTTGATCGTGTCATAGTCTTGAGGTTGGTTCCAATAAGAAGCAGCAAGATCTTGAAAGATGCAATGAGGTGAGAACGGCACAGAGGAGAAATTGGTAGAATGCAGAGAATATGTTGATACCGATTGATGTCCACAAGCCGCTGTTGAGGATGATAATTGCAACATCTGCCTTCCAGACAAGCAGGTTGTGTTATCTCAGAACATGGACGATGTGAAGCGGTCTGTGGCATGATCTTAGTTGATTGATCTATACACTCCGAAAAGTGTTTACCATATAGATGCATCACGTATTTAATTGCAATCAGGCTGCAACATTGATTATCCATCGCTTGGATAATTTAATTCAGCCCTGACTGGCATGAAAAGATTGCCAACAGTTGACACCGGTGTGAGACCGTTGAGATTCGAAAAATATTGGCATTGTTTTGAGATCGTTGCATGCAAATTGTACGGCGGCTTTGAAGGCAATCGCCATGTAGTTGTTTAATTCAAAAGAATGTGCTTGCAACTGAGAAGAGACGGAAGTTGAAGTAATAACGCTAGGAATAATATGTTTCATAGTGTGAGATTTAGAAAAAAAGTTTGCGCAGGTTAGATCGATTGATGATTTGCTGACCATAAATTGGATAGTGTTTGGGATTTTTGCGAACGTTAAAGCCATTCATCGGCCGCGTGAAACCCATGTGAAGCCACTTTGATGCTTCGTCGGTTCCCACAGGATGTGGCTGAGAGCATCGAAATGGCGAATTCCTGATCGATCGTGGCAATGGGATACAGGTCCAATCGAGCTTTCCATATATGTGGACAAATGTCTCATGTACAGTATAGTTCGATAGCCGCTAGAAAGGAATTGCGAACTTCACAAATTCGTCAGTGACAGTGTTGAAGCGGAGCTTTCAGTATGTTGGAGTGACTGAAAGGTCATCAGAAAAGCTTTCCCGAGTTTCTTCTGCGTGCCGGTTGAACACCGCTTATCTTTTATCCTCTGGAGGCACTCGGCGTGATGCAGCTGGAGAGGCATATTATGTATCTTCAAAGTCTCGTCTCTGAAGACATACAAAGTGACTTTCTTTTATTGTGTGTTCAGTTTTTATGCAATGCCATCCAACCGAGATATATTGGAGTAGAGTTTTACCGATGGAATTGATATATTTGTGATTTTGGGAGTGAAGCTTCGTTTACAGGTGTCAGTCGTTCGGATTGGATATTTGCCACATCGCAGCTCCCGCTTGATCTTGACAGATCATAGGACATTTTCCGTCCGAGCAGACAGGAACTGGCGAAATACATAGGAAAGTCAGATGACAAATCAGGAGATAGCCTTTTGATACAATCGGTTTGATTATTCGAAAAAATGAGGTTAATCCTGATGATCATGACGAACGAGAAATCCTCAGGATTTCGATATTCGCACGGTTTTTCGTACGCCACTTTCTGTGTCGCAAGTATTTACCACCAAGACATTCAAGTTCCGAGACTGGGCCATGTGTGGACCGTCTAGTTGAGTGACCGCACTTAAATAATTTCATTCCGATACCGCGAATTCTCCAAAGGCATAAGTAGTCGTTGCACGCGTGTAAGCAGGTTAGCCATCTTGGGTCTGTTTTGAGGAGCGAGCATAATGTTGAGACCTGTTCTCTGGCTCGGCAAAAAGAGTTTGTTTCAAATCGGAAGCTCATGGGAGCACATTTTCGCGAACATATTCTACCTTCCCGGTAGACTCTGCCGGTGTTCAGCGAATTCTATATTCGTCGACTTGGCATAGTTGATTTGTGCGTAAACACCTTGTCTGTAAACGGAACGCGGTTTGAGCGTTTGCGATGAATATGGCCACGATTTCCATTCCGCTGTCATAACAAATGACTTGATTATCATCATGGGTGTAGCGACGTTGGGGCATATCATTCCAATTGTTATGTGGGGGGAGCGACAGGCTACGTAGCTTTCGATAGTGGATTTATTGAAGTAATGGCTGGCATAAGAAAATCCATTTTTTTTTAATATGGCGGACCGCCACAAAGGTTTTTGAGCTTTTATCATCTTTTAGTAAGAGGCGTTGAGCCTGCAATTTTTTTTGAGCATGCTCAACAACGTCTTCAAGGGTGTCAGGATCCTTCTCTAGATAAGCGGTTCGCGCAATGATGAACACAGTCCGACGACAAAAGACTCTTGCCAAGGTTTGTCGCGTATTGCTGTTTGCTCGATGGACGCTGAATGTCTGTGGCGAGCGCTGCGGCTGATTCATCTTTCCTTTGCTTGCGAGTGTGCAGCAGTCGACGCAAACCGTTCAGTTTCAGGATGTTTCAACATTCCACTCAACTTTGCCAAAATAGAGTAGGAACGATGGGGGAGGCAAAATAAAGGCCTTCTGAACAACCGATCACATCAAGGCACGAAAAGCCGTGTCTCAATGTTCAATAAAGTCACTGAAGGTCATTCCAGACTCGTCTGAATCGCCACTGAACAGTGGGATTGATAAGGCCACATTTGCATTTGGGGTAAACAGCCTTGAGAGTTTACCGAATTGGACGCAGACGATTCCAATATGGGATCACAAGGCCATAGCAGGTGGATTAGCCTCTTCAGAACCGTCCACCTGTATGAGTACAGGCAGGTCCATGCTGGATACTGAGTCGCTCTTGTCTAATCTGTCTCTTTTGCTCATGGGATGGGGATAACATGACTCCCAAAATAACTCGCGACTACCTGGAATACTACGGGGCAGCAGTAGTACCAATAACAGCGTAACCTATCAGCAAAATAAGGATGTTGTAAAAAAAATACGAAGGAGGGGGAAAGCAATGTGATATTGAGGCCAAATAAGTATAACAATAAGACAGGATCATAACCAAGATAATAGCGATAAAGACAATAACTTAAGAAATTTAGAGCAAGAGAAAGGTTACAACGATTGAAAATACTAACGATTACAAACGATTGAAGGATTACAAATACTAAATGAAATCCTTTGATTATTCTAAACGAACTTACGACTACCAGTGTACTACCGAAAATACAAATAGTATCATATGCAATCATAAATACTGTAGAAACTCTCCCCTACTCAAGAGATACCAATCTACTTTCTTCAATTGCCTACACGAATTAAACAACTTGATTAAATAAATGCTACTTTGCAAATTTAAACCACTAGACTACAAGCAAGTACGAGTAATTATTTGCAGTAATTAAATCAGTACATTAGAATTGCCATACAATAACAACAGAATACATTTACAAATACTCGTACATAGAATAATTATTACAGAAAATAAGGATAACGCAAATAAAAATACCTATTATAGACCTACAATAGCATGACCACTAGGTAGAAAGAAACTGGCAAAAATTGTAGAGACAAACGGGTAGAAAGCGGGAACGGGTAAGAAACTGTCGAATCAGTATTAAATTGGATGAGCCTGTTTACAACATGGATAAACATGAGTAAACATACCCAAGTAATAGATACTAGTAATACTAGAAAATGAAAACAATAGTAACTAATGCGCAATTCCATTGATGCAGAGTATATCTTTTAGATGAGAAAATTAGTCTTGTGCTCTAACAATGAGCCAATGAAGAAGCTTATGTATTGAAGTCTATAATGGTAGTATATCTGCAGTTTCAATGAACTTACATGTTTTTATTATATACATGACTATATGCACATATATCAAACGATCTATGCACGACTTTTATACAGAACGTCGTTTACGTTCCTGGCAATTAATGTTTCTCTTTTTATAGAATAGTTTTTGCATGATATGAGCGTAATTTTTAATTCCGGAATTAAAGATAGTGTAGCATAGTTGCGCATACTGGGAAAGGATTCCTAGAATCACTTACCCGAAATACACTAAAAAAAAGAAGGCGACACAAGTGTACACTAATTTAACCTGCATGGTACTTAATGGTTGTCAAGCAGCAATATATAATCTTTTAAATCGATGTGCACTAATAGTATCGAGTGCTGGCCTACACTTGACATTGCGGTTGGTTAATTGTCATGCACAAAGATAGTACAATAGTAACATGCAAAACATAAAGTTCTCACAAATTTTTGCTTAAATTGCTTAAATAATCGAAAGTACCTCAAGACAAATTAATGTATGCGATTCTAATTAAAACAGACAGTATAGTTAAATTAACATGCACAATGCTAAATAGATCAGAAAGTTCAATTAAATTAACATGCACAGTGTTAAACAGTTCAGACAGTTTCAGTATGTTACTTAGCGTTAAATACGGTAATTAATTTCAGTATAGAAAAGAAATAGATTATTATATTACAATCACCAAGATGTCCTCCTGATTACCAATTAGCTAGAGATTATAAACTTCGTATTATTAATGTCTGGACGTCAACCCACAATAAGACAGGAATTTCGCGTCTGTCCAACTCAACAATAGCTCAATAAACCGGCATATGCGCGCGCTGCCGAAAAAACCATAAATCTCTATCTCTATCACAACTCAACCCACTCTTTCTGACGGAAGGGTATACCCAACAACGATTTTACTTCACCTTCGAATCGCTTGTGTCCAATAACCAACGATTTACTTCAATTTTTTTGAACACGTGGAAGTAACTGAATACTTTAATTCAGTTGCGTCGCCTGAGGACTTTCAATCACCTCGGCGCAAAACTCAAAAACCTCGCCTGAGGACTTTTAACCACCTCGGCGGAAACTCAATAACCTCGCCTGAGGACTTTTAACCACCTCGGCGGAAACTCACGAGTTAATCGGTGGGATATAAGAGGTCGTCAGAAACCAAGAAAATACTAGAACAATCTTTGAATCAAAGGGTAAATTGGAGAACACTTGGTGATAAGTTCTAAACCTAAATCCTAAGACACGATATCTTCGACCGAATATTACTGCCCCTACACGAGTGTCTGAATTCCTTCAATCAACTGGACGAGAATGTTAAATGAATTTTGTCTAATATATGTCAGCCAAAAAAAAAAGATAAGAATGATCTGTACAAGTATGAGCCGGTAATATATTCGGGTTATGTAATTATGAAGGTCAGTGAAGAGAGAGATAAAATTCTAGCAATATAAATCGGAGTCCGATTTTAATTCTAGCAATATTTGGGGTCCCTGTTCGGGCGCCAGAAAATGTAATTAGTTTTTTTTGTAGCTAAAATAGCTTACTAGCTAATTACTTAGGGTTCGTTTCAAATCACTGACTTTTTAATCAAAAATCTAAAGGAGAGATAACTCGTCCTTAATAAATAAATATAGGTTCAATATTTCGATGACTCAAATTTTATTGCTTACTCAAAATTTTATCAATTACAAAAGATAACGCGTCCAGAGTTGACTAAAGGAATAGCAAGACACATGTACAATTAAACTTTATTCAACACCTCATAAAATCAAAGGTTTCAATAAAATTTGACATTATCTTCATAACTAATATAATAATAAAGAGTAAAAATGACACCGTCTGAACTTATGCGTTATGAGGGGCAGCGTCCATCGCCGAAGAATATTGTCAGTCGAAAGCAAAGTGTCGCCTTGTGTCGCGGAGGTGTTGTTGTCCGTCCGTTCCCGGTGTTCGTTCTCCTTCGATGTTCGCTCTCTTCCTCCTCCTGTTCGTTCTTCTTCGGTGTTCGCTCTCTTCCTCCTCTTGTTCGTTCTTCTTCGGTGTTCGCTCTCTTCCTCCTCCCCATAATTGTACATGCACAGTATTATATCAGTCTGTCGCGGCCAATTACAATTTGCCGCGATTGCCTTCGGGCCTCGAACCCTCAGAAATCAAATAAGAGGTCGATACTGTGACAAAAGTTTTACCACATAATTGTGAAATTGCTGATTGTGAGTTGCTTCTCTTGAGAGTGAAAATTGAGCGGGCAGTGTTGTTATGAAATTCGTAATGACAATGTAACTTAGAGAGCTGCATATAGAAGTTGGACAATAGATTGACCGCATACCAGCATCGTCAAATTCTCGGAACTTTGATGTTTTAAACACATGTAGCGCTACCAGCCAATGTTCTAACACATGTTTGTGCAAATATCTGATCACCCTCATGGCTCCACAGAATGAGAATCCCACTCTTCAAAGATCGTATAGTATTTTCACAATAGGAATGTATAATATGATGAAGTACTTTGCAGAAGAAAGTACACTCAATGGACTGAATGTAATATTAATTTCAAATTAATTCTCCACACTTGAGGCGACTGATATATTAACGATACAATCGAGATTACACAGTAATGAGATCTTTACAGTAGAAAGATGGTTCTTCAGAACTATCTTGTATACACACTGCACACATAATAATATAAGTGCATTCGTCATTCGATGCTGTTTTGAAGCCATCATTTCACAAATAAATGGTATTTTTGGTCACTCAATAATCTCTAAATACAACATAATTCACGGCTATAAAAATCAAGGGCAATAATAATAGGGTTTGTGTTTTTAGATTTCTAGAAGCAGATTAAAACTAAGAATATTAGTGTGCATATTCATGGAGATAACTTTTTATTTCTTTTAAAAACATCAGGATAGAAACAATAGACTGAGTCCACCATAGCAAAAAAACTAATCAATCTAAAAGTCTTCCAATAGTGGGCGCTTCCGTTGTGCACATAAGTATGAGATTTCCGCTTCCTTCTCCTTCTCCCTTGCCTCATTCGATTCAATAGCTTTCCTTTTTCGGATGGACTTCGGAGCAATATTTAATCAATGAAGGGATCAGTTTAATGAAACGTTTTGCAACGTCACGATTTTCACACCACCTGATTCGGCAAAACTATTTCGGGAACTGTTTGGGCCCATTGATTTCGATAAATTGTGCTCGTCTAAGAGGCGAATTTTGAAAAACATAATGATAGGAGGACAGAATTTCGTCAATTTTCCAGCCACATTTGTATGACCTAATGAAGATGCTCCATGAACAATGTGCAGGCCACACGAGCCTAATTTCAACAAAGCAGGAAAGACCTAAACTTTTCTACGACTACTGAGCATTCGCAAAAGTAACCAATTAACATTTGTCCCATCCATGGACACAGATGTCAATTTCTTGAGTCCCAAAGGTTCTAAAACTCGCCATAAAGCATCAAGCAAGTTTGAGGCTGACGTGTGATCCAAAAATTCGGAACTTAGATACCTTGTTATGCTTGTTGATTTTCTTTCTTCCAGAATCGAACCAAAACATCCATCTGAGAGCGGTGACTTATTTTATGCTCTGCAGGTCGTCATGTTTTGATGTCTATAGTTCATGGTGATATATCGTACGACAACTCCATCAGACTGAGCCAAAACATGATCCAAGTCAATTAAATGACTGAAGCCATCCATACATTATCTAGCACTGTCAAAATCTGCAACTGACAACAAGCTGGAACGACACAGTCTCACCATTTTTCACCACGCATGCATTTCTATCTGCAAGCAATACAACACGTCATAGAATCCGTAAAACCGATCTTCGTTTTCTGCACTATATTTGTGAGATCTTTCGACCACTGCACGCGGCCATCGTCAGATCCTCACAAATATAGTGCAGAAAACGAAGATCGGTTTTACGGATTCCTTCATACTGAATATAAATGATAAATATTCCGTTGTTTCAAACTATACGTCATAGAATGAACGTTTGAGTCAACCGACCCAATTGTTTGCTGGCCTTGGCCAAGCATTGACAATTTTCCGTAGCCACATATGCATGTACATCTATATATGGGCCTTTTAGAGACAAAAAGCCCTAGTATATGACTGCACAATACACATCAGGGTTGCCAACACCAAACGATCAAAATAGTGACCTAAAATCTCGAGAAAAGTGGCTAAATGGTAATGATTTTAAGGGTTGTGAGCCAACAACATACAAATTTCTACCGGTGACTAAATTTATTCCGTAAGAATATATTTATTTCCATACTTGTTAGATTGTTTAGTACCTACCATATGCATGAAGTTGAACCAATGTACGTACTATCATTAGCTCATAAATCATTTCGTTGCAATAATATGAATAGATCTATGGATATATTAGGCGCCTATAACATTGACTAACTACCCTATGAATTTTTATGAAAACGACATCACAAGAAGTAAATAACTCGATTTGAGCGCCAGTTATACGGTATCACAATTTTGCTGAATATGAAAGACTCAAATCGTCTTTCTACAACAGTCAACCAGAAAATAATCTATGTGAACAAAGACTGATAGAATAAGAAATGTAACGATGAAAATTAATATACCGTATATACTCCAATAGAGCCCGGCCTCCATTAGAGCCCGGGTTAGAGCAATCTGATTTAATAGAACCCGGCTACGACTCAGAAGCTATAGGAATAGGCTATTCAAGATACCATGAGCAAGCGCATACTCGTACATGTAAGAAAGATTTCAACTACGGTATACTGAACAGTAACAGCAAGAGGTCATACAACAGGCCGATATTTTAATGTAAGATCACTGAATACCAGGGTTGAGGTCATATTTTTACTGATAAATTGTCAATGTGATAAATTAGAACCCAGTCCTCCAATAGAACCCGGGTCAGAGCATCTGAATTAATATAGCCCCCAGGTTCTATTAGAGTCAGAACCGACATCTTAACAGACGATGAAGAAAATGAATGCTACAGTTAAGATAAACTAAAAGATATTTTCATGAAATAAAAGATAAGCTTATTGACAGCCCTCTCGAAACTAAGATAAAATTCATTCCATACCTTTGCCGAAAGAATATTTGAAATTTACGGCGTTTTCGAGTACAATCTTGCATGAGTACTTCGAAATTTATTTAGAGATTCATGTATAGAGGGTGACTTATCTAATTTTGGATGGCACCATTATACATAGGTATAAATACGTGTATGTAGCACGTACTTCACCTAATTGAAACCTAAAAGTACATGAGATAAAAACAAAAGGCCATTGAAGTGCGATATGATCATGAAAACTTGTTGAAATATCAACACATGCTAGAAAGTTCACTTGGGACAGCGATACCAAACATAACGATAGGGATATCAGTTCGAAGAAAACATTGAGTCTACGATTTCATTTGAAATCGTAGTTGTTCGTGAAGACTCGTTCGTTTGTTACAAGTGCAACCTGCGCCTTTTTTGTTCCAGATCCACTATCCGTTTCCGCGTTTCAAAAATCTCCATTTCCACTTGGTCAATGTCTCTTTTCAGCTCTTTTGAAGACACTCAAGGTTTCTCGCAAGGAGGACCCTTGAACAAGGCGCTTCTTGTTCACCGCGGCCAATTTCGCAGACTCTTTCCTGTAATTCGAACCAGCAGATTGAACATCATTCAATAAGGACCTTGGTGGATTGTAGGACCCAAAGTCTGACCGATCGAATCGATCTCTCACAAATCGCACGGAGTCGTACAAAATTGGTCTCATCTTGTTTTGTTGGACTGTTTCAGCGGTTTTCATTACGGAAAAACCGCGTTCAACGTCCATATTGTGAGTTACAACCAACAAATAAGATTCTGTGAGTTCCATCAATTTTGGGTAGTTTGAGTGAACAGGTGCTGTCCTGGATCGGCGGAAAAGATCAATCAAAGTACAATCGGGATTATGAGCCTGAAGTTCGCATAATTCATCAATCACTGTAATAGCATGAACATTGAATGCTTTTGCCAGCTCAGCAAACTTCTTCTTTCCCGACGGTGTGACCTCAGAGAGTTTGAAGTGGAATACGTGACAGCCTCGAGTTATACTAGACTGCAGAAAACTCTGAAACCGCTTCAAAACCCGAGAATATAACTCCTCATTATTAGAATTCCACAAGCTTTGAATACGATCTATGTCTTGGTCACTTAAAGTTTGCAATTTAGACATCACATGGTCGTGCGTCTCAGAAAAAATATATCTTGAATGTTGGGAAGTTGTATAAGTTTTAACACAATTGGGAACTGATCCAGAATATTTTCCATCACACGAAAAATATCGAGAAATCTAGTGGGACTAAATAAGTATATGCATTTAGTTCCAAGAACCTTTTAAGACTTTTTGAAGAGAAATCTAGCTTTATGAGAGGTGTTTAGATAGTCAGAAAATAACTCTGCGAATCTAACAATCATCTTGAGAATGCCTTCTGAATCACGTTTAATTTCCTCATTACAGAGCAAATGAATATTGTGGCAACTACATCCAGGGAAATCAATCAGATTGCAAGAGATCTCTCTTAATCTTGCAATCACGCCAGTTTTGGAGCCTTGCATAGTTGCACAATTGTCTGTCATTATGTACGTTAAGTTCGCAATATCAAGTTGGAAGTCGGATAGTGCATTTATGACTTCGTCGAACACTGTTTCACTATCCATTATCTTCAAATTTTTTACTGATTTTATTTTGTCATTTAAGAGGAAATCCTTCTCCAAATCTATTTTCGGCTCTAATTCGACAGTCTTCAAGTAACGGATTTTTCTCGCCCCATCTGCTTCCATATAACATAGATGGATTTCGAGTCTCACTTTATCATTGTAAGATGACTCGTCGAAATGTAACCCGTACCGTTTGTTAACATTTTCAGTCAATTCTTTACGAAAAAAATGGAGCCACAGCGTGAGTAATGACATATTCAGCCTTTGTGCGTCCACAACTTATAGCACATTTCGTGTCAGAGAACATTTTTACGTAAAAATCTCTACCAGTTGCACACGGATCGGATGACAAAAAAGATCCGCCGTCCATTACAATTTTAAGACAATGAAAAAAAGTAGCTGTGGCTTTCAAATCTGCTTCTGACTTCATGCGACTTAAAGATGTGGAAATGCTGGTTTGCGATGCATCTGAAACACTTTTATGTACATCTGAGACAGAATGTTGATGCAATTTTTGAAACCCAGATTTGATGTTTATCACTTTATTGTCGAGTTTGCATCGTGCAACATAAATGTTACCAGGTACAGCGACAGCCCATGGATATTTTTCAGTCACCCTCGAGCTAAACGAACACTTTCCCATATCTGAAAAGAGAAGAAAACCATTTCACAAATTTCATCGATATATACGTGTAATTGTTGAATTAAAGGGTATGCTTCTTAAATCTCATCTACATATTTATGAAGAATAGGCTGTTCATTTCTGTCCATTGTACTAAAAGAACTTAAGGCAATATTTGTGTATGTAAAAGACCGTGGTATTCTATTTGACAAGTGCGCTTGCAGTACAATATGTTAAACGGATGCAACATTTCCGAGCTATTTTCAGCGACTCCCACATGAAAATTTTTGAGTAGGGCCTACTGGATTTTATCACACATACTTCTCCTTACTTTTGCAAGATATCATCGATCATACAAGACTTACATTATGCCATACATTACCATGCCTACTTTATAGAATCACAAAGTTGATTTAACTGTATGCTCTGAATTATTTGCTGATCATGTCTAACAGTTTAAACATACACTACACATACTACATACTGTAACCAAATATGCCATCATTGAATGATGACAGACTGATGCTAACTCTCTGACGGAATGGGTACACATAATTTGTAGAAAATTGTAATTTCTCTACGAATTCATATTGAAGTAAATTCGACTGCGCTTGCATAGCAACCCCAGCCACTAATTGTTTTCACCGAAGTTTACTTCTACATGTATTTAGATTATTGAAAGTCATCAAAATTAAAATATAATCAATTAACAAAATTATGACAGACAAAAAGATTCTGAAAAAGGCAATGGGCTTGTTTACGTCTGATGGTATAAAATATGCAGTGTTCGCCAAAATATTTACGACGAGTATGATGAGTTACCATAATGTAAATCGTCAGAAACAAGATTTCACTGCTGTTATGACAACCCTTTATGATTGTTATTTGATTTTCCACGTTTCAGATTGAAATATGTTTCAATATTTAAACTTGTAAAAATCTATCAGCACTTTAAAACTGTGAAAGAAGATAGCTCTTTATTATCACATGTAGTTCTCAGGTCTCTAATGTTCGTAAAGGTATCGTATCTAACGTTCAGCAAACGTATTATAAACAGTGTATGATGCGAATACAAGTGTTTATGTTATGTTATTAATGTATTTATGTTCCGATACAATAAACATGATAAAATAAAATACACAGTATTCATTGTTATATGCTCATAATGTAAATTATTACATCAACATCGTAATATCATTTACGTGTACATGAATTTAACGAGATAAACAAAAACAAAACTCACCGATGTAGTTCCTTCTGAAAGCCAAATTAGTCACTGCAATCATCATTTATTGGTCCCTTTCATGTCAGCTACTTCGATTAGCCATGATGAATGTATCATTATAAATTTGCAATCTTGGACCTATAAATGATACTGCAAAGAAAGCTTCTAAACTTCGAAACGCGAAATAACCATGATAACAAGTAACAAAAACAATGAAAACATCAAATGTATGTAGCATCCATTTACTCATGAATCCACGTAGAAAAATGCAACTAAGTTAAGTCATACATGTCCAATTGTACAACACATGTATTACGACATGTATGCCTACTACATGCTTGTCATTCAATAGAATGACATTAACATTGCGTAATAGTCACTAAATCAAGGATTACTCCATTATGATGTCACTCCATTATACATAGTAGTCTTGACCAGAATAGCGGACCCAACGTTTGATATGGCATCTCGGTAATTATCCAGAAAAGCAATTTTTCCTATCATTTTCCAAATTCCAGTTACTTGCTCCCATAGGAAAACCGAAATATAACCAGATTTCGTATATCATGAATTTTAATCTTCACATTACATAACAAATGCAACTCAGCGGCGTGATCATACCTTAATGAAAGGTTCTCCCAGTACTTCATAGAATCTGCAAGATGTTATGACGAAAAACCTGAAAATTCCTACTATGACTGTAGATACAACAAAATGAAATACCAGCCGCATATCGATTAATAAAATTATGTACACTTAAGTGAAGGTAAAATATCATGTAAATTGAGTTATGCTTGCGTTTTGTCCGATTTATGGACCGATTCTAAATATTTTTGATATAAAATCGTCAAATGATTTACAAAAAATGGTCACTATTTTGCAGTGACTTGACAAAAAAAGTGACCAAATAGTTACTAATAGTGACTAGTCACTAAATAGTGACCTGTTGGCAACCCTGATACACATGTATACATCTATTACAAAAAGCACAAAATAATTCAGTACACAAAGATGTCAAGACGCTGCTTACCAGAATTTCACAAATTTCCATTGTCTGAACCCAGTAGCGGCTATATTTTTTGAACATATCTACATGTTTATGACTTTCTTTATTGTAACATACTTTTTTGTAGAATCAAGTCAGAGTTGGTGCAACAACGGAAGAAAAAAAATTTAGCACATGTAACAAGAATCAGTAGATATCAAGTAGGAGTAAATACCACTATCTGCGCAACTGAGCGGAAATTCACGTACACCTTCGCATTTTCCCAAAATTCACGTACAATTCACGTACATTTTCATAATTTTCAAAATTCACGTACAATTCACGTACATACGTGAATTTCACGTACAGTGGACACCCTGTATATATGTATTATAAAAAATTAGCTAATTTAAGGACGAAATCTTCAGCCTTTTGGGAGTGTAACTAGTAGAATTTGATGTTTTATAAAGCACTGCAACTAGTAGAATTTTGGTGCTTTATAAAGCGTCGCAGTAGGAGTGTAACTAGTAGAATTTGATGTTCCATAAAGCGACGCAGGCAAAGCCTCCTGTCTTTTGCTGATGTTTTATAAAGCACTACAACTAGTAGAATTTTTGTTTTATAAAGCGCCGCAGGCGAAACCTGCAACCTTTTAGGAGTGTAACTAGTAGAATTCAAGCTTTTTAAAGCGCATAGAATGTGTATAGCATTTTCTCGGCAATTATATCACGCAGGAATTACAGCTTTTCGGAGCTCTATGTTATTTCAAAATGTCATGATACGAGGGAGGTTTTGTGAATCAAAATTTCTTGGCGTGCATTATGAGTTTCACAATGAGCAAGCAATAATGTATCCCATACACAGTAGAGCAAATGGAATTGTTTACTTCAAAATGTGCGGAATCGGAGAGGGGAAAAAAGTCAAAAAACGTAGCAAGGAAATATAAATCACGTAACAGGTACACAATATACATGTAAGTAATACATTGTCTAGTCAAAAAAGTCCAACATCCTCAAAAAGGACCATATTTCGTCTGAGGGGGTCACTGATCGTCAGAGGGGCCCCATGATCGTCAGAAGGGAAAATATGGATAATATCAATTGTAATAACTTGTGATCAGAGGGGTCTTATAAGCATCATGAAGATGCCTTGTCTTAAGAAGGGATCATGCGTTGCTTCATGAAGATGTTATTTCATCTTAGGGACCCACGCACCTTACCCCCTACCCCCTTACCCCTCCATTTTCATTGCATTTTCTGGTGAATCTCAGAAATGACCCAGATGGCCATTAAAAAATCCGGAATTCCGGAAGATTATCTTCCCTGAAGAAACTCATGAAAATGCTCTTTCTAAGAGTAGAACTGAAACCAGCATTTTTCTGAAAGTCAGACATTGCATAAATGAATAGTGGTGAATGATATTCGCTGATGTTACAAAATTACTACATGATCTCTGAGTCAGACTCAAAAAATACGATAGACGTCTGGAGTTTACTATCAACCGTTTTACACTTTCCAGCTGGCACATCTGGCTGAATTTAGCTGTGAGAGTCTCACATGCGCCAACCATCATCAACAATCATACAAGAAACAGAAATATAAATTAAGATTAAATAAACGTCATTCATTCATTCATAAAAGAATGTGACCGTTAGTATTGGACCACATTTTTCCAATTTCTGAAAGCTATTGTACCAGTCAATGTGAATTTTGAATTTGTGATCAGTCTGTCTGATGATGGTCAATGCATACTGACCGAAAAAAAGGAGAAAAGATTACAAGTCTAACATCAATACTCTTTGACTCTTTCCATCATTAACAAAATGAATGCTTTTAGTAAAGACATTTACAAAGATAGTAAAATGGTGATAAGATGATAATGATCGACAGCAATTTGTGAGAACATAAATTCAATCAGCATCGTTTTTGATCAGTCTCTTTCAAATACGTAAGTTTAACCCCTTTAGTGCGGCATTTATTTACTGAGAACCTCTCCACAGTGCGGCATTAATTTTTAGAAAAATAGCTTTTGTATGAAAATGTATTATTGAACAAACGATACATATTCTCTGTAATAAATGGTTACAATAATCTTTCAGTTCAATCACAATGTAGTCTGGGTATGATACACTTGAAAACATGGAGCTGGACAGAGGGGAACATTGCAGGCTTTGCAGAAGAATCGCGTTTCTTTTCTTACTTTTTGACCATCACGAACTTTCGCACAACATATCCGGCATCGCCGGGTTGGTGCTTCTTTTCCGTCTGTTGGCGGAATAAAAGAAGGGAAATGCCTTTCAGTAAGTCGTAAGGGACTGGAGAGAGTAAAGATGGACGACCTGGTCTTTTCACGGTGGTCGGCTGGTAGTACTTCTCGAGCAGTCGTTCAATAAATTTGATTCGAAAGTCAACATGTGTGAGCTTGTGAGTTGTTTGCTGCATCGAATACAATATGTAACTGTTCAAAACAATTTGATTGATAATATGTTTAATTAAAGAATTTTTTATACCAGACCTTTTGCCTCTTGCGCTCACTAGGATAACTGCCACATAACATAGGATAAGCTAGGATAACATTTGCTGATCAGCCACATCAACACCATTCATATTATCATTATAATTCAAAATCGACTCAGGCTTTTTGCCAGCACGCGACTCGATTCTGTTACGATGAGAGGTTGATAGCACTGCAACATCACGTTTGTCTCTCCAGACACCTATTTTTAGTCATTGAATCTGTAGACATCGAATGACACACGTAATAACCTCGATAAATGAATATAATTTCAAGCAAACATTCATGACGAGTTAACTCGGGGTCAGCACTATGAAAGGTATATTTACATGACGAGTTAACTCGGGGTCAGCACTAAAGGGGTTAAGTTCATGCTGTTTTTTTTAAATATAAATATAGCATCCTAAAATTATTGAGTATTTTAATAAAACTCTGAATTCAAGCATATTCGTGTATACGTGTGGGCACCTGCCTAGAAAAACTGAATCAATTCGCAGTGAATTACTTTGTTTGATCAGCGTCGTGGTTGAGCATATTCATTGCTTTTGAGAAGTTTGTTACAAGGTGTTCGTGCCTATTCTAGTTTTTGAAGGTCAAATTTCTTCAAATTTTCACCTTTTTGAATTTCTTAATAGTACTTATAAAATTAACGAGCAGCTACAAAATACATGATTCATTACAGCTAGTAACACAAATATCATAACTAAATTCAATCTTCCAGTATCTGCACCAAATCAACCATTATTTTAAGGAATTGTAGGAGTACTGTTCTCTACTCCCACATCATAGATATTCAAATGCGAGTTATAATTCGGCAACAGTTGTACTCTTTTATTGTTCTGCTTCGACTGATTTTAGGAAGAGCCCTTAAGTAAAGAAAATCAAGAAATCGTTCTAGCATTGACATATAAAGAACATTAGTTCTAATTAACATAATAGTCTGGAAAACTATGCACATGCTGCATTATACGCATTCCATCTACCAGCAACTCAATACATGCATTTACAGCAGCGGAGGCGTCAAAATAAAAAAACTCTAAAAGACTCTGACTCCGACTTTAAATGGTTGATGACGATGCACCGAAGGCTGTTTGTTTTATTTCATCGTTCCGAAAAAGAAAGCACTCCCTTTCCTAATAATCGCCTCTAATCTGTTGTAATAATATATGTACAAGGCAGAAGAAACCAGACGTTTCGTCCTGCTACGACGTGTTCACAGGTATGGATGCACATATGACAAAGCCGTGTCATGCATCAACAATGCGTAGAGAGCCAGATACCTCAACATTCTATTCATCCACTTCTTGCATTTCTACTTGGTGCTATTTTTTTCAAGTGAAGTTAGTACTTATTAGCCGGAGTCGAATTCTTATCAAAAAAATCAATGGTACAAATATATACTCATGTCCATGCAAATCGGCTATATCATCGTTTAAATGTGGACGTTAAACGAGGATGAAGAAGAAGCAGAAGAAGAAGAAATAAATATGCTCGTGTACATGTCGATTGTACATGCTTCAAAACATGTGCTGCACTTCATTCTCATTTAAAACAAAATTATATCAAAACGCCTTCTATTGACTAAAATTCAAAATATATAGGAGATGTAAGATTTCTTCTAGAAAAATATAGGAGAAATATAGGAATTATCTTAGAAACAATGGGGAAAATAGAATTTCCCTGCTGCAGCAATGGAAAACTAAGGATGTTTTTTCAGAAATTTAGTTGAACTTGAACATCATTAAGGACTGCCTAAAACTGCAGCTGCATCATTCTTGAGAAAATCGACTTTCTCCCGAAACATAAAAGAAATGTCCCTTGACTATCATTGGTAGGTGGAACGAAAGTTTATGAAAAGTAAGTCTATTGAGGACATCCATAATATTCATAAAAGTTGCTATCCATCTTATCTACAATGTACACATGTTACCAAAAAAAATGGTGAGATGTTAGCATCCAGGTGCATCATTTTTTTAATTTTCGACAGCAAAATATCTATCGAAAATCTTCAAAAGAACTTAAAGGTGTTAGTTCGGCCAATTTTACATATCGTTTTCATTCGCTCAATCAATGACAGTTGTATTCCTGATCCCTATTCTCCACTTCTTATCATCTTATTCATTGTCGTTGAAACGCAGGAGCGTTGCAAAGTTTCGTGATGACGTCACCTCCGATAACTCTCCAATGAGAGAGAATTTGGTTCACTATGCATGCTGTTTGCTCTGACAGCGTCGTCGTTGACAGTGAAGTTTAATTGACCTGCCTCGACAACGAACGCTCATACATTCTCAACCGACATTTTTCGGACGACAAGATGTATTCTTCAACTACATCTTGGTCTACATTCAGGTTATTGTCAATTACCGCCAACATAGCTCACATTTTGAGAAAAATGTATGAGAAATTTGACTTTTTTGGCACATACTTCAACAAAGTGTTGCGGAATGATTCGAGAGATATATGGACATATAATGCGAATTACAAGTGTGCGGTATTGAAAGATTCTTGACTGACATGATGCAGAATGAGCTGAAAAAATAAATTAATTTCCAATGACGGCAAAATACCACACAGTAATTGAATCACAGAATAAAGTCAGCTGGTGCTTCAATGGCTCAGGGCTGTCATTATCGGGTAGAACAATTTGGCGTAGTCCCAGCAAATGAAACATCCGACGAAAAAGAGACATCGAGGCATGATTAGATAGCGTTCAATTTCTCTACAACTTTGCTTTGTCGCTTTTTAAATTTCGCTAACAATGATTGTTTTCCCAAATTCAAGGTAGGAACAACTAACTGTCTTTTCAAGTGGAAAGAAGGTTGTTTTACTGTTATACAAATGAGGTAATGGAGCATATCTTAGAATTTTCACTTTGTTTTTTTTTTCAGTTAAATGAATGATACATGCCCGAAGTGTATTGACGGAGTAAATGCAAACTTATCACTCCATAATTTTCGAATTTTCTTGTCTAATGGAAATTTATAGATTCATGTATTATTCATACTATTATCACTTCTGTTCTTGCAATGAAGGGCGCAACAGTGTGTCTTGGTGGTAGTCGAATGTCGACGGACACTGAGTGACTGAATTTTACTTCAGCGCGTAGTCTCAAGGCACATTTCAACGCCTGGCTGTAACCTCCTTCTCTGCATCACCCAGCAGCGTATGATTGGTCTGGCCGTAGTGACGTCATCATCAATTCTGTTTTCGGCTGCTGTGAGCAAACGACGCTACTTGGCATGGCGACAGCAGGGTTGCCAGGTGTCTGCTATTTCAGCGGACAGTCCGTTATTTGGCCAGTCTGTCCGCTGAACTCTAGAGCTCTCTAGCGGGCAATAGAAATGTCCGCTTTTTTAAAAAAACCGACCCATCATTGTAAGCTTGGGGTCTGTTGAGGTCAAATGAGACTTAATAATGACAGGAGAATGGTTGATTCGACTCTATATCATTCTCCGCCGTGTTCACTGCTTAGGATATGCATCAGACCATGGACGTCGCTATTGTATTACTCAGGCCAGGACGTGACACGCGCGCTCAACCTCACCTCGTAGCTACAAGATGAGGCCAATGTGATTGGCGCAGGATTGAATCAGTGCTGTCAGTGCAGCTGATAGCCCTGATAGCTATATAGTGACGAATAATCGTGAAACTTATCATCCTTCGGGCATGGTGAATAAGTGCTGCAATCCCGGATGTCGCTCGGGATATGCTGGTGAAACGCGCTCATACACACTTCATAAATTCCCGTCATCGCCAAGCAAAGCTGCAGCATGGCTGCGAAGAATACCACGACAGAACTTTGTGCCAAACGCATCGAGTAGATTATGCTCACTACATTTTCGGCAAGATGACTTCGTCGAAGAAAGCGCCGATACCAACAAATATCGTCAAAAAAAGGCTCATCAAACGGCGTTTGAAGGACGCACTGCCATCGCTTTTTCCCAACCTACTGACGTATCTCTCAACCGCCAAAACAACGACCAGGACTACGAATACATCATCATCGCAAAGACTTAATCTTGAAACTGAGAGGTTATCTGAATTGAACGAAAACATGCTGATTGATGATGATGTTTCATCGTTGGACGACCTGTTCCAAAAATTCGCGGAAAGTGAAACCCATCCTAGTGGATTTGCTTGTATTCAGGGAGTTGATTGTGATATCTACGCAGTGATTGATGCGGAGCAGACTGTTCCTGCAATCTTGTGCAGTGCTAAAGTAAGCAAAGACAACTTATCATTCGCAGTTGTAATCTCAGACGTCGCTATATGTAATGATAATTTTTCTCAAGTTATGAGCAATACCTCGTGTATTACGAAATTTTCTGATTTCTGTAATTTGTTGGCATATGCTAAGTCTTCCGTGGATGATGTCCAGAAAACATCATCTGTTCTTCTGCAAGAAGCAGTAAGGAATTTGAAATCCATCTTGAATGACAGTAGTGTCATGATCGAAGCTTCTCTAGAAAGAAAGCTTAAATTTCTCTGTGAGCAGCTTGAGCTGGCTTTTGTAATCAATGCGAATCAAAGACGCTATTCTAACGAAACTTACGTGAATTTATTGCTGTGGTTTTCCTGTAGCCCTGCTTGCTACAAGAGTCTTCGAAACAGCGGATTCTTAACATTGCCATCAGTAAGATCACTTCAGAGAATAACATCTCGTGTACCCTCAGAAGAAGGTATTTCACGCAACTATCTTATTGCTCGTCGAAAAAGTTTGAATGGTTTTCAGGCTAAGGTATTACTTGTGTTTGATGAAATATATGTATCCCAACGTCCTGAATATTCTGACGGCAAGTTTGTGGGTTTGGTTTCTATTGACGAATCTTTTCAACCAGCCAAAACTGTACTTTGCTTCATGTTGAACTCCTTGGCTTCAAAATTTAGAGAAATAGTGGCTTTGTTTCGAATTGCAAATATCAATGTCATGACACTGAAAAACTGTTTCTTCTCTGTTTTACGGACAGTTGAGGCTTGTGGATATGAAGTTATTCTTACTTGCTCAGACAATCATGTTGTCAACAGAAATTTCTTCACTTTTGTTCTGTGTGGGAATCAGCTTGCGCCATATGTTACGCATCCGTTGGACCAAGAAAGAAAGTTATTCATTATGCTGGACCCCACACATAATATAAAAAATGCATACAATAACTTTCACAGCAAAAAGAAATTCACTTGTCCATCATTCTCCGAAGCCAATAGAGAGATACATCCCAATTTCCAGCATGTAGAGGACCTCCTTTTAAAAGAGTCGAGCAAACCACTGCGACTAGCACACAAGTTGACGCAAGCTAACATTTATCCAACCAATATTCAGAAAACTTCAGTCAAGCTTAGTTTGTGTGTTTTTCACGAGTCGACCTGTGAAGCCTTGCTTCATTATGCGAATGAAGAAGGTTTGGATGAATGGAAAGATACAGCTGAGTTTATACGCTTGATAATCAAGCTATGGAAAATATTGAACGTTCGCCCGCCGACCACCGGGTTTCATAAACGAGAGCCGTTGAGTGACCCTTTACGATCAACAGGTGATCAAAGACTTGTGTTCCTGGCGGACTTTGCTAATTATTTATCAGCATGGCAAGAAAAGAAGACAAAAGGTTTTACGAAAGAAACTTTCATTGCTTTGAAACAAATGTGTTGTACAGCTCGGCTTCTATGTCATTACATGATCGAAGATCTCCAATTTCAGTACGTATTGACAGGAAATTTTCAGAGCGATTGTATATTTTCCAGGTTTGGATACTATAGGCAGATGTCAGGAGGAAATTACCATCTGAGTGTCAAGCAGGTGTTGGATAATGAGAAAAAGTTGCGAGTTGTAGCGCTTTTGAAGTGCTCTCATTTTTCTACAGAAGATTTTGTAGAGTTGCAAACTGTTTCCAATGATGATAGTCTGCTAGATGAAGATGATTGGTCTTTCTTCAGTGAGTTTCTTGATGTCGATTTGATTGAAAATTTGCAAGAATCAGACCTAAATGTTCTCTATTTTGTCTCAGGATATGTATGCAGAAGCGTCAGTCACACACTAACGATCAAATGTAAAAAATGCTTACGCCGTCTTATGTCAGGTGATAAAGTTAATGTCGACATGCTGGAAAGTGATCAGCGTATTGAAAGTGAAATGTTTCCTTTCTTTCAAGCCATCAACAGAGGCGGACTGTGTAAACCATCAGACGAAGTTTACTCTATTTGTTGCATTGCATACAGTATTTTTGATGTGATTGGATCGAATGATGTTCTGTTGCAACGATTTTTAGAGAAGAAAAATCACAGGACTTTTTTTGTGCTCTCGTTTGTAAAGTGATAGCAGAGAGCAACACGAACAGTTATCTGCTAGACACATGTACTGAGCCTCACAAGGCTGTTATGTTGCATTTGTATGTTTTGAAGTCATTGTTCAATACTATGTGCAAAAATACTTTGAAGATTTTCAAATCCAACGACAGTGACAAAAGCAAAATCTCCAAACTGACTTCTAAGTGATTTCATGAAAATGCTGATTGTATAATACATTCTGTTATCCGACCAATGTTTTGTTTTGCGTATTTGCTTTTGAAGTACATGTATAAGTTCAGCGAAATTGTGTGAAGCTAGGATTAGTCTGTGCCATTTAGCATTAGTTTATAGTTTCCACTCAGCATTACATTTATGTACGGCTTCTTTTATGTACGGTAGCATTGTAGTACAATAGCATTATGAAGTACACAATGAAAGTACATGAACTATGCATAAAAGCTCAGACATATTATAGTTAACTACATTCATAAAGGTACTCTCTCTCTCTCCCCTAATCTGTCGTCAGAAAGACCTGATTTCCTATTTCGATGTCATGCCACAGTTAAAGAGAGATTTTCATTCACTGCTAGCTGAACCCGTGAATTTTCCATAAATGGCAATGAATGGCCTCATCTTGTAGTTGTCGATCTGCGTGTCGCGTCCTGGTCTGAATAATACAATAGCGACGTCCATGGCATCAGACGTTCACTGGCGCACACACTATACCATTTCCAATCCAATTTCACATAAGTGAAATTCAATTTCTCATTAGTGAAATTCAAATTCTCATTCGCGAAATCATTCGTATTCAATTTCTCATTTTTAGATCTGAATCCTTTCCTAGTCACCAAAGTTAGCGTTGCCTGCTTCAAATAGACTTCAGCGCACTTTTGTCATTACTTTAAAGATGTCATTGCGGCATGTTGTGACGTTAACTTGTAAAAATCTTCGGGAAGACCATCAAAATCACACGAGTGACGGTATAATGGATTATTCTTCGTAAGCCTCGAAAATGTTATGAAATGAAGTAACACCAGAACCGCATACGAATGGATTAAGAATCAACAAGCCAAAGCCGAAAGCTGGAAAAGCTCGTCGCATGGTTTAGAACGCCTCCGTCGCTCTTGTGTAGTTACGAAAACCTTACATTCGTGATCGACAGCGCCCTTGCTCGAGAAACAAATGGTCCAACGATCGCTGAATTCCGATACAAACTTAAAACTACTGGGGTTTTCCAATCAAGTCGAGAAATATTTCTGTAAAAATTGTTATAATAATAATAATAATAATAATGATATTATACAAAAAAGTGGCCTTATCTTAACTTATTATATATATGCTTGTATTTCAATGTGTTAACTAAATAATGAATAAGTAATCAAATAATTAGAAGTTAGCGCCACAACAAGCCGCAATGACATCTTTGGCAGTGCTAACTTTGGTGACTAGGAAAGGATTCAGATGCATTACAAAAATAAAGTGTGAAATAGAGTTTCACGAATGAGAAATTGAATTTCGCGAATGAGAAATAGGATTTCACGAATGAGAAATAGGATTTCACGAATGAGAAATTGAGTTTCACGAATGAGAATTTGAATTTCACGAATGAGAAATTGAGTTTCACGAATGAGAAATTGAATTTCACTTATGTGAAATTGGATTGGAAATGGTATAGTGTATGACATTTCCTGGAAATATTTTTCTGTGAGCGAATGCAAGGCGTGAGATGATGACGCTGTACCTATTTATGTTAGCGCAATCTATCGTTAATTTTCATTGGCATCCCTTTGGATTGAATAGGAATTCCCTGGTTACCTGCTACGTACTTCAATTTCCTTGTTCAATTTCTGCTTCGCAAACTATTCGAACGCGCACCCATCCTCGGTTTGCTCCATCGTCACTCTGCAATCTGCATCCATTATATTGAGTGCCTCTGTTATTAGTAATACACGGAACTGGTGCTATATAATGACATCAACTTCCAAAATGTACAAAGGTAGTGAAGCCAAGAAAAGAAGGATATGCTCCTTTTCCGATTCCTGGAAGAGCGAATTCCCGTGGATACATAGTGTTAAGCGCTCAGCTCATCATGCCTACTGTGATGTTTGTCGAAAGGAGTTTTCAGTCTCTGAAGGCAGAAGTCATGTGAAACAACATGCTGATACCAAAACTCATAAGCAGTTGATGTCAGCTGCTGAGAGCTCGAAAGTTATGAAACATTTTTTTGTTTCGTCCAATGACCTTGAACCTTCAAATAAAGTCGCAGCGGCAGAAGGTGCTTTTTGCTACCATAATGTGAAGCACCACCTTTCTTACAACAGTCTCGAGTGTGGAGTACGACTTATTAAAGAGGCTATTCAAAACTCAAAAATTACACCAGCGATTCGTATGACCCGTACCAAGGTCGGTGCGATTGTGAAAGGAGCTCTCCAACCTTACGCAATAGAAAAGGTCCTCGATGACCTTCTTGGAACACCATATTGTCTGGGGACAGATGCCTCCAATCATGACCATCGCAAATTATTTCCCGTTTGTATTCGATACTTTACCGATGAACTTCATGAAGTGGTATTAGATTTTTACGAAAATTCGTTTGAGGATTCCGCCAGTATAAAAAATTGCTTAATTGAAAAGCTCAATAGTCATAATATCGATTTGAAGTTAATGACAAGTTACCGAGCTGACAATGCATCTGTGAATTACGGCGTAAATCAGTCCGTCTTTACATTACTCAGTTGGTTTAAATTTGATTAAGGCCAACTGCAACGACCACGTGCTACACAACTGTGGTAAACACGCACTGAAAACGTACAGCCTCGACATTGAAAACATTGTGATGAAAGTTTATGCGGAGTTTTCAGTTTCTGCCAAAAATGTTGAGAGCCTCAAAGGAGAATTCGAAGAAGCCGATCTCATTTATCAGTCCGTAGTACGTCATGCTGTTACGAGGTGGCTCACTCTTTTCGAAGCACTTTCTCGCTTGATCAAGAATATGCGCCCAATCAAAACGTATTTTCTGTCGATTGGAGAAGATAAATGTCATCGTGTAATATGGCATCTATTTGGTGATCAGGCGGACGAGATCGCAGATGATGACGAGCCAACGCTAAATGAGTTAAAGCTTTACTTCCTCCACTCGTTTTTGGCAGAATTGCATGGAGCTATACTTGCACTACAGTCAAATAGTACACTTGCTTGTCATCTTCACTCCATCATTGTCGATCTAAAAAACAGCTTTCGCAAGAAAATTTCAGATAGATTCTTTGGAATGACATATTTACTGTCTAAGAGAAAGCAATATTTAACTAGCAATGCGATTGCATCTTTTGAAAAAGAAGCACTTACTGTTTACGAACGTTCTCTTGAGTATTTGGATAAATGGTTTCCATCTGAGAAGGAAGTTTTCTACAAAACGCTAGAACCTCTTTCTCTCGACGCTGCGCCATCAATGGAAGAAAGCTTGACATTAACAGAACAGGATTTTTTCAAAGACAAATGCCCCAAGCCAAATGACGACCTATTCAAAGAACTTCGTCTCCTTGAAAGTGTTCTTCCACAATTATCAGGTTCTACACTCGATAAGTGGACTAATTTTTTTGCAAATACTGATGCGCCTGTTTTAAAGCAAATCTTCCAGGTGTTCATTAGTATCCCTGTTAGCAATGCGTTCGTCGAAAGGGTATTCTCTGTTATGGAAAATATTTGGGTGGATAACCGAAATCGTTTGCTGATTGACACTATCAAGGCAGAACTCGTCGTTTTCTTCAACTTGAAATATACTTGTAAAGAATTTTATTCGGTCATTTGCCAAGATAAAAACTCTCTCAAGCAATCAGAGATAACAATAAGTATAAAAAGTGATTGTTGTGTACTTAAATATATTTTGTAAATCTTTCCAATGTTTTGTGATCTCAAGTTTCAGTAGTTCTAGCAACTTGAATCTTTGATGTGCTAAAATAGAAAATCCTTTTTATGCAAAAGTAATAATAATAATAATAATATGCTATATTTCGAACACTATTCGCCAGTATTTCGAACGCTATATGCCGGTACATTCAAAATTGAGTTTAGTAGATTCCTTGTTTTTGCAAATTAGAATATTTAGTCGTTTATGAGTAATAAGATTTTAAGTAGGATTGGCTACTTGTTTTCATTCAATTGAAAAATAGATGTGAAAACTAGAGAACTCAATGATTTGCTGTTTTAATTAATTACATATACATGTTGCATTAATTTGAAGAAGTACCTATACATTAATAGAAATGCTAATAGATGCATACAATCTATACATATTGCAGACCTACGGCTGAAACATTTAATTAGGTTTAATGAAGAAAGTTATATCCTAGTTAGATAATCCTGCCTATAATCCGACTGCTATCTCGTAAGTAATCTACAGGTACAATTATACATACTCTATATTATAGCTTACATTTTCTTGAAAATAATTCATAGGTGTTAGTTTGAGGTCTATATCTACACCAAAATTACTGCATTCTACCAATTCTTGACCACTGTGCACTAGTACATGAATGTATTTTAAATAAAAAGCCTCCGTCTATGTCTACTTATTTTTCTATACTCATAAGCCACATGTGCCTACGTGAATCTCATGTAAGCCATCCTCTAAAAAGTTCTTGAAAGTTGAAAGAATTGTAGACAACCTATTATAATAAATGAGCATATGGACCGGATAGTAGGCCTAGAGTGAGACCGTTTCATCAGCAGGGTTGATTTATCAGTTAACTTAAAGTTAGGCCTGCTTGAGAATTAGTGTTTATAACAGCCATTGACCTACGTCCACATGACTATTCAGAACCTATGATGATCACTTGTTCAAACAATGGCCCCGGATGAAGTCGATTAAACCCAAGTAAGAAACCGTCATTATGGTCCCTACGGCTAAAGCCAAAGGCTAAAGCTGTCGCCTAACTCTCAATGTTGATGTTAGATAAATTTGGTGTCCGCTATTTAAGTTTTGGGAATCTGGCAACCCTGGGCGACAGGTGTCCCGTTTAACTCAGGAGACAGAGTTAGGATTGAGACAAAGTCAAAAATTCGACCGAACAACACTTATATGCAAAGAATATTCAAATGCAGTACGAGAAAATGAAAATCATTGTTATACATAGGTGGGGATATAAATTACGTTTATTACTTTGGCATCATCCATAGATTACACATGTATTTAAGCGGACAACTTTTTAGAAAAATGAATTGCGCTAATTTAGATAAAGCGATTCAGTGGGCTTCCAGCAGGTTGTATTGATAGCTTGACAAATAAGATAAAAATCGGTGATGTGGTGATATATTAATAAGAGGATTCTTGAAGAACCACTTTTCAGAATGGTAAACTGACAACTTTCATTTAGGTAATTGACGTATACGGGCTTTATCTGAAAAGTGCTTGTATCTATTAAAAGGCTGCATATCTATTACAGAAATCAAAAAGCTATGAATAATTTAGCACTAAACATAATAACCATCGCTGCTCGACACGATGGATATCTGCGAAAGTTTTGAAATTCTTTTTCCATCATCATGGCGGAAACTATGGTAGAAATGACGAGATAAGATCTGTATCGCTATCACTATCATCAACATCACCCCCCGTCTAGAAGTTTCAAAATTACGAAATATAAATCGATCCATAAGATTAAAATCCGGTGAATGAGGTGCCTATTTCACCCAAATAATTCCTTAATCACTCATCCATTTGTTGACAATTTGGACAACATGGGGCCTGACGTCATCGTGCATAACATACAGCTGAGAAAAGTCAACATGTAAATGTCGCGAAAACGATTCAATTGTGTTCTTGAGAAATTCAAGATATCGTTGTGCAATCACGGATTCACCATCATCCAAAACTTAACAATAGAAATGAACAGAATAATTCGCAGCCATAATGTACATGTACATGAGCTTCTTATCACTGACTGTTCTCCTTGGAACCTTCGGCCTGACACCGGCAGAATCAACCCAGTACAACATCTCTTAGGTAAATCCATTTCTCCTCGACGATGATAGTCCTTTGAAGTGACTGGATGCGAGAAAAATTATTCAGAAGGTTGGAAGCCTCAAAAGTCTCCTCGCTTTGTATTCATCATTTCGAGCGTGAGTCATCCATCGAGCAAATGCAGACTTCTTACCAAGACCTTCTGTGAGTATTCACCTTACTGATTGTGTCGGAATTCCATTTATGAGGCTCAGATTATAACATGAAGATGAGAATGTTCTTCAATAAAATCGTATATCTGGTCCACATAATCGCCTGAGGATGAAGACGAAGGGCGACCTCTACCAGCGACAATGAGTTCCATCTTTGAATTCTCTCATTATCTCCTGTGTACGACGCAAGCTTATAATGTTCTCATGAGCAGTAAGAAGATACTGATCAATGTGCGTAGCATAATAACGATTTCGTTGAAATGCTCGAATGCGAAAGAACAGCTCATTTTGAGTGGGTCACTGCACTTCACTTTCTGCCATTCCTTCGACTCAACAGAAAACAAATGTATCAAAATAAGAGCGCGTGATGTCGTGGCTTAATGAATTCAAATTCTAATTTTGTATATTACTATCTAACAAAGACATAGATATCTTATTGCATGAATCATTTTTCTGAATAGGTGTCACCATCTATGTAACCGCCAGAGTTGTCGCAGCAAGCAATGTCTACATCTCATTGTTCGATTTCTAAGTTAAAAACAAAAAACGCGCTTTTTTTCTGGCGGCCCTTATATTTCCACTTTTCGCTTGGATCTTGGTGGACATGTTAACAACACGTAAACTTCTTTCTACATTATTTTCCCCCAATCTCACTATATTTTTAGTTGGAAAAACCTCATTTCCAGGATATAAATTTTCTCAGATTGACTGAGTTTTTCATTTATTTCATAAATCATCCATGTCCAAGAAATAGTTGCATTCCTCGAAAGTAGTCAGCCGCTACTCTTTATTTCAGACCAAATATTTCATTTCTGTGGATCAGTATTAGTCAGTACATCATAAATTTTTAAATTTGTCACATTGTACCTTAAGCGAGATGTGGTTTTAACAGTTTTTCGATTTCAAAAATCACTTGTGACCAAAATGCAAAAACTACACATTATATTCAAACGCGCATCTCCTTCCAGCTTGTGAAATCTGCGGTAGCATGTCCAGCGAAGTAATCCATTCAAACCCGCTTAATACTAGTTATACTAAAATTACAAATTTGATATCGCTGATTTTTGTTTAATGCACTTCATGTGTCTATAACAACTGTCGTCTTACTGTCTCCAATTAGCGAATGCATTATCCACGTTCATTAATAACCTAGTCGTGTGGTATTGGAAAAAACAAAAACCAGCGATAATGAGTGAAATACTTAAATACATATTATGGAAATAATGAATACCTGTCTTCGCCAAGGACCACGCCAAATCCTACATGATCAATGCGATGTCTCTTTGGATCAATGATTCTTAATTTTTCAGCTGCAGAGAAAACGCCTTTGAAATGAACACTCTGAAATATAGACGAAGAAATATAGGACAAAAAAAGAATTTTCGCACTGTTCGTTCATTAAGTAAATTCTCAAAATCATAGATCGGAGGAATTAGGTTAACTTCTATTTGCCGATTGGCAGTGAATTATCTCTGGCAGAGAGCTTTAATTCATGGGACAAAGTAATTGAAGCTTCGAAAGTCAATTAACATTTTGTTCAATGAAAGGTTTACTTTCCATTCAAGACGTTGGATTCTCGGTAACTAAACATAAGTACCGGACAGGAAAGCCCCGCTGAATGGCCACATCAGTTTCGTGCAACAGATGGGCGTCAACATAAAAATTTGTGCTACGGATGGTTGAATACTGTGCGCAACGTCGGCTGATAGCATCTTGTTTTGGTTTACATCAAAAATTACTATTTTTCAGATTTCACATGTTCTCTTTATAAAATGATGAATCTACATTAACTCGTGTGCTAACCAGGGCTGCGAAGCTAGTGCAATTTTGAGTCGAGTCCCGAAAACAGCAAAGCGTTTCCAATCGAGTACGGTACAATATGGCAGCCCTATCATGTAAGTGTACACTGGCCATGCATAATGAGGATGTTGCAATGCAATGGCTGTAGTAATATTTCAGCATCACTTACTCTCTCTCTCTCTCTCTCTTACTCCCCGTTTATTGTCGATTTGGCCCTGGTTTGAGGCTGCGACATTGGGGCGACATCGATTCTCGTTTGCATGAGTGCGCCAGTCGTCCAGTCTTGTGCAAGTCGAGAGTTCAGATGTAGGAGCTCCATACCCTTCCTGACATTGTGCATCCACTTTTTTCTTTGAATGCCTTTGATGTTCGGACCCGGCACCTTCAGATAGATTACTCTCCTCGGCTACTTGCAGTTGTGATTTCTTTGGAGGTTACCGTACCACCTTAAGCGATTTTGTCGCAATTCGGCATCCAAAATGTTCAGGTCAAGCATCCTTCGTAGGTCGCACATGCAGCGGCGCTCATTAAGTTTGACCACACACATCCATCGTATCATGGAGTTCTCGTTATTGGTGAGGCGTGCGAGATCTGCTTTTATGGGACATGTATCCATGCATCATTGTAAACGTGGCACATGCGTCTTTTTTCGTCAGGACTGGCAACAGATCATGGAAATTCTTCTAGGCAATTCTTATACGGGCAGTTACCGCCCCACAACAGCCTCCATATCTCCCTAGCACATCACCCAATAAAAAATCGAGAAAATCAGTGAATCGAGCACTGCAAGACGTCGTTAAAACATTTCTGTTATACAGGTTGGGCCAAAAGCCACAATCGGTAACTTTAGCGTGTTGGAATTTCTAGTCCACCTTGCACAAGTAGGTTAATTGGAAGAGCAAAGTAGGAAATATTCTATCCGAAAGTCGATTCACCGAATGTTGCGAAAGACAAGATGGCGTCATGTAGATAACCTTTCATACATGAATGACCATCATTGAGCATTATTTTGAACTCGGAATTTTTTTCAACAATCAAGAATTCGATGAAACAGTCGGACTTTCTGCAAGAGCGTCAAGACCGTACTCTGGAAGGTGTCCAGAGTACGGCTCCGCAGTCCAGGTTCTGACGCTTTGACTGAAATTGATCATTGTCACACTCAATTAGTTCGCTCTTCGTTACATTTTCTTACTACGAAAATAACTAGCATCCTTCTGGGAATAAAACAGGGTGGCGCAATAACAGTTAATGGAAAATTAAGTTCAACAATGCACTAAAAATCAAGAGGAAAAATGCAAATCCTGTACTTCGAAATCTATTCACAACACTGCTGAAAAGTTTTGAGTGATTTTCGACCCATTTCCATTTTGTCATCATTTTCGAAGGTCTTTGAAAAAGTTGTTTTGGAAAATGTCAAATCACATCTGATTGCATGCTATGGATTAAGTCAACATGCCTACCGTTCTTATGGCTCAACTACTTCTGCTTTGGTGGAATTGTGTGAGCACATCACCAGATCGATGGACTCAGAAAGCATAGCATGTGTAAATTTGTTCTGTATTGACCTTTCGCGAGCATTTGACAAGTAGCAGTTCAATCGGCTCATCAATTATTTGAATTTCTGTGGTTTAAATCATGGATTTCTGAGATGGATTCAGTCCTACCTGTCTTCCCGTTGGATGCATGTGAAGGTTTTGGACAGTTTTGGCCCCGCATTACAAATTCGATCTGGTGTTCCCCAAGGCTCAGTTTTGGGCCCGTTCTTATTTTCTGCATTCATGGGCTCTATTGTGCTTAACATCGAGCACATCAAGGACATTAAATGCGTCAAATACGCAGACGACATCACAGTAGTCGAGCCAGTTTTGAAATATGAAAGATCATCCATTCAATTGACCGGCTTTGCAACTGCATTTCATGACAGTGGTTTGACGCTCAATAATTCAAAGTGTGCACAACTCCGCATTAGCAAGCGCGGGAGTGATTGTCCTGGCACATGCACCGGCTTCAAATTGGTGAATTCAGTCAAGATTCTTGGTGTAACCTTCACAGACAAGTTCAAGTGGAACAAACAGATAACGAATATCTTGATGACTGCATCTCGCAGGTTTCATGTTACTAGATGTCTTAAGTACGTTGTCAAATCTGACGATCCCATTCGCGTATATCATGCTTTAATCACATCTTATTTTATGTACGCTTCTCCGGTTTATGGACATTTGCCAGCTACTCTTTTGAATAAGCTTGACAGATTTCAAAATCGTGCTCATCGCTTTATATGTGATCAGAACTCAATGTGTGCATGTGAACAGTTTCCATCGCTTTCTTTCATGTTTGAGAGAGCAGCTTTGAATCTGTTAGTGAAATCTCGTGATCATGCCTTGCATCCCTTAAGATCCTTTGTTCCTGACATGCTGCCTAACACAGGATGTCTTAGGATTCCGGCCGTCTCCACTGTGCGGAGGCTAAATTCATTCTTCCCATGGTCCTCTCAACTGTACAATATCAAGCTTCGTTCCCATATATGCACTCTATGATCCATTGTTGACTCATTCATGCGAACCGATACAATTTCATTGCACCGGTTCTGTGCTTGAGTGTTTTTTGCATAAGTGTCGAATTATTTTTGTATTTGTAATTTTGTCTTCTACAGTGTGACTTCATGTGATTTTCATTATTTGAATAATAAACGCTGACTACTACTACTACTATTTACCTGTCCGTTATCAACAACGTAGATAACCCAGTCCGCCTTTTCTTCTTCAAGTCGTTGCTTAATAGCGGCCAAGTCAGACGTGTCGTATGTGTAGCCACCGCCAGACTTGACGACTGTCAAAGGAATTTCACAATTCGGAGGCCACATGATCTTCCGACCATCATCCTCAACCAGAGCGTTTTCAGATTCGCAATACTCCACCACTTCATTCATACGGGACTGGTAGAAAGATTCACCTCTCTCTATCAAGTTTCCAATTCCCAGTCGGGAGTATATTTTCTGAAAATCTGAAAACAAGCAAGTAATCAGTGATGAAAATAAAAATAGCATGACAATCTAGAGACTTAAAAATATGGAATTAGCAAGTGCGCTGTCTTAGCTGTTGTCAATCACCAGTAGATGGAGCTGTTCACTCTTTCAGCTTATCTTGAACTAGTCATTATACTCCATCTTGCATCTCAGCGATTTGCATTTTACACAGGGTGTCCGCGGCTTTTCGAGACCGAAATTCCAGGTTTTTCCAGGTCGATTTAATCAAAAATCCAGGTTTACCACTTAATAATTCTCGCCATAATTCAACGTTGTCTTGTTACAAGATATCAGTATCTTGCTGATTTCACAAGCTATATGAAGCATTAGAATTATTATGGAGTTGTTTATATCGCCAGTTACACCATTAAGTATGTACTCGTATATAACATCTTAACACTATCTCTTTGATCTAGAAATTAACTGTAGAGCAGTTTTACTTCGTCTCTGTTACTGATCATGCGTTTGCAAGTTATATTTGTCTTAATACACTGCTGTTGCAGCAGTATTTCGATATACCATTTTAAGCTTTCAACTAAAATATTCCATTCGAATTCAAAACAACATATCTGTAAAACATAGTTATATATCAAAAATCGGTATTTTTACCACGATGAACATAACTAAAAAAAATCATGCAATGCATTGATAGTTTGGTATAAGCTACAATTACAAAACTGTATATTATTAAATAACAAAAACAAGAAAACAAATGTTTGAAAACAAAAGGAGTCAATACGCAGCTCATGCAACGACGAGATAAAACAAATAACAAGCAATGATAAGCAAATTCACATTATAAGAAACTATATGGACTTTCTGATGGACATCATTTGTCTCAGCAACATCTCGTCTTCGGCTTCCGATTGAGTTTTCAACGCAAGACGTTTTGCTTGTATCTCGTGAAGTTCATTCTTCAATTTTCTTTTTAGTTCCTCTTCTGACCTTTTGACTTTTTCTTTTGATTGCTTGTCTTCTAGGGCAGTGCGATAACGTCTTCGAGCGTTTCTCACTGAGTTCATTATATCAGTCCTCCTGTTGATATCAGCCAGTCGTACATAAGTCTTTGTGAGATTAGAGAATGGCTCTGAAGATTTTCTATCAATATGGACTGGTTGACGGAAAAACCAGACTCAACATGCGCATTCCCGTGGGAAAGGATGAGAATTTTTTTCATCATTTTCCAAAGAAATGAATATTCTGAGCGCGACCCAATCATTTCGGCGAAGAAGAAGTCCAGTCTTGTTTGGTTGATGTCAGAGTCCATCAACTAACTACGTAAGTTCTCATCACCCAACAAAGTTACAAATTCCGCCTTTGTCTTATCGGCGCAATCAACCGAAATCCATTTTTTCTCCAATAAAATCTCCAGCAACGAAGAAATTCGGTGAAGAGCGACAGTCGGTTTATTTTTCATCAAAATAGGAGAAAAACATGACGCGTAACGCATAACACCATACTGGAGAGGTGATCGATCGAAGAGTTTTTCAGCAACTGCCACATAATTGAAAGACTTTGATACATAAAATCGTTCTGCCTTTCAGCAGTGAGTCCGTTCAGCGCCGTTTTCGCACCAAACCCGATATCAGGAATTTTCATCACATCACTGCTCTTCTTCCCGGTATTTGAAAAACTGATTTCTAAATTGTGTAACTTAGCGACAGTCGTAGCCTCTTCAAGAACTTTTGATTTCACAAAACGACACAACAAAGAAGATTACAAAGTTATATAATAGCAATATTCCAGGTTTTTCCAGGTTTCCTTCCCAAATTCCAGGTTTTTTCAGCGAATTCCAGGTTTTTCCAGGTTTTCCAGGTCAAACCGAGAAATTCCAGGGTTTTCCAGGTCGCGGACATCCTGTTTACATCTATGCTACTGACGTGATCTGGTGTACCATAAATGCATGGCATTCTGTTGTCAATGCAATTACTTCACTGTTTGTAATTTGAAATAATACTAGTTTTCGATCATTGCAATCAGAATAGAATAGAATAGATGTCTCAAATATATCGATGAGCACATTACATGAAACTGAGCTAGGGGCAAGTACTTGATAAAGGAGTTTCCGAGTCTTTTGCAGCGTGCTTTCGGCCGCATAATGGGGAGATTCAACTTCGGTCTTAGTGTACGAGGTAGACAGATGCTGCGGAGGGAATGGGCGCCGTTGGATGCAATCTGCGAGAATAAGTTGCAACACATGTGCTTGTCACTGGTGGTCGTCAGGGTATCGTTCTTGGCGTCCACCGACATTCCGGCTGGGAAAGCAGTCTCTTCAGGCAAGTTGCAGAAGGCAGGAAAATGCTACGGATACAGGTAATGTTGACGTATACACACTTCTTCGGACATTTTGATCTTCCTAAGTTGCGAATTATTGCGCCGAGGCTGATTAGACAAATGAAGCGGATTTAATAATATATTGCACTAAGTCAACAACCTGAGCTTCCGACAGCATTGTACTGATGCTGCGAAACTGTTAGTAGTGAACAGCACTTATGTAGTAGGCCTATTGCTTCAAATTTGTCATGATTTCCTGAGTAGAAAGTGTGCTGTATTTTTGCAGCAACTGGTAGACGGTTCCGATAAAGAAAGGTATCCTTGCAAAGAATTACACCAAATACATCACACACAGAATATGACTCCATAAAGCCGTACAGCATGTGACGAGAATTTTACTGCAGTAGATTTAGTCTGCGAATCACTGGTTCATCTTTCTGGAGAGTTCGTTTTCAACTTATAAATTGAAGGAAGAACTGAAGGAGATAAATGCACTAAATTTGGGATCCGCGGGAAAGATAAAAACTCGTGGTATTTGTGGAGAACTGACTCACTCATTTTCGCTCGTTTACTGTCAGTGGAACTATCGACTCGATTACACTATCCCCACCAGCCCTTCATAAAATTCTGAGACATCAATACATCTTACCGAGATGTCCGGGACAAACTTTAGCGCATGCATAGGTTAACTTTTTTGGGGATATTGCTCAAAACCCGGTACATATTTTAGTGCAAATTCATTTAATTACAAACTTGCATACATTAGAGATATGCTCATGCATGCCAATTGGATGTTTCTTGAGCGTGTGGTTGTCTTCAAGAAGATAATGATTTTATGCTTACCTCTACGAGAAACATCACATATCAGATTCCACGCTTTGATATAATCAGGATCATGACTTTGGAGCTTAACCACACATTCATAGGCTCTCTTCTTAAAATCTTCCTCATCGTCGAATCTCTTCTTCGATTCTCGATAAAAGGATTGGAGATCGGCAATGTTTGGACACTCTTCTTTGTGAGAAGGGAATCGGTCTTGTAGATGTGCAATAAGCATACCAAATTGCGTTCCCCAATCACCAACATGATTTAAGCGGAGCACATCATATCCAAGGAAGTCACACAAATTAGCGATGGCGTCACCGATGATAGTAGACCTGTGAGAGATATAATTAGTTACATGTGCATCTCGGTCTATTTCAGAAACGAATTATATCTCCGAAAATTAAACTATCAACAACTATAAATGATTTCCTGTCACTTTCTCACTTTTCTGTTCGCTAGTTTGCCCTCAATTTCATGTCAAAGGTACGCAATTAGCATACCAAGTGAAACTTCCACCGGCACCTATCCATTAAACACTACATTCAATACACTAGCGACATGTCGCCAAAGTCAGCGGCCTGTATTAATAAACAAATGCTGCTTTTTGTATACAGAATGTAAATAGAGTATGTAAATTATCACGAATCTTTGACATGAAGTAAATGGAGTGATGAAATGCTACGTTGCATCCTCAGTTGAAAAATGGGAGCCGACTTGAATAGCTGCTATTTCATCCAATATCAGGAATCATCAGCAGGCCTAGTTCACACATCTCAACATCAACATCAACGCAACTCCCTACTTAAAGTTGCAGCCATGTCTGAGTAAATTTGAGATGCCCAGTTGAATGAAATGACAGCTATTCAGGTCTGCTCCCATTTTTCAACTGAAGATGCAACTCAGCATTTCATCATTCCATTTACTTTATGTCAAAGATTCGTGATAACGCCGCACCTGCCCAATCACACTCCACTAACTGGCAGAGTGTCGTGCACGAGACAGGAGATTCATTGGGATTTTCTGAAAAGGAATATGCTGGTGGCATCCAAGTTAACAAATCCATATTTATTTCACTCAGGGCACTTTTATGTCTTTGTCCAGTTTGGATGATAAAAGCCGCTTGCATAGCATGTAGGAACTGTGGCTGATTGCATAAACGAATATTCGCCTGTTCACTGTTAAGATGAACTGAACCAACGATGATTTTCCAGTTATTCTCTAATAGTGCTATGTAGCATGTACATACATTCCTTCACTGAAATTGGCTGAACTAGCGTCTTGCCTTCATGAGCTGATGAACAAGCTGAAGAGACTATATTTAAGAGAAGTGAATGACGACCCAAAAGTACGGTAAAATTTCTAAGTCGTAATACCATACCTTAGGGCAATACGTACGCTAAAAGTTGAACTTTCCAACTTCGAATCGATCGACTTCTTAAGCTTGTGTGAGTAACTCACGTTAATGGCTAATATCTTTGACTACATCCGGAATTAATTCATATTCCCAGTTGTCAGCATGCTATCCTGTCTATCAAAATAGATTAGTTATTATCAGCAAGACTTAATACTAAGTTGCCTGACGACGTAAGTTCAATTAATTACAACGCATACATACGAGGTGTGTCTAAAAAGTATCGGGACTGTGTCTCTATTGTTCTAACAGTACAATGACTGATTGAATTGAATACATCAGTGTCTCGATAGGTATCCGTGGACTGCTGAAAATGAATTTTGTTCACTGCGCGCGCTCTGTGTAGGAGTGACAGCCAGCTATCTTAACCGTAATACTTTGATTTCGTCGCAGTATGAAATTTCATTACTTTCGTCGTAAGTGCAGGAGTTAACTTCGTCGGCGACCATGAACATTGAGCAAAGAATCAATCTCAAATTTTTAGTGAAGTTGGGGAAGACGGCCTCTGAATCATACATCCTGCTGCAGCAAGTCTACGGGGAGCACACGATGTCGCGCACTCGCACTTTCGAATGGCACAAGCGGTTCAAAGAAGGACGAGAAGATTGTGAAGACGATCCAAGATCTGGAAGGCCATCAACCAGCAGATCTCCTGAAAATATCGAGCGTGTGAGGCAATTGGTGCGAGCGGATCGTCGGCTCACAGTGCGGATAATAGCTGAAGAGCTTTCCATCAGTAAGGACAGTGTCTTGGCTATTCTTACGGAAAACTTGCAAATGCGCAAGGTTTGCGCAAAGATGGTCCCGAAGCTGTTGTCCGACGAACAAAAGGAAAGTAGGGTCGCAGTTTCTGAAGATATCATCGAACGGCTACGGGAGGATCCAAACTTACTGAACAATGTGATCACAGGAGATGAGACTTGGATATTCGAATACGATCCAGAAACGAAAAGACAAAGTTGTCAGTGGAAAAGCCCTGGATCACCAAGACCATCCAAGGCGAGGATGTCAAAGTCGAAAGTGAAGGTCATGCTTATTGATTTTTCGATATCCAAGGTCTGATTCACTTCGAATTTCTCCCCCAAGACCAAAATGTCAACCAATACGTTTACAAAGAGATCCTCCAGCGCCTCATGCGATCGGTTCGAGTCAAAAGAAGGAATCAGTGGCAGACGAATTCCTGGATCCTCCACCACGATAACGCGCCACCGCACACTGCTCTCAGTGTTCGGCAGTATCTGGCTGGAAGGAACGTTCCAACACTGGAGCAGCCCCCATACTCACCGGACTTAGCCCCATCGGACTTCTTCCTGTTCCCGAAGATCAAAACGGTCCTGAAAGGAACTCGTTTTCCTGACCTGGAGACATTGAAAAACGCCGTGACGATGGAGCTGAAGAACATTCCCGAAATAGCCTTCCAGGAGTGCTTCGAAGCATGGCATCGAAGGTTGCACAAGTGTGTGAACTGCGGAGGGGACTATTTTGAAGAATTCAACATTGATATTTATATTTCTTATGTAATAAAGTTTTTGTGGATCAAGTCTCGATACTTTTTAGACACACCTCGTACATTACAATGTTTCACTTTGTTTTTGTATTAATCTGTTGATGTTTTGCATCGTTCCTCGATCGATTATTGTATCAGTTCGTGATTCTGAGATGACACTGATTTATAATTGAATGTACGGTATGTTGTTTTTGATTAAATATGGTACGGTCTATCTTTATGTATGATAGCACCGGGTAAATCAAATTTTTGACACACTTATGTAGGCTACTTTGTAGATGTCATTCTGTCAGAAGCGAAGGCAAATTTCGTAGTTATAATTTATAATTTCGTATTTCTTAATTCAGTTGAATTTTTTGAATAATGTGTTGTTACAGAAATGCTAACTAAAAGAGTGGTATCAAGCTGTTTTTAATTAAGCCAACAGAAGACAAGGTTTTCACATAGCTTAACAAAAAGTCTGGAATACTACAGAGATCTCCAGCAAAACTGAGACTATCATAAGAACAAACATGCACTAAAGGTACACATTACTGACGCCCATATATATCGGAGCGTTACAAAAGAAGATTTTGAAGATAAATTGCTGGTAGATTATCGGTAAGTTAAAATAAATTGCTGGGATTATACACTAATCGCCATACTGCATACTTCTGAAAATCAAAGAGAATAATATCATAGCATATTCTACCTACCGTTTCTTCATTGTTTAGTAGGTTTAGTAGGACTGCAGGAGTCCATACATGTACAGAAATTTTCAGATTCAAGTTCGATAGTTTCAGACACTTAAATCATAAAAATTGCTTTACAAATATCAGAATTTCATCGACTTGGATGAAGAATTTTTTCTAATCGACTCAATTCAGAAAGTAGTAGTAGAAAAATTATGACTAATACAACTACAAAATTGAAAAAATTGCCTGGATTTAGACAAAATTATATAGCTGCTTAATTACTGTGATTTAACATTTTCAAATACAGAAAGATAGTAGATGTGTGTGTGGAGTCATCAATAATGTTTCCTTTGCAGTTTTTTTAGTTTACCGCACTCTAGCCACGAAGCCACACTAGCAAGTTATGGATGCAGGAATGTGCAAGCCCAAAAAGCAGTACAAGTAGTACACTCGCGCAAAAGTAGTACAAGTAGTACATGTTAGACACCCTGGGATGGGACAGTCATCATTCATTGACAACTCTCTACGAAATACATTGACTGTGCAGTGCCGCACTTTCTAAAACTAAACTCCATTGTGTAGGACTTTCGTGACTTCAAAGTTTTGAAACTCTTGAGCAATACTTCAGGACTTGAAGAATGGGACGAATCGCGATCCTGACAGTGCAAAGTTGCATTAGGTGTCTACTATTGCAGTTACTGTCGTTTATAATCGATCATGACTGAGATACGAAAGGAATGCATACATACCTCAGATGACCCACGTGCATTTCCTTTGCTATGTTTGGAGAGGAATAATCAATCACAACTCTCTTTTTCTTGGCCATTCGTGGAGGAGTTACGCCATCTTTTAACAAAAGACGATGCATTTCGCGAGCCACGAAGTGTTTACTTAAAAATATATTGATGAATCCAGGCCCTGCAACTTCACACTTGTCAATCAGTTCATGTTTTTCCAGGTTTTCCATGATTGTCGTTGCGACTTCGCGAGGATTTCGATTGATTCCCTGCGTTTTTAAAACCTGAAACGGATGCACACATGAAACACCCAATACACATGTCGATGGGAATTCGCCAATTCATTGAAAAAAGGGTTTAACTTTTCATTCAACTTTTTCGCTATGATATCTGGTATCTGATACCTCATGAACAACCGACTCAGTGTCACTTCTTTTGTAAAAGTTCCTGTTTTGTAAACGAAATCATGTGAAAAATTAGGTCGTCCTCGGTCATCGACGGAATGCATGCTGTGGCTGTCACCTCACCTTGATGTCATTGCCGTAAGTGATATACTCTAATAAGCGTCGCAGCAAAGAAATCAACTTTTTCATAGGCGACGTCCTTGATATCAAGAAAATTAGAAAATAGTGACTAAGTGGAGTGAATGTATAGTCCATTGAACTTAAAAAATAAGGATATAATTATCAAGTCACTGGAATGCTTGATGATATTGCACTACATGTAGTCTACATTAGGATAAAAGAAGTCATAGAGCAAAGGCGTCAACACTCAACCTCACACTCCAGTCAAATTTTTTAATTTTATATCGTCATCAACATCAGATTCTTAATTAGAATCAGATTTGGCAACTTGTGAGCTTTATGTACCGTCGAGCACTGAATCATGTCATGACTTATCACGCTCAGGCTTTGCGTGAACCTCGCCTTCTAGTGACCTTTGGAAAGAAGCAGCAAATAGTACAAGTAGGCCTACTGTAGCAGTAATTCAAAGAAATTATTTCCACAATGTGTTCAACACGCGTCGAAGCCATCACGCCTTGTATTCAATGAATAAATCAGTAATGCAGCAAGAAGAATGCCAGAAGAGTTTTCAACTCAACTCTTATTGATACTTTTCCGTAAGTCCATGTGTTTATAAAATTATTGTTTGACAGAAAAATGCTCCATTGTCAGACATTATGATTTAGTGGAGAGGAGGACAACCTTTGATAGAAGGAAAAACCAAATCTTTCGGTCAAATGCGATATATTTTGGCCATGATCACGCAGAATGAATGCATAGATATTGGTGGGACTGATCATCACCTAACGTCTGTCTTGGGGCGTGCATGAGACAAAGATCAAGAGTGGTCAACAGCTGGGAGTCCTACGTCGTGCCACGCACTGCCTTCCACGATCTTCGATGCTTGCCGCTTACAAGGGAACCCTTCGCTACCTCTCTCCTGTTTGGTGCGTTGGTCATCAGACTGACTTGAGGTTCCTGCATCGGTTTCCCCCAGAGATAAAGAGGATACAGAGAGGAGTTTTCCACTTTGTAAAAATATAAATAAACAAAAATCACGAATTATGGCGAAGTATCAGAATCATCCAAATCAGTTTTTCTATCTATGGAAAGCCAACGACATTTCAATAACTGCAAATAATTATGAAGTGTCAAGATATACTACTATAAATCAATAACAAGTATAAGCATCAAAGGCAAAATACTTCGCAGAAAATAAAAACATATAAAATAAGAAAAAGAATTCTCAAGTCAGGGAGAGCTGAACCCCACAACTGTCCATCCGAGAACTTTACTTTATTGCCGCTCCCTTTACACGACCGTAAGGCTTCCTTTTTCATCTCTCTGTAATTCCGAGCACTGTCTACACATAATTTTGACTAAATTAAAATTCATATTGTGGCTGGCACTAAACACGTGATTCACTATCTCAGATGATCCATCAAGACTCATCAAGGACTTCCGATGCTCCTTCAGTCTCTCGTCCACGATCTTCCGGGTTTCACCTATATATCTCTATCCACAATGGTCTCCGTGGCACAGTGGTTAAGTGCTTGGCCTAGCGATCTTTTGGTTCAGTGGTCGAGCCTCGAAGGTGTCATTGGAAGTCGACAGGAAGCGCATCCGGACTAAAAGTACTACAACGCTCCATAAGTCTGACTATGTCAGCGCCGTCCAAGCCCCAAGTATGGAGAGTAGTGGGGCAAAAGCTTCATCTCTATCCACAGTTGGAATCTCCACACTCCATGCAGTATACGACGCCCAATTTCTTACCTGGAGTTAGTATCTTATTAACGACTGCATTTCTTCAATTCAATTCAAGGAAAAAGGAAAAGGAAAGTCTAACTACATAAACCATAAAATGTCACTGTTGTATACCACTTTGCTTTCGTAGATACTCTTTGATGCTGCTGATAGCACTTTCTGAATTTGCTCGCAAGCCACGTATCACAGGGGGGAATTTATTCCAAAAACTTGCTCCATAGTATCTGAGTGAACACTGCCCGTGTTTTACAGTCTTCACTCGTGGTTGCACCAATACATTCCGTCTGGGATTCTCTGAAAGTTCAAATAGCTCACGAAACACGATGGGAGCGTAGCCAGGTTCAAACTGGAATTCCGTGATGAATTTTCCGATATCATACAATTGTCTCTGGGCATATAAAGTTCTACATATAGACTGCATTATCCTAAAGAGCTTGATGTGCCATCGTACGTTGAGATCATAGTCATTTAAGGCTAATAGTGTATGAGTCGGTAAATTGCTGTGCTCATACTTGTCGCATAAATATAAGCACCGTTTGTACACAGTATGCAGTTCCATTTTGCAACGATTTGACATAAAAACACATAGCGACGACGAATAATCGAAATGCGGAAGCACATATGTTTGAACAATGCGCCATCTTACACTTTTGCTGACTGATTTCTTCAGACGTTTGATGCTTGTTATTTTCCATGCAATCATCTTTGCCATATGTTTGACTTGAGCTTCAAAAGTGAATTTGCTGTCGATCCATGTTCCCAATAGCTTGATGCAATCTAGTCTGGAAAATTCTTGAGACTCAAACTTGAACTTGAGACTTTCTCCAGAAGGACCAAGTCCAAGACATTGAAACTTGTCCGGGTTTGGCTTAAGTCCATTCTTTCGAAGCCAACTGAAGACGGCAGGTAATAATTCATCAAGAGTTTTCTGAACGAATGTGCTATCTCTGCCGGTAACCAAAACCGTAATGTCATCAGCGTATGCAATAACATTAGCACCATGATCTTGGATCAAGGGAAGAAGATCGCTCAGAAATACATTCCAGATGAGTGGCCCCCATCGAGAACCCTGGGGTATGCCTGATTTTGCTGCAAAGGTATTATCAGACAACTTTCCATTCGCTTTTACTTTGTTCTTGCGGTCTTGCAGGTAAGATCTCATCAATTTCACCGCATCATTGTTCATTCCGCACATCTGCAGTTTTTTCAGCAGTAACTCCTGTGGTATACTGTCAAACGCTGCAGACATATCAAGGGATATTACTCCAACAACGTTTTTCAAATCCAGGGCTAACTTCAGCGATTCGATTATGTACAAGAGTGTAGTTTCCGTGCTATGATTCTTTTTGTAAGCGAACTGATATGGTGAGAGAAGTGGCAGAACGTGCTCTGAGAACTGGTTCGTCATTATTGTCTCCACAAGTTTTGCAAAATGACGTAAGACAGCTACAGCTCTATACCTGGTTACATCTGTTCGATCACCACCTTTGAAAGCAGGTGTCCACATGCCTCTCTTGAGGTATTTTGGGAATTCGCACTTTGAAACCATTTCATTGAAGATGAAGGCTAGTATCCAACTGATAGTGTTAGCAGACACCTTTATCGCTCTACTCGGTATCTCGTCGATTCCCACAGCTCTTGAATTGCTCAAACATCGAGCTGCTGATTCGATATCAGATGAGGTTGTCTTCTTGAAACCAAATAAGGATGGATTCGGATTTTGGGCAGCAATGAGGTTGACACTCACATGGTCTTCAAAGTCCGTGAATCATTGTTCATGTAGTTTTGTTGTATCGTGACTTATTCCAGTATTCATGAAATGGCATCCAAGAGTATTTGCAACTGCCGTCTCAGATATATGATAGGTTGAAGTTGAATCGTCTTTCAGTATTATTTTTGTGCAATCTTTCACTTTTTTACTTCGCATGTACCTTTCGAATGTTTGGTAGAAGTCGCTGCTGTTTTCTGTACTGCACTTTCGTTTGAAAAATTCGGTTGCAGCCTCTCGACTAAGTCTTCTTTCTTCCTTTTACCAGTACGTCTTGCGTTCCCAAGCATAGCAAGGTTTGTCCTTTTGCTTGCATTCTTGTCAAATGTTGCTCTATTTAACCAATAGTTCAGCATCTGTCGGTACGGGAGGTTCTTCAAAGTCATGTTTCAAAAAGAAAAACGATCTCTCCCTTTGTTTCGACACGTAGTGTTTATTTTTGTAAATGACAATAAAAACCCGACGCGTTTCGTCCTGTGGACAGTGTCAAGGGTCACCCGTAGGGTTTGTTAAACACTACGTGTCGAAACAAAGGGAGAGACCGTTCTTCTTTTTGAAACATTAACCAATAGTGCTTCTGTCATCTTGCATATGCTATTTTTGAATTGAACCATGGTATAGTGTTTTCTCTTATCGTGATTTCTTTCAATGGCGCATGCTGATCGAGTATTTGTGTGTATAGCAGACGTACAAAGTCATACATATCATCAACAGTATCAAAGATCTCACATACACCGAATACAGGCATAGCTTCCTGTAGCTCGCACAAGAACTTCTCAGGGTCAAATTTCTTGAATGAACGGCATACAAATATTCATTTTTCTATTGCAGGACGTTCAAAATTCAGAATTGAAAATAGAATGTAATGATCAGAGAAGTCTGGTTCGTGAGTCTTTACATCAAGGACAAAGTCTTCATTAGAGAGTAATTGATCAAGACATGATGCGCTTTCAGGTCTGGTTACTTCATTCACGAAATACTGCACATTGAATTGGTCACAGATGTCATCGATGAGGTCCTGATTTGATTTTGGATGTGTCCCAATATTGCAAAGGTTTAAATCCCCGATCAAGACAACATAAGATTCAATAGAGCTTGCAAGTGTCATGATGTAATTCATTTCTTCGCGCGCGATAGTCAGAGATATTGAAGGTCTGCGATACAAACATACAATGACGAAATTGAAATTGGTGGAATTGATATGCAGCATCAAACATTCTACAGCCCTGAATGATTTCCAATTCGATTCACATGGTATTCTGGATATTGGCAGCGTCTCTCTTGCGTAAATCAAAATGCCACCACTTTTCTTTCTCCCTTCTCTGTATATACGATAGCCAGGAGTGAGAAGCTCAGCGTCGGATGTGCTTGAATCCAGTCTGGTCTCTTGTACAGACCTGCCAACCTTGAAACATGAAAATCCGGGACAAATTTTATTACCGTAACTACCCGCGTATAGGACGATACCATGTATAGGACGCAGTGGATATTTGACCCCAAAAGCGATGGAAAGACTGTGCGCCTGCGTATAGGACGCATCCTAATTTTAATCCTTAATTTCCATTATTTTTTATAGAAACGGTGTCATTAAGTTACGTCATCTCCATTCAATTGCTACGATCGCAGTGTGTGCTGATTCATGACTCACTCATCCTGTCAGTCAAATATATTGATATATTGATAAATATTGACAAATATTGCAAGTATGAAATGTTCATAGGAAATTTTTGATTTTTGATAAATGCATTATTTTTATAATAAATGTGTCTATGGATAAGACGCACCTGGGCTTTCAGGTCAACTTCTGAAGAAAAAAGTGCGTCCTATATGCGGGTATTTACGGTATTACCAAAATGGTCGAGTAGCAATCCCATTTCATCAGCTTTTCAACTCCATTTATGATTTGTAATCAAATGTAGAAAAATATCACTTATAAATGATAAATACGCATATTTCATAACAGCAAGGCAACTGTGGACCATAAACAATGTTAAACTAAAGGTCTACAAGACTTGGCGAATTTTGTCGATTATGATGGCAAATGATCGAATGAATAAACATTTCGATATAGAGCAACTCTTGAAATCCTAAGTTAAATCTCTGTCGTTGGTTAAATTCAGATTCCTACCCATAGGTTCGAGAAACCAAACTCTAAGATCAAGGCTACGGACGCTTTTATCTAGGATGCCGTGCAATGAATTCAAAACCTGTTCAAATGTAAAGCCTTTCTGACATGAGACTTTACTGACATATCTGCCAGTGTCGCTATGTCTCGAATTCTGTGAGAAATTCCTCAAAGTACTTGGCTTGATCATGTCCTGCAAATTTCACAACGAAAGCAACAAAATAAGCTGAAAAGATTTTATTACTGTACACGCAACAACGCAAACAATTAAACAAAATGCGATTTGTTTATTCTAATCAGAATGGAAGTGGTGAACATAAGTGGTAAATTACTTTAATAAAAGATAACAAAAATATTGAGATCTAGACATCTATCTGGACAAATCAAAGCATATACATATTTAACAAAATATTATATTTAATCTGAGGACAAAAGTCTAAGAGGCTAAAAGAGTCTAAGAGTCTAAAAGTCTCCGGTGATCACCTCCTCAAAAAGTCCACTGTTGCCTTTTTGCACTTCGTCAGAACAGAATCAGTTAATTGTACACCGAATCCCATCTTATTTATCAGAAGCGCTTCGAGGATAGGTACGGACATTGAAGCTCGGGATTCAGTACTAACTTTTCTGACCATACTGAAAACTCGTTCTGAATCAGCATTACTATGGAAAATGGAAGGAATTCCCAGCATGACACAAGCCAGGTCATGATATGGATAAGTGCCAAAAGACAATGCCACTAAGAAATCCACAAACTTCATCATGCATGTTTCCTTATCTTAGGCAGCGCAAATTTTTGAAATATGCGTTCTTAAACGATCTAGAATTCATCTTAGGTTGATAAATTCAAAATCCGGGACAGGATTTTAACTTTTCCGGGACATCCGGGACAGCTCCAAAATCCGGGACTGTCCCGGTAAATCCGGGACAGTTGGCAGGTCTGCTTGTATACACAGAATATCCAGTTTCAATTTCTGAAGATACTCTTGTTTAAGCGTCAAGAGCGGTCTATCTTCTTCTTTTCTTATGGAATTCACGTTGATATGGGCTACACAGATGTGGGCCTTATTCTTGGTTCTTAGTTCTTGTAGTTCTCGAAATAGAGCAGGCATGTTGTAGATGGTAACGATCCAAGTCAAATGATGCAAAATTTACGCATGTATGGCACGGTAAGAAAATGTCCCATGCAGGATTCGAACACACGCTCTTGAACCCGTCGTCCACTGACCGATCCGTTGTGCTATTACAACTTGTGTGAAATTCCGACACCAGAATCAGTCAAATCGGAGAGTTGTGAAAATGTTGTGCGTTTTGTGCCTAACTAATCGATTAGACGTCGGCAACGCACAGAACACTCACACAACAGCTTGCATACGTCTGAAACCTGCACTAAGTCAAGCTGTCTCAGCTTACGGCAGATTACCTCGTAGAGGCCTGGGACACATCTTATTTTCTATATATGCGAGGAGGTTATCCTCCTCTCCACGAAATCATGATAACTGTTTGGGAAAATCTGATAAGCAGAAATCTTACATTGATAAATGTTGCCCACTCTAATCAACGCCGCGCTGAAAAGCAAAGTAAGCGCAGCGGCGTTTATTGTAGGAAATATGGCATATGTTGAATCTTGCTGCGTCACCAGTAGACTGATAACAACAGCTGACTTGCTCAATAACTGATAATACCAGCCCCAACAGCGCATAAGCAGCAGTTGCAAGACGGCAAAAGCCACAACAAAACGAATGATGACTATGGCACTATGACAACAGATTATGAGCACTGAGACACTGCAAATCCGTGAAAGTGACACAAAAACAGTGGAAGTATCTATGACCAAAAACGAAACTGGATGCAGAGACCGATGGAAACATTGATACCAAAAATAGAAAAAAGAGGGAGGATGCAAGAAAGAAGCAACGACTGACGATTATGAGCACTGAATGCCGCACACTATAGTGCACACAATGCCGTGACTGTTTTTTTTTCAATCGTCCCATACATCGTCGGCATGAAGAGATGATTAAGCGAGCTGGTTGAAGAATCTACCCGTTTTGCTGCTCCACTCTGTCATGCATTAAACTCATCGATCGGAAAGCGCTTGAATCATTTTCTGACATTTAACAATAAGGTGGCCGCAGTTTTGTATCCGTCACATCGAACACGTCTTCGTGAAGCAGCTGATGATGAGATCTGCCACCGAATCGCGATTATCAAGTCGTCCGTCGATAATGACACTTCGCTTGGGCGATGAGGTGCCCTGGAAAGACGAAGCCAGCACAGGTCAAAAGGTAGTGCGAAGGTAGAAGAAACTCATTTGTGGAACACAAGATCTCCGCCCTCTGTTTATCCACTCAAATCAGTGGCGGCGGAGCCGGGGGGGCAGCGGGGGCAACTGCCCCCCAAGAAATATCATGGGGGCAAGAATATCAGAATATCAGAACGTTTATTTCTCAATCGAGAATACGAATACAAAATATGGCGAACAATGTTAGAATTACGACTATGATAATGTTATGGGAATATTTACAAGATAGATGACAATATCATGAAGCAGGCAACGATGGAGAAATTAGGATAGCTCTGGAAGGAGAGGACATTGACATTGCACAAACTGCATTTGAATAAAGTACTATTTTATTATAGCAAGAAGTGGATGAATGATATTTAGAGGATAGGTTATAAGCATTAATTAATATAAGCGGCCTGATATCACATTGTCAAGTTTTTAATTATTGAAAGTATCCCAAAGCATATTTTATATAACTATTTAGTAAGAGGTCCGGAACAGAATTTTATTAAAGTATAAATATTCTCGCATATTTATTGAAATCATACATATAAATGATATTGAGCAGCTGCTTACCTGAAATGGAGCATTCAATGTTGATGCACAATTGCATACAATTCAAACTCAATGTTCCGGACCTCGTTTGCTGATATAGACTTCAGTAAATTCGACTGAGAGCGTTATTGCGTGTCTCGCTTTTATGCAGTTGAATGATATTCATGCAATCATTCGTTGCTGTAACAATGCTTTAGATCTGACTTCATTTGCTGCTTTTATGATTTTGCTTAATTTCACAATACAGGTTTTCCTACACGACAACGGCAACTACCGAATCAAGAGCGGCACTTTAATTTCTAAAACGTTAAAAGATAAAATATTACGTCATTTCACAATTGAGAGCGACAACAATAAATAAACTGCAGTAAAATAGTTCAATTGTGTCTCTATCAGATTAGTGAGCGGTATTTCACGTGAAGAATAAATGATATCTATTCGGTTTGATCCAAAGCCCTATATAGATGTCTTCACATCTGCTAAATTAACTTATCAATATGGAGCGCCAGCGAATACCTTCTGATGTTAAACGCAGAATCATTATGGCTCCCGAAGCCGGAGATGATTATATTGAAGTCGCTCGAGTTCTCGGTGTAAAACGGGGTACTGCGTATTCAATAGTACATCGTTATATACTTGAAGGAGTCATTGAGCGTCCCAGAGGAGGAAGACGACACCAAAAGATGGACGAAGATATGGCAAATACTGTGGTAGAGATTGTTGAATCCCAACCGGAATTCACGTTAGCCCAAATCAAAGCTGATCTACAAGCGCGGATGCCGGACAAGCCATCTGTCTCAATTCAGCACATGTCTGAGAAATCGTCTTATCTTCTTAAAGAAAATGGAGACTGTTCAAGTCAACCGCAATAGCCATGACGTCAAAGTGGAAAGGGCCGAGTATGCGAACTGGTATCTGCACACGATCAACGCAAACCATCCGCCAACATTTATTTTTGTGGACGAATCCGGCTTTAATTTATGGATCAGTCGCACACGAGGTCGTGCCAGACGGGGAGAGCGAGCTGTCAGGATTGTTCATGGACAGCGCGGGCGGAATTTTACTCTCATCTTGGCGGTCTCTAATGAAGGTGTCGTCCATCATGAATTCTACGAAGGCGGAACCTCCTGTGAGAGATTTAACTCCTGGCTGGAAGAAGCGTCCGTTGCGGCTGGGGCTGGACCTCGTGTATTCGTCATGGATAATGCTCCGTGCCACAATAGAGCCCGTGAAGTCAGTTTGCGAGAGGGACACTATTAGGTACTTACCGCCCTACTCTCCATTTCTCAATATCGCAGAGAACGCGTTTTCCATGTGGAAAGCGGCTTTCAAGAGAGAAGTAGCTGAGATTCGTGAGCAGTTACACAACTACACTGGACAACAGCGGAATTTGACCTTACTGCAACTCGCCTCCCAAAACATGAGTGCCATCACTGCAAATAAGATGGGAAGGTCTTCCAGACGTATGGGCAGATTGATGCCTAGACAAATTAATCGCGAGGATGTCTTACAAAACCATCAATGAATATTACGGTACTTGTTTTGTTTCATAATGGAATAAAAAATTTCAAGATTATCAAAAACTTTTTCGTATTGACTTACCTTTTCGTAAAAAAAGTTTTACTGTAAAAAAAGTGTAAAAAAGACTTACTGTACTACCTTTATGAATTAAAATAATTATTAAACTTTTCCTTTTGACATATTTTACCTTCTCGAATTAAAAAAATCATCAAAACTTTTTGTATTGACTTACCTGTTAAATAAAACATAATTGAATATGAAAAGCCGTTTATGATTTCAGGTTGCCGCTCATTAAATTTATAAATCCATTGATAAACTCACTTATTATCACTACCGATTAAAAACAATATCATTCAATTGAAAACGCTGCTGATTAACAGAAATACCGTTGTTGCATCTTAAAACATATTCTTTAATCTGATAGTCGCATTGTCGAACTGGAAAACCTGTACCTCCTATATCAATTTTCTGAAGCATTCCATAGAAATCTCGCTTTGTGATATTGACAAGAAATGGTGTTATTTGTGATCTTATTTTGTTGTACATCGAACATTCACAGATAAAATGAAATACAGTTTCTATTGTTCCATCATTGCAGATGCTACATATTCTGTCTTCATATTCTAATTATTCTAATCTATTTCTATAAGCTCTTGTTCTTACCGCTAAATCATGATTTCCACACATCATTTTCAGCAATGGTTCGATATCTTTCTGTCTTATGTTAAATGTTAAATAATGCTTTATTGTACAGTCAAATTGAGCTGATTCCAAGTAGCTAATACCTGTTTGTAACTTCTTTTAGCGTCATTTATCCATTCAGCTCTGAAATGTTCTACTAATCTAGTTTTAACAATATTCTTCTATTCTTTAATGTTGAAACTTAAGCGTGCTGCTTTTTCCCATAGATATGATAAATTTAATTGTTTGAGTAGCTTTTCTATTCTCCAAGACCATGTATATGAGTATTTTGAACTATTCAAATTACTTAAAATATGATCAAAGCAGATTTTCATGACGCTGTTATTGCTACTAGAAATAATTTTGATCCAAAGATTGATTGCGGCTTTGTCAAAATAATATTCAAGTGGTAGCAATCCAAATTCACCTATTAAACAATAGTTTGCTGTTGTAGTTTGCAAATGATAGAAACGTTTGTAAAATTGAAACTGTATTTTATTCAATTCAGACAGTTCGTTATAGAAGCAAAATTCTCCACCATATTGCATTTTAGATAAAGTCAGCATTTCGAACGTATTTTTTACTATTGTTCCGTTAATACCTCCAAGTTCTTTCAGTTTTTTGGCTGTCAAATAGGAAGCTTGTTTGCCTTTGTTAGCAAGTGAAATTAGATGCTTCTTAGTGTTGTGAGAGATCCAAAATCCTAAGTATTTATATTCCTTAACTATTTCAATGTGTTTAATTTCATTATCATAATTAATTCTTATGTAGTCATCATCATGCTTAACATTTTGAATCATGATTTTTGTTTTATCATAATTTATTTCTAGACCATTATCGCTACAAAATTTGTGCACTATTTTTATTTGTTTCATTAATCCGTCTTCATCATTACTCATTAAGAGGATGTCATCTGCATATATTAAAGATGGTACATGAAAATTTCCGATTACTGCAGCATTTAGTAGTTCAGTATTAGAGTAAATTTCTTTGGCCAAGTCATTCATAAAAATTGAAAATAAGGTGGGAGATAAACTATCTCCTTGAGGCAATCCATTTTGCAAGTTAAATGCATCGGATTCTATGCCATTAAATAATATTTTATATGTCTTTTTAGTTATCAATTTCATTAGAAGGTGGAGAAAGTTGCTGTTTGGAAGTAGTGCATGCAGTTTATTTATCATTAATTTCTTAGGAATTGAATCAAAAGCCTTCGATAAGTCTATGAAACTTATATATAAAGGATGCTTATAATTCTTATAGATTTGCAATACTTCTTTAATTACATAAACATTGTCCAATGTTGAGCTTCCTTTTCGAAATCCCGTTTGACAGTAATGAATGATATCATTCTCTTTGAGCCATTTCTTTAATCTTTCATTTAGAATTTTTGTTAGTAATTTTTCCACAATAGAGCTTAAATTTATAGGTCTATAGCTAGTTGTAACATTTTTCCCGCCTTTCTTGTATGTGGGTACTATCCAACTTTCTGAAAACGGGATTTCTTCTTTGTTAATTAGGAGTCGGTTGAACAGTATTTGTAGTACAGGCAATATTTTGTCAGATGATTTCAGCATTTCTGATACGAATTCATCCGGACCACTCGATTTACAACTTTTGGCATTATTTAAATTAGTTTTAATTTCATTTATCGTTATATCTTCATCCAAAGTTTCATTGAATATTGTATTTGAGGGTTGCGAAGGTTCTGTATCTATTATGCTATGATGATAATGAAAATGTTTATCAGATTTTGTTAGTTCTATCACGAAATCTGAAGGTTTTTAATTGCTTGTAACATTAGTTTTCTTCTTATTGTTAATCAAATGCCAGTATGTTTTGTGATCATTACTTTCTTTAGCAACCAATAGTTGCTTTAGATCATCGTCTTTCAATTTACGTTTTTCTCGTCTTATTTCCTTTTGTAAGTTTTTCCTCGATTGCATAAGTTTATTCAAATTTTCATAAGATTTATTTTCTTTATATTTTCCAACTTCCGTTCTGTAAATTTTTCTTAGTCTTGTTATGTTCCTAGAATATTTAGACCTATGCACTTTGCTTTTACCGTAATATGCGTTACTTTTTATTTTCAATAGTTCTTGATATATTTCATTCGCATTCATTGTCTTAGCGTTCAATGTATTAGATAGTACTGAACAATTTATGTCAAATTTATTTCTGTCAAATTTTAGACAATTTTCTTGAGTCCATTTATAAGGAAATATTTTTTTGCATGAAGGCTTTGGATTTAGAATTCGCAATTCATTGTTGAAAGTCAATTTTAATTTTATTTTTAGATGTGAATGATCGGTGTATAAAACTGGATTACCAATTTCAAAACCAGTTAATATATTTAAGACAGATTCTGATATGATCAAGTAATCAATCATAGATTTCCTTACGACATTGTTCTGAATACAATGAAACGTACACTTTCCTATACTGTTAATATTTTCGAATCTACCGATTGCTATAATTAAATTAGTTTCATTACAAAAGTTTATGATGTCATTACCATAGCCATTGAATGTCATATCCTCTGATTTTCGCTTTGGAAATCCATACTTTTCATTGTCATTCTCTATACCAATTCGTCCATTTAAATCACCAATAATTAGTATATTTTCCATCTTATATTTAATAATGTAATCTTTGATGTTTTCATAAAAGTCCTTATCTTTGTACTTTGATTCCTTGTTACTTCTATAGCATATCAGCAGATAAATGTCTGATAATTGTTCACATTTTTGGGTTATTCTATTTACTATAATTGTCCCCTTTTCACTTATAACTTTATCAATTTTCAAATCTTTTAATTCGTCTTTTATGTATACTGATATGCCTTTGATATTTCGTCCTGATTTTATTGATTTCTTTCCCGTAGTATGTTGACCTGAATAGCATTCAATTAGGGGATAGTCACTTTCATTTTTTAAATGTGTTTCAGAAAAGCAAATTATATCTGCGTTATCCATGTCCTTGATCATATCAGTATTTTTTATTTTATCATTATTTAGGCCGTTTTTATTGATATAACTTATTTTCAATTCGTTTATATTGTCTGTATTTGGTTCATCGTCCTCTCCTTCAATCAGTGCGTCAAACACACGGTCTTATTGGTGTGTGTTGTCTGTTGCTTGGCTGTAGTAAGCGTCTTGGTGTGTATTGAATGCGTCCGTTTGCATCTTCCATTCTTGCTACTCTGAATCGCTCTTCATCTTGTATTCTTTCTTCTCTTTCATAGTGTCTCCGATTTTTTTGATTTCTTTCATTTCCATACCTGCTATCATTATCGTATCTTCTTTCACTTTCGTATCTTGGTCTTCTATTTTCATAGGTTCTTCTGCTGTTGTAGTGGTATCTGTTTGGGTAATGATTGTTGTTGCGATATCGTTGATTGCGGTTCCATGGCGCATGATAGCAATTTCGAATGTGGTGGCCTAGTTTTCCACAGTGGAAGCACTTTATTCTTCGGGTATAACTCGGTTGCCAATGTTGTCGCTGATTTTGATGTTGTTGTTGCTCCTGCAGTTGCGGTTGCGGTTGCTGCTGTGGTTGCTGCTGCGTTTGCAGAAGTTGTCGTTCTTGCTGCTGTCCAAATTCGGAGTTTTTCTTTAACTCTTTCTCGGTGCTGCCAATCTTTTTGAATATTTCTCTCATATCTTTCTGTATATCTTCATATCTCTCATAAGAGTATCTTCTTGCCCCCCCAAAATGTTCTAGGTGTATTAGGCCAGAAATATGTGGCGGATAGATGTCACTGAAAGTTGAAACTATCATCTTCCTGTCAAATATTGCGTTTATTTCATTTCCTGTCTGTCCTAATTATGTTTCAGGTATTTATTCCTGAAATTAACTTGTTGGTGTCTATGACAGTCGTCTCTAATTTCTCCTCTCCTTGATGCAATGGTCTTCCCCAAAACGATGAATGAAAGTGCTAGCCAGCGTTCATAATCAGATATTGCCTCATCAGTTGACACCTGAGGAGTGACCGCGCCTGGCGGGGGATTGACCAAGAAAGGGTAATGATGCAAACACTGATTTCTGGCTGGGCGCGGCCCCTACATGTCCCTCTGGTCAAATTTTTTACTGTGAAATGTTCTTATGAATTTTTATGAATATCATCGAAGCACTGAGAGAAGCTGGACCGACAGTCAGGAATATGCTATCGGAGTGTGTCAGACTATGCAAACTAGTGATGGCTGCTCCAACGTCGGTTGCAACTGCCGAGAGGTCATTTTCGCACCTATAAAAAACTATCTCAGGTCGACTATGGGACAAGCTCGCCTAACACATTTAATGATTATTCATTTGTTCCGTGCACAGTCACGGAATCTGAATAAGGAGGAAATACTCAAAGAGTTTGTGAGCAGATGCCCACAGAGGAAATCTGTATTTGGCAATTGTCTAAAATAAAGACAAACATCAAGTCATTATGAAGATCATTTTTAATTGAATCAATGTACATATACAATGTTCTTTCAATTCAAATTTCAACAATAGTACGTTTGCATTAGCCTATAGTAGCATAAACAACTGTAAGCAACTGTGTGTGTGGGTAAAATACATGGAAACTGCGATAGTAGAGTTTGAATTTACCGGGAAAAGCGTGCCTTAATCATGATATAAATACCCATAAACAGTTTAAACTGAAAAATATTTGCTGATATATGATGCTTAACAAGATGTTCTTAAGAAGTTTGAAAGGATTATTTGTAAACAGCCCTTTGAGGTACCGTATACACATGAGCATACACATCCAAATAAATAATTGAACAAACAACAAAACACGTTCAAGTGAAATTCTCATTAACAACCGCTGCCCCCCCAACAGAAAAAGCGCTCCGCCGCCCTTGACTCAAATTCAGGAAAGATATCGCAATTGACAAAGAGCGTCATTGTACAGCTCTCGCGAATGTTACAAAGGATGCACACGGTATGACTGCGACGCCCGCCTCTAGTGAGAGATTGTTTAGTGTCGCAGGATATATCAATCGTGTAAAGCAAATATCGATGAGCAACTAAGCGCTTGAGAATCTTGCAATTATTTCAGCATATTCTGAAGCATTTAATAAGCTTTGATATGTCTAAAGTTAACTAGCATCCTACGGGCGGGATTTTTATCTGATTTCCCTTACCTTAGATAAGCTCATGGCGCTATTCATTTGGTAATCTCCGAACGAAGGTTTTGAGCTTTGTGCTAATAGCACTTCATGACCAGTAATGGACGGATAAGATCTCTGAATTGCTCTCCCAAACACATCAACAAATGCGTTTCGAAAGGACGTCATGTAATCTTCCGAGTCTCCACCATCATTGTCCGACTTTGCCGACTCTTCTCGAATTGCCTAAAAAAAAAGCACAGCGTCAATTCAGCATATATTACTGTCAACAAATTCTGTTGCGCATCTTTATTCTAGATAGCAGTAAGAGTGGATGTTGCTTCGTTTAACTTAGGGGACTACACTCGCTCTGCAGCGAAGTTTCATACAAAAATTCTTACTCTGTTGAGGAAAATTCTTTCTAGTTGCTAAAAAATCTTTGACGATAGACTTTCCCATGATGTCAGCAAACAAATAAAAGAAATGTCTACAATGTGATATTGATCTTTCTCGTTAGGTTTAATGGACCCTTTATCATGGCTATATCGGCTCTGCTTGATCACAACACCTACGTCGTTATTAATTTTTCATTAGCAAATGATACTAATCAATACAGAAATAACGCTGTTATTTGCTACATTACAATGCTTTGCGTGAAATCACATTACAATAGACTCGCTTATACAAATCGAGTTTAATAAAGTCAGTCGTGTATTATAAAACTTATAATCAATCGAAAAGGGACAAAACTACCTTTACATAATTACAGTCAATTCAATTTATAAGCGGAGTCTACTGCATGACTACGCCGTCACAATAAAGAGGAACAAGTTTAACAAATGACATGATGCACTATAATAATATTCAACACAATATACTGATCGTCATGCAATATCATTCAATAAGCATGAATAACACCGTAACACTTTGGTAAACGTCACCTCATCGCATAAAAATTAAAAATTTCCCTGGATCCCGAGAATAGCGAGTTAGAATTTCCCAATTCCGGGGAGTATGCGAAACCCTAGCCGGCATACATTAATGTTGCCGCCACAGAATTGTGTGATTATCGAATTTCTTTCCTCAATTTCAACATTTACGAATCTTCAATAGTTCATACTACTGTTCCTTTTTCAAATGGCATACAAAGGAGTATGTTCTATGATCATAATTTACAACGTTTCTGCAGAATCATTCGATCAAGCTGCACACTACTCGTGGATTAAAAGAGCGCATCTGGCTTTCTTCTATTTTCCATCTACTATAGTTACCGCTAGAGGGGAAGCAAAATCTCCATCAACTTTTTTCCTGTCAAACTCGTCATTCATGTGACATTTTCTTTTACTGAGCGCTACAAAAATTCAGTCAAAAATTTTCGTCCTCTAACAGGAGCATAAAAAAGGAATAATGCACGTTACAACGATCCTAAAAATTGGATCGAAACTATAAATACGGAATGCTGCATGTGATAAGTACTTAACAGTGAGTCAATGTAGTGGACATATATGTTTATTGAGTGAGACATTTCCCGTTAATGAATCATCCTCGGAAGGACGCATAATTACAACTCCTCCATTCACTATCCCGCATATGTTTACATTTTAACCTCAATAGATGCCTACTGTTCTGACGACTCAAAGAGAACCAATATGCAATACCAGTTGCAGAGCCGCTGAAAGTCGACTAACATCCGCGTTACTCACAATGCATGATGTACATTGCGCATATTTAGTTTTATTGAAAACGAATACCATACATACAACAATACTTTGAGCTGCATTGATTTGCGCTGTTACTGTCAGCCAATGTCTAAATTGAAAAATGAAGGTAGTTCAATGCGACTATATAATACCATTGAGGTAGGAGTGCTTCACCTTCTATCTTTGCATTTCTATAGAGAGATATCCTCTGAGTTGAGCCATCAATAAGTACTAAATTCCTTGGAAGTCATAGACAATGCGTAGCGCCCTGCAAAGAGCTCGTCAATAAGGCTCGAATTGGTCAAAACTTGTCTGTGACATTTAGAATGACTGAGCAAGCGAAAGGACTGCGCAAAACGCCGCTCTGTGTCTATTTATCCCAACTTTGCTGTGCGGCTGATAAATTCATCGAAGATTGTAGTGCGCCAGTTCGCCCGGGCACAGGACACAGAATTGCAAAAATCATAATCTGTCTTCCAGTGATGCAACATAAAATCTAAAGATATCATGAAATGGTTTTCTCAGAAGTATCACTAGCAATATATTTTATGATATCCTTTACTATTCAAAAATTTGATTCTGATAGTGATTACTTGAGGTATCAGGAGTTTAAAGATATTACGATTATTTTTCTTACAGAATTTTCACCTCCTAGCACAGCTACGAGCCATTACGAAGCTAGGCCTAGGAGTCACTCATTGAAAAAATAACAAATTATATTATTTTAAATAAAGAAAAACAAAATATAAGATCCTCTAATCTGATTGCGTTGACCCCATCAGTAGCCTGTGTTCTAACTCCTCTTGAAAGTATCAAGATTGTATAGGTCAGGGAAAGCTGATTCCAAGGCTGTGCCGTACGAACAAAATAGTTTTTCGAGCGACTCACAGAACGTGTGAGCTCTAAGCTCACATGACAGCATGTGAAAGCTTAGTTCTGCTTGTGCTTCTGGAGAAGAACTTATGTTTGGGTACGCACTCATTTACTGCAGAGCTGCTTCTCCCGAAATAGTATCTGTAGAAGAGACTGAGTGAAGCAACATCTCGTCCGACGAAGAGCGGCTGCAACTCGATAGCAAGTTTCTCCATGCGTTATCAAGGATACTGAGATGTGCTTGTAGGGCGCCGGCACACAGATGGCAACAATGCTCCATCAGAGGACGAATATGGACTTGTAAATACAGCAGACAGTCTGTGGTGGATACTTGCTTGCAAGATAGTGACCACAACGCGTTGAGCTGCCCTGCTGATGGACTGGATGTGTGGTTTCCATGACAAGTCCTTCGTAGCCGATAATCCAAGGAAAGAGATGGAATCTTTTCTCTGATTCTATTACCTGACATCTTACTGCTATTTTGATCATAATCTCTTTTAAGTCGTGAGAGCAGAGAATATGCTGTATTTTTGAAGGATTGAAGGAAATAAGCCAATGGGCGCCCACAGGGAGTACTAAAAATAGATATGACTACCGGGAGGTTGCACGCGCGCTGAGTGAAGGAATAGCTGGAGGCCGATGTTATTGTCTCAAGCAGACCCTTTCAAAATACTATTGCTATTGCAATATATTGCAATTCTAGTATTGCAATGTATTTATTGAACCCATTTCGTGGCGCCAATACTATTGCAATATATATTGTAAATTTGCAATATATTGCAATAGTATTGTTTCAAAGTTTCAGCGCATCATCATCGATTTTGTTGAATAAAAGTCTGTGTTTCAGTTGGACGAAAGACAATAGCAGTGGCGTACCGAAGGGGGGGATGCATCCCCCCCGAAATTCGAAACTCTAAGTGGCATGAAAAAGGGAGAAACTTAGGCATACTGAGCATGTGAAAATATCGAGTGTCGGCTTTCGTAAAAATTAATAAATCATCCTTTATTTTGAAATAAAAATACTCAATTTCAGACCAATAATACTTGATTTAACACTTGAATATATACCTTGTAAATTTCTGTAAGTTTCTATCAATTTTGACTGTTGATCAAATTTCCTCTTTCATCCTTCACGATACACGGGTATGGGTATGAGGCAGGTGATTATGTCATCGACAAATATGTGAAAGTCGTTAATCCTATTCCCCTCCAAGTTCCTAACTTCCTAGGTCGGAATTTAATGTATCTTTGTTGATATTTCTTGAAAGTGGGCGAAGAGTTTTGCTTTTATTGTCCGTAAATGAAATATTCAACACCTTTGTTTATCATGATAAAGAGGCGATTCAGCGAGAATCGTTGCGACTTCCTCTTGTGATAACACATTTGGAGATATTAGGATGCAATTTCCAGCGGCTGTTTAATCCATTAACTGAAGAAATGAGGTGAGTTTGATCCGTGCGTACATGTTTTGTTTATCACCACGTTTCCAATCAACATGCCTAGGCCAAGTTTCTCGCGTTTCATTTGTTCATAGAAGCATGGCTTGACTTATAAGTAATTTAGTCGTAGCTACAGACAGATTCAGTTTATCACATTGACTTGCTGCAGTCTATATAGTGAACATTTCTATTTGTCAAATTATATTTTAACTGAAGAGTAAGTACATGCATGCTTATGAGTGATTTGCATTTTCAATGCAATAAAATGATGAAATCTCAGTCAAGGTCGGTGATGCAATATATGGTACGGAGTAACCTCCACAGCGGCAACAGAGCCCTGCCGCTGCGTCGCTTCTGGTAGCAGATTCGACTTACTTCGACGTGACAACCCTCGGCCCCGGGAATCATTCCTGGGTGGTTGTCTTTGGCGGGAATGTGTTAGAGTAACGCTAACGAAGCAGTCGGAGGAAGAAAAACTCATGGGCTTAGATGCATCACCGACTAGGCCAATAGCAGTAGGATGTCCCCTAGTTAAGTTGGCCACCTTAATATATAATCTGACTTTTCCGCCCCTACCTTGATCGGATGACCTGTCTGGGGGTAGTGCTGAATGCAGCGACTTCGACAGTCAGTGAATCTAACAGGTACCCTGATCGAATCAACCATTCGAGAAGGACCGACCTGATGGATGAGACGGAAGTTTAATGCTGCACTCAATTCGCCAGCAGCTCCGATCGTGAGAGGGTGGTTCCTTCTCACCTTGAGGGTAGTTAGGTTAGGAATTAAGGACCAAAATATACTTGCAAAATACACAAAAGAATCATGATCCGTTATCTAAAATGTATGAGTTAGTAAACGTATGATAATTTATCTGAACAGTACCTGTAATAGGTTTATCTGATGTCTGTAGCCAAGGCGTAACCCACTCTGAGGAAATGTCATTGACGGAAGAGTCGATTGCTGATTAGATAGGCCTACTAAGGAACGGTTGGATCAGATTACGTCAAAGAACCGTCAAAAGATCTTATAGAGAGAAGTGAAACAAGACGAAATGTGTTTGATTATTGTAATTCCTAAGTTTGTTAAGGTTACATAGATTTATCCTAAGATTTTGATGATTCAACGAAGCATGGAAATAATTCAAATAGGTTGATGAACTAAACATTTTGAGGAAAAAAGTCAATCACTTGAATCTGCTGGCCTACGTGAATATCAGCCATCATTATTGGCATTAATACGATTACACGTTAGTAATACTTATAGCTCTTTTGTATTTTTTGTTTGTCGGCACTTGAATAAATTTTGTCGGCAAGCGATGCCCCCAAACTAATTTCCAATGCATAGTTGTACCACTGATTCGGTCATGATAAATGTGTAAGATGTCGGCAGAGTTTGAACGCTGGCAAGACTTTTGGCGACAACAGCCATCGTCCAACCGATTGGAGCTCAGCTTGACGGAGGCGCTGAGAGAGTGTGATAAGGATCTCTATCCAAATGTACATAAACTCCTAACCATTTTTTTGGTCACCCCAGTGACAACATGTACAGCTGAGAGATCTTTCAGCCTGCTTCGCTTACTTAAAACCCATCATAGGGCAATGATGGGCCAAAGGCGTCTAAACGGACTCGCACTTCTGGCCGTTCACAAGGACATTAAGTTGTGTTACGATTCCGTTGTACAGGAATATGCGAGAATATTTGATTCTCGATTGCGATTGATAGAATACATTTGCATCATATTATTATCCGTTTTATTCATCCATTTTTATAATATCTATTGAATATATGTAGGCTAATAAATGCATGAGAGATATGCATGTACCGGTACTGTTACATATACGAGTATATACATTCTGTTAATATATTTTGAACGCAGTTTTACGGATTTTTGTATTTTTTGTATATTTTTGTTTTTTTGTTTGAGCGCAAGTGTATATGATATTTGATTTGGCTTGATTCAACAGGTAAATCACATGCAGCTAAATCGACTAGGTCTATTCATACAAGTTCTAAAATTTTTGAGGTCAGTATTCAAATATCATCCCCCCCCAAACGAAAATCCTGGGTACGCGCCTGGACAATAGACTTAGTAAATTTATTTTGGGACACACAAAATTTTTCTACCTCAAAACGCGTGCGCTTATAATGCACGCAGCTGAGACGAATGATTTTGCCTGACGTTTTATTCATACAGACATCACCTGATATGACATCACAGTGAATCAGTCAGACGTTTTCATAAACAACCTACTGCCTCTGTGGCCTCTGTTACTCCTCGACGGGGATACAATGCAAGGTCATTTCCTCAAAGTGCTCGTCACTGTCGTCAACTTTATCGTATTAGGTTTGACGTTTGACACAGTGGAAAAACCATTAGCACCATTAGGGAACTACAATCTACATCGTATTGTCGTCATGACACCGGATATTATTCCTCCAGTTCGACACTTAAGTCAGACTCAGTTCAATCTATTGCATGCAGCAGACTCATATGCTCGTTGTTCGCGTTGGCTCGTCGACTGACTGTTATCATGGTGTTAAGTTCAAATGTGATCCTTTCTTCCAAACAGATAGCTCTCCATTTTTACAAACTTGTTGACAATACCAACGATCAATACAAATGTGCTTGTGGAAATATAAGGAAGCAGAAAGCAAATACTGGTTGGATGAACCTTCTCGGTCATATTAAGGCACAGCATCGTCATGAATATGAGACGCTTACAAATACTAAATCTTCACAACGACTTACTGACTTAATGCCTTCAGTGTGTTCATCGCCATCGGACAAAGCCAAAACGGCCTTCTCATGGATCGAGTGGGTAACAATGGGGTTGAAACCATTCAATTTTGTTGAACACGAGATGAATAGAAAGTACTCGGCGCTGCCTAGTATTTCGCGGAACACCCTGATGAAGTACATGACTGATCTGACAAAAGTAGTTGAAGTGAAAATCAGAGACGAGTTGCCAGATAAGTTTGCTTTGATGTTCGACGGCTTGTCCTCTGGAACGACCTATTACTTGGGTGTATTTGCATGCTATGACAAAAATGGAAAGAGTCAGTGCGCTTTACTAGCATTTTCGCCTTTACTCGACGAGAGCAACTTCTCCGCAAAAAACCACCAGGAGTTTATCATTTGGGTGGTTGAGGAAGTCTTTCAGAAATCAACGTTGAACATAATCGCCATCATAGGAGATAACTGTTCGACAAATAAATCCGTTGCTGATTTATTCAAAGTTCCTTTGGTCGGATGCGCATCTCACAGGTTCAACTTAGCTGTGGGACATTATCTTGCTAATCACGTTCCTTTGCTAGAGAAGTTACAACATCTTATGGTGAAGTTATCTACGTTAAAAATCGCCGGTAAACTACGAGAACTGACAAATCTTCGGCCGAAACTGCGTGTGGTGACAAGATGGTCAAGCCTCTATCAACAAGTGAAACGGTACTTCGAATTACAAGAACATATTAATTTACTCTTGTCAAAAGAAAGACGACATGAGTATCTTTTGTCACCAAGTGAAAACCAAAACCTTGAAGATCTTCTACTCCACCTACAAAACTTTGACTCTGTCGTGAAATCTCTTCAGGAAAACGAGAGAACTCTGGCTGATGTCAGATTGCTTTTCGACGAACTGATACTCCGATATCCTTCCATGGAAAAACACTTATCAGCGAATGCTGGAGTAGTACATTCGCCACTATTTGAATCTGCTATCGTAAAAATTCAAAACCGACAATTCGACAGTTTGTCCCAGCCAGAGATCAACGCAGTGGCCCCTTTGAAAAGAGGATCTTCTGACGAAAAGGAAGTTGTGCAAATTTCAGGTACTGTTGGAACATCGAGTAATTTCGCAAGCGAAATACTGAAGAAAAGAAAGTTAAGTGCCGTACAGGAAGTGAAAGACCCTACGAAGACTGCTCTTTCATTTTGCCTACTAGTAATATTGCAGAACGATTTTTCAGCCGTGCTGGTTTCTCTTATTCAGATCGACGTCAAGGAACTCTGCCTGTCAATTTGGAAATGTCAGTTGTTCCTCAATTTCAATCGAGATTTCTGGGATATTCAGACTGTACAAAACATTTTGTTGTGATTGTGAATAGTTTAGTTATTCAATTTTGTTACCGAATCAACATGGTACCTGTATACTTTCCGCTAGATATGAAAGATTTATGGAGAACCTGAAATGATCGATTTGAATTTGTAATTAATTATTTTGCAGCTCCTTTATTTCTTAGCATTTTTTATAAGAGTTTATAATTACAGTTGATATGTGCTAGTGCTAATGTAGAACAGAGAAGCGTTTTACCAATTATAATGACATTTTCGATGCTGCTTCGAAATAGAGGGGCTGTCAGAAATAGGACATATCACATAGCTATAGACGTTGATAACAGTCTATACATGTAAGTATTAAGGCAACCATAGTGCATGTTGCCCAAATCGGCCTATACAAGTGCAAGTAGACTGGACGGATTTAGGCCTACTAAGGCCTATAAGATAGCTAGAGATTACAGTTATGCTTGCGTACACTCTGAAGTTAAAATAGAATACATGTTTATGTACATGGTGCAGATAAAAATAGACAGATATATCCAAACGTTCACCAGCCAGCTGTTAAGTCATGGTAAAGCCTAATCTTACCGCTACATTTCGTGATGAAGCTTCGACATGAAAGCCGAAGTTCGCTGTCGCGAATACCATTTTTTCTATCTTTCTGTAGTATAGTTTACATGCAGGTATAGGTAGTTAATATTGGTACCGGACCATTTTTCAGAAAAGCCAAGAGGTTTCAGAAAACACCATTTTTAACACACATGTGCAATATATTGAAATATTGCAATATATTTATTGGAGGGGAAACGGTATTGCAATATATTTATTGCGCTTATTATTGGTTGCAATATTATTGCAATAGTATTTTGAAAGGGTCTGGTCTCAAGTCACCTTCATCTGTGATTGCTCGTTGTGGTAAGAACAACACTTGAGGGCATGCGTATAAAGGCGAATAGCAGCTCATTCCATTTGCTTCGTCATTGTCACCCATATCATCATGCCAAGGAAATGCAGTGTTGGAAAATGTAAAACAAACTATCTTACATCACAGACATCTTCTAAAACGCCTGTATATCGTTTTCCGGTAGACCCAGATGAGTCAAGGAGATGGATTGCTGCATTACCGAATACCATTCACAACGTTACAAGACATATGGGTATATGCCGTAGGCATTGGCCACAAAATACTGCCACGAAGAAGCTATTTGGCCGGGATGTTCCTATCGATCCACCTTCGATATTTCCTGGTTGCCCAGATAGCTTTCAACGTCGAACTGTCTCAGTACAGCGCCGAGAAATTCATTCAATACGTGTATCTGCATCAGCAAGAACTGAATACGACGAACTTCCTCAATTTGAAGAACAAGACCTGCTGCCTTTAGACTTTAGCACATTCAGCCATGAAGTCACTCAAAAGGAGTATCGTGATATCGTCGTCATCAAATCTGATGAATTCGTGCGTTTACTTTCTTTCGATTCCAACTTCGAGGAAATTGAATATTCTTTGATTATTAGGAGTGATTTCACATTATCTGGTTTCCGAAAACACACAAATTTTTCTTTTCATGATCTGAGAAATGTGCTCGGATTTCAAATGAAGATCTCTCGCTGGTCACAGATTGATGCTGCCATCGTCCACGTGAAAAATTCGAAAATAGAATTAAATTGTGAAATTACTGCTGTAACTAAAAAGCAGTTGAATATCATTAAGATCGTCGATTGTGAAAGTGCAAATTTTGAATTTTTACTAGAGCAACTACAACTGAATTGTACTTCACCAGAAAATCGACGATATTCCTCGTACACCACAATTCAAGCTATGAAATTTTACTTGGTAAGTCGTAGTGCATATCGTTTGATGCGAAATGTCTTGTGTCTTCCTCATCCAATAACACTTACACGTGCTCTAGGAGATTCTCAGACAGTAGGATCAGAAGCTTTGACTAGTTTTTTGACGGAATTGTATGCGAGTAATGTATCAAAGTTTCAAAGTAACTGCATCCTTCTGTTCGATGAAGTGTATGTAAAACCATCCTTGAGATTTAGATGGGGGCACGTTGTAGGATATTCCGTTGATTTCCCGGAAAAATTGGCCAGAACAGTACTGGCATTTATGTTGAAACCTATTTTCGGCGGTAAATCATTGATAGTTCGTTTCCTTCCTGTTTATAAACTTGACGCAGAGTTTTTGATGCGGGTATTCTTGCAAATAATCAGGCAGGTTGAAGAAGCTGGGGTTGTAGTCAGAGGGATCATGAGTGACAATTTATCGGTAAATAGAAAATTGCATAAGAAACTTATTGATAACTTTGAGTCAGCTTCATCTTTCAAGATTCCCCATCCAAACAACCAGACCAGGTTCTTGTATTTGCTGTTTGATAGCGTACATTTGTTAAAGAGTATCCGTAACAATTGGATAACAGAAAAAACTCAGACTTTGAAATTTGTTCCTCCAGGACAAACAGAAGAAATGTCAGCAAAGTGGTCAGATATAAAGGAACTACACAATTTAGAGCTTACAGCTACTATAAGAAGAACCGCAATAACTGAAAAAGCAGTTTATCCGACTTCTTTTGAGAAACAAAATGTAGGTTTAGTTACCCAGATTTTCAATGATAAAACTGTAGCTGCGTTAGCACAAGATGACAAACAAGAAACAGCATCGTTTATCTTTAACATCTTACGCATGTGGAAGATTTTGAACAACAAAAGCTTGACTGCGTATTTGCATATGAATGACAATGATAGAAAGCCTGTGACATCTATTTCGCAACTTTCTTTTCTTAGAGATGTGAGAGATATGTTCAACAATATGTCGCCAGTGTTAGGAAAAGTTCGAAAAACTACTCTAACAAAAGAGACACGTTCAAGCTTGATGCAGACTCTCGACGGCATTGTTGATTTATCTGAAACCCTTTTACAAGATTAAAATGTCGAATATATTCTTTTAGGAAATCTACAGAGTGATGACCTAGAGGGTGAGTTCGGTATATATCGTCAAATGTTCGGTGGTTTGTACAAAATATCCTATGAGCAGATTCTTATCGCAGCGAAATTCAGAATACTTTCCTTATTCCACACTCTTGAGGTAGATTGCACCGACATCTTCAATCATTCTGATACTTATTGTAATTCTCCAATAAGTGAAAATGAGTTGGACATCATAGATGATATTCATGCCATGGTCGACAAATTATCAAATTCAGAACGTGATGCTCTTTTTTATGTCTCAGGTTACATAAGTAAAAAAGAGAATCTTCCAGACCGGACTGATGACTCAGCATCTGTATCACAGGACAGTGAATTTGTAATATTAGTATCCAGAGGGAAACTCAAATTTCCCTCCAATGAATTGTTTAATTTAGTCCCTCTGTGTTACGCATTCTTCAGTTCATTTCCCGATGATACAAAGTGTACAAAACATTTTGTCAAGTGTTTTTCATATATTCACGACGCATTTTTATTTGACATGAACAATAAAGACAACATCTTTGTCAGATTATCAAATGTATTTTTCAAAGGTTTTGTAAGAAAAGTCAATGATTTACATCGGACAAAGGACGATTCTGAGAGAAAATTGAGCAAACTTTCCGGAAGATCGTGACGATCATGAGTTCTGATTATGTGTATTATTATTTATGTACAATTCATCCTCGATGTATTTGTTGTGTTATGTTACATAAATATATGAAATACGAAAACTGTGAGCCTTTTCTCTTTATTGAAGATATTTGAATAGTTCAGTTCCCTCGATTCTAAAATTTATGAGATATTCCTGATGATAATAAAATGAATACTTTATCGATGCCATTAAGTACGGTTTGTATTACGTTACTAAGGTTATATGCGATACGTACATGAAAATAAAAAATATATCGATAATAAGATTGATACATTATACTGTCAACATTGTGAAGTATCACAATTTAGAAAAGATCAAATTAGAAACCTTCTGGCGTTGATTATATTGCGAAAACGATATACAGGCGTTTTAGAAGATGTCTGTGATGTAAGATAGTTTGTTTTACATTTTCCAACACTGCATTTCCTTGGCATGATGATATGGGTGACAATGACGAAGCAAATGGAATGAGCTGCTATTCGCCTTTATACGCATGCTCTCAAGTGTTGTTCTTACCACAACGAGCAATCACAGATGAAGGTGACTTGAGACAATAACATCGGCCTCCAGCTATTCCTTCACTCAGCGCGCGTGCAACCTCCCGGTAGTCATATCTATTTTTAGTACTCCCTGTGGGCGCTCCATTCTGAGACCCTGCGTAAGTCTTCATTAAGAAGTCGCATAACCACTGACGTTGCTGAGTGCTCTTAGCTAGTCGCTCATTGGAATTGAAAAGTGTCTTTTCATCTGCATACATCAACAGTTTACTCACTAGGCAGTCCTCTGGGAGGTCATTGATGTACAGCAGGAAAAGAGTGAGTCCCAAAATTGACCCTTGAGGAGCTCCTGCATTGACATGTTTGCTGGAAGAATTTGGTCATCTAAGACGACGGATATCCACTGGTCATGAAAGAAGCAAGAAGTTTGTGGAGCACATCAACAACTCAGTACTAGCTGGAAGGCATGATTATTATCTCAACATTGGTTCATTTATAAAGCATATGCGCAACTTATTGGAAAACAAAGGGCGTAATTTTGAGCACTTTTATGACTGACACAAAGGACATAAAGTCCGTATAATGTTAGAAGTCGTCTTCGTTCATCACGTCACTTGCCTAACAACACGAACCACTTTCTCAAGCAATTTATCGGCTAAATTAAAATTCCCGATAAATCAAACACACGTGTTCACACTGTCCATCGACACTTGAGTTGATCTTAAAAATCTTCTACATAATCTATAAAGAAATATAGGGACGATCATGAAAAACTTAAGATCCATATTTCTCAATCTGCTACTCTTGAAAACATACATTTTAAATCGATAATGTTTTCGAAAGTCAACATTATGATTACGTGTTTATATTACAAGTGAATAAGATGCTTCGAAAATACATTCAAACAGGTCAAGGAGTGTAACGGATGTTGCGATAACAGTTGATAGAGTGAAGGTTTTAAAGTGACACTTAAAAATTATCAGAATTTATAAACATGAATTTCATTTCCATGTTTTCGGATCCAGCACAATCTCCGATTTTTTTGTGATATTGAGACATAAGTAGTAAGTAAATCTACACCACTGGACCGCGCAAGATGGCCGCCGTCGACCGACCTCCCCCCTCCTGTCAGACTAGGGCGTCGGCCCTAGTCCGCCACCGGGTTGCTTCGAGTCCGACTCCCCCCCCTCTGGACCGACGGCGTAGCGAGAGGTTGTTCGTGGTGCGCTCTCCAGGTTGGCGTGGTGTGCCGGCCAGGTTGGAAGGGTGGAATTTCGGTGCGAGACCCCTCCCATCGCGTTTCTCGTCAAAAGTTGGGTTAACAAAATTTTTCCACCCCCCCCCTCGGCAGCGATCTTCTAATTTTGGTTCTAGTGGATGGATTTTGTCTTATAGATACTCATTTGAAAGAGGAGAAAAAACTGCTCAATGACATTTTTGTTGGGAGTCAATCGGATCAGCAGGGTTGGTCAAAACCCACCCGGTCAGAAAAAAACCCGATTTCACCCGCCCGGCGGGCGAAATCGGGTGAAATCGGGCGAAATGGATTTTTCCATATTATGTCATTTTTTCGATGCTTCTAATTAAAATACAGTAATGCCAATTCATTTTTCTGATTTATTGACTCTGCCTCTTCTCAAAAATCATCGTATGGAATGTATACAATTCCGTAATCTACATGTTTCTTACTACAACACCAAATATTGAAAAGGAAAACCGAATAATATGTCAATGTCCGATGTTTTCATTGCGCAAGAAATTTAACGCCTATGCTGATATGATGCCCATTGTCCATCCCTGACTCGCCGGACATCAGCCAGCCTGGATTTGTCAACAGCGGACTGTAGTGATGCATTCGTGAGATGATGGGGAATTCGGGAGAGCACACGCATATTGGTTGACGCTGCTGGTCGCATGTCTTTGGGTGGCTGGTGCAGTCGAAAGTGCGTAAGATAAGATCGATATTGGCAAACAATGATTTAAAGCCACTGCCCACAAGTCTGGTCATTAATGTTATTATAGCATACAAAAGACACTCGGAAATGATGGGGAGTTCGGGGTGGCGCGTGCGTGGTACGCGCGCGTCATTACTGATACCGCAGCAGGCTGCAAGTCTGCGACGGACACTTCGGACCATAAGAAAGAGCGTGCGTCCTCGATTTCACATATTAGGACGAGGTCTTTCGACCACACCAAACGACCATCCTCAGGTTATCAAAAAAAATAAATAAAATGAATCGAAATTATGATATGAAAGTTCGACGAAACGATCTGCGTATTATTTAGCTTTAGTATCAGTAATACTGATAACAGTTGGGCCTATATTTTCTTACTTTTGGAATACCGGTATAACAAACAGATATTTGGTGATCGATGTTCAGATGACTCATTAGATCTTCCCGTTTTGACCATATTTTTTATATAAAGTTCAATTTATAGCCTCTACTGTACACATGTGTTTTCTCTCTGATAATACAATAATAGAAAAAACATATAAATTTTAGATAACAGCCAATCTTGTGTAAAGTATACTATTCGTAAATGTAGGTGAGAGAATAACTTCATATGATTCCTTATTTAGATAGCCTGTAATTATCTGAATATTTGGTACGGCTAAAATACAGTAACCTATACTAAGTACTCACCAATATTTTCTCATGATATTGTATTTTAATCATGGTTTACATTACACTGATGTGTGCAATGTAGTTTGATTTTTCAATAAAATGATAATTTTAAAATAAGAGATTACCTCTTAATTTCAAGAAAATCGAAATAACTAGATTAAACCCGAAAAACCCGATTAAACCCGAAAAACCCGGTATAAAAAACCCGCCCGGATATAACCCGATAAAACCCAGGGTGGGTTTTTTTGCCGACCAACCCTGCGGATCAGCCGTTCAAAAGTTAGAGCTGTTACAAGATTTCACGTCGGACCTCACCTGAAAAAATCCTAAGTGTCAGAGTGACTTTGTATGGGAAAAATTTTTTTCCAAAGTGTCGAATTTCGACCTGGGACCCTGACCAAAGTTTGTTTCATCAAATTTCACCGACCCCCCCCTCGGCAGCGATCTTCTAATTTTGGTTCTAGTGGATGGATTTTGTTATATAGATACTCATTTGAAAGAGGAGAAAAAACTGCTCAGTGACATTTTTGTTGCGAGTCAATCCGATCAGCCGTTCAAAAGTTAGAGCTGTTACAAGATTTCACGTCGGACCTCACCTGAAAAAATCCTAAGTGTCAGAGTGACTTAGTATGGACAAAATTTTGAAAATTTTTCCAAAGTGTCGAATTTCGACCTGGGACCTTTACCAAAACAGTTTTCATCAAATTTCACCGACCTCCCCCCCCGGCACCGATCTTCCAATTTCGGTTCTAGTGATCGTAGAAAGTCGTGCAATAGCTCGTTTGAAAGCTAAGAGTAAGACAAACTCACTGAAAGAAACGGCTTGTTCATATCTGTCTTCGTTTAGATGTGAGACGCCATTTAAGATTTGGGAGATTGGCGAAAAACGACAGAGTTAGAATTTCCCAAGAAACAGCTCCAGCGGGCGAACGAAGGCTCGGATTGGTAAACGGAGGCCAGATTTGGAATCAGCTTGATGTTATTGTCCAATGAGGATCATCATCCAATGAGAATCAAGCATTTCTATATAAATAGCGAGCCTTCCACAGTGAGAATCATTCCATCGTTGAATCGCACGAGTGACGGACGCACATTTTCTCTCTCTCTCTAGTTCCCTATTCTATTATCCAACTAAAATGGTAAGTCGCTACTTCCCTCCCTCTCCTCCCTTGAAAGTAAACTTAATACAATCTTTTTCATTTTCAGGCATCTACTCCATCTGCTGCACTAGTAGGACAAAATGGCGGTCAGACGTCACAAGGTTCGCTACAATCAGATCATCTACAACTGAGGCCAGTGGAAGAAACAACCAAGGTACATAATCCTACACCGCTACAGCGTAAACTTAAACAAGTCTTCCGTTATGGCGATCATAGCGTAGTACTCCAAACGGGAATGCTCCCTTCCACGGATGTCAAGATAATGCGCAATCAGTATGGGGACTACATACTGATCCCCGTGAGTCCGTACATTCGCCACCAACTTGATATTATTGAGGAGTATGTGACATTAAATATGGACATTCCTACTCCTCTTGCTCAAGAGTGGAAGGCGAGAGATGACAAGGATACTCCCTATAGAAAGATTTGGGATGGTAATCAAATTTGCCTACCGGTATCACATTGGTGTACTTACTATAAGAAGGAGGGAGATCATTCAACATCCATCACATGCGACGAGCTCGGAGAAGGTACTTGGAATATCCTTTTCAAAGTGAATGGGCTATATTATGGTCGGCACAAGGATAATAAAATAGCCTCTCTCTCCATGCATATGGAATCCATCCTATATATTCCAAAACCACCCAACGTGAATGACATAATTGATCAAATCCTTAACAGCAGTGGTACGAAGCGCAAGTCGGAGAAGAATGCTGCATCAAAACGCAAATCAAAGAAGGAGAATTACTAGTCCTTTCCTAACTCTACCCTATGACAATTCGCTTATGTGCTTTGAGTGTCGTAGACGTGGTCTTATTAGATACATTTTACTTCTTCGTTGCCATCATATCATTTGTGTATTTTGTCGTGAAAAGCATCGATGTAATTCTTCATTTTGTAGTATGTTATAGAACGTTTCCTTAGATGTGTAAATTTACGTTTTAGGCTTCTATCATCATTTTTATGGACTGTGAGGGTGAACCTGTACTGGAGCTCAGTGCTATTGCTATGAACAATTGGACATATCAGATTGTTAGTGTCTATCATCAACATGCCAACTGCGATCCCAATGTTGATCAATGGGCGAGAAAACACATTCATGGACTTAATCTGAAATATTTGCAAGACTACGGCTTTTCTTGTGACAGTGCTCTTCTTATTGACTTTAAACGATGGTTAGCTGCTTTCAATGTTATACGCATCTTTTGTAATAATCCTGGTAAGGAGAGGAAAGTATTTCCCAATCTAATCATTGATTATATTTTGCTCCCGCCTTGGGATAGTAGAGTGAATCAACATTATCATGAAGTCACCAAACGTTTTAAGGATTTGTGTTCCTATTTTGTCTGTTCGTTGTAGTAGCTACGTTCATAACCAATGCTTCTTTCCTCCTTACCTCAACACTGCCAAAGTCCTGTATGGTTATCATTGCTCGCTGTATGATAGTTACCAGCTGTATCTATTTTATCTGTTTCAAACCATTGATTTATAATGCATGCTTGTTACACTTATTCAATAAATGTTACTACGAGAAGAGTTGTTGTTTTCATGCAATGGATGGGTTAGACAAAGGGCGATCATGTCTTTCTCAAACGACTGCGGAACATTACATTTTCATAGGCAAAGTTTAAAAGGAGCTGTTCAAGATTATGTGATAAATTTTCATAAAGATGAGACCGACATCGAAGCAGTGGTCGATGATGCTAGCACTCTATTTCTAGAGTTAATGAATACATTCTCTGATAGCATTGTCATGGCGCGATTAGTTGCGAAAATTAAGTTTAGTCATTTTGGAAAGGAAGAGGTGGAAACTCGCTCTTTCCATTTTGCTTCTTATTCAATGGAAGTGGTAGATCACCCCGAAGAATTTTTTAAAAGACATGATAAAAATTGCTGAACGTCTTAACGCATTTAACCATCATGGCAGCAGTCTAGTGATTGAAGCGATTTCAGATATTCACATTCAACTTTCTATAAAGAAAAATTGAAAATGCAGTGGTACTTGATTGTAGCACAACTGGTTTTCGAGCTATGCCTGCTCAATCTCGAAGTATATTCCTTCTGTACATGCGTCTATTATTTAGAAAAGGCTAGCAAATTCATATCTTCAAAAAGACTTGCTATAGACATCAGTAACGGTGAAACTATGTGTTGTGATGTATGTAAGCGAAAGGATGGAAATGAAAAGCGCATCTTCAAGAGATGTAAGCATGCTTTTTGTCAACGCTGTTTCATACGTAATTGCATTCAACTTTGCAAATGTAACCACTGTGATATTGCTCATTTCGAGTGTCACTTATGCCGCAATAGTTAGTACCAATGCAAATGTGTTAAAGACAGGTTTTAGCAAAGACTAACACGGAAAATGGCGAAACGCAAAATGACGAAACGTAAAAGTCAAAAGTCTTCAAAGTTTTCTTCAGCCATTCAAGCTCTCCGACGAATGAAAGCAAATCAGCGATACAATGCTATACGACATGCTAACGATAAATTCATTCGTGAAATTATTTCTCATGTGAGAAAGTTGAGGACGAAGAAATTAGCACCAAAACAACGAAAGTTACTTAAGCGATATGCTACGAAATTGCGTTTCATCTCCAATCCTGAAGTCACCCTTCAAAGAAAGAGGGAAACTTTAGACACAAAAGGGCGGTTTCCTTTCAGCGTTACTACCGATGCTAGCTCCTATCGTGGGCAACGTATTGGGTAATATCTTTGGCTCTAGACGTTAATTATGCAAATGTTGAATCTCAAAGTATTATAATGGATTTCAGACTTCAATGTGATAAAGTTCTGACTGTATCAGGTCCATCTCATGCAGGTAAAACTGTTTTCACGCTGAATTTATTGGATAAAAGAAGGGAGTTGTTTAAGGAACCTATCAATCGAGTGATTTGGTGTTATGGTATTTATCAACCGTCGCTGTTTCAGGAATTGCAAAGTCGCAACTTTATTCGACATGAAGGAATTATTCCAGTGGATAAACTTCAGTCTAATGATGTTGTTGTATTGGATGATCTATTAAAAGAAAGTAAGAATTCCAAAGATGTTACAGATATGTTCACTCGCGCAGCACATCATAAAAGGTGCTTTATCATCTATATCACACAAAATTTGTTTCCTGATGGAAAAGAAGCTCGTACACGAAACCTGAATACACACTATTATGCTATTTTCAAGAATCCGCGAGATAACAGTCAATTTGAAATTTTAGCGCGACAAGTTGCACCAAGAGGATCAAAAGCCTTAATTGAAATTTTTCAAGCAGCTACTGAAAAACCACACGGTTACTTATTCATTGACTTTATGCAAGAGTGTCCTGAAGAATTTAGATTTCGAAGTGATATTTTGAAAACTCTCATGATTATCTACAAACTATGAGTTCTTATTCTCGCATGATTGTTATTCCTCAGGATGAATATGTACAATTGACTGCTATGCAACAAGTAAAGCAACCTCTTGCAAATCAAATGTATAGGAAAGAATTAGATTATCAGCAAAATGTTCACATCAAAGATCCACATCGTGCTGTATTATTACAATCGGAAACTGTTGAACAATTGAAAAATTTGAAGAATAAGATGCGTGACTCTGTGTCGACTGCTACACCTTTAGCATCTCGTGCACATGCCATATCTCTTTTCAACAGTATTGAACCCCACCTCAATGTAAATGATAGAGAAATCATTACAGATGAAAATAAAGTGATTGATGCTTCACGTTATGAAGACTTGATTCAGTATGCGACACGTAGAAAGCGCCGTCAGGGCTATGTTCCACCTGGTTGGACATACTTTCTTAAACTATTGAAAAAGCATAATGTGCCAAAATTTGCTTTGAATAATGAGACATTGAAAGAACTTGATTCAACAGTGGCTACTGCTCCAATGCTTCAGACGATGAAAATGCCAACAAATTGGCTGAAGACGTCACCTGCTACATCCCCTCCCACACTCACTAAGCAAACAAGAGGAAGAACTCGACGTAGATCTACGCCACCACTAAAACTAGTAAAAGGAAAACGTAAAACAGCTCCTCCCAAGAAATACATGTTCTCAGACTATTAATATGAAGCAGATGTGTTGCTTGCCATGTAATGAGCCGCCAGAGGTGAATGTCGTTGTCACTTGCACTTGCTGCGCCAGCTCTCACAATGAAACCCCTAAGCAATGTGAACACGATCGCAAAACCGCTAAAGCTAAATGCTGCAGTTGTTGTAAATGTAGAAAGGCAAGAAAGCAAAAAGATGAGAAGGAGGAAAAAGAGTCAGTCGTCATCGACTGAACGTTTGAAGTCAATCTATTATGATGTAAAACATCCGGCAGGATTTGCATCTATCAAGAAATTGTCAAAAGCGAGTGGTCTTCCACAATCACAAGTTAAACGATGGTTAAAGGGTCAGGCTACCTATACACTCCACAAACAAGCGAAAAAGAAGTACCGCACCCGCCATTATATTGTTCATGACATCGGTGAACAGTGGCAAGCAGATTTGTGTGATGTCGCCTCCATTTCAAAACATAACTCAGGAAATAATTTTATTTTGACCGTCATTGATATTTTCTCGCGTTATGCGTGGGCTCAACCTTTAAAAACTAAAGAAGGTAAAGGAGTAGCAAAAGCATTCCAAACAATTTTTCGAGAAGGTCGCATTCCAAAAAGAATTCAGAGTGATCAAGGAAAAGAGTTTGAAAATCAGCATGTGAGAAGATTATTTGAGAGGCATGACATTGAGTTGTTTAGTGTAAAGAGTGCTTATAAAGCTGCACTAGTTGAACGTTTTAATCGCACATTAAAAAATCGCTTGTGGCGACATTTTACTGCCAACTTGACACAAAATTGGACAAAAGTTCTACAAGATACACTCCATGCCTACAATCACTCTATCCATCGTTCTATTGTACTCAGACCAGTAGATGTAAATGCTGACAATGTAGATAAAGTGCGCGAATCATTCCAACGTAAACGCACTCATGTGAAAAGTGATGTGAAAATTGGTGATAAAGTTCGTATCTCAAAAGTGAAAAGTGTTTTTGCCAAAGGGTACCTTTCGAATTGGACAGAGGAGGTATTTACAGTATCAAGGATTGATCAAAAAGACTCTCCCATCACCTACAAGTTGAAAGATTACGATAATGAAGAAATTGAGGGTAGCTTTTACCGCGATGAGATTGAGGTAGTCACTGAAAGTGAAACATATTTGGTAGAGAAAATCATTCGATGTAAAAAACGGCAAGGTGAAGAATGGTGTCTTGTTAAATGAACTGGTTATCCTTCAAGTATGAACTCCTGGATGCGTCGTGCCGACATCTTTCATCTAAGTGATCGACAGTGATTCATGCAAAGTTGTAGCTAACAATGTTTAGGGTTTGAGCTATGAATCCAACTGCCTCATTTTATTCACGACCCTCCTATGTAAGTGGTGGAGGACAAATTTACATCGGCGCTCGCCGCCAACGTGGAGGTAGCATACTTGGTGCACTGAAATCTGTTGTAGCACCTCTCATATCCAATGTCGGTAGATCTTTAAAACGAAATGTTTTAAGTAATGCCGTTGGCTTTGCTGGTGATGTTGCTAGTGATCTTTCCAGAGGTAGAAGTTTTAAGAGCAGTTTGTTGAATCGTGGGAAGGAACGCGGTTTAAAAACATTGAAGCAGACCTTTGCTGGTGTTACTCAAGGAAAGAAATCGCCTAAACGAATGAATAAAGGAAGAAGGAAACATCGCGGAGCTGGTAAGGTGCGATCTTCAGTCAAAAGGCATTCACGCAAACGTCGCAGAGGCTCTAATCATTCATCAGGCGCTAAACGACGACGCTGCCATAACTTCTAATCATGGAGTGCAAAACTTCCGGGTTTTGTTTGTTTGATCAACAAGCCATACAGACAGATATTCTTAGTTCAAGTATTGTAGATTATCATCCTCGAACAGCTGAGAATGCTGGCCCCATTGAATTTGTTATTCCTGGTGGTAGTGATGACTACATAGATTTGAGTTATACGATGGTTGATTTGAGGTTTAGAATTCAGCAAGCAGATGGAACTGCTATTGACGATACACATAAAGTTGGACTGAACAATTTACCATTGACTGCATTACTTCGCGATGTTTCTCTAACGATTGGAGAGCAGCAGGTGGAAGGTGGTCAAAGCGATTATCCCTATAAATCATATTTCAATCATGTATCACAGTTTCATCCAGCAGCACAAAAGTCATATGGAAGCCATGGGATGGTACAGAGATGAAGCAGGAAAATTTGATGTTGAAACAAACAGTGGCTTTGTAAAGCGATCTGCTATGATTAAAGATAGTAGAGTATGTCAGCTATATGGTCCGCTGAATTTAGACTTCTTTAGACAGTCAAAGTTTTTACTCTGTAATACCAGCATGCGACTCAAGCTGACATTGAATAAGCCTGAATTTGCGCTGAATGCATTTGCTAAAGTTGACAATTTTAGAATTCATGTGGAAGATATTGCACTTTACATTCGTCGAGTAGTACCGAATCCATGTGTCATTAGAGGACATGCTGAAGGTCTTAACCGCCAAAATGCCATTTACCCCGTTCAGCATACAAAGCTTCTCACCTTTACAATTCCGAAAGATCAAAAGAGTTTCATAAAAGATGGCCTCTTTCCATCGGAAGCACCGAAGGTCCTCATGGTGGCAATGGTTGAAAATGATGCATTTAATGGTAATATAAAGAAGAATCCTTTCAATTTTAAACACAATCAGTTAAGTGAAATTGCTTTACGTGTAAATGGTGTGAGTCATCCCGGTCCACCCTACAAACCAGATTTTGCTGCGGATCAATTTATGTGCATTTATGTTGATTTTATGAATGTCTTTGGCTTTTACAATACGGATGACACCAACGGACTCACTATGAAAGAGTTTAAGAGTGGATATACTATTTATGTATTTGATTTGACTGCTGACAGCGATATTAGTGCACCCTATCGTCAAGCGAACATGCCTCATAATATTCGTTTGGATTTGACGTTCAAAAGAACACCACCTGAGACGATCAATGTATTAATTTATGCAGTCTTCGATTCAAACATTGAAATTACAAAGTATCGTGACGTGATTCTTCAGTATAATCGTTAATGAGTTGGTTGACTGCTGACGATATTAAGACTAAAGTGCAGCGTAATGCAGATGAAGCGACGTTGAAAGCTTTCGATAATGTCTATTCGGTCGATACCTTACCACCTGCAGTAATTCACTATCCCATCTTTATTGTGCTAAACACTCATTCGCAGAATTTAGGCGGTGAGCATTGGAAAGCGATCTTTATTGGAGAAGACCGACGTGGTGAACTATTTGACTCTCTTGCTCAACTTCCAAATATACCAACACAGCAGTGGTTGAGAAAACATACGCGTCAATATCAGCGAAATGAACGCATACTACAACATCCACTTTCATCAACGTGTGGTGCTTTTGTATTGTACTTCATCTTAAAACGTTTACATGTATCTCGATTTGTATCTGTTATTCAAAACTTTTCATGTAATCCATCCTCTAATGAAAAAATGATTTGTAAGTTCTATCATGATTTGAAATAAAAACATGTTGGAAAAATTGTTTTTTATTTTACAATCCGCTGGGTACGTACATACTCGATGAGATAGTCTAGGATCACATTTGCTTGCACATGAGATTTTAGTCCAGTAATGATAACTTTACTATTATGAAAGATTGCAACATGCACAGGTAACCACCAACTAATGAGAGCTGCAGGAAAAAGTTCGGGTTCATAACACAAATTGTAACTGCTGGTACGAATCTTCAAAAATGATACACTTTCACTCAATTGAGTAGAGATCACCATATTGTCCACAGTCAGATTCGACATCACACACCTCTCCCTTTTCCATATCCGACGTAGTAGTCTCTGTAGCTCTAAGCGCATTGACTGCGCCGATGAATGAGAAAGGGCGCCGAGAATCTGTACAGTCCCATTTGGGAAGAGTTGAAGATTCCGTGAATTGTTCATCTTCACCACTAACATTTGAGGTCGGCCCGGGTAATACTTTCTGTTTGGAAGGTGTTGGTGTAATGTTGTGAGATCGATTTTGGTGTAGAGTCTGAAGCGACGGAGAATGTTGACGATGGTGTAGCGATGGCGCTTCATGATGAAAAAATGAGTAAATTGAGCGATGTACCTTCCTTTTATACTTTTCCCAACTACCTTGATGAAATGTGAAGTTAGTATGGAGTTGGGAATGATAGAGTTGAATTCGCCGATTGTTGACGCGCAACCATATGCGATTTCCAATACGTGAATGTCTTTTCATATAGAAGTATTTCAAATCCTTCATGATATGATGTAGAGATTGAAAATGACGATAAGATAAAGCAAACTCTCTTCTCACATTTCCAGTTGAATCTTTGAAATAGACGTTTCGATCATGATCCGTTTCAATACGTTGTAGGGAATCTAATTTCCAACTCATGGTGCGTGGTAGTCATGTCTCATTAAGATTTGCATAGTAGGGCGATGAACTCACGACGAATAAATGTCATGATGGAGCGATGTATGTATCTTCTATACTTCTCCCAATTGTATTTGCGAAATGAGAAACAGTTTGCGGAATGAGAAAGGCAGATTTGAATTTCATTGTTGCAACGTTGAAGCCAAACTTGATCACCCAAGGAGATGAATCTTAATGTTTCAAAATATTCCAAATCCCTCATGATATCATTGAGGTTAACAAATTGTCGCCATGTTAATGTAATACTTCTTGATGTATGACCATGAGAATTTTTGAAATGCACGTTTCCATCACGATCAACTCTGATATATTGTAGAGAGTCCAAAATCCAAGTCTTCATGATGTTATGCAAAGCTGCAGATCAGCAATATAGAAATGTCGTTTTATCATATTTTGCTTAGCAATGCGGCCACAAAGAGATTTGGTAATAATCGAGCCGCACTCTTTTCTACACCCATTGATCATACACAACAGCTAAATGGAAAGTGGGAAGTGGGTGTCACTCAACTTGTTCATAGCAACTGTGTCTATACTTTTAATCATGAAGTAATGACGATCAATGTGAGGCGTACAGAGGCTTATCAGTGTGAAGAAGGTTGTCGAGTTTACATTCCACAGTGGCCAAAGAAAGATCTCCTATCATGTAAAAAGTTTGTATATGATTTCCTGAATAAAGAGGGTAGACACATCATCCATTTTTCTCCGCACAATGATGATCATAATTATGTACATCATGTAGTTGAGAAAGATTGGATTGTTGGTTTAAGTCCAAGTTTAAGAAATGATTTAGGTTACCTCGCTAGCGCCTTAACAAGCTATGATAATTATAACGTTAATTACTACCCAAGTGGTTGTAAAGATTTGATTTACAAAGAGAAAGCTTTTTATGTGGATCTTATTCCGAAAAATGAAAAGACATTGGTGAAGAAGATTGTGATTAAGCCAAGAAAGACAAACATGACTCCTGAAACATTAGTGAAGAAATTTAATTTTCTCCTTCGAGTTGATGGTAAACAAGTGGCAACATTGACTTATACGAAATCAGCGGATCAAATCGTCATTAGTAAATTAGATGATGATGATCTAGTATTAGTTTGTTCAGAAGATTTTTTTCAGTTCTTGCGACATCGCTCTGCAGCCGTTCATGGAAAATTTGATATGCGCTATTTAAAATGTGATGGGTCAAATCAAGTTGATACAGAATGGTCGGTATCTTTATACAGAAAGTGTGTAAAGCCTTGGAGTGGAATCTCACATAGAACAAGAGTGTTGGCACCTCGCATGATCACTTCAGTTAAGATGGCAATAGATTATTTGAATGAAGTGATTCAAGATGAACATATTTCGTTTTCTGAAAATGAAGGTGTGCCATCTCTTCGTGTTAGCGGGAAAAATATTGAGCTGATCATGGACAATACCCTAAAGGACATTTTGGGCTTTGATCAAAATACGTTTAAAAGTGGTACTGTAACAAAAGCTAGCGCGCATCTATCATTATCGCGTCGTATTAACTATTTTCAGTTATATTCCAATATTGGTGAAGATGCGCGTGTGGGAGATGCTGAAGCTCCACTTTTAGCAATGATGCCATACCAACCAAAAAGCTGTAGCATTATATCGGAGCATACTTTTAAGAAAGTGCATTATACAGACCTGAAATCAAACTAGATACCACAGATTGATATTGCCATATATGAAGATGCTGGCGCGTTGATTCCTTTTCATAAAGACGCTGTGACAAGTATCACACTCCATTTCCGAATGAAGAATTAATGCAAACGCATTCATATTTTCCTCCAATGTGAATAATATGGAAAGTGAAAATAAGGACTCGTTTCTAATCTACTTACCCAGCAATGCTTCTATGAATAAATTTCCCAAAAATAAACCATCAGACTATCGAGTAGAATTAAATCGCCCACTACATTTAGAAGGAGAATGGGAGGTTGGCGTTTCTAGTATTTGCTATGATAGCAATATTCAGAATGTGAATGATTTGGAAGAAATGATGTTGACTCCTCGCACCCATGATGGAATAACGATGAATAATGCATTCCAGTTCCCATACAATTTAACGTCAGATGGAAAGTGGAACTATGAATGGATTCAGATAAAATCAGATTATTATGGTCCATTTGGGAATGAGAAAATTATTAAGGCATTCAATAGTGGAAATACTTCCATCATGAAGAATAAGGATCAGAAAGTTTATGAGTTTACTATCTATCATTGGAGTGGGAGACAGTTCCTTCGCTTTCATTCTTTTACTAAAGGTCTTACACTGAGGTTGGATAATGAATTCTATCCACATCTCGGTTTTGGCCATGGACTACATCTAACGTCAATTGCTACTGCAAATGTTAAAAAAGTTTATTCAAATCGAATCAACAAATTTCATTATAAATTTAAAATATTTGATGAAGATGTTGTAGAATGTGAAGAACGCATCATTTTGAAAAAGCGTGGTGTTCAACCTTTATCACTTATTGAGTTAGTAAAACGATGGAATGAGACTGTGGGTAAGAAGTATGGAGAGAAAATTATGGCGGACAAAAATAAGTTGGTTATTCAGAAATATAATGACAAACTTACAGTTTATTTCTCTCCAACCTTGCGTCATTTTGTAAGACATCATACACCTATCATTGGAAGCGGTGTGGTGTATGCTTCTCATGAATATCACTAAAGCTGATTCAGTTAATGATGAATGGTGGGTGGACATCTATGGTGATAGCATCAAGAAAATTTACCAGTCTTATGAAGAATCTGAAGTTGCTATCAATATAATGCCGCATCTATATCATACAGTTGAAAGCTTCATTCATGTAGTAAATCCTTATATACAACAGAAGTTGAAGCATGTGATGAAAAGTAAATATGATGTAAAGACACACAACATTTCGTTTTCAATTGAAAATCAACGCGTTGTTCTGAAACTGGGTGATGACATTCAATGTCAATTGAGTAAAAATTTGAAAAAACTCTGGTTTTTCAATGCTACAAACTGTGTTTACTGCTGCGCATACGATTGGTATAGAAACACCAATGACACTTGATAAACATGAACAACACCTTTACATTCAAAGTGATTTGATTCTACCTATTTCTGTTGGCGAGGAAAAAGAATACATTTTACGTGATTTCATTCATGATAAAGACGCTTCATATGGAATAGTCGAGATGTTTGAATCTATTTTCTATCATCCCGTCGTCAAACAAATGATACCCTCTATTGCTATCAAAATTACAAATGGTCTACATGAGTGCATCCATGCCAAAGATAGTAAATCCCTCGTAACTTTAGTGTTTCGGAAAACAAAGTGAAGTCATTGTGATATGTTTATTGAAATAATGATATATGTATGAAAAAGTCTTTTCACAGATATAGGGGGAATGGGCTGACTGTAGGCATATATTCACAAGGAAGAAACGATCTCATGCGATACATAAAACAACCATGTATATCTACAAAAAGCAACATCAAAATACTGAGTTAAAGTTGATTATGTTAAGACGTCTCCTGAATGTGGTAGCGTGAGTTTTATTCTTTTGGGTGGAGGTATGTTTGTGTCAGGATGTCCATGTGGAAGAGATGTGTTATGTCCTATCCAACACCTCTTATCCTCCCATGCTGAAAGCGCTCGTTTCTTGAACGTGTGCGTTTTCACAGTATGAACTTGAGATTTTAAGATTGTCATATTGACAAACGTTATAGTTTTATTTTTATAGGCCTTCTTATAGGACCGATGTTTCATTTTGTGAACAATGGATTTTGATATTCCTTTAGCACGCTTAATACTATCTGCACATTCTTTTAATTTCATGGAATACATTTTAGGACGGAGGAGAATCATTTCATCTATTTCCTTTCCTGCTGTTTCATCCTTAAAACAACCAAGTTTGGCTTTATTCTGTATGGAAAAGAGTGGATGAGCGGGATTGTAGTTAGATGTGTCGAAATAATTTTCTAATGACTTAGCTACATCATTAAAATTTAAATCTTTTTGAGTGGTAATACCTAAAAAGAAACTGTCTGTATCACCACTCAACAAGCGAACGTCTTTTACGAGAGGACATGGTTTTAGTATTTTATAAAAGAGTTGATACATTTCAAGCTTGGAATAATCTAGTACAGCTTGGCCAATATAGATGGGTTTGCACAACTCAACTTCTGATTTTATCATTTTAACACCTACAAGATCCTCATCGATAATGTCTCTATCAATGAAAAGAGGTGATGAGGTCAATTTGTGATATTTTTGATCATGAATGACTAGTTTGTAGTTCATACGTTTTCTAACATCCTCCATGGTCTTTCCGAAAAGACTGTTATTCTTATATTTATAAAAATCCTTTTCAAAATTATTTTGGGCTAGTGCACGTTTTTGACTGTTACTATCTATGTAAGGTTTGAGGAAGGCCTTCTGTCTAAATTTGATGATGCGGTGAACTGACTTTAGAAGCATGCCCATTTCTAAATAGAATTTTGGTATCCAGAAGTGCACGAGATAATTTTTCTTATCATATTGGGTGAGTAAAAGTTTGCGGCATGGTTTATACCTTGGCTGTCCACACTCTCTTAAGTTAACATGAAATTGTGACATGAATGGTGAAAACATATCTTCAGTCACTTCACCAGATTCAGGTGCGAGTGGAAAATCAGCAGTTTTACTTTTAATGCTATTTGGATAAATCAAATCCACTTCAAAATAATATCCCAATCACCTTCATCTGGAATCTTCAGTATGTTTGAAGGGTTGGAGTAATACTCAAGCTCATCTTGTTTTAACCAACTAAACTCGGAATGAGGTAGTGGTTTAGACAGTGAACTGCCATATAAATTATTTTGGTCATAGTACTTTAGGTGGAGATGATCATCACCTACTGTTTCAGATTTTATATGATGTTTATTTACAAATTTGAGACCACCGCGTATTCCGCGCTCAAATAAATTATACATCTCGGGATCTTGTAAGAGATGAATGGTCTCACCAGTCATTTTAAAGGATGATTTAAAGGACATGGCTGGCAGACTGACAAAGTGACGGGATATAATTTATCTTCTTCTAATGCCACTCGTCGAAACTCCTGAAATACATCAGCCAGCAAAAATACATCTAACTTAAGATAGGCAATCATATATTCGCCAAATGTATGGCAGTCAAATTTTATCCATGCATCTTGTGCATGATCATAATCTTCGGTCTTACATTCTGCGCCAGTCAAATCATTTTTAAATTTATCTATGGGTGGAAGAGAAGTCTCGCCGAGTTTACTAATCGCATCAAAATATGCATATGGAAAGACTCCTTTCCGTGTGATGACTTCATCGGTTAGATTTGGATATTGTTTCTTAAGATTTTGTGTTAGTGGAAGAGACTTTAGATTTTGTACGAGAGGCCAGTGATGCAGTCATAAATTGGTAGGAATCTAAAAATTTTATATCAAAATAGACGTCTTATTTTCTTTAGTTTCATCGACAGGCACTTTTGCTGTCATGGCCATAAACTTCTCTCTCGTTTGTGCTATTACATCAAACTTCCACTCTTTCATTTGACCTAAACCTCCTTTTATTATCATATGGCTCTCGTAGCCCTTGAAATTATGGAAAATGACGGGTAATGTACGCCGTTTCATCCTAAATGAAAAATTGCATTTTGAACAGAGTGCGTTTCTAAATTTACCAGTGATGTGATCATGGTCGCGCACTTTCTTAATCTTATCATCATCAAATGTTTTACTACATTTGAGGCAAACGTTGCAACTATCAAATTTTGCTTGATCATCTGCTGTCATATGCAATGATCTGCGATAGAGTTCACCATCATACTTTTGTTGAAATTTTACAGCCTGTTCGAGGAATTGTAGGAATTGGTAAATACAATCCTCACCTTGCCAGACGTGCATTTTATTTTTTCTACTCGTATTTTGGAAATGGTCATGCCATACTTCATAGCAGGATATGGCTGCTGGCTTGTGGATGATATCATCAATAAAGCATTCTATGTCTGCGTAAATGACACGAAGAGGACTTAGTTCATCGCCATTCTATGTGAAAAGATTTTGTCTTTGGGCATGCGTTCCATTTGTAATTTACCCCGCTTGCACCATTCATAATGACTTAGAAATTTATGTTTACTCCAAAAGGAGCGGATGCAGCGGTCGCATACAAAATGTTCACCACTTTTAGAGTGTCCCAAGTGTGTATACAAGCGAGAAATTTTGGGAATACCACAGTAGTGCCATTCCTCGCTATCATCTTGTTTTACTAATAAGAGGTTGACTACACGTTCATAACAAGTTGAACGTGAATTATAGCGGGCACCCCTCAACCCCTTCTCCCACACGTGAACTACAATTTTAATCTGATTATGTTCACCACTTTTAGAGTGTCCCAAGTGTGTATACAAGCGAGAGATTTTGGGAATACCACAGTAGTGCCATTCCTCGCTATCATCTTGTTTTACTAATAAAGGGGTTGACTACACGTTCATAACAAGTTCAACGTGAATTATAGCGGGCACCCTTCAACCCCTTCTCCCACACGTGAACTACAATTTTAATCTGATTATGTTTCTCGAACGTTTCTACATCTTTGATTTTCATGTTGTCACTATCACAACCTTCAAAGTCTAGTTCATCCTCCCACTGTCTATAGCTATAGGTGCGATCTCGATGCGCGTTGATATCATTATAGTGGAGAATGGATAGGACGGCATATTTGAAACACTGCGATTTACAATCGACATTGATGACAGCTTTCTTATTATACAACGTTTTTGGTAGTTTAAATGTGCCTCGAGCTGCATGACTTTCTAATAGGGAAATTTTGAACATGGCTGAGTCCATGCCATCAAAAATGAGAGCGCTGTCGCGCTGATTGAACTTATCTACATTTGATTTTAGACATTGAATATGGAAATTTAGCCAAGACTCGCAGTCTACAACTTCGGTTGCGGAAGAGGAATGAACATGAAACTGCATTCTCTCCGTCACTTGACCCGTTTGAAAATCTATTTTAATATATTTTAGTTTGAGGTAGATGAGCGCCTTCATTCTAAAATTGTCTAAATTGTTGAAGAGCGCTTCGATAATGTTAGAATTTTGAAGGAGCCACTCAGGAAAATCTACTATTTGAGTATTGGACTCCATGTAGTAGTCGCGTACTAAATGACTATGGGAAACGTTAATGAGGGAGATTGTAGAGGTACCGTTGGTGTAGTGATCATTTGCATGCGTGTGTTGAAGTCTGTGCGAAGATCCCTGAAAGGGGCTATCGAAAGAAAGAGGGCACAAATCGCAAGGAAAGGAGATGTCATCGTCAGAATCAACTTCATCTCCGGAGATTGATGCCGCTTTGCGTTGACACACACGTTGTTTGATGTGTCGAAGGAGACTGTGCTTCCTTGTAAAAATATGTCCGCAGTCAGCACATTCCCACTCGTTGCCTTGTCGCGAGAGTCCTGAGCTGGAACTAACATCACCTGAAAGAGAAATCATTCTATCATCTCTGTTTAAGTCTCAGTGTATTGTTACAACCTACCTTCACTCAACAGCTCTAAACTTTCCTCGAGAAGGGATGGCTTTGGTGATGAAGTTGATGCCTGAAATTGAAGAAGATGCTATTAGCCACACGTTTGAGGGAGATGAGTGAGGAAATCTTCAACTTACCATTTCAAGGAAATTATGTTTAAGGTTGATTCTTCAACAAGATAGAGACTTCACTCAAATAATACGTCTCAAATTTGGAATTTACTAGAGAACAGTTCACTTACACGTCTCAAAGACAGAGTGAAATGACACGAATGTCACTTTGCATATATACTTTCATATTCATCATTTATTGGCTGTTCATTCTGATTGGTTGCTTGTTTATACTTAAGAATTAGAAAACATTTCAAAGTTATTATTCACAGTCAACATGACAAGCCCTCCGACAACACCGAACACTATATTGGATTTCTCTTCTCCATGCTCATCGCCAAAGGCGATCGTTGCACCAAACGCTCCAACGAAGGGGAAGGTGGAGAAAGTATACCGACTCGACAACATTAGAAAGTTGACATTATCAGCGGACGACGAAGAGGAGAGTGTATGTGAGAAGGAGTGTCCCGACTTAACAGGCGTGAGGTGGAAGTATCTGCAGTACGATACTGATGATGTGATGGAGATCACCAGCACCAAATTCCTCCATCAATTATGGGAATGGTACACCCCTAACTCCCAGCCACGAACTATGGCGGAGTGGGAGTACATCGACAAAGTGAGGCTCGCGGTAGAAGAACGATTGAAGCAAGTGAACTGTTTTTGTGATCTATGTGAAGTCAGACTCTGGGACGATATTGACGATGAAGATCTTTTGAAATACATGCCATAATAAATTTTTATTTCGTATTATCTTTGCTTTCATACTGACTTACTTGAATGGGGCTTCAGTGGATGATTTAAGCATGTATACTTTTTCATTTGGTAATAGTAACACGCTTAGTTTAACTTGTAAATCTTATAACATTTCATATGGGCGATGATGGTAGATGAAATAGTACAGTCACATTTAAAATTAAGATAGCTTACACTTCTGATACAGGGATAGCAATCGACTGCGATCCATGTGTAAAGAGTTTGTTAGACTACGGATGGGGCTTAAGTGGATGATTTAACCATGTATACGTTTTCATTTGGAAATAGTAGCACGCTTAGTTTAACTTGCAAATCTTATAACATTTCATATGGGTGATGATGGTAGATGCAATAGTGTTAAATAAAATTAAGATAGCTTACATGATTCTGGGATAGCAATCGACTGCGATCCATGTGTAAAGAGCTTGTTAGACTACGGAAGAGAGAAGTGTGTTATGTTGCGTGTGGCGGGTGAGTGTCCTCCCATTTCATTCCATTCATCAATTCGTCTCATTGATAGAGACAGGTAGAACTCATGGTTCTCATAACGTAAGCAATGGAAAGTTTATAAGGCAACCTTCGACAGCTGTCTAAATGTCGCCCTGGCGCGAATGCATACTACGTTGAGACAGAGGCAATCACTTGCAAACATGACGCAGAGAGGTTTAACAAGATTGACCATTGCCGAATGTCCCTTGCGGTATACATAGCTACGGGTTTCACCGACGCCCTTTACAGGAACGCCCGTCGAAAGGAAGTATTACACCGAACTTCATTTGCAACGTTCAAGTTGACTGATAGCAGATTCAACTTAATGATAGTATTCGCCAGTCTGAAGACTGCCCAGGGCAAACCACGAGGAGGTTCTATCAAATCTTGCCCCTTGGTGGCCCTTATCAGGGCCGTTGGTTCGTTCTCGGCGACAAGTTGACTATTGACTTGAAAAGTCAATAGGTATGACAGTTAGGTTGTCATAAACCCTGTACCGCCTAAGCCGTAGTGGTGCATCTGGCACCTTTCGGATGCGGGTGGTATTTGGAGTCCACACCTCATCCGTCCAAACGATCCTCTTGATCTTCCCCTTCTCCTCACACTCTTTCTCATCCTCTTCATCTCACTCATCGAGGATGATGAAGTCGGGAATGGTTTCAGTAGGAGATGTTGCTTCCATCATGACTTAAAACTGAATGAGAATTAAATGAGAGGTAGTGGTTTATATACCCCTCTAAGACGACGTAACGTTCAAGTTGACTGATAGCAGATTCAACTTAATGATAGTATTCGCCAGTCTGAAGACTGCCCAGGGCAAACCGCGAGGAGGTTCTATCATGTCTTGCCCCTTGGTGGCCCTTATCAGGGCCGTTGATTCGTTCTCGGCGACAAGTTGACTATTGATTTGAAAAGTCAATAGGTATGACAGCTAGGTTGTCATAAACCCTGTACCGCCTAAGCCGTGGTGGTGCATCTGGCACCTTTCGGATGCGGGTGGTATTTGGAGTCCACACCTCATCCGTCCAAACGATCCTCTTGATCTTCCCCTTCTCCTCACACTCTTATCCTCTTCATCCCACTCGTCGAGGATGATGAAGTCGGGAATGGTGTTGGTAGGAGATGTTGCTTCCATCGTGACTTAAAATTGAATGAGAAGCGCTACAATCTTCTGGCTTATATAGGGTTTTCAATGAATTGCTCAACAGCGAATCAGAATGCTTCACGGATAGCAATCGACTGCACAACGTTCAAGTTGACTGATAGCAGATTCAACTTAATGATAGTATTCGCCAGTCTGAAGACTGCCCAGGGCAAACAGCGAGGAGGTTCTATCAAATCTTGCCCCATGGTGGCCCTTATGAGAGCCGTTGGTTCGTTCTCGGGAGTGGTGAATGCAGGGAAAAGATCTGCAATGAAAATGATATGTATTAGAATAGGATATACTATCTTATTTGCTTTTCACTTACCAAGTTAGCCATCCTTGGGCAGTCTCGCGCGCTTCCTAACACAAAAGGCGGTCAAGTGCCCACGCATTCGGAGTGTGGCGTGTAGGCATTTCTTTTGGGGGTGCCCGTTATAACAGATGATCGAGTCATCAAGGTCTTTATTCACAATGACCTGACCGTCCAAATGATTATCCCGAATAGGGATGTGAAACTCAAACAACCTATCCTCATTCAAACGATTCCACTAATCCCTCATGCGCTCCAACTTCTGAAACGCCTGTCTCTCATCACCCCGCCGAGCCACATTCCTCTCCAACTCAACATTCCTCGCTCTCAACACAGTCATCTCCTTCATCATATCCTCAAACTTCGCTTCTGCATCTCTCATTCCTCTCTCTGCAGCACTCGCCCTCTTCTCACAGTCATCATTCTTCTCTTCCAACTCTCGCGTCTTCATCTTCAAATCTGTCACATTACGCCTCATTCGGATATTCTCATCCGCTACCTCCTTCGACTTCAGATCCTTCTTTTTCAACTCATCCAACTCCTTCACGACTTCGTCTTTCACCTTCTTCAAACTTTCATATTTATTTACTAACAAATCATGTGCCATCTGCTGCGACACATGGTTTGTTTCTACATCCTTCATCCACATCGCCGACTGCATGCAAATCCCACCAACCTTCACTTTTGGGGAAGATGAGCTCTGCGGGGGGTCCTCAACAACTATGTTGGACACCTCCGAGGAAGAAGAGCTCTCTTTCCTCACACGCTTCCTCACACGCTCCCTATCTAAATCCACATCATCCTCATCATCACTCTCAAACACTCTCTCTCGCTCAATCTCAGCCTCCAACGAAGCAACAGCTTTCTTCACCTCATCACTCTCCACATCATTCTCCACCTTGGCGTCTCGCTCTATCTTCAACATTCGCTCCCTCTCTTCAACAATCAACTTGGTGAATCGATGGTCATTCACCAAACCTCCAACACAATCAGTATGCACTCGGTAAAACTTCACCTCATCCTCAACTCCCTTCAACACCCTACACTTCACACACGCAACCCTACTCAGGATAATCATGTGGTCAGTGCCCGCCTTCTTAACATGCGCCTTGGCGTCCGCACTGCGATTGATTCGCCACATATGCACATTTTTATATGGAATTTCCGATTCTTATCATTTGCCATGGCTAACTGTAAGATAATGAAATTTGTATAAGTTTGGAATCATGTAGTACAGTGATATTCCTAAAGCATTACACTTAGTGACGATAGATTTGAGTGTAGTGAGTGGCACTCGATCCCATCTACAGCCCGAAGGGCCTTGTACTGATCACTAGGGAAGTGAGAGATCTTCCCCGATACCCGCTATTTACAGCTGAAGACATCATTGTCACTGCCCCGAAGTGGCAACAGCAACGCCGAGTCAAAGGTAGTGATCAGTAGCTGGGATCTAACCCCTCAAAGCTGCCTTAGCTTTAGTTAAATTTCAAATCTGATAGCAGATTTGAACTCAGCTTAGTTGAAAACCTCAGACTACATGTTAAAACTTTGAAAAAACTGAAAATTAAGAATTTTTTTAAAAAAATCCGCATTTTTACTACTCATACTACTTTTAAAAAAATTTATCAGTAGTAAAGACAATCAAACTCTATCACACAAACTTTGAAGTAAGAAGATAGCTTGCCTACTTCAAAAGATAGAGTCCTTTGAAACACCCGATATCGGGAGCTCAGAGCGACGACCGTCGCTTACCTCGTCTTTCGATGAAGTGATCAGACTTACGTTGCCGGGGGTTTATATATGCTCAGAAGAAAACTTAAAATGGCTCTATCTCCGAAAGTATTCATCGTAGCGACATGCGGTTTGTTGCAAACGATTCGTCTCATCATTCTCTATCATATGACACCTGAACCATTCTCATGTGACCACGGGAAGTGGGTGGGTCAGCACATGGCCATGTAACATGCTACAAGTGAAAAATTCCTAAGTGTGGGAGCTCCAGTGTGGTGAAAATTTTGAAAAATTTAAAACTTCCGAATTTCAATCTGGGACCCTTACCAAAACTTTTTTCATCACTTTTCACTGACCGCCCCTCCCCCCTACCGTTCGGAGAAATTTAATGAAACAAACTTTGGTCAGGGTCCCAGGTGGAAATTCGACACTTTGGAAAAAATTTTTTCCCATACAAAGTCACTCTGACACTTAGGATTTTTTCAGGTGAGGTCCGACGTGAAATCTTGTAACAGCTCTAACTTTTGAACGGCTGATCCGATTGACTCGCAACAAAAATGTCATTGAGCAGTTTTTTCTCCTCTTTCAAATGAGTATCTATAAGACAAAATCCATCCACTAGAACCAAAATTAGAAGATCGCTGCCGAGGGGGGGGGGGTGGAAAAATTTTGTTAACCCAACTTTTGACGAGAAACACGATGGGAGGGGTCTCGTACCGAAATTCCACCTCTCCAACCTGGCCGGCACACCACGCCAACCTGGAGAGCGCACCACGAACAACCTCTCGCTACGCCGTCGGTCCAGAGGGGGGGGAGTCGGACTCGAAGCAACCCGGTGGCGGACTAGGGCCGACGGGGAGGTCGGTCGACGGCGGCCATCTTGCGCGGTCCAGTGGTGTAGATTTACTTACTACTGACATATTTTAGTGTCATTCTACTCTGGTATCATCGTCGTATTTATATAGAACTCAGTTGCATCGGTATTGGCCTACTTGTATGTTTATATGTTTACTAATACATACTTATACGTATATTTGTTGATTTTGTTGTATTAGGATTGATTTGTTCAGTAAGAATTATTCTCATTTGTCCGCAGTTGTTGTTCATAGCATCAGCCTAGCTTGCAGTCAAAAGGCATACAAAAGATTCTCCAATCGCACAATCCCGAGCTTGGGATCTCAATGTGATACTGCAATGCAATGAGGAAATAGTTGTGATTTTGATTATCTTGCCATTTTACCTGTAAGTGCTGCTGGTTTGCTTATATTTTGTCAATATCGATCCCGAGTCAGAGCTTGTAATACCGAATCCCGGAATCAAGAAAAGTCGGGATTTTGTAGCAAGGCTATGATCCCGAATCTCAGGAAAGAAATTGCAGATTGGAAGTGCAAAATTCAGGAATTCGCAACTGCTCCATGTTGCTCTCAACGTTGCCGTTACCAAATTTTTGCATGAAGTGGGATGAACTTTAAGTTGACTTGTCAATTTTGATATTGTAAGTAAACCGACTCTTGACAAATTCCGACTCTACTATTCCCACATCCCGGTATCCCAGACATGCACATGTGTTTGTCATGGCACATTTACTATTCCAAAAAATCCCGGAATCCCGTGACCGAGATTTTCCGGGATTGTGGTATCTCTACCGTGTATGCATGATTAGAAAATATAAAGGGCGTATAGACTTATACGTATGATCACACGTACAAGCATGCTGACATAACTGCAATACATAGGCTGCAATATCGAATACGTAACTCAAAGAAAGATATCGAAAAGTATTCGAAAATCTATTCGGTTTCCACCAGTCAAGCAGTAAAACATCTATAAATTACTACTTGGGATTTCAGGATTTGCACGAAGCCCATGGAATCCCGGGATTGGAATTCTTACCGATACCTATTAACATACGAGTATATGCTTTGCAATAGGATATTTGCGATTCTACTCATTCCCGGGATTGCAATCCCTACAGGCATCACATGCTATTAATATATATCTTAAGCTTTGTAATGGGATATTTGCGATTCTACTCATTCCCGGGATTGCAATCCCTACAGGCATCACATGCCATTAATATATATCTTAAGCTTTGTAATGGGATATTTGCGATTCTACTTAATGCCTAACCACGGGACTGAGATTTTCCGGGATTTTGGAATCCCTACTCAGAAGATTTCGAATCCTTGATCTGCGCGCAAGAAGGCTTGCCGTCACCTGTTCACAGCCATTTTCTTTACGCCGCAGTATATGACGCTTGTGTCCGATTAGGGGATCGCCAAGAGGATGACGGCCGACGGGATAGGCGAGCGCCGATATGAAATGATCAGCTACGATGAGCTGACTGCTATGTGGAAGCCGTATGTTCTGAATCCAATAATTTCTTCTGCTTTCATGTTTTCGAGAAGGATCACGACTAAAAAGACGTCTTCTCCGCCTGCTCCACTACTTTTTCAATTTCTTCATGTCGAAGATAGTGGGTGAAAGGTTTATATCTCTGACCATTTCAAGTCTTCCTGCTCTGTTTAATAGTGCATCTATTCTTGTAGACTGTATCAGAGGCAATGATGTTTGACCGTGGAAGTCTGTCTATTGCCTGAAAAGGTATGCTTAGTTGTTTTGGTTATCAGTGGGAATGCAATTCAACTTCTTCGATTAATCAAAAATGATGTAAATTACAAGTTGAAGTAAATGCATTGTGAATGCAAAGTTATAAATATTATGTAGGCTGACAGCTAGACGAGTAAGTGACAAAACTAGTTAGCCACACTCTAATGCGTCACTAGCAGTTAAGTTAGTTAGTTATGAAAATAGTGAATTCTTCATTAAAAGAGGATAAAAAAGCAAAATTTTCATCTACATGTAAACATACTGTAGAGCGATTTGTTCTAGAATCCCGGGATTAGGTCGAAATCACGGAATTAAATTTTTATAATCTCGAAATTGCAATCCTTCTTGGATACTTAACAGACCATGGGCGTACAGATATTCCAATTTGAAACACTCATCCAAAAACCGTGTTATATTCGACGGCTTCACACGGTGTTAAACAAATAATTACACGCTCTCTACGACCCACAACAATGGACTTGATAAAAAGCAGGATGCTCGATTGCTCCATTCATGCAAATATTTCGTCAGATAGATCTAGTCAACTTTAACATCATAGTGTCTGTAAATGAAGCGGTTATCCAAAAATTGTCAGATTAATTTACTTCATCCCCATTGTACTGAGTTAAACAATGGCTACAAAATCCTCATGGCTTGACAGCGATGAATGTGAACGAGATAAAAATCAGGATGTTTTCTACAGTTAAATTAACATGACCAACTTATATTGTTCACACTCAATAATGGTCCTAAATTGAAAATGCAACATTTCACAATATATGAATGTTGCAGTCACCTATTGTGACATTCCTAATCTCTAATCTGACACGATAAAGCAGGAACAACATGACCAACGAAGCATCTCGCCTTTTCACAGATGCGCGAACGTGCTTATTTATAATTAGCGAAAAAAGTACAATATACTGGCCCTCAATGCCTTGAAACCGGACCACGAGAGGATTGAAAGGATTATTAGAGCGCCTTGACGAGCAGAAATATGACAATCGCGTGAAACCTTGAGGTGCTCAATTTCAGCAATAAATATGGGTATTGTAGGATTGTTGACACTTTTTTCTGACAGAATTCTCGCCTCAACTACGAAGAAAAAAGCCTACTTTCCCTAAGTCGGAAAGGATATCTGAAAAGTAAGAAGATTCTTCTTACCCTTTCCAACTGGAGAATTCTATACTTTAGCTTCTCGTTTTCAACACGGAGGTCGTTCAGCGTTGAGTCTTTCGAATCACCAGTACTTCCAGAAAGTTCTTCGAATTCTTGAAGGAGTAGCGCTGCTTCTTTTTCCTGAAATCGAAAGTGATGGAAGCACTATTTCGAGTGGCACTCACTCACTCCACGAGTTTGCGTCCTGTGTTGAGAATGTTGGACTACGAATTTGCGCGAATTTGATAGATCACATGAATACTGATATTTGGGTTAATGTCACTAGTGCAGTAAAATACGATACTACAAAAAGGAACATCTGAAGAGATGGATAAATTAACGTTTAAATACTCCGGTTTTGGCACCTATTTCAGCGTTGCAACTCATTAATGGACATAAGTGAAAAAGCCGATGTCATTTAAACTGAATGTTAGCATTGATTCATCAGTCAAAATTGCGGAGACAAATAAATTTATCAAATTACAGCGAGACTCCATATAAAAAGATTCGTTAAACATGTTTTTAGCTCAAATATCCTGCTAATTTTGAATAGCGTCGTCTAAAGTACACCGGATATATTCTCTTTGACCTTTTGTCTTGCAGACTTTAGAAGCTGAATAACTTACACTTTTGCCATTTTAAATACTGATACATAAATAACCTTCAAACATCAAATGATCGAATGAATGAAAGAACACTTATTGTAATTAGTGTGACAATCTTGCCATGTAGGTTACATAGCAAGATTTTCCAATACAGAGCGATTTCTGCTCATGACTTCCCGTTGCATTCCTGCAGACGTCACTCTATCCGCTGTCCATGGATAAGGTTCGTTACAACGAATGTTCGTTATTGCGAGTCTCGAATGTATCTCTACTGGTGTTAAGATAACATGCAGAAACATGAATCAGTAACAGATAGTTTGTCGCATAAAAAAGGAAGATAGCTCCCACACAAGGATTATTTTTCGATAAACAATATCAGAGGCAGACTAGAAACTTATCTCGAATGAGCAAATTGTCCCATTTCTGCCAGTTGTCCCTTTTTATGGGACGTTTACTTAAAACATTTTACTTCCCTTCTATTAAAAAAATTATTATACAACTTTCTTTAAAACGTGTGGATGCATTTTTAAATTTGTTGGTAAGTCACTTTGAACTAGCTTCGCTACTATTTCCTAAGTTATGATGAAGATGCGTCTTTATTCTTCAAAATAGGAATTAAACAAGATACAATCAGTTCGAAGCAACAAACTTATGAAATAGAATATCATAAGTCATCTCACACTATAGACAAGCAGTACATCTCGCAATTCAGTTCAATCCAGATAAAACACAACATGGCGTCAAGCTACAACAAAAAATTAAGTTTCTATAACTTTTTATTAGATAAATTTGAAATGACACTAAGAATAGTTGATTTGCAACGCTTCGTTCCTTAAAGATCTTACTTCAGATAAATTTACGTTTTTGTACTTATCTAAAACAAGCATCAAATAGCGTCCCACAAAATGGGACAACAATGGTCACGAATGGTGCGTCAATTTGATTGACACTAAGCAAACTATTTATCTTTGAAACATATGTATTGGCACTTGGCGCGAGAAAGGAACCCATTTTTATTCAAATAAACAAGAAGTTTTACTTATGTACGATAATTTATATGAACTCTTTACATTTTTACGATTTACTTATTTAACGGTTCGCGGGTGAACGGGGTGCAAAATAGTGGTGCAAAAACCCACGACACTTTTGACTAATTGCTGTAGCTGAAATACTGATGCAATAAAGTCATCATTACATGACTTTTCCTAACTTTTAACATACTTAAATCATGTAATATATCAGGTTTTGTCCATGTCAAGAAATGGGATTTCCTGATAGTCATAAGTTAATGGGTGTTATGCCGAAACAGCTAATTCACTAATTTTGCCAAACATAGTGTCTCGAGAAACCAACGGAATGCAAATTATCGCGCTTTTAACAATTTTCATAATTGCTAGAAAATAGAGAAAGTTTGATTAGGTTCTGAAATTACCTAAGTAGGCCTATGCCTACATGTGGTCTACTTGTTTTTCCCGACGTGTGACTCATTGAAAGATGATTATTCTCTCTGATGAAGATGAGTGACCATCATGAGACTCAGAGCGCTTGAAATCTTCATGGAAGCTCGATTAATCGTCTGAGGGACCGCAATAGCACAACTCGCGTGAGCTGCCTACTGACAGTGTAAAGGGGGAATTCACGGAATTGTCAGTTTAGGAAATTCCGGGCCACAAGTTCCCAATTACGTCTTGCCATCAAATTAAGCACTATGTGAACAGTTAAATGAGTAGTGCCGCCAAAGGTTGCATTCAAGACGTGCCTACAAAACTGAGAAAATTGTGAAAGAGCGTCATTCCATGTATATGGATCCATCCAGCTTACTTGAGTAGGCCTACAATGACTAAATCTCCTTTCACCAACTAATCCTAGTCGTCATGTGGGCCCGCATTAACAACGCACGTTGTTGCTCAAGCTTAAGGTAGTGGATATTATCTTAAAGGTGTACTCCGGTCAATTTTTTAAGTACTAGATACTAGAGCATCAGTTAATTTGATTTTGTGCCGTCAATTTGCAACTCGAGGCGCAGTTCTCTCGCTACGCGTCGAACAATTCTCGGTGATGACGTCAGCTGTGGTACGGTGACAATAAGGGACGGCAGCCATACACAGCGCTGGCTGCAGCACTGAGGTCTCAGTTAAGTTGCGCTTGCTCTGTACATTTTTCCGATAGCGACAAGACATCAAACAGGAAGCATGATTTGTTTGTAAGGGTGAAAAGCAACCACAGGAAATCTTAAAGATGGAGCTTTTCTGATGTTGAACTAGGATCGAAAAGGGGATGGCTGTAAAGCTTCCACTAAGTCGCGCATTAAAAAATTGCATGCCATGGCATGAATAATTGAACATGTACCGGTACGTTTTTTGTGCACGTACTCGTGGGGATTAGCATAAGAGCAGATAGTTGGGTTCCGTCATTTGTTAAAAATGATTGTGGTTCGAACAACCTTAAACCCGTCAAAGAGCGGTGTTTTAGCGATACCAATGTGGAAGCTTGTATAGATACTCAACAAAAAAGACATTGCGAAAATGGCTTCAAATACTATCCCTGTACAAATATTTCTCCTAACAGCTTTAACAACTTTTTACTCTCAATGATAATGTCCTCTACCTCAAAGTAAAAGGGTTAATTGTATCAGCGATAGTTGCGCGCGCAAAATACAAAAAAAACTCACAAAAAGTACAGTATCAGTACTAACACATCAAAAAACACGCCAAGCAACTGCGTGAAATTTTCTAGAAACCGAACTAGTACTTGTGATTGTGACATTTGTCGTACCAATGCAAATGAAGAGCGGATTTTTAGCCTTCATTAGGAAAAACATGACACAGAGCAGATCATCATTATCATCCCACACTCTAAACAGCTTCCTAATTTGCAGAACGAATACCTTTGATGATCTGGCCTGTCATGAGCTGAAGCCAAAAAACCTTGCTGAAGCAAGCTAAAAGTGCAACATGGGAGTATAATAAAGAACACAAAAATAACATTTATTCACCATGCTTTTTCGATGATTATGTGTAAGATCATTTAGATAGCGAAGTTCTACTTTACTTTTCGTGGTCACAACACGACGGTTTTTTAATTAGAACTCTTGGATGACGCGGTCATCCGTGGTGCGTCAGTAAGTAGAAAAATAGGACTGTGTAATTGCCTTCTTAGATTTAAAGATAAGAAGCCACACATAATATAAGCAGAAAGGTACAGGTTGATTGAAGGAGAACCATGCGTCAGGGCAAAGTCAACTAAAATATTGAATTTACTCGAAATTGATCATTTTTTGCTTAATAGTTTTATAGGTAGGCCTATGTGCAATATATAGCTAGAGATTTTTTGCCTAACATCATATTCTACATAAAAGCGACAAGTAAAACAAATGATTGTTTTACCAATCCGAACGTACATTTGCAAATTCGTACATCACGCAACATTGATAAATCGTCTTCTGAATATTGTAATCATACCTTTCGAACCACAAAGAGCGACGACGCCTCGCGGAATAAGCAGATGAACAATTACTATATGCATCTGTTAAATCCATGCATTCCCCGCAGCGCAAGAAGTATTCACGGTCATTTTTACCCGAAGATAAAGGAAATTACCGTCAGGTGAAACTTATTAATACCAAATTTCTTGCATCCAGATTTATTAGCTGTAGCTGCAGGTAATTCCCTTTAGGTAGTTCGTTATTAATACGGCCGGTGGTGTTCAGTAAAAAATCGCTGCTTCTACACTCGCGGTCAGAATGTTTGCAACAGTGCACAAAAATACATCTTCAATGTACAAAGCAGCCTTTCATTTCTATTTCTATGTGCTTAACTTCTGCTTTGCTCTCAAACAAGACGATAAAACTAAAACAACATATTTTCATGGCTCCTACAATTTTCAGACTATTTATAAGGTGATTTGGGAACATTGTAAGTCATGCGTAGGTGTACGTGCTAATATTAGTGATTTTCCATGATATGCATGTCTCCTGCTTTTTATTCTCAAATACTTGTTGTTAGTTCTCTTTCGTCAAAACTGCGTCATGTTCAAATTAAGCTGACAGTTTTCATTGACATTTACACGAAAATAAGTACTGTGATCGGAACGGAGCGTCTTGACATCTTGGATTTGTTCTTTGATTGCTGATAGGATCAATGCTTTTTTTCTTTATCACCATTCGTTAAATTGCTATTGTCTGGGCAGTGACTGCATCTTCACGCATGAAGCACGATTGTAGTGACGGCGTGTCCTTGTTCAAATTGTTTGTCAACTCTTTGACTGATCAATGTATCGAAAAGTGTCAACAATAGCACTGAACGTGCAAACGCAGTTCAGCAGCGATCATACAACTGCAGTTAGTCGGAACGATTAGTGGTGAACTTTTGTTACTCGTCTAATGGCTGAACGTCATGACAGAAAAAGGCTTCAGATCAAGACTCTATATCAGAATACAAGTTTAAGCTTGACTGAAATTGGTCGACGCTTGAATGTTGACAAATCAACTGTCTCTAGAGTTGTCAAACAACTTCGTGAGTCTGGCACATTCGAGACTCAGTACAGCAATTGTGGCCGCAAACCCATCTTGAATGAACGTGGTCATCGTCGAATAAGAGACTTGTGTGAAAAATCCACGATGCTCAGCACATGATATTGTTGAAGAGGTCGGTGCGGAAATGAGATTGGATGCAAGGCCCACAAACCTGGACGTAGGCCTTTCATCAATACTTCGCAAATGGAAAAGCGGCGTAGATGGGCTCTTCAACTTCTCGACTGGACTGTTGACGATTGGAAGAGGGTCATTTTCAGTGACGAGACAATAATTGAAATACGCGATGATTGCCCCAAATATGTCACAATTGTGAATGGACACGAACTTGTGCCGGAACACTTCATAGCAACTACGAAGCATCCAACCAGCGTCATGATATGGTCCTGTTTCGGTTGGAAAGGGACCGGTCGCTGTCATGTTACAGAACGTCGAATGAATTCTGAGTGCTATGTCAACGAAATTGTGGACCACCGCGTGCAGCAGCAATTGCAGGAGTGGTTTCCGGATGGATCCGGCTATTTTCAGCAAGATAACGCTCCTTGCCATGTGAGTCGAAGGAGTATGACTCATTTCGATGAGAGAGGCATACGACTTCTGCCTTGGCCCCCATTATCATCGGATGCGAACCTCATCGAGAACCTCTGGTCACTGGTAAAACGAAGGCTGAAGTCGTCGAGATGTTCGTCGAAGTCTGCTTTAATAGCAGCCTTTATTCAAGTGTGGAACCACGATGAAGAAATTCAGCAAATGTGTATGAAATTGATTCAATCGATGCCTGACAGAATTGAAGCCATACTTGCGTCGAAGGTTGGTTCTACTCGATATTGACTTTCAGAATCACAAAATATATATTTTTAATTGGAAGAGTTGTTCTTGCATATAAATTACTTTAAAATAATAGGAACACTGAGTAGAGGTAGGTGGGCACGACATATTCTAATAATAAGACGGAAATTCCAAATTACATACTGTGTTGCAAACTTTCTGTCCGCGAGTGTATGTATATGTTCCAAATTGGATCAAAATGTAAGTCCGGTATTGGTCATTGTACCCGGCACAAATTATTCAACGAAACTTCATGAAAGGCTAGCACATGACATGTCGGGAGTCGTCACACAGAAAATGTGGTGCAGTTGCCGCCTTGCAGCGCATATGCTTTGACAAACATCAGCTGCTTTGAAATCTGAGAGCTACTAGGCTATTAGTTTCAGAAAGTTGCAACTGCGCATGAACTATACAATGCACGCCCATTGAAAAGTGAATGTCAACAATTTTTGCCAGTATGACATTTCAATAGGCCTACTCAAGATAGGTGCCAACATGAATTGTAGATTTTGTCAGCAAGTGACACACAAGCTACTTTATATATTAAGCATAAGTTTGTTCAACACATGCTTAGTGGGCTACTCTTCCATCATTTGTGTGGATGAACTAGTTGTATTAAAGAGAAAGAACAGAATTTTAGGCCATCATATCAGCCTTTTTAACTTGTCAGATGAATCAATCCTGTTATGATAAGTCGGTTATTGAATGCAAGAAGAAAACTGACACTAGACCAGAAAGATTATCAAAGAAAAATACGAAGCTATCTGTATTTATCTGTAAAAATCACCCAGATATAGCCATTATTTCTACCATAGTAGGCCTAAATTCCACCAAAATCAGTAATAATTGCACAATATTGTCTAAATGAATTTATTTCAAAGCTTCATAATTTTCTTAAGATACATGGTGAGGCTATTCATCGCATTCTATCATCATTGTGTAATTGACATTATCTGGGATGCAGTTTGCACCTAAAACATCGTCTAGCTAGATATGAAGTGGAACACCGACGAACCGCTAAAAAAATCTAAAATATAATTAATAAAATAATCCGAATTAAATATATTTCAAAATTTCTTATTACCATGACTCGTGACCCGCTGTTTCGAATAACTTTACATTTAATTCAATTATCAAATATAAATTGTTTTGCAAAATAAATTTTTTGATAAAGACGCACCCATTCGTGACCATTGTCCCATTTAGTGGGACGTTTGATAAAATCGTTTTATCTTGATATATAACGATATAAATGACTTGAAAATAAACATGATAAACTTTCAGGCAATAAATACGCTAGAATTTATTACTCTCACGTATAGAAAAAATTGGGCAAACATGGGTTACTGAAGATTACCGCTGTACAATAAAATATCGTAAACATCCTCGAAAAATGCATGTGATGTAGGTAATGTCTTACCAAAAACATTCAATATACATATCTATGTCATTGTGACTATTTTTCTAAGTCGGATTCACATATTTTATTGAGATGATTCATAGAATTTGAATTCGGACAACTTGCAACACCGCTATCCCAGATTAGAGATGATGACCTACCGTCTCACAATAACAAGTGCAACATGTGTTTCATTCGAAATGCAGTTTATTAAGCCTACTTAGAATTACAGGGTGACCCAGAAGTTTCTCACTGATTTCAAATTCGAATATCTCGGGATTGGCGTGGAGAGTTCTCATCGATCAAACGGCATTTAGAAGAACAGAACACCTGAATTTGTTTTCTGGAAAATAATTTTGTTCAAACTGAATAGTGCTCCTGCTACGTACTGATGATTCAGTAAATGCGGCCTTTAACATGGGACGGCGACTTTTCAAACATCAAATCGTCGCTTGACCATTACTCGTCACGGTCAGGAATCTTCAGACAATGCCATGACTTCAGGTTCAATTTAGAGAAGAACAAATTAATATCGTTATACACACTAGATGTATTTTTTATGTTGGTGAGCTTGCAACTTAGTTTCAATTCATTGTCGATGAATTTGTCTGTCATAATGATATTGGGTTACCAGGGTATCCGCGGCTTTTCCGGCTAAAAATTTCAGATCAAATATAAAATGTGAACATTTTCAGGCTTTTTGCATGAATAATCCTCAATGTGACTTGCACTAGTCAATCTCAATAACTTTTTCGAAAATGTTCAGGTGCAAGTTAGTTAAATGATGGTAATAGCCAGGGCTTAAAGATGTTCTGTACAATAATGAGAAACTGCTTATCTTCATTTCCATGGCTAGCGAACGTCATTCTCTTTTTCAAAGTTCTTCGGGTTTCTTCTACATACAGAAAAAATCAATTGGAAAACTAGGATCATATATTATGTTTGATGATGGGCATGGTGCAGGTTTTTCAGTGCTGCAGGGCAAAGTATTGCAAGGCAATCATAGACCAAGTAGTCTGCATGCAAAGTGCAAGTATTTTGTGCAGTTTGACATGGTATGGAGTCCTCTGACTATTTCACCTCCTTTTTTATTGCTCCTGATGAAGATTGGTCGATCTCTCTCATGACAGTGGGGTATTATGGGCCACCTGAGTTTAGGGTGTTATAGAGACCATTAATTCCGCACTAGGATCAACTTTTTCGGCCTAATCACTAGCTATGGACACAGACGCAAGGTTCCGTATATAATTTCCCCATAATACCCGTTTCACTTCGTTGAAGAGGGAATTTTCTGAACAGAGACAAACTTGCCATTTTGAAATGTTCGGGGGTGCTATGGACCACCTGTTGGGGGTGTTATGAACCACCCATTAGTATTTGTAGAAATGCAACATTAATTTAATGATGTTCTACAACAGTCAAATTTAAGACACACAAGAGCGATTAACTATCTGATTTACCAGTCAACCGGTTTAGATAGGTTGTTAACCGGCATAACTTTAATTTTGACAAATAATTAAGCCCTCTTGCTCTGAGAAGGCATGATAATCAAAGCTATGACTAAGAATAATCAGCGTGAGAGCTGTAAATTAACACTGATAGATCGATTAATTCCAAACGAAGTCAGTAAGCTGCTTGAAACCCTATCATAATCGTTCTAGCCGGTTATATATCCTCATTTCTGAACAATGTTTGCAGCCTCACTGGATGTAAATATACTATAAAAACAATGGAATGCAACAACTTATTGATTGACAATATTGCAGCTGGAGAGAGAAATCCAAGTAATTGCGTGGAGATCGCAATCCAAGTAATTGCATGAAATAACATATAGTAGGCGAGGCTCTCTGCCACTTCCAACTAGGCCTATAACTCCTAACACTCTTTTCACTCGATTTCTCGACTTTTCACCCGACTTTCTCGACTTTTAACTTTCGTTGACTTTTCACAACAACATACTGTAACGTATTTTCCTGTTGGCTATGTTTGCGCTTGAGCAGAATAAAGATAATTGTTACTAGAAAATATATTTCAGCCGACCCTTCTTGTTTCCTCGAAGATGGTTGACCATGCTACATCTCCACAGCAAAATCTCAATTGGTGCTCACGCATGACTTGCTCAGGAGGAAAAAACACATACAAATAGAGCGCTCAAATTTTCGTAAAAGCCTAATTTGGGGTAAAAAATGAAAAACTTAATTGTGCAGTCAGAAACACCGTATGTTCTTATTTACAATGCTTTCGTTCTCATATTCTAGAAAATAAGTTTTCAGGCTGGAAACTATCCAGATTCTAGAAAGGCATCCATTTTAGCGAGTGCGAATCGACCATAATAAAAAGCTTTTGTCTTGCCTAATGCGATCAAATACACGCGCCCTCAGCTCCAAAGTAGAATCAGGCATTGTTGGAGAAAAGCTTCACCTTACCAGTCTGTAAATTTTATTTAAGTCCATTTTTAGGATTTTGTTATTCTTTTTTAAGAAATTGAAAACTTGTCTTCCGACAATGGCTGAGAATATTTAGGACAACATTTTGCATTCGAACTGCTGAGCTTGAAGAATGCGAATACCCGGCGCTTAATCCCTTGTGACTGGACTATCCAGAGCAGCTACAGTATATTTTTTGGTTACAAATAAAATAGCAACAGTTAAACCACAGAAGCATAACAATACCTTTTCTGACAGCAAGGCTTTCAATTCTTCCACCTCCTTCTCTGACATTATGGACCTGCAACCAAGCACTAACATTATTCAACGCGAAATAACTGTTCAGTTTAGCATTCGAACATTTACAGTGCATTTTAAGAAATACCTGGAGACTTGTAGATGCACCATCCTGTGGTGCAATTACAAAATGCAATTTTTTGCAATTTCATATCACATGCAGGACTATATGCACTCATTTTGTAGCTGAAATATAGTGTCGATAGCGCATTTCAGAAAGTTACGATCATACTCGTATGCCAAGAACTTTCTCACAACGTTGAGGCTCCTCTCAACTGACACAGAGGTGGCCTGTGTCCGAAGCAGCTTCACATACAAATCAGGGAATAGAATTACTTGTGTATAGCTGACTGTAACTGCGATTTCATTCATTTTACGTCGCTTTTGAATGTATGGCTTTATGCCACAAACATCATTTTTAAAAGTGAGGTCACTCAAATGACGATAAACAGCATTAAAAGTGTAGCAGACAGATTTCATCTTGCAATTCAATTCGAAGAATTGTGAGCAGATTGACACTTATGTGCGCAAATGAGTCGCCACATTGATTTTGCATGATCCAGCGACTTAATGTAACTAATCGGTGATGATTGATAAAGCTGCCACGAACGTCAGTGACACATAGATGATGAGAATAGACGTAATAGACGATGTGATGGCTGTCATGCCATAACAGAGCAGCTCAAGGCACTTGTTTACCAATGTTTTCGAAGAATTATCTGTCATGAGGCCCTATCATTACAGCCCAAATCATCAGGGTTGCCGCGTTTTATCGAACAAAAAAATCATGTACAATTCATGTACATTTCATGCACACAGATTTTTTGTATTATGTTGAGTAGTAAGCATGAGGTAAAGGAATTAAATCGTTTACAATTAACTGATGTGGAAGGTCTACATATTTTCAAGGCCCATAGAGTTCACTATGCCTACTTTTACACGTGTTTGTATTTATTTTGATTTGTAAATTTCAGATTTCTATTTTGAAAAACAAATATACGATCTCTTTCTCTCTCTCTCACACACACACACACACATACACACGCCACGCACGTACTTTGTAAAGTACTTTGTATAGTGCTGAAAATACTTGATCATGGAGTAGCTTGATTATCCATTTGTTAAATTCAAAATCGATATGATTAAAATGCAAGGCACGCAGTGTAGCTTGACCCACAGATGTACATGTAGAGGAATCAAACTTAAATAAAAGTTTAAAAGTCCATTATAATCCTGTACTTCCGGCTATTTTGATGTCCTTTTTATGCTATCATTAAAATACTTAATTTGAATGAATATGCCTTTGAAATTCTAAAATATTATCTATTATATTAGAAGTTATGGCACACATCACAAAGAGTTCGATGTTGGCTGATTTGAAAATGTAGTGAGTCTTTATAAAAAGCACATCAAGCTTATGAGAGATACTGTGTTGTATCGTTTATATTGTATACTTGTACACTTATGTTGTATCAATTATGTATATCGTATCAAAACTGATCAACAACAAAAATAGATCCATCAAATAACTAAACAAATTTGGTAATAGCACTGGATATCAGAAAAAATCATTTTTGTAAAGTTCTTTGGATGACTGTTTTTTCCTGAGCAAGAGCCTTTCGTTCCTCATTCAGACGTCGCTCAGTTTCTGCAATTTCAATCAATCGCAGTTTAGCGGCTTTTACTTCTTCCGCTTTACTGTTTTCCATTTGATGTCGCTTTCGACTCCTTTCTTCCAACGCAGCGCGATACCGGGCATTGGAGCCTTTCATTGCTCGAACCATCTTTGGTGACACCAATTCAGATATCATTTCAGTATCTCCAACAAAGTCAAAAATTCGTCGACGAGCTATCATCGATTCTTCTAAAAAGTTCTCGCACAGTTGATTTTTCTGTATCGAAAATCCTTTTTCCACAGTCGCATTGCCGTGTGGCAATGTCAGAATCTTTCTGATGAATAACCATAACTGGGAATATTCTGATTTCGATCCAACATGTTTCCAATAAAATGTGTCCAATCTCGGCCACTCGGCCTTCGATTTCTCTCTGAAGGCGCTCACAGTAGAAGAAATAAAATATTTATCTTCCAGAAGTTTTTCCCACTGCTGTATGGCAAGATCCCCTTGATCAGCTTCACACAAACTGTTTTGCACTAAGTGAAGGACCAGATCAGAGAGGAGACGAACAGCATCCTCAGCATTGTTTAATATGACGATTGGAGAAAGAGAACGAGCCTGCAATATATTAGATTGTTATTAGATGAATGAATTCATTACTTCTTTAACAATACACTACCTTCTGAACGACTGGATACTGTAATGGAGATCGAATGGCCATCTTCTTTCCCATTTCAACCAAAAACTTCCTTCCATTAGTCCGAAATTCCAGAACTTCACGTGGTTTTAATCGCTGGAGTTCGGAAGTGGTTGCCACTCCAAAATCAGTTTGGTCACAATTGTCTACAGACGCATTTGTCATTAATTCGATAAGTTTTGTTCCAGATGTCTGAGCAATGTTTTCTTTGGGCAAGTATCTAAAAGATATTAGAATAGATAATAATTAATTGACACGCGATAAGTAATAAGAATGTATGGCCTACCTCCGTGCAACTGACTTCATGACATCCAAGAGCTCATCGTAAAGAAATGGCAGAAGTGGCTGATCAGCTTGGAAGCGTGTGAGAAATGGTTCCACAAGCCATGCGATGAACTGGAAAAAGTGAAGTTTCGGTCTTGTAAGAGGACACTTCAGTGCATTTTCAAGTTTTTCGAAACACTTGACTTTTGGTTTGGGTTCGACCTCTTTGCAATACTTTTGCAAATTATCGATGGAAGACAGAAAACGCTTCACAACTGAGGAATTTTCACACCACCTCACAGCACAGAATCGTTTGGGAAAATCATCAGAGCCAGTTATTTCGATGAAGTCGGACCGGCGAGCTGGGCTATCCTTAAACAGATTGTAAGCAGCTTTCAAAATCACATTGACTTCAAATGAACTGGAAGAGTGGCCGCATTCGAAAGATCGATGAACAATATGAAGTCCACAGCTTCCTACTTGTAACAACTCGGGAAAATTCTGGAGTCTTCGCTTGATTTCTAAATCAGTCAAAAACTTCCAGTTAACTGAAGGACCGTCCATAGACACGGCAATAAGATGCCTCAATTGATCAATCCCTTCTAATTTCTCACAAAAACCTTTCAATAAGTCAGAAGCTTTAGTATGACCGAGAAACACAGAATCATAGAATTGTGTAACAACTTTATTCTCAATGGAATCATAAAAGCGAACGTGGATATCCATTTGGGATTTTTGGGAAACAGTATTCAGACTCTCGTCAAACATTGCGACATACTCTGGAACCGATTTCATGACCTCTTCCTGCTTTTCACGTAAAAAAGGACTGATTCCGTGACAAAGAGTGTATGAAAACTTCGTTCGACCCATACTGATTTTTGAAGCTATATCAGAATCAGGGCAAACTCCACTGATATTTTTTGCCCAGTAATCAATGCTATTAGCCGACATATGTGTCTTCACACCAAGTAAAGTCATGACGACTTCAGATTTAGATGTCTCATCTTTTCTAACAAAACCGTCTAAAGTTGGTTCGGATGATGGTTTACCTACATGTGCGTTTGATTGGACAGAGGTGGAAGAAGAAGATTCAGAAGTTTGACATGAAAACAAATCATTGATCGTATTGCTTGATTTTCCTGATTCCATTCGATTCTGGTGTTTTTTTCCCTACAAAAACAAAGCATATCCATGTTTTAGATGAAAATTTAAAGTGTGAATACATTAAAAAATATTTACTTTTGCATGAGACGTCAAAGCTGCTCTACCTAAAGAGGAAAGACTTATATCGTTCGTACCGCATACTTTGCACCCAGCATATGCTCTGTTAGCAGTTGGCTTTAACCACTCTGAAAAGGCAGGATCATCCTTCCATTTGTCATTAAAGACATTGCAGCCTCGCAATGGTCTTTTTGAAGTCATGCTGAAATACAATACACATGTATGTAGAGACCTGATAAGATTAAAATCTATAACATATCATGAACGATTAAAAAACAGTGATTCGATTAAAATGAGCCATTTCGATATGGGCCTGCATAGGAATACATGAATACACAGTAAATGAGAACATAATTTATATTGAATTATACAAAAAATCTTCAGGAAAGTGGACACACACGTACGAGATCACACCATTTTTTAATGTTGACTTGCATGTTGCTTTATGCTTTATATAAGTGCATCAAACTTTTTGAGGCTATTTAAATTACAACAACATAATCTTATATATTTGTCTGGATAGCTTTCGTAATCGCACTTATTATTAGACCAACGAATAATAGCACATTTAAATTTTCGGTATGACTACTGTACATGGAATGTGAGTACAAAAGATTTTACTTGAATAGAAGTAGTCTTTATTATCTTTTGGCTTCAATAAATATAAAGCGTCATATCAACCAATAATATTGTGGCTTACCATCGTAGGTTTCTTATTCGATTGAGTGACGGCTGACAAAAAAGAACACGTCATACGAAACAAAAACGTATTTGTAACATGACACACAACAGTACAACCAAAATTTTGTAGAAACTGCAAAATTTCGTCCAAATTTGTAGAAACTGCAGGAACCAGCTGTTGATAGTTGAATTCAGTCTGATGTCTGACGTCCTTGATTTGAAAGCGAAAAAGCACAAACGGAACGGCCTCACCTTGCTCTTGAAGACATACCAGGAATCAACATTCGCGCTGTCGAAAGGATGGGATATACACACGATATATGGTATATATGATGTGGGACGTGGGTCATACGATATGTATGGGACATACTCGTACATGAAATATACGCTCGTAGTAAGTGACCCAAAGATTTCAATTACGTTCATTTAATAAGTTAATGTTTATTGATATTCAAATTATCTTGTTGACTCATTTAAGAGATAATATTCATACTTTCAAAAGCTACATCAGTTCCGTATTTGAAGTTCTTAAATTCAAGTTTTATGAAAAAAAGGATAAACTGTTGCTATTGACATGTACACGTATTCATTTAAATAATCAAAAAAATCATGTACAATTCATGTACATCATGAATTTCATGTACACTTTTTCGTTTTCATGTACAATTCATGTACATCATGAATTTCATGTACACGCGGCAACCCTGAATCATAAGCATTCGATTTTCGAAAAAATCCTGTATTTCACCCTAAACCTAAAGTATAGTTTTAGATAACATAACGCTATTTGGGTTGCCCCAGCAACAAATTGACTAAGAGTATACATAATTTCCTTTAACTGCCTCTGCTTTAAGTTTGAGAGTAGATAGGACAAGCACCAAGTCGTTTTCTGAAGGCATGAAGCTAAACGGTGAGAATGAGGAGAATAACAAAGATGTGAACTGTTTAAGACACAAAAAAAGGAAAATAGAATGCTTTGCAGTTGGAACAGTCTAAATGATGTGCAATATTCTGTAAATTGAATGTGTCATTTCAAAGTTTAACATATTTGTTGGGAAACTCATCAATTTGGGAGATGAATAAATATAAAGTAGTTTTAATGTGCACAAAATTTATCTAAGAAAAGCACAGTTAATTCAATGGGACGCAGATCACAGCTTTTGAGATAAAAAGTTTTCTTTGTTTTTTTCTCATACGAAAGAGCCGTGAGCAGGAGGTGCTTTTCATTCACAATTTGAAAAATATATTTTCCGCTGGTACGTCCAGATAAAAATTATAAAGCCAATTTCTCGAATTACGGTATATGTATTTTACCGAAGTTTCGGACCTTCGTCCTTTGTTAAGCCACAGAAAAAAACAAACATGGATCCATAATATTCTCCATATTTGGAATGCTGTTATAACTCCGAAATATTATTCAATAACTAAGGAAATAACATAATTCTATCAAACATCTTATTCAACAATCAGCAGCAAGGCTTACAACATAAATCAAAAATTAACCTAAAATTCCACATACGGCATCCAAGCTGGACACATCCCCTGGGTCCATCGCAAATCTAGTGCCGCAGGTGATAGTCTACAACAGGGAAGCTGTTCAAGTGCAATTGATGTTGAGGTCAATTTGTTTGTCATCTTCAGCCTGCCTAACTGTTAGTTGTTGATGAGCTCGAATTGGTTTTACGTTTCACTTACTTCGACGGAAGAATCTGATACAGCTGGGCCATCTTCAAGGCATGCCGTTACAACTCACAAACTCCTACTTTTTGCATGAAAGGAAGACGAGCTCATAATGCCCCGGAGGAAAGGCATGATATACGTGGATGCACGCATGGATATCGAGACACATGCTGTGAAAGCAGACAGCCAACAACGTCTGGAGAGGGTGGAAATGAGCATGATAAGGTGAATCAGTGGCTCTAATCTAAAAGATTGAAAGCGAAATGATGATATGCTTGACATCGAAAACAATATCCAATGTCGTGAAGAAAAAGACTTCAGTGGCATGACCACGTAATGAGAAGAGTCCAACGATTGTGTCCGCCTAAGTACAAAAATGGACGATTGATGGAAGAAGAGCTCGACCTAGAAAACACGGAGTGGAGAGCCTGTCGCCGCTAATTTCATGCAGAGTGGTCTCGAGCCGCATGACGTCAACAAACTCGGGGACATCGTCAAACTCTACGAAGTCGGAGAAATAGGGACGTTGAGCGTCAAAAAAATCTAAAACGGGACCGAAAAACCCGTGCTTTGGATAACGGGCCCAGGCCGAAAGCTCCGGCCCGGTTCTTAACGTGTGAGAGCTCTTCCACCTAGGCGTGGTGAGAAAAATTATCGATAGGCCCTACATCATAATATGTGAAAACAACTTTTTTTAATTGCCTTTACTGTCTTTAAAAGAAAATCTTTTCTTTGGAATTCAATTGATTTCAATTCTATACTAGTATTCCAGTATACAGAGTACATGTAAATAAATCAGAACGTTTTAATCTAAAAATTGAAATCTTGTCTTCCGATCAGTCACTTTTCATTGAAAATCAACAAAAAATTCTAAGTCATCTAATCGGAAAATAATCGGCCGATCACATTTTATCGCTCTAACGTGTCTATAATCGCCCGATTAATTTTGTCCAATACTAACTTAAATAATCGCTGCCTTGCTTAGAATTGCATACGTTTTCAGCTGTACAGCTATATTCACTGTTAAAAGCAAGAGCACGACGTTAGTGACATGGATATCTTTCTATTGTTGACACACCATTAAATACATGATGAAGACCAATCAAACACGAAGCACTGCCCCCATTAAGTAATCATCCAAACTAATCCCATACAAAATAATCACAGTCAACTAAAGTCAATAAAGCTAAATGATCATTTACACTTTCATCATATGATATCTCCTTCCGAGTACTTAAATTATACCTCAAAAAGGAATTCTCCTCGGCTCCATTTTGGTCAGCAGTCTCCAGATTCTCCAAATGCTCCATTTCATTTCAGTAGCACTGTCGTTATCAGAATAAGGATTACTCTCTAACATAGCAGATTCAACATCCTCCCAATTCTTGTTGCACTGATCCTGGTGAACCAGTCTCATCCTCCCGTTTGCATCCACGAGCAACGTATTTTTGCCATGCTGAGTCAAAAATCTGACCTCTTGTATGTCTGGACCTCCTCTTATGTAAACATGATCTCCAACATTTTCTGGCATTGTTAATGGATGGCGAATACTGCGAACCCACATCATCTTATCCGGAGACATAGAGCGATCTCCACTGGGCTTATCTGTTCTCATAGTGAGTAAAAGGTTTTGCAAAAAATGATCGAATGCCATCGTTTTAGAATTCCAAGCTATAAGAGCATCTTTAACACTTCTTACCAAACGCTCTGCTTGACCATTTGAGGACGGGTTATAAGGTGGACTGAAGACAGGTCGGCACCCAATAGACATAAGCCATTTGTTCAATTCATCACTTTTTAAATTCCGATGCATTGTCTGATACCAAACATTCAGGAACTCCGTTACGCGCGAAAATAGACCGTAGCACCCGTATAACAGCAGCCGCACTTTTGTCACACTCTTATAACTTCCGGCCACCCAGAATATGAGTTACTCAACATCAACAAGAGACAAACTCCTCAGACCTCACTATGATCCATGTGTGCCCTGCTCCACGGTTTATTTTCCGGAAGCCAACGATCAGTTGCTTTTGGTAATTTTGGTTTCACTTTTGTACAAATTGGGCAACAACTTATGTAATATTTAACATCTCGTTCCAAACCGGGCAACTAAAATTCCTTCCGAATAATTTGTTTTGTGACTTCGGCACTGCTATGGATCTCGTCATACACCATGGAAATCACTCTTCCTCTGAGTAGAGGAGGCAATACCACACAAGTATCATTTATCAGCAATTCATTGTCTATGGAAAAATGATACTTGTTATTCTTATAGGTTTTTCTGCTTTTGAAACTTGTCCCCAATTAACAGAAACAACTCGCTCCCTTATTCGTTCCATAAGAGAGCAGTCTCCGACGTCAAACGTACCTCATCTAACGACGCTAATTTCGTTTGATGAGTTAGAAATTATTTCTTCCACTGCTTCAAAGGTAAGTGGTCACTCTGTCTTGCCAATCAATAGCTTTCTAGCTCTTTGAATGCGCCATACAATCGCTGATGCCTCCTTCTCAATACAGCTTTAATTTGATTCTGCATCTGACACCTTCCTTAAACATCACAGGATGTCCATTTTGTAGTATACATCCACCGATTGAGTGTTCACTAGCATCTGTCCTCACCGTAGCTTCCGCATTGATATCGAAGGGTTTCACACATGGTTTAGATCGTAGCACTTCTTTGATATGCTCAAAAGCGCTACACGCAGCTTCAGTCATAAAAAATTGATGCTGTCGTCGCAGTTCGTTGAAAGCAAGACATATTTAGGCGAAATTAGGAATAAGCTAACCATAGAATCGGGCAAGTCCCAGAAATTTTTCAAGTTCTTTTACTTTTGGGAAATTCTATTTGCTGAATCTTTGATATCGTATCAGGATCCGGGCAGATTCCATTGCCACTGATTATATGCCCCAGAAATGTAAGACTTCTTGACTCAAAGATTGACTTGTCTTTATTGATTTCAACATTGGCACTCATTTATCTTTCCAACACAACTTCAGTGAGTTTTTAATTCCACAAACGATGCACCAACGAATAGAATATCATCCTGATAAATGATAACATTGGGATGGTTGCCAATGATCTCCACCATAGCTTTCTGAAAAGAGGCTGGTGAGATCTTGATTCCATACGGGAGTCTACTGAATCTATCTTCCGAAAGGAGTTGAAATTGTTCTAACTTCTTTCGAATCATCTTCCAGGAGCAACTGATAGTATGAATCGGAAAGATCCAACTTGGTAAAAATCACCTTGTTTGCAATTTTAGAGAATGCCACTTCAATTGAACGTGTAAGATAAACTTGATTAACAATCCATTTGTTTACTTTGGTGTAGTCACCGCAAAGTCGCACAGACTCTCTCCCAGGTTTGTCTGTCACTAAAATTGGAATGCCCCAGCGAGAGGAAACAACTTTATCAACAATGCCAGCTTCTTCCATCCTATCAGGCTGTAATTTCACTTTATCGTGCAAATTGAAAGGTAATTCATGAGGGCTAAATTCTGTCGGATTTGAATCTGGCAACCATTTGATTTCTGCCTTTTAATAGGGTGTATTTGTTATCATCTTTTTAATATATTATTATTATATATCATATTTCTCGTAGTTCCATCTTGTAAATCGGCAATTAATCGAGTATTAAGCAATTCCTCAGAAGGATCACTCGAGGTTTTCCGATCAATAAATTGACATAGCATCACTTGTTCTCATAATCTGACTGCGAACTGTCTAACTGATTCACCATCCTTTTGTTTCATTTCCACAAAACACGTCCTTTCTGAGATACTTAGCTTCTTCTTTGGTTCCAAGAAACGAATAAGCTCTTGTTTCACATCACTCCATTTCATGGCAGTCATTTTTGATGGAACCATTATTTGTTTAACTTTTAATAATTGCGTAGCCGCCAAGCTGCCAATAAATGCATCAATCAATGTATCATCATCCTTGATTTCCTTCGCTCTCGACTGAGCATCAAAGACCTCAATCCATGCTTTGAGTACTTCAACATCATCTAATGGGAACGGATCAGAACAACCAGTTACATCATATCAAACCAACCAGTTGATCATCAGCTATTGCATGCAGACACAAGAGCATATGAATAAAACTCGTGACGCCTGTGTTGTAAGCAAGAACACGACGCTAGTGGCATGGATATCTTTCTATTGATGACACACCATTAAATACACGATGAAGACCAATAAAACACGTAACATACCCAATTCAAGGAATTGTTGCTTAATTAGTACATGAAAAAATAAAGAGCGAAGTAAATTTATTAATGATGTTGACTAATGATTAAGATAACTGTCATCTCAAAAGTCAAACTGAAATTCCAAAATGATCAAATGTTTGATTGTTCAAGTGCTTGATTATGCTTTTTCGTTATATTAAAGGACCCGCGGCGTATATTTCTTGAATGATTTTTAGGGAGGGCTTGCGCTGAAAAAAAGTTTATTGCATTATCAGCTGACTATTATCGTTATGCTTTCCTCGTTAGGCCTATTGGCTTTCATTAGTGGGGACTTTTATTTGATATCATGCGTAGGGGCACTTTTGTGAATGGGGCACATTCGCTCATCGCAGTTTGCATGAAAGTGCTTAATTGAATTGACTTCTCATGAAGATGTTATTACTTGAGTTTATATTCCACCATGCCTGTAGAATCTGCAGATACCATGCTAACCACGCCATGTTAGGTAAAAATATCATTTGACCCTTAGCCGAATTTTAATTTCAGTTTCACATCTTTTTGTGCTCCTGATGCATTGTTTTGGTCTATCTACAAAATTTTAGCGCAATGAATCTATCTTAGTGTGCCACTATGATCTATCTCCGTATCGATAGGACGCCTTCTCTTGCTCCTGCCGTTCTGGTGCTTTCAACTTTGCTTCGTGAACTTCAACTTCCTGTAGTATCAACAAAACTTATAACCTGAAACTCCTCGTCAACTGCGCTTCCCAGTCACATTTTACGCATCTTTTACCACGACTTATGGCACATGGTAAATCCTGTTTCTTTCGAAATGCCACATGTATCGCTAGCATAAAGCAAAACATCATCCATCCGAATTCCCTACGGTGACTAAGCATGTGCATCATTCCGTCGTGACAATACAGCAGAGACAAACTCCTCAGCCTGCAGTTATCTCGCGTTGTTACCAATACCCCATTATCTCGCGTGGTTCGTCGGCGACTTTGGTTTCACAAACTTTTGGTGAAGCCACAACAGACTTCCTCATCGATTATCTCCTCACTGTCTGTCCCTCTCTCGCGTGACTCAGCCAAGGCCACAGCCGAGGCCAACTCCCTCACGCTTTGTAATGAAGAGTGACTGTGCAGCCGACTAGCGGTAATGCCACAGACTTAGCGAGATCTTGTTCTTACTGCTACCCAAAAACTCAAAATTCAGAAGCTATTCCAGATGAGTTCGGATAACAAATCGAAATTATGTATCGAAGAATTCATCAACTTCGCTTCCTACAAATCTACATCGTGTTTTGTTACCCTAAAATTGTTTCATCTGTGCATCGAAAGACTAGCAAACTGGTGACCAGCAATCTACCATCTATCCTTCTTACAAATGTTAGATCGGTAAGAAACAAGTTTGAAGAACTCTCTCTTAGAATTAAGAAGAGGAAGCCTGTCATTGCAATAATTGTGGAATCATGGCGATATGACACGACCGAGGATTGTGGCCTTGACATTCCAAATTACAATATCCTACGGAAAGATCGAGAATAGAATTGCGGAGGCATCTTCATTTACTGTCATCAGTCCTACTCAACTACGTCATGTAATTGCTCTATAGATTTTCAAGAATGCAAAACGGAAATACTATATTTTATCTTACATCCTGGTGACATTTTTGTAGTTGTGCTCTATCATCCGTATTGGGGAAATTCTTTCTTTCATTCGTTCGTCGTTGACGCATTGCTTCAGCTGGCTAATCATGGTCGTCAATACCACTATCAAGAATATCATAATTGCTGGAGATTTTAACGGTCTCTCTGAAAGTGTCACCACTTTAAATTCACTCCTAAATACGAAATGCTTATTTGAATTCCCTACTAGGGGTGCTTCTCAATTAGACTTCATTTTGAGTGATGGGCCCATTCTTATATTGACTCTATTCTGACCCCACCAATTGGTCATTCCGACAATTCAGTTATCTTTTGTCCTATGAGGATTCCCCCACCGCGCATTACCAAAATGAAATTCCGCATAGAAAAGCCTTCTGCTTGTGCCGAATTTGAACTAGAACTAATGGAAAATGAACAATTGGTATCTCTCCTATCTGACAATGATGCTGTTGTATTGGTATCATATTATTGCGTACAACTATGATGCTAATAATATATCAATGTTGTACAGATATCAATGTGCATATACATGCTACATTGATATCTAATGAATCGTTAGGGGTTCATATTTGAATATTGAACGCCTCAATATTGTTACTTGTGTTTGTGCTGGTGATGCATAATTAGCTGTCAGATAATCCTGACTCTGATTAAAGACAATTCTGAAATAGAGGCTCGATGTTCTGAACCGGGCACGAACACAACAATTGGCGACGAGGATGGCGGAAACCAAGTTTGAAGATGCAGTCAAATCCATTGGACTCGGTCTTCTCAGACCATATTTGGATCATGATGGTGAACCACCGATGCCTTTTCCGGTGTGGTTAAGTTACTTTGAACAATACATTGGTGCAGCAAATTTGAAACTTGCAAAGGAATCTCAACTGGATGAATCTTGCAAGAAGATCAAATTATTGTTTAGTCTTGGATCTGTGGGTATGACTAGGTTTTCTTCTCACCCATATGCAACGAATCATGCTGACATCTCATATAAAAAATTTGTGCAGGCTGTAAAGGACACATTTGTAACCCCTGTTAATCGCTGTAGAGCAATATTTGAGTTCAGAAACAGACTTCAAGGATCAAACGAAACCACAAATGAATTTTTGAGTGCATTGCGGGATATTGCTGTAGATTGTAACTTTCCGGATACGGACTTCTTGAATCGCGAATTAGCAATACAGCTTGTCTTAGGATGTGAATGCAAAGAAACACAAGAAAAACTATTACTACGTCCAGACTTTGATCTTGAATATACCATACAACTGATGAAAAATGAAGAATCAGCAAGAATTACGGCAAATGCCATTCGAAACAATCAGGTGTCAAAAATCAATCAAAGAATAAGTATCGATAAACAGCCAAGCTACACACAAAATAGAAAGAATTGGAGGCATGATAAATCGCTCAGAGCTACAAATGAAAATCAGGAGACAAATGTAAAACAAAATTGCGGAAACTGCGGTCGATTTGGTCATGTCGATCGCGATGTCTCTTGCCCTGCAAGAAAGATAATATGCAACTTTTGTGACATAAGAGGACACTATGAACGGTGTTGCAGAAAGAAACAAATGAGCTTTACTCAAAACATGTTGAGGTTGAATTCCATATCATCAAAACAGAAGCCTACGATGTGCGAGATTTCCGTAATAATGGACAATGATGTATCTACAACATTATATGGCGAAATTGACACTGGATGTTACGACAATGAGAGAAAGAGAGTTTCTTCGAAAACTTCCTTCTGTGAAATTGAATCGACCGAAAGAGCCCATGTTTGGTTATGGTGAGAGTCTCATACAAGGAGTGAAGGGATATTTCGAAACTACGGTACGTTATCAGGATCGAGAATGTTGCACTGAAATTTATGTGGTACCAAATCAGTATTGTCCTGTTATCGGAAAGAACGTGACCAACACATTGGGAATGCTTGTAGATTGCGGAACCAATACTGTTAAAACCATAAAACAAGAATCATTCAATGATATACTGCGCTCATTTCCAGATTTGTGTCAAGCTGAACCTGGAGAATATCCTGATTATGAACACAATATCGTCCTACTTGACGACATAATACCAAAACAGTCAAAATTGAGGTCAATCACAATCGCTTTACGAGAATCTGCTGAAAGAGAAGTACAAAATATGATCGATTCTGATATTTGGGAACCTGTTGAAAGATCATCATGGAGTCATGGAATGGTTGTTGTTCCTAAGACTCAGCAGACATCAGGTATTTCTCCGCAAGTTCGAATAACAACAGACTTACGTCCACTGAACAAATCAGTTATTCCATTCACATATCGAACTCCAGGAATCAATGACATCTTTATAGAACTGAAGGAAGCCAAATGCTTTACAAAATTGGACATCAGAAAGGGACTTTTTCACATCTAGTTGTCGGAAGACTGTCGACATTTGACCACAACAGTTACTCCACTTGGACTGATGCAATACAAAAGAATGCCCATGGGACTTAAAGATAGCAGTGCTGTCTTTCAATCATGCATAAACAGAACTCTTGATGGACTGCCCGGAGTGATTCCATACATTGACGACATACTTGTGTTTGGGAAAACACGAAGTGAACATGACGAAAATCTCTTGCGAGTTCTGAATGCCCTCAATTCAAAGAATTTTCGGTTGAATGTAGATAAATGTGAATATGCCCGCGAAAAAGTCAATTATCTAGGACATATTGTGAGTGCTGATGCCAGCATCCAGCCTGATCCCAAAAATCTTGATGCAATACGCAACGTACAAACACCGAAATCCGCAGATGACGTTCAAAAATTCCTTGGCATGATCAACTACTATCATGAATTTCTTCCCAATTTATCTGACATAGCAGAACCCTTGAGAGCATTTACACGAAAAAATGCTATTTTCAATTGGACACATTCATGCGATGTCTCGTTCAATCGGTTGAAAGACATGCTCAGTGAAAGACTGAAGATATTCATCTTTGATCCTGCAGCAGAGACTATAGTCACAACAGATGCAAGTGATGTGGGGATCGGCGGACTGCTTTCACAGATACAAAGTGGAAGAGAAGTGCCAATCGCCTTTGGATCTCATACGCTGTCACCAACAGAAAGAAATTACTCTGTTTCGGAGCGCGAGGCTTTAGCATGTGTGTACTTCGTCGAACTTTGGGAAAAATTCTTGTATGGCAAGAGGTTCACTTTGCGAACCGATCATCAGGCATTGACGATTCTACTTGATAGACCTTGAAAGCAAAGACAATCCAGCAAATTTTTGCGATGGTATGAAAGATTGTCAATTTTTGACTTCGATGTGAAGTATCAAAATGGAAAAAACAATCAAGTTGCAGATGCACTTTCACGACTACCAAACCAAAGAAGTATTCATAGTATTCAAGCTGGTAATCAAACTGAAGCCAATTGTGTCAAAATATTGCGCATGTGGGGAATATCTTTACAAAAAAATCGAGATGAAACTGCTTCCGACCAGAAACTCAAAAAAGTATCGCAATATGTGCGCTCGCAATGGCCGTCCAAGCAAAAAGTGGATAAAGAATTGCTATCTTTTTGGCATGTTAGGGATGAACTGGAATTTGATGATGGATTTTTATCACGTCAGGATGACAGAATTGTGGTGCCTCAATCCCTACGCTCAGAGATACTTCGCTTAGCTCACATAGGACACCCTGGAATAGTCAAAATGAAAAGAAAACTCAGAGAATTATACTGGTGGCCCCGAATGGATATTGAAACAGAAGAATTCTGCAAACGTTGTTCATCCTGTCAGCAAAGTGATAAATCCACAGCAAACCTTCCAAGATTTCAAACTTCATTACCAGAGGTTACAGAGCCTGGAGAATTGTATTCGATTGACATTTCCGGACCATACCACACTGCCCCACACAATCAAAGATTTTTGATGGTCTTGATGGACCATTTATCTGGATTTCCCGAAGTCAAGTCAACTCATGACATCAAAAGTAAAAATGTTGTTGAATGGCTCGAAGAGACTTTTTCACGATATGGAAATCCAAAGCAGATTCTCACTGACAATGGTCCACAGTTCACAAGCGTTGAATTTTCAGACTTTCTCCATGGACGTGACATAAAACATTTGCGAACTCCAGTGTACAATCCACAATCGAATGGAAAAGTAGAACGTTTCAATAGATTTTTGAAAAATGGACTGCAGTGTTACTCAGGAACAAATGTCATGTGGACAAAGGGACTAAATGATATTCTTTCTCACTACACAGCAACTGCACCTACAGCAAATTCAAAGAGTCCAGCTGAATTATTTCTTGGTCATAAAATGCGGCTCCCCTTACAAGTTGTAATTCATCGATCTAAAGATCAATCAAAAGAACCGGGGACAGAAATCAAAGAACCAGGCAGACTAGCTTCTAGTCAGATAAACAGACATTTGATGTGCAGAGGACCGTTTCACATTGGTGATAGAGTTATGTATCGAAAACCGCGTGTAATGAAGGGCGAATCTCCATTCTCAAAACCAATGAAAGTCATTGAGGTACTCGGGAATTACACTTACAAATTAAGTAACAACACAGTATGGAATGCGAGAAGGTTGAAACGATATTTGGACCCTTATGATATTGATTCGGTAGTCAGACAGTCAGAAGATGATGCGCAAAAGACGAATTTTGGGCGAAACCTTCGGTCAAATAGATGTCCAACAAAGTTCTACAAAAGTGTTGATTACAGAAGATAAATCAAGATTGACTGCTAAAAATATTGCACACTTTCAAGAAAAAGGGGGGTGTTGTTGTATTGGTATCATATTATTGCGTACAACTATGATGCTAATAATATATCAATGTTGTACAGATATCAATGTGCATATACATGCTACATTGATATCTAATGAATCGTTAGGGGTTCATATTTGAATATTGAACGCCTCAATATTGTTACTTGTGTTTGTGCTGGTGATGCATAATTAGCTGTCAGATAATCCTGACTCTGATTAAAGACAATTCTGAAATAGAGGCTCGATGTTCTGAACCGGGCACGAACACAACAGATGCTAACTCCTTGACGGATTCATTCATTCAACTTCCTAGTAGTTTGTTCAACAAACATTTTCCGGAACGTGCCATGCGAATTAAAGGTGATGAGAAACCATGGGTCAACCCATCCCTTACATATTTGATAAACAAGAGAGACCGTGCGCGTCACGAGAAGAAAACATTGAAATATCTACACCGTGAATCTGTTATCCAGCATACCAATAAATTGAAGAGTGATTCCCTTGTGAAAGGTTTCTCCAAGTCTTCTGCTGATATGTGGCCACACATCCACTCCATCACTGGTAGAAACACTCCTGATATCAGTAATTCAATTGATGCCTCAACCTTATGTAACATCTTCTCATCCGTATATGAAAACAATGATTTGGCGATCACTTTTATGGAAACGCCCTCAGTCCCGTTACGCATAACAGAAAAGGATGTAATGGAGTCTATTTTCAATCTCCGCAAAGTCTCAGCCGGTCCTGATGGTTTGCCTTCTTGGGTCTATAAAGAATGCTGTGATCTTTTGATTCCTGTCATCCATCATTTTTCTACCTTGAGTGCATCCAGTGGTATTTTTCCCAAACCTCTAAAACAATATTTTGTTTTGCAAATACCCAAATGCAAGAAACCATCTATGACTGACTATAGACCAATATCTATTTCACCAACTCTATCCAAAATTCTTGAAAGGCTGATGTTGAGAAAATGTTTCAATTCTATCTTAACAAAGCTCTGCCCTGATCAATTCGCCTTTATTCAACGACAAGGACAATGTACTGTCTTTGCCTTAACTAATATGGTTAACCGCACTTTGTCTCACATCGATTCTCCTGGGGCTGTTCGACTGCTCATGGCTGAATTTACGAAGGCGTTCGATAAAATACCTCATAACACCATTATAACTTCATTTTATTCTCTCATCTCCCCTGCTTTATCAAAAGACGGCTGTGGTTCCTCCGCCTTCTCCCCAAGGCCACGCCCTCTCGCTCTCGCCAACCTTTGTGCTACTCTGTCCCGCTGCGCGACTCTCAACGTTCTCTTCAGCATTTTCCCAATGATGTTCCCCATTGCCATGTGCAGCTCTCGCCTGCCATCCATCGACCAGCTGGGCGCCTCATACCTAAGCATCTGCCAGTGCCTGTGACCAAGGTTGTGACGTCATGTCATTCTCTCACAAGACAGGATTTCCCTCCGTGACGAACTCCATGTAATCTCCCGTCGGCGACCATCGATGATGTGCAGCAAATCCCAGTTCGTATCACTCATCGGCGTCATCACCATGGTGACGGGATTTTCCATGCCGAGGGGCGGAATTCCCGTGTTTTTGGAAGAGTATCCGATCATCGTTTCCTTGTGAAATGTCGTCCGATTGTCAAGCGATCCCCTCATCGTTTAAATCGTCAACCCAATTTGCTGGCGATGAATTCCCGGTCTCTGTTCAATAAATTTGAAGACTTCACTGTGATGGTTGATCAGCATCTACCAGACGCTTGTGTAATAACTGAATCTTGGTTCAATGATGCGATCCCTGATAATTCCGTCTCCCTATGCAACTATAATCTCTTTCGCTGTGATCGTCCTAATGGTGTAGGTGGTGGAGTAGCATGCTACATTCGTTCAAGCTACTCGGTTACAGTCTAGGACATTCATTCCATTATAACACCCACCAATTCAGCTACTGAATTATTGTGCCTATATATCAAAGAAATGAATCTTTCATTGATTTGCATCTATCATCCTTATTGGAATAATGCCTCAGCCCACCAAGAAGCGATTACTTCCCTTACTGAAATCGCTGATCATTTTCATGCTACCTACGGTGAAGACATTCGCATGGTAGTTACGGGCGATTTTAACGACTTGAGAGGACATTATGATTTGATAAGTGATTTGATTTCTCTGACTCCAATCGTAACCTTCCCAACTAGAGGCAATCATACTCTGGACCAGCTGTTTGTGAACTTTAGTGAAAATCAAGCTGCTTTATGTCTACCTCCGTTGGGTAGCTCTGATCACAACGTGGTTAAGTGGTTTTCGTCAACTCATGTCCCTTCTACAGTCACTAAGAAGAAAATTCGCAAATATACAAAGGCCAACTTTGCTTTGTTTGCCACGTATCTGACTTCAACTAATTGGCTAGCCCTTGTTGCATCGTGCCCCACAATTAATGATGCGACAAACTTGCTCCGTAAGTCTCTGTTTGAGCTGTTTGATTATTGCTTCCCAGAGAAAACGATAAGGATTCGTTCAAGTGATCCTGTATGGTGCAAGCCTTCGTTGAAGCGTCTTATAGATGATCGTGATCGCGCTTTTCACAAGCGCCAGTGGGAAAAATACTATCGCTTAAAGGATGAAGTTTCCACTCACAGCAAATTTCTACGAGAGTCATACTTGAGTGAAGCAGTCGAGTCTGGTAATATGAGAAGACTCTGGAGCTCAGTGAAAAACGTATCTCGCTTCACCAAGCATGCCAATTCCGATATGTTCTCTGTTGATGAATTCTGCTCGTATTTCTCCTCAACCTACGACGCATCCTCATCGTTTGACTACGTTGCTGATTCGAGTGTTTGTGATCCTATCTTGTTCACCTGTTCGGAAGTCGAAGCGGAATTAGCTCGAATCTCAAAGTGCTCCTCCGGTCCTGATGGTATTCCCTCTTGGATCTTCCGAGACTTTTCAGCATTTCTAGCTCCGGTTATTACAATGATTTTCAACTGGTCTCTCCAAATTGGAGTGATTCCAATTGCATTCAAGGAAGCAAACGTTTATCCCGTTCCAAAGTGCAACAAGCCTAATTCACTTGCTGACTTTCGTCCAATATCCATTCTGTCTACGATGTCGAAAAAGTTTGAGCGTCTGGTATCCACGAACCTGATTATCCCCTTCATCAGGGACTCGGTCAGTAAGTCTCAATTCGCCTTCATTCCTCGCTCGGGCTCGGGTACGTCTTGTGCTCTAGTCTCAGTTCAGCATGAAATTTTGAGACATCTTGATCCCTCATCAGGCGCAGTGAGGCTATTATCAGTGGACATGTCCAAGGCATTTGATAGACTTAACCATGATGTCATCATTCGTGCATGTAAAACTTTTCCCGTCCCATCGTTTGTTGTAAATTGGATTGTTGATTTTTTTGAAAGAACGCCGTCAACGTATTTCCATTAATGGCGAATGCTCTAACTGGATGACTCTTCCCAGTGGCGTTCCCCAAGGAAGTGTCATTGGACCCGTTTTATTTGCCTTGTCCACTGACAGTCTAACCCCGGTGTGCTCGAATTCATCTGTCATACAATATGCTGATGATATTCTATTACTCTATTTTCTCAGAAATTCTGGTGATGATGATTTGCAGCTAGAGTGTGACAACATTATCAACTGGGCTAATTCTATTTCTCTGGAAATAAACTTTTCAAAATGTTTTGTTGCGGATATCATAACTAAATCGTCTTTGGTAACAAACCCAGTGCGTCTCGGTGACACGATTGTTAGGAAAGTCAATTCTTTTTCTTACCTTGGTGTTATTTTTTCTGATAACCTGAAATGGACTTTGCACTTTCAATACATTGTGAGGAAGGCTTCACAGCGCATTTTTATTATTCGCAATTTGAGTCGTGCAGGCTGTTCTGCAGCATTAATGATGAAATGTTACAAGGCTTTTATACGTTCCATCATGACGTATGCCTATGCATGCTTCTGCAATGCACCCCAGTACTTGTTGAATGACCTATTGCGTATTGAACGTCGCGTATATCGCATTATTGGACTGTCCCATTCTGTGAACTCTTCGCTTATTCAATCTGCGAACTGTACCTGTGAGAAATTGTTTGACACTATAAGTTCAGATCCATCCCACCCCCTCAGAGACTTGTTTTTGATCCGCCCAGTGAGGGAGATGTCTTCACGCAGTTGCTCGGTCTTGTGTCCACCTCTCGCTAGAACAGTACGCTTCAGCAGATCTTTTATCAGATTTTGTAAATAAGCTTTCTTGTCCTTCCTTTTATGTACCTCATTAACCATTGACTTCTCATTGTGTATTAATGTATATTGACATCGATGTTACTGTTCTATTGTAAGTGTCCACCGAATCATTGTAGTGGAACAATAAACGATTACTTACTTACTTGCGGTTCCAACTGAACTCATCAAGTGGATCCAATCATATCTTGAATCTCGCTGGCAGTGTGTCAAGATGAATGACAGTCATTCACCATGGTATCCAGTAAGCAGCGGTGTGCCCCAAGGAGGAGTTTTGTCACCCCTTCTATCTGCCATTGACGTGAATGACTTTCATGTCCAATGTGAGAATAGCATCCTTCTTAAAATCGACGATGACCTTTTCATCATCCATACTTTGAGACAGTCTAGTGTTGATCATCTTTCTTTGGAGCTAGAGCATCTAAATTCCTGGTCAGCTTCTCATGGTTTCCAACTCAACAGCAGCAAAACAAAAGTGATGAACATACAAACGGATCTATTACTTTTTCTTCGTTGTTTGATAAGACATCCAATTGTGAAATCGAAAGTGTCGAGAAGGCTAAAATATTGGGTCTAACTTTTGATCACCAAATGACATGTCATTATCATGTCAACGATATCTTAAGTCGTGTGAGAAAAAGGCAATATATGCTTTATTCTCTGAAGTAAGTCAATGCCCCACAACGCATAATGTGGCTGGTATATTGTGCACTCATCAGATCGGTGGCCAGTCACACCTTCCCCGCATGATGTAATGTCAACAAAGCGTGTTTTGAGCAAATTGTTAAGCTTGAGCGACGAGTTTTCAAAATATTCAGCATTGATCATAAGATCATCTCTGACTTCTGGGATTTATTGGCAGCTCGGCTAGCACGAAAAGCAGTGTCCTGAACATTCTCTTCATATTATTTACATGATAAAGCTCCTCTGAGATTCTCTGCCGAAAGCGGTATCTCATACAGAAAGATCAAAGCCAAAACAAAACGTTTTCAATATTTTATCAAGTATGCCTAATTTTCTCATTCTGGTTTTATCTTGTGTTTTTGTGTAGATTCTTCTGGCTAGGCATCTGCCACTTCTGAATCGATGTTGGAGTACAATAAAGCGATATATTATTATTACTATTATTATCAATAAATGCCCATTAGAACAACTGTCCCTTAATCAAGGAAATTCTTTTTTTTTTTGATTGGTAATATTATTTGAATTTGTAACTTTTACTGGGATGGTTGCTTTCAGAATATATGCTTGGCGAGATAGAAATAATATCTGACGAAACCAAAAAGACACAATCGAGCTGGAAATGCCGCATCATAAAATTTAATCGTGAGCTCATAATTTGACTACTGATTGACTCGTGATTGACTACTAAAATTATTCACTTGACCAGTCAAGACACTAGGCTTAGGAAACAGTGTGGTTTACCTAATTAAATGAAGTATTTAGTGATTGGAAGTTTGTTGCATAGCTGATCACTTCATGTCGTCACTCGTCTGTCCTCCTGTCATCATTGACTGAGTTGCTAAAAATCTTATCGATTCACTTATCGGACGCCAGTCAGGCCACTGCCAGAGCAGCGACAACGGCGTCAGGAGATAGCCATTGTTTGTGAACAGGTGGAGACTGGAGAGCCAAGCTTTCGTGCGCAGATAAGTATTCGAAATTTTCTGAAATCAACCGAGGGAAATGGTTACTCACTAAATGACTGAGTGTGGGAGTAATACAAATTTCAAGTTTGCCGGTCAACGGTTGAGCCGATCTAATTAAAACTTACATATTCTTAGAGCTGATAAACCACGCATTATTTTAAACACAAACTCGAAAACACCAGCTTTGATAGAATAAAAGTTATCAAGCTTTGTGAATTTGACCGCTGAAAGCATCGCTAACGCGCCAGTAGGCGCAAAATCAGGTAAAAGTGCTAATTGACTAAAACTACTAAATGTTGTCGAAATTCGGAAAACAATATATCATCTGAAAGCTTAACACAAGCCTGATTCGATCCTGATGATCTTAATTTTCTGCATTCCGTAGTTTTGTCTATAGGCATCAGTGAATGAAATGACCAAAACCAGACTTTGAAGTCTTGACCACAACTGTCCAGGCACAACATAAATGCTCTGTCAATTCGAAGCATTAAAAATAACCTTTCACATGATGTAAAGTTTTGAAATTGAGCATCTTCATCAATGAAAAATCGCGTCAGATATTTTAGAAGCAATGTTTCCGTAAAGCCTACTGGTACTGCATCTTTTTGTACATTCAGCTAATCTTAAAATCTCTACATCATGATAAAGCTGAATGATAGCTCATACTGTCAATTTTCATTAAAAATTTTGTCGTCTTCATATTGAAATCCTACATCAAAAAACGATTAATTTTCATTCGCAAGTCCTACTAACCACATGTGGACACTTCAGAAAATAAAATGTATGCCGAAATAATACATGGAACATACGAATTCATGTGGTACATCGTTTATTAAATTTGAACGCGGATTTCCAAACGAAAATTACATTTGAAAATGGGTTAACATTTTTGTGCAATTATTTAAAAAACGGTCTGTATAATTTTAAAAAATTAAAATAATGTGTACATCAATCAACCTTTCACTTCAATTTGTCTGTGAAGGTTCAACAATATTTTCTTGGGTGCCTAGGCTCTATTTCATAAATTGCGCTTACTGCAAAAACAATCTAGGATTCTACGGTAAATAAGTAGAAGATCACATCTAAGTTTGACAGACATGACTAACATTTACTTTTTTCTTTACTCAGAAGATTTAAGTTGGAAACTAACATATCCGTTCCGACTCTTAAAACGATTCGTGGCATGTGAGGATTATACGTTTCCATAAATTTTATGATCATCAGCTTATTTTTCTTCTCTATATTTTCCTGTTACATTGCTATCAACACTCTATATCATCATATATCTATTTTTTCTATACAGAGACAAACTGTAAACTGCAAAATGTGCCAGTTTACAGTCAACCTTTAACTGATGGCCGATCATGCGTTTGTAGAGTGCTCATGCGTTTTTCAGAATATGTTGATGACATTGAATAACATAAACGCTGCGTGATTGGTTGCTAATTCAACTGGAAGTCTTACTTCCCAAATACAGTCAGTTTACAATTTTCTCAAGGCATAAAATCAAAATAAAAAAATTTACCACAGCCATCTGTAGGATGTTGGAATATTAATATAATTAATACATGTTAGTGCATCATAAATACGAGGTAATGAATATTTTAACTATCCAATCAACTAGAGTAAAAGTTTAGCTACATATTCGATTATATTGAAGTACATGCTACTTAATTGCAAGCCGCTGCATCATCACTTTCAGAATTTTTACATTTGCATTTAAAGTAAATTTTAGATACTTATAGTAACTTAACAACATAAGAAAATTTTCAATTTTTTTACTTACTGGACTTGTTTGTGTTAAATCGCACTTGTATTGGCGAGAAACATGGCGAGAAAGATAACAATTTTTGCCACTAAAATTAAACCACTTTCAATGGATGACAGAACGGCAGATTTTGGACATTCCAGTTTGACATTATAATTTTGCTGAACTTGAACTTAAATTATTGAAATTCTTGCAGTGTTATCTCACTTCAATCAGGTCATCAGACACGAATAGCAGCTAGTCGACTGTGAAGTACAATCACTGCCTTCTGATCCGGTATGACTGTGAAGTAGACTTAGAAAAAATCAGTTTCCTTGAGTCAAGATTTAATGGCGTGCTACCATAGAGTAGGACTTAGAGTGGTATATTAGGTAGTGGTAACTCCGCATTCATTAAATCCCCAATGTGCATACACTTTCGATTTCATTAAATGAACTCAAGGGAGATACACAGTCGGTATTGTTACCAAATGTGAGATATGCAAATTTTTGCAGTGATCATTACACAACGGAATTGAGTGATCATGATAGTAATGCGCAGAAGAAATGCTGGTATTTTGCAGATTTTCAGTGTCATGACAACCTTGGTGAGGTTTTGTTAAATTAGCAACGATCGATGACCTGCTATTGCTTTCATGCTCAGCCTCAAGAGAATCTTCTATAGCGTGATCATATCACAGGCAACCTGCCACTGGTAGAGAAAAATAACAGATAAAAAACAATGATTTCAATTAACTTTGAGAGATGTAAATGGGTCCATATTACTATTCAGATCCAAGAAATGAAGAATGAATTTAGTGAATCATAAATTCATGCCGATAAAAATAGAATTAAAAGCAATTAAAAGCAATTAATTTCAGCCAAAAAACAATAAGATCTCGACTTTTTCATGAGGACTTCCATAGTAAAACGGATCATGAAATTCCTTTGATAATCAGCTTAATTTCCGCCTAGTTAGGATGTTTTATAGCAAATATTCATTCCCTTTGATATCCTACTTACATAGACTACTTACATAGAGGAGTCATCTCGGTAGTATATAAATTGGCAAATTTTGACTTTTTTAAAAAGTGCTCAAATAATTTTTTGGACCATGGGAACATAATCTCCGCACAAAACTGAATCTTTTCATATAAAAATGTTCATTGTTTACAGAAACTTTTTTGAGTCGACACCACACTGTATCTATATAGGCTATCCTTACTCTACATGCTACATGCAAATTTTTAGACTTTTGCAGAAATGTACAAAAAATTGAGTGATCATTACAGCAATACAGAATAAAGAATAGTATTCAACAAATGCTCCATGTCTTGACACGCAGGAGAGGTAGCAAGTTTGCTAAATTATGAATTCGATGGGTAACAATTGCTATGATCTCAGCTTTATTATAAGATTATTTTCATATCACAGACTACCTGTAATTGAAAGAACAATGCATCATAATCACAGAAACTGATCACAATTAACTTCAAAAGATGCATATGGTTCCACATTAGATTCAAGAAATGACGCCAATTGTGAATCATATAATCATGCCGCTGAAAATTGAAATGAAAACATGACATCTCTGCCAAGACACTCTCAACTTCTACTTGAAGAATTGCATTGCATTATAATGCATTTCAGGAAATTTCCTGGATCAGCTTATTCTGACCAATCAGGATGCTTGTTAGCAAATATTCATTCCTTTTGATATCCAACCTGCTTCATGCTGCTTATAAAGCGGCTTCATGTCAGTAATGGGCAAAAGACCGTTCCAGGACACCATAAAAATTCAAAAAAATAGTATCTTTAAAAACGACATAAATTCATGAATTTGAACCCTTTTTCAGGTTTTTAAGACCTAAATACATGAATTTAGTCCATTCAAAAAGTACCATTTTTTCAAAAAATGGCATTTTTAAAAACGACATAAATTCATGAATTTGAACCTTTTTTCAGGTTATGAAGACCTAAATTCATAAATTTGGGCGTTTTTAAAAATACCCAATTTTTCAAATTTTTCAAAATCTCAAAATTTGAGAATTACAATTTTCACCCTTAAAATCATGACCGTTCCAGGACACCGAAAATCATAAAAATTAAGAATCTCAAAATTTGTGAATTACAATTTTCTCGCTTAAATCATGACCGTTCCAGGACACCGAAAAAATCAGAAAAGTTAAGAATCTCAAATTTGAGAATTACAATTTTCTCACTTAAATCATGACCGTTCCAGGACACCGAAAATCATAAAAGTTGAGAATTTCAAATTCATGAATTTTATCCATCTTTCAGGTTTTTAAAATATATCACGTGACTAATAATATTTCTTTAAAAATGGATGAAACAAAAGTGGAAGAAACCGCAAGAATATATCATTCGTTATCTCAGTTAAAAATAAGTGAATTGAGTAAAGAAAACCACAAAGATAGAGTACGTTATATGAAAGATAAGGAATCTCAATTATTATTAAGATTAGAGCATTATAAAAAATTAAGAAAGAGATGGACTAAAGTTAAGAATGTAACACAAGGAATTGGCATATTCTTAACAATAAGTTTAGGTGCTTTAACAATTGTTATATCTTCAGGTGTTTTAGTAATTCCAGTAGTTGCTACAGCTTTAACAGGTACGGGTGTTTTTGCAACTTCACTTGTTACAATGTTAGATAAATCTTTAATAACTAAGAAACGAAAATCATTAAAAACTAAGCATTTACATATTAAAGAAGTCTATGATAAACTACATTACTACTTTCAAAGAGTATGTGATGATAATGTTATTACGTTAGATGAGATTGAAAAATTTGATCAAATAGCTAATGAAGTAAATCAAATATCATTTCAATTACAGTCAGAAAAAGTTGATGATAAGAATAAACAGGATGGCAAAATTTCTAGTGATGGTAAAATTTCTAATGAAGAAAATGACAAAATTTTTTTAGAAGAGCTAAAAACTTTAAGCGAAAATTTAAGCAAAACTTTATTAAACAAAACTTTATCAAACAAAACTTAAAACGAGAAAACTTTAAACGAAAAGATGTCAGACAACAAAGCAATAAAAAAATAATTTGTTCAGTAAAATGTTTTTGCTGTATTCCAATGTTACCACAAAATTCAAATATTATATTTTAAAAATGGATAAAATTAGAGCTGATAATTTTAAAAGAATAAAACAATTAGAAGAGTTAATAAAACAAAGAAATATTATGAAAGAAAATCATCTTCAACATAGAATGATAAAAGCTGGTATTCAATCTGATATGTTTGAAAAAATGCAGCAAACCGAGCAAGTAAAAACTGATTTTGAGAAAACTATGAAACCATTTAAAACTCTTGAAAAAGAAAGTACAAATAATGATAAACAAATTGATATAACAGATCCAGAACACAAAACTATATTAGATGATTATGGATTACTAGAATCAAACATTAATAAGAAATTACCAAAATCGATGCAATTTGAACATTCTATTTCATTTATAGATGGAAAAACAATACCTAGATTTTATCTCGGACAAAAAGAAATATTTCCACAACCTTTTCGAGGTTTAATTTTTTCACCAGATAAATCTCCTTTTAATTTAGATAGAAATTTTGTTGATCTTTTAAGAGGAGCAGATTTAAATAATTATGCTGTAGAAGATCTCATGAAATATAAAGCTATGTTAGATAGAGTTGGTGCAGTAAAATCTCTTAGACGTTATAAACAATTAGAAAATTTATTATCAACGGGAGTTAAAGTAGGAAAAGGTTTTAAAACAGAAACAACTGTATTTTTACCAGATGATCCGCAAGAATTACTAAATAGATTAAATATTTTAATATCGGCAATAAAAGAAGGACATAATTCTAGTTTCAATGAAATTCATGCTATATTGAAAAGACTGCTGGAAAAGAAGATTCTAAATGAAGAGGATTATAAAAGTATAACGAACCGAATGTTCTAGGGCTTCGCCCGTAGCTGAAATATGTTGTTTTTAATTTTTTTTATAAAAAATGTTTATTTAAAATTTTAACTAAAAAATGTGTTCAGCAGATTTAGAAAAAATTAATAATCATTTAGAAAATCTAACAGAGATTTTGGGTTCATCAAAATTTAGTACGACGTTAAAAATTATAACAACTACTTCATCACACACTTATAATTTAGAACCCATTCTACATTTAGAACAGAATAAAAATTATCAAATTGCATTGACTAGTTTCTCTACATTTAACACTATTCAAAACGTTATCAAAGATGTGAATGATCAATTTAGATATTCCACTGATAAAGGCAAAACATGGAAAATACAAACTTTTCTTCCTGGTTCTTACGAAGTTGAATCAATATCAAATGAAATTAAGAGACATTTAGGTATACCATTTAAAGATAAGAAACAATTACATTTTGCAGTTGAACCGGCAGTTAATAAATTTTCTCTTACTTTAGACGAAAATCATCAAGATGATAGATCATTGTCAAAACTATTAGGATTTAATAAACAAACCTATAGTCAAGGTTATCATTTAGGTGAGAAGATTCCAAAAATAACTGAAATAAATTCAATTGTTGTACATTGTGACATTATTGAAGGAGGATATATAAATGGTAAATTGTCAAATTTAATATTCAGTTTTCCAGCTTTTACTGTACCCATTGGTTATAGATTAAATGTATTTCCCCAAACAATAATATATTTCCCTATTACAAGAAAAACTATTAACAGCATTAACATTAGAATCACTGATGAAAAAGGACAAGAAATAAATTTTGGAGGTGAAGAGATTATGATAGATCTTTTGGTTCGGGAGGTATAAACTCCCGTTCGGGAGATATAAACTCCCACGCGAAGCTAGAGAAGTTTGATTTTCTTCTTCTTCTTTAAAAATAAAAAAATTAAAAATAAAATTTTTTTATTAAAAAATGAGTGAAGTACCCCCATTAAATAAAAAGAAACTTAAATTTAATCATCATCCAAATTTATCTAATAAAGTTTTGTCAGTTATTTGCGGAAGATCAGGTTGTGGAAAAACGTATCTATTATTTAAAATTTTAACGACTCCAAATTTTTTGGATTATAACAATCTTATAATTTATACAACAACGGCAGAACAACCCGTCTATCAATTTTTAAAATATGGATTTGAAAATAATCTTAAAAAAACAGCAATTGCTTTATTATTCAAAGAATATGAAAAATCTGAAGATGAAGAAGAAATAAGTTCGTGGTGTGAAGAAGCAGCAAAAAATAGTCAGTTAGTAGAATCCAATAAAAATAAGCATATAAAGATACAATTAATAGATGATAGTGGTAATATGCAAGATCCTAGTAAACTAGATAAAACAATGAAACATTGTGTAATTTTTTATGAATGTGTTAATGATAGAAATCAGTCAGTTCAGAGAAATCATTTCACAAGAGGTAGACATAATAACTGTAGTGTTTTTTATTTAACACAAAGTATGTATTCATTAGACGGAAGTGTTATTAGAAAGAATGCAAATATATTTATACTATTTGAAATAAATGCAAGAAACTTAAGTGATTTGTTAAGAGATTTATGTGTAAGAAATAAAGATGAATTTAAACAATCGTGTAACAATGCTTGGTCAAAAGATTATATTATGGCTTCATTACAATTAATATTGATAAAAAAATTCATGATAGAGTTATCGAACAATTGTTCTCTGACTAGGCTTCGCCTCGAGGGGCTTCGCCCCGACTGAAAGTCGATAGAACATTTGTTTACCGAGTGATAAAAAAATATACAAATATAGTGTTATAATATTTTATTATTTTTTATTTTATGTATATATCAAATTTGTCTATCTTAGAAATTAGAAAATTAAAAAGGTGAAGTAGTTATTCCATCAGGTAAAATTTTTCTTTTATCATCAAATGGATCTAATGCTAATTTATGTTCTTCTTTTAAATACACTTTATGTTTCTTTGAATTAAGTCTATAATTACATGCTGTTTTTATTTCATTATTAAATAATACATTTTTATAATCTTGAAATGTTATTTGATTAGCCACTGATGCCTTTGAAATTCCTTTTAATGTTTTATGTGTTTTAATATTATTAGTTGTGTTATAACAATAACATTTAGATCTTAAAAATATAGCTTCTGTTATGAAATCTTCATTTCCTTCTAATTCATCTTTTACTTTACATAAATCAGAAGGATGAATGATATCTTTTATTTTATTAATTTCTTCATCAAGTGTAGAATTATACGGTATTATTAATTCTAAGAAAACAGAATCGGTATCTGTAAAGTGTAATTTATAGTTTTTGCCATATGCAGGTGCTAAATAATCATATATAAATCTATACATAAATAGTTTAGCTAATTCTAATATAGTGAATCCTATAAAATTAAACTTATCATGTTTTACGCTGATTCGACGTAAATGTACAGCACATAGTTCATCACTAAATCTAGTAGTTCTTTTATATGTAGGTTTCCTTGTTAAATTTTGAAACCTATCTTTATCATAAACTATTTCAATATTTTGTCTATTACGCACATTTTCTAAAGTCTTACCATAAAATGCATTATTCATTAATTTGAAGAACACGTTTCCAAAATCATCTTAATTTCTTTTAGCTATTTTACGTTTTTCAATATTGAACTCTATATAATCTTTTAACCACCTAGATTTTTGATAAAATAGTTTTCGATGTATTTTGGTGAGAATCATTCCATGTTCTAAATACCAATCTAGCATTCTTCCTTCAACAACATACTTTCCTTTATTGCTTTGTGTTAACATAAGTTTTTTTGTTGGTCTGTATTCCTTAGGAATTAAAGATTTTTGATAATCTGAAAAATCTTCTATATTGGGAATTTTGTTTTCGGGACAGAAAGGAAAACATTTTGTTTTATCTTTTATTTCATCAGGATATACTAAATCAACTTCATATATATAACGATGATTATAATTTCCATCATATGTTTTTTGATAATCAAGAATATTACACCATGACATTTCACCTGTTGGTAATTCTTGTATCATGCAAGAAGAATATAAGCTATTAAAATCATAATATAACAAATAGTTTTCTCTCATGAATTCATCAATTGCATTTTCACGTTCTACTCCTTCTCGTTTCGTTCGAAAAATTTCTAATATTTTTTCTTTTTCTTCTGGAGATAAAGGTTTCATTATTCCATAATCATCAGGATTTACTTTTTTATTGTAACACTGTACATAACGATTACCTAAAACTGATGAAACTCCACCTCTAATTCCAGATTCAAAAAATAATAATTTATCATATGTATTTTCTTTATAATGTTTAAGTTTAACATTTGTATGTTTTAATCCTGCTAACCATGTTAAACCTGGTGTAGAATAACAATAACATGGATCTATTCCGTAATATTCTAAACACATGTCACGAAAGTTTTCGAAAAGATCAGCTAGTATTGATACATCTATCTGAAGATATTTCATTGTATAATCATGCATTGCTTTAAAATTTAACTCTCTCCAATTCTTTTCAGCTTCTGCATAATCTTCTTCAGATAATTGTGATTGTTTTAATGTTGATTTAAATTTATTTATTGGAGGAAGTTTCTGTTCTTCCATAATTTTTTTCACAGAATTAAAATCAGTCTTCGACTGTAAACCACAGGTTTTATCTCCAGTTATATATTCATACGGAAATATGCCTTTTAAAGTTTTTAAATTATATTTATTTAATATTTTACATTGTTCAGATTTCAAAGTTTTTCCCATAACATCTAATGAATAAGGAGTAAAAAATCTAAATGCATCTAAAATTCTAATACAACCTAATTGCATTGAAAAATATTCTTCTTCTGTTTTACATAGTACGTTTGTTCTTAGTTGTTGTAATTTTTCAGATGAGAATAGATCTTTCATTATTAAATGGAAATCATATTTAGAACCATTGTAGAAATATAAAGGTACAAAGTTATATCTAAATTTATTAGCATTAAGATTACAAGAATTATGTGCTGCACCTCTATATAATCCATTTAGATGATCATGATCTTTTACCTTATCAAGATATCTACCTTTGCCATTTTTATAATTTTTTGTAAATTCTTTTCCACAGTAATAACATTTTGTTTCATTAATAAAATTTAATTTTTCTTTTTCTGTTAATGGCATCATTGGAATATTTGTTTCAAGCAATTGTGAAAAACGTCCTTGTAATTTTTCTACTTTCTTTGTAAACATTTCTGAACTATCTTCATCATAGTATTGATAATATTCTGATTTAGATAATTCAGGATAATTTGAATGAATGTACATTCCCCAACATAATGGTTTTTGTTCAAATAAATATTTTTCTTTACTTTGTTCAGATGCACTTTTTTCATAATTATCATTTTCAGAATTATCATTTTCAGAATCGGGTGAAGCCCTGGAAGACATCTCCGATGTCCCGTGATTTTGTGTCATGTTAACATTATATGCTTCAAAATCACAATAAATAGTAAAGGGTACTTTATTTTTGAAATACCATTTATTGTATTCTAAATAATCATCTTTAGGAAAAGTATTTTCAACTGCTTCGTTTTGTTGACAATTCTCCAAATGTCTATTCATTTCTTCTTTAGTTCTAAAACTTGTCATACATTGAAGACAGGGAAAATTAGCATTATCTGAAGTTTTTGTAAATATAGAAACAATTTTACACAATATAAAATGACCCTGATAATATAATATATTCGCTTGTGCTGGTTGCTTTGTTTGTTTTAATTTTTCAAATTTATCTTTATATATTTCATGTGTTTCATCAATTTCTTTCGCAAGATTAAATGTATTTCGATGAAAATTTTGATTTAATATTTGTAGCTGTTGTTCATATTCTTTATCATATTGTTCTTTATATTGTTGTAGACATTTTTTAAAGATTCATTTATTTTTTGATTGGTTTCATTTTCTTCATTATTTTCTTCATTTAATTTTTGAATCGTTTCTATCTTATTTTGATATTTATGGTGATATTCTTGTAGTAACATTTTTGTTTGTTGTTGATAATCTGTTTTACATTTTTGTAAAATTTCATTTAAATTTTGTAATTTTTGTTGATATTCTAAAGATAAAGATAAATAATCGGAATCATAATCATAATTATAATTACGTCCTTTATAATTATTATGATTAATCATTATTGGTGATAGTGTTTTAACAATTTGAAATTTTCCAGTGCATATTATATTTCCTTGGTAAAAAATATTATGATGCATGTAATTTCCTCTATCATTATATACTATTTCTGATTGACATAAATTTTTATTATTCAAATAAAATTTTTTTGAATCTGAGTAAAGTGGAGTAATTTTACCAATAGAAACATAATTCACATTTAATTCAAAAACATTTACTTCTATTAAATTTTTATTCTTTTTATGAAACTTTTTTAACCTATTATAATCATATGGAAATTCATCTAAGCCATCAGAGAGATCAAATTCATTTGTGTATTCTTCTTTATTGTAATGACTTAGTCTTTCTTTGTGATATTTTGCAGGATGTAAATGTGCTATAATACTCCACAGAAAACAATAATCATCTTCATTTTTTATGTTGATTATATTTGGTGAACTGAAAGGCAAAGGAACATAACTACCACCAGTATTATTTTTATATTTATCAATTACTATTTTCTTAGATAGTATTTTAACAAATCTCCAACCAGATTCACGTAACTGGGCTTCAATTATACAATTTTCTAATTTAAGTATCATCGATTCAAATATGGGTTGTATATCATTTACATTATGAATTTCTTGCGAATTTGTAAAATGTCCTTGTATTATTTCTTCAGGAATTCCATCAGGTCCATTTTTTGTATAAAGTACTTCTACATTCATATAACATTTGAAAGATTTCTTAAATATATTATAAAAGTTTGTTAGAATATCACAAAAAGTTTCATCGGTTTCATTATGTTCAACGGGCGAAGCCCTGGAAGACATCTTTGATGTCCCGTGTACCGATTCATTAAATAAATATTTTATATCTGTTATTGGCGAAGCCCTGGAAGACATCTCCGATGTCCCGTGTACAGCTTCATCGGTTTTTTTAATTTCGTTTAATTCATCTATTTCGTTAAATTCATCAGTATCGCTAAATAAATATCTTCCATCTGGTGCGGGCGAAGCCCTGGAAGACATCTCCGATGTCTCATGTACATGTTCATCTTCACTATTAAAAACTTTTTTATATACCGAATGTGAATAATCATCAAACATTTTTTTAACTTTTATATCAGTAGGCAATGTTTCTAGATAGTTTTTATAACTATTTAATTTTAATATATTTCCTTCATCAACTCGATCTACATTTTGTAAATGCAATCTACAATTTAAATGAGATTGATAACTTCTTTTTGTTTGCAACTTTTTTTTACATAAGTTACAATAAAACTTGGTATTTTCTATTTTTTATTTTTTAAGGAAAAAATTGTGTTTTAATTTTAGATATAAACATTCTAATAAAAAGGTCTTGAGAGTTATTATATATTATTATATATTTCACGTTCTTTAGTTATTTTATTTTCTTTATCATATTAAGTTTTATCATATTAAGTTTTATCATATAACGTTTTATCAAAAGATAATTTAAATTTATTTTCACTAACTATTGATTCTTCATCATCATCATCAATTGATTCTTCATCATCATCATAAATTGTTTCTTCAACATCATAAATTACACTTTTTGGTATAGGATGCCATTCCCTGATAGGATACCATTCTCTTATTGGAATATCTAATTCTACATTACATCTTTTATCTGATAATAATATAATAGAGAAAAATATTGGTCTTTGATCTCTTTTGGAAAATTTAATAACACCCCCATAATCTGAATCACTTTTAGTTTTTATTAAAGATGATAAAATTTTAAATTGATTAGATGTAAATCCTAATTTAAATTTTGTAGACCCGACACATAGTTGTCTAACAGTATCTTCAACTATACCATCATTATTATTTTCAATTGTAAGAAAATGAAATTTAGATAAATTTTGATTATATGTAGTATTAATATCATGTACATCAGTATGAGATATAAATTTTTCTTCACTTAAATTTTTATAATTACTAATATTTTTGTAATCTTTTTTACCATTTACACCTTTTTCAGATGTTTCAGAATCATCGTCTATGTTATCATCATCTATATCATCATCATCATTATTATTATAAGATTCTATAAGATCGGGCAAAGCCCTAGAACCTTCGGTTCGTTTATCATTATTGGATTCTTTAAGATCGGGCAAAGCCCTAGAACCTTCGTTTCGTTTATTATTATTTTTAAAATTATCATGATTATGATTATGGTCATTGTTAATAGTATAAGGTGTAGTCCACATATAAATTTTCTCTTGTTGAGCTAAACCATTTATATAAGATTTTAATAAATTAATATTTAAATTTGAATATAATCCTATATAAGTATCATCATCATATCTTTGCGGCATTTCTAATGTTTCTTGTTTATAAATTGTATCTCTATAATAAACTTGGCATAATAATTCTTCATTATGTTTTTTACTCACTATGTGAATGTTATATTGATTTTGATCGTCAACAAATAATCTAATTTTTTCTTTCGAAAAAGATTTTAATTTTTTAACTAATTGATATTGATATAATTGATAATTTTAGTTTCTATCCAATCAGTATTACTAATTGGTAATACTGCTCTAATAAAACCATAAACATTATTATGACCTATTATAACCATATTTTCTTTATTTAATTCCACATAAGCTACATCATTATATTTACTTACTATATCCATAAATTTAATAAATGGATCACCTGGAAATAAACAATAATTAGTTTCTATAGAAGGTAAACCTTTAGTCTGTTCTCTAAATATTTCGGCTTGTAATTGAAATAAAATATTAACATCTATACATGGATTAATTATTATTATTATCAAAACATTTATTTTCAAATCCCGTTGATCTCGTCGAATAAGAAGAACAGGATGATGCGGACGAATATAATTTTTTTAAATTTGCTTTATCCATTTTTTTATTTTTATTAGAAAAAAATTTTTTTTTTTATTTTTATTAGAAAAAATTTTATTTTTTTATTTTTTTTAGAAAAATTTTATTTTTTTTCTCATTATATAAAAAAAATACTTTTTTATTGTTTTAAAAATGATGATACCAAATGTTGGTGGAGGTGCATATATCCCGAATAATCGTGAATTAGAAATAGAGATAGAAAATTATATCATGAAAACTGGAGACGTTTTATCTGGTCCATTGCATCTTTCTATTCTTCCGCAACAAAATACAGAGTTGACAAATAAACAATATGTTGATACACAAATCAATGACTTAAGAGAAAAATATATAAACGATGTTTTGGTTCCACTGATGAATGAATTAAAGTTGCTAAAACTTAATGACAAATCATTAAACGAAAAATTATTAAAACTTGATAAAAAGGATAGAGAGCTAGAAGTAAATATTGCAAACTTTTTAAAAAAAATTTCAGAACAATCAAAAATTTCAATGTTACTTTCTATTAAGTTAAAATCTGCAGTCATTAAAAATAAACATCAGATAAAAATGTTAAAAGAACAATTAGAAGATGAAATAGAAAAACTTCCTGAAAGAATTAAAAAAAATTTAAAGCAGTTACAAACTACATTCCAAAAAAGTGTTGATGAATTAAGTTCTAAAATTACTCAACAAATGAAAAAGATGAATAGAATAATAAATGAAGTAAACTCGCTTAATCAAAAAGTTGATAAAATGAAAACTCTTAAAATCAATTTAGAAAATGAATAAAAGAAAAATTTACAAGAAAACTCTAAAGAAAATAAAGAACAGTTAGATTCTGTTAAAAGACAATTAGATGTTATTAAAATTAAGTTAAATGCTCTTAAAACGGCGTTGAAGATGAATCAGGAGAAAATACAAGTTAATAGAAAAGAAATTAAAGTACATCACACGTTACTTGACGCAATAGATAAAGTGCAACAGACAATTAATAAAGTTATCTCGAAGTTGTTGTCCATTCACAAACGTAAATCTTGATCGACGAAGTCTTGGGTTTCTAACCTATCGGAGCGAAGCTCCTCGAGGCTTTAGCCGATCGGACCAAAGGTCCTCAGGTTACTAACCAATCCTAAACGTAAATCTTAGCGCAAATATTAACGTAAATATTTTTTCCCAAAAGTCAAATTTAATCCTAAAAAATGCCTATAACTTATAAACACAATCTTAAACATTTTGCTTCAAATCAAAGAATTGCTCATGAACCACGTATGAATCCTGTTTATCATTATGATAATAGAGAAACAGTTCACACGGAAGGAGCTGGCATCTTCTCTGGTATTGGAAGTATCGTTAACTTTATTAAAAATAATAAAGATTTGATTACATCTGCTGCAAAAGGAGCAGCTGCTATAGGTAGTACAGCTAGTGCAATATCAAATGCTGTCAAGTCTCAAAACGAATTAAAACAACTAGAAGCTATTCGTAAACTTAGGAATGATTCCGAAGAACTAAAAAATTTAAAAAAACTTTCAGAGGAAACAAAAAATAAAATTGCTAACATAGCTGTTGGGGAAACCTTGAGGAGCGGAGCTCCGTCTGATAGTAAACATAAGAAGAAATCAGGCGTAGCCATAAAACGTTCAATTGAAGAAATAAGAGGAAATGGCGTGAGCAGCAACCTTCGGTTTAACCAGCAAAGCTGTAGCGGAGCTGGTCTAGCAAAATTCTAAAATTATGTTTTTTAGTAAAATTATTTTAGCAGAATTTTTTCTGTGTGTGAGGAAAACAAAAAGTCAAATTATTTTTTATAAAAATGTCTTCGCTTATCGAAAATAAATTTAGATTAGACGATCCTCCGTTCGTCAGTTGCAATCAAAAAAAGAATGACTATATAAGAATTGCTATGAATCCCGGATCTTCCAGTAGAGTAAATACTGGAGGTGATTTAATTTTTGAAGTTGATAATCAACAAAGTTATTTATATCTACCCGATTCATTTTTACACTGTGAATATTCTCTATATTCTGATGCCAATTTTACAACACCATTACCAGATACCGATAATATTGCACTAGAGAATAATTTCTTTCCAAAATTATTTACACAAATGCGTTTAGATGTTGCAACTCAAAATATAGAAACAATAAGTGATTCTCCAGGTGTAATTGATACAATGCTTAGATTTGTAACAATTGGTGAAAATAATAAAAAGTATGAAATCGAAGGTTGGTTTCCTGATACTAATGATAGTATAATTGTTGATGATTTAACTCACGCTGGAACAGATGCAGCAGGAATTGCGAAAGATGTAGAAAATATTGCAAAACATTTAAATAAAACAAACAATAGTGCATATAAAGAAAGACGTGAATTTAACAAGAAAAGTAAACAGACAGTAAATTGGTCATTGTCTCCATTATTCGGTTATTTAGATTATGATAAAATATCATATCAATTAAAATTTAAATTAATAATTCATCGTACAGCAAATAATGAATTAATCTTTTTTGGTAAGACTGGAAAAAAAGCATATTTAAAAATTGATAGACTTGAATGGTGGATTAAGCATATTACTCCTAGTTTAGAGATTGAAACAGCTATTGCAAAAAGATTAAATACTAACAAACCAATTCCAGTAAATTTTCTAAAGCGTACTGCTAGTTCAGTAACTTTTTCCGAATAAAGATTTAACTGGCATTTTACTAGAACTTCGAATACTCCAAGATATTTATTACTAACATTTTAAAGAAATAATTCTCCAAGTTTTGATAAGAACAACAATCTTTTTCATATTAATACAATTCGAAGTTTACAAGTTTCATTAAATCAAACCCGATATCCAATTGATCCATTAAGATTCGATGATACCAATAATCAATTTATGGAAGGATATGATTCTTATCGAAATCTTTGTATAGAATTTGGAGTTGAACCACAATTAACTCCTGGAGATTGGAGACATTTATATCCTGTTTTCTGTTTCGATTTAAGTGCACAATCTGAAGATATTATCAAGACTGGTTGTGATGTAACAATTAATATTGAAAAGAAAGATTCCACAACTTCATTGATGGCTTATGGTTTATTGCTAGAAGATGTAAAATATTCTATTGAAATTCTTAATGGAAAGATGGCTAGGATAAGTTAATTAAAATTTTTGTTAACTTAAATTTTTTTTAGTAATTAGTAATAAAATTTTTTTGTAACTAGAATAGATTAAAAATTCCTAATTTAAAATTTATTCATAACTAGAATAGATTAAAATTTTTGATAACTTAAAATTTTTTTATTAAAAATATTGCAAGCGAAAGTAATAATAATAAAACTGTTGAATTAAAATTACGTAATATTGTTGACAAAAATACCCCTAAAACTATTACGATTAGTAAAAAAAAGTATTACATAAGTAAACCAATGATAGAGAATATTCAATTACAAGAAGAAAAGAATGGCGGGATTCTCCCATTAATTCCACTAATAATAGGTGGCATAGCAGCAGCAGGAAGTGTTGCAGGTGGGACAGCTGGTATTGTCCAAGCAGTAAATAAAAATAAATCAGAGAAGGCAGCATTAGAAGAACAAAAACGTCATAATAGAGAGTTAGAGAAAGTTGCTAGGGGTGACGGAATAGTAGATAATTTTATTAGTAAATTAAAATTAGTTGATGAAGGAAAACGAGTTCTTAAAAATATTCTCCACAATGTTGATGATTTAATTGAAATTAAGGAAACTAAAGATGGTTCTGGAATATATCTAAGTCCTAGTATGATTCGGTAATAACCTGAGGTCCTTTTGTCCGATCGGTTAAAGCCTCTGAACAAAGCTCTATTAGGTAAAACATTTATTTTATCTTTTAAAATGAATTCTACAAATTCCGAAAATTTAATTAAATTAAAAATTGCTAATTTAGATTTATTAAATTATCTATTAAACAAAAATAAAAACTCAAATTGTAAAATTGATGAAGGTAACGACATACAAAAAACATTAGAAAACTTTCCTGGATTTATTTGGAGTAAATATTCAAAAGAAAAACATCTTCCTGGTCATTCATATACCGGTCCAGGAACTCGATTAGATATAAGACTAGATGAGAATAATAATCCGAAACCAGGTGAAGAACCAATAAATAGAGTAGATGCCGCAGCTTACAGGCATGATTTAGCTTATCGAAATCATGACCTAAGTTCTCGACATGCAGCTGATAAGAAGATGATTCAAGAATTAGATAGTATTCAAAATCCTACATTTAGAGAAAAAATTGAAAGAATGTTTGTTAAGAAAGCTTTACAAGCTAAAATATTATTCGGTCAGGGTATTGATCCGTCAGCAAATGAAACGACAGCAAAGCTGTCTGAGAGCAACGCTCGAACCTACGCGTCTGAAATTCACAAGGAATATAGAAGGCCTAAATATTTATTGAAAGTAAAAGTATTTAATAAAGATGATATTTGGATTGCTGATCTTATTCATATGCCGAATGAAAGGGACTACAAATACGCATTGACCGTTATAGATTTATATACACGATACGCTTGGGTAAAGCCTTTAAAAATAAAAGTGGTCTATCAGTTAAATATGCGTTTGAAGAAATCTTTAAAGAAAGTAATAGAAAGCCAAGGAAATTGTTTGTTGATAAAGGGTCGGAATTTTATAACCGAAACGTTCAGCCACTATTTGAAACTGTTTATTCAACTGAAAACGCTGGAAAAGCTGTAGTGATAGAAAGATTCAATCGGACGTTAAAAAATAAATTATTCAAGAAATTTACTGAGCAAAGAAATCAGAAATGGTTGAAGATATTACCAGGAGTTGTAGAAGAGTAGAATAATAAAGTTCATTCTGGTATTGAAGAAACTCCAAAGAATGCTTCTGACGACCCTGATTTAATCCGAAAGAAAATATTCGAGAATAATTATTCGAACGAAAATAATAATTTGAATGAGAGTAATCCAAATTTACAGAAACGTAAGCCGAAATTTAAAATTGGAGATAGAGTTAGAATATTTAAATATAAGAATAAATTTGAAAAAGGCTTCGTTGGCTATTGGACTAAAGAAATATTTGAAGTTTGTAAAATAAATCAAACTTATCCGATTACTTACGAAATCAAAGATTTAGATGATGAAGATATCAGAGGCCGATTTTATCAAAATGAATTACAACGAACTGATTTTTAATTATCATTATCATTATTATTGGAACTAACGTTTCGGGAATGAAACTCCCTTATTCAATTCCCTTATTCAATTCTAACATAATATCTAGAAATGGCACCCCTTTTTGTAATTTAAATAAAACATAAAGACATAATTGACCACAATAAGTAGTTCCCGGTTTTTGAATTTGAAATGTATTATAAGTTCCATTGCCAAGTAATTTTTTGACTTCATTTGTAGGTGGAAGTCCATAAGAGTCGAACCAATAGTTCTCAGCCTCCGGGCGGTCGAAATAGTAATTATCTCGATTTTTATTAAAGATACCTGCAGACCAATGTACTCCTTTTTCATCTGTTGTGTGAAGATTTGTTATGAAATTTACAGTTGGCTTATTTTTTAGGAATTGTAATTCAACTCTCATTAGAACATGAAAATTCTTTATTCCTAATTGATTTGCAATTTTCTTTAAATCAAAATTTGCAGTTGTTTGCGTTCCATATAATTTTAAAACTCATTTATGTTGTTCATTTTATAATAAAAAATTTCTTAAGGGACCCCTAGAAGTCAGAAGGGACCCCTAGAAGTCAGAAAGGACCCCTAGAAATTAGAAGGGAGGGGGTAGTTGAACTACGTTCATATGACATTGAAGGATACATCCCCGCGGTTTCTTCCACTGTTAAAGAAATATTATTAGTCACATGATATATTTTAAAAACCTGAAAAACGGATTTAAAAGACGTTTTTAAAAATACTAACTTTATGATTTTTTCGGTGTCCTGGAACGGTCATGATTTTAAGGGGGGTAAAAATTGTAATTTTCAAATTTGAGATTCTTAACTTTTATGATTTTCGGTGTCCTGGAACGGTCATGATTTTAAGGGCGGGTGTAAAATTGTAATTCTCAAATTTTGAGATTTTGAAAAATTTGAAAAATTGGGTATTTTTAAAAACGGTTTTTTCTTCATAACCTGAAAAAAGGTTCAAATTCATGAATTTATGTCGTTTTTAAAAAGTACCATTTTTTGTAAAAATGGTACTTTTTGAATGGACTAAATTCATTTATTTAGGTCTTAAAAACCTGAAAAAGGGTTCAAATTCATGAATTTATGTTGTTTTTAAAGATACTATTTTTTGAATTTTATTTGTCCTGGAACGGTCTTTTGCCCATTACTCATGTCAGTAATATAGAAATTTGTAAAAAAATAAAGTTTGGCTTTTTGAAACTGTATGCTCAAATAATATTTTGAACCACAGGAACGTAATCTCCGTAAAAGTCTGAATCTTATCATTTAAAATTTTTTGCTGTAGGCAGACACTTTTTTGAGTCGACATTGATTCTGAACATGCTTCTGAGCAACCAAAGCATCTCAGCATGTAGTGAAAAATTTTGTATCAAAATAAAGTTCTAATGCGTAGAATGCATTCATGCGTTCTACGAATTGATCAATTTTCAAACAGCTAAATTTTTGAATTTTTTTCTATGATTTTATACTAGCGATTTAGTGCTTCAGCAGAGATGGGCACGCTCAGGCAAATTTTTTTTTCGAAGAATATAGGGCTGTGCTCCGCGCTCCGAACTGTGCTCACAAATTATTTCATGAATGACATTTACAAGTGAGCAACTCTCTTAGCATAGAGTCTCTTAGTGAATCTATATGAGGAATTGATTCGTTCCATCGAATATCTTGAGTAATCAAGGGAATAACTGACAACGAAAGAGAAAACACATGAAGCAACAGAAAATGGGATTAGGCATTCTAATTTGCCATAATGAAAAGGGTGTGTTAAATCACATGATAAGCCGTTCAACATATTACAAATCCCAGGAAAGAATGAATTTTGCCTTCTCAAGGTTGAACAAAATGGCACCCGATATTTCCTTGATCTCGGCGATAACTGGCACGGGAGATTTCAGAGGATGAACTTTCAGATTACACTTACGGAAGAACCTCACGGCAAGGTCTTTATGCATTTCATTTAATTTAGGAATCGCAGAGCAGCTGCATTCCAAGTCACATATAATCCGATGAGGACGTTTACGCAGTCTGTCCAGCCTCCTTTTGACAAATGCAGAGTGCTCGCAAAAAACCGGAGAGGTGCACATCAATACACATGAGATTAATCCATTAAAAAATACTAATCATTCATGCTTGGAAGGAAACGGCTTAATGAGCCTGATGGTATGTAGTTTTGCGATGCTGTCAGAATAGCACTATCGAAATGATTATCCCACGTAAGTCTATCATTCAATGTCACTCCAAAGATGGTCAGGTCCGACACTAGCTGCATTCCACGGCAAGGTTCAATAAAGGAATTTTTGGTGCGTTTTATAATTACTCGTATCTTTTACACAGCATGATTGAGTCTCACATTGCTTTCGGTTATCCAAATTTCTGTCGACGATAGGGTATCAGGGTTCGGACATACTACCTTTCTCAATCAGAGTAGCGTCATCAGCAAAATTTGACAAGTTTAGCGTTTGGAGGATCAATTTTCAAGGAGGCGATAAATCGGGCAAAAAGGTAGGGTCCTAAAACGGAGCCTGTGGCACCCCAGACGATGCGCAAATGAGATGACCAGACACACTATTGATGTAGACTCTTTTACGTCGATCAGTCAGATATGAATGTATAGCCAAGCCAGAAATGCAGAGTTGAAATTATACCGAGACAAAGTTTCGATGTGTCTGCCGTATTGAAACAAATCAAATCCCTGATGGCATCACTCATAAAGTAGGGTTTCATCTAAATGCACGTGCAGTGTAACTTGCCAGTAATTATTTTTTAACTGTCTAGAGATCAGTTCGCAATAGTTATGGCACAAAACATGCGTTTGGATACTCTCAAATTATATTATATTTACATGCTCTTTATGTTGCAATCATTGACTAAGCAATTTATTCTAGACTAAATGTCGTAAACAGTCGACATGATCGACAACTAATCGGCTGGCCAGCGATGCAAAGACCGGCGTGCGTCCGGTTCCAGTCGTGCCTGTCAACATTTCTAAACTACGATCAGAAAACTTTACTAATCTTTGCGTGGAAAAATTAGTGCATTGCACTTGTGATGCAAATTTTCCGGAAAATGTTGAATCAAACTTTTCCGTGGAAAATTTTTGAAAAAATTGGAAAAGATTGGAAAATTTTGGGAAATTTTGAAAATTTTGATTTTTGTGATATAGCTCCTATATTTCGTGCGCTCAATACCGCACAACCGAGACAGACACACTAATAAAATTGGTCTAAAACTGTTGATTTCATCATTATTTCGATTAAAACGATATTGAAAAATGGAAAATTTTGAATTTTGTAATATGCTTTTACTTCCACAGCCGAGGGCAGCTAAGCTCACCAATAGAATTGGTCTAAAACAGTTGATTTGATCATTATTTCGATTAAAACGATCACAACAATGCGAATCCCGCCCACAGATTTTCGAGCATTCCTTTGCCGCCAGTGGATTGAGCTGTTGTGTTAGTAATCACACATACACCGTTTGGGATAACGTGGATCTTGCTTTACAATAGGGTTATTTTTTCATGCAATGAGAAAAATCTGGAGAAAAGTAAATCATGCACCTTATTTTGGAGTGTGCATATAGCTTGAATTAGAGATAATCTTTAATATGCAGCGTTATTTATAGTGATGCAAATTTTCCATGTTGATGAACATGTGATGATTGATAGCATACAGTTACGCAGCATTAAGCCTACATGAACGACCATATTGGAAGATGTAAAGATTGAAAACTCGTGAGATACATGTATTTGGAATCTGATGAGTACAAGAATATGATAGCCTCTATCTTCTGGCGCATGGAAATTGTCCGATATCTTCGTTGAAGACAAACTGCACATCTTCCATTTCTATTTCAGATAGTTCCAAGTCGATTTCAGATCTCTCCAAATGAATTTCAGACATTTCCAGATGAATTTAAGATTCTCCAAATGAATTCAAGATATTTACAAAGCAGAGTTTCCGACAGATATCTGAAATTTAATTAGAGAAATCTGAAGTCCATATCTTTCGTCTTGAAATTCACTTGGAAAGATCTGGAATTATAGACATGAAAAAGGTGCAGTTGGTTCCAAAAGTTAACATGCCGTATTAGAGAAGTTTTCGGTCTTTGAATATTACATATTCAAACGTTTACAATAAGTCTCCAAAACAATGATTTAAGGCAAAAACGTCAATCACCGAAAAAAAATTTCACGGAAAATTTTCCATTTGCATCACTACACTGCAATACATTTATCTATGTTCGCAATTTAAAGATTAAAGAAATCTAGGATGAATTCGTGAATATGAAGTTGATGGGTTACGGAGACTGATCGTAGTTAAGTGAATCATAAAATCATGCCGATGAAAATTGAATTAAAGACTTTAAATTTCAACCAAAAAAACACAATATAAGATCTCAACTTTTCCATGAAGACTTGCATTATGGGCCATAAAGCTGTTAATGAAATTTCCTTGACAATCAGCTTAATTTTCGCATTATTAAGATCCCTGTTTGAAAATGCTCCTTTTGATATCTAACAAGCTCCATACTATTTAGACAGAGAGGTTTCAAATCGCTAGTATATAAACACAGGAATAATTTGCAAAGTTTGGCTTCTTGAGAAGTGATCAAATATTTTTAGACCGCATGAACGTAATCTACGCCGAAAACTGAATCCTCTGATATAATGTTTTCTCTGTATGCTCACGTTTCTATCATTGCTGAACATCTTTCATAGCTCACAGCCACCGATTTGTTGAAACTCTATCGAACATGATTGATGCAAACTCTTGTGTTTTATTCACTTGCAGGTACATGTACATTTAATACGCACAACTTTCAAATGTGTGTCTATCCTAGAATTTTTGTTGGCCAATAAGTTTGGAATATCACTTGACTATGACTATAATATTGACTATATCCGATACTAAGAAACATTCGTTTAATGTCCTTTTACAGCTTCTGCTATTTTCTGCATTATCAAACATTTGACTTCATGAATGTTCCACTAACTGACTTTTAGATTTATTGATGATGCGCATAGGCTACTACTAGCGCTTACTGTGCTTGACCCTTGGACTACCTTGGCACCAATGAGCGTAGATAAAATTTATCACACTTTCTTGAGATTTTGATTTTATTGATAATCATTCATCTAAATTGATTTTCGTGACTTAAATCTTGTGTGAATGTACGAGTATAGTCATGAACTGCAACGCCTAGTCCAGAAATAAATGAATAAATATTTATCTAGCCTGCACGCTATTTGTCAAAAGATGACTGCGTCATGGAGAGAATTTTTTGATCATGTCAAGGAGGACAAACGTGTGATAAAGTCATCACATTTGATTTTGACTTTTAATAGTCTTCAAGAATTTTAGTTTTAACGTGTATGCTAGTGTTCACACAGAAAGTGCATTAATGGTGCTCTTTATTAATCAGCTGAATATGTCAGAAATCAGTGCATTCACTGCGCAAGCTAACAACCAGAGCTGGAAAAATTCCACTGAAATTTTTTAATTCCAATTCCAATTCCGGAGCAGAAATTTCAATTCCAAATCCAATTCCAATTCCAGTCGAAACAGTTCAATTCAATTCCAATTCCATAATAAGATTCAATTCCGATAATTGCAAGTCGCGTATAGTGTATTATGTTAATGCATCTAACGTTTGTTGGTTTCAATCTAACCCATGTCCCCTTATCCTATCCTCGTTGTTCCTGTGTGCCGTTCCCTGCGTCGTTCCTATGTGCGTTTTCATGTTTACAGTTCATATTTCTTGTGTACATGTATATATGTAACCGGTCAGCCCACGCCATTTTCGTTTCGTAAACGAGATATTCAATATCTCGCGAAAAAAAGAAAAAAGAAAGTTAACGGTCAGCAAAGAATCAAACGCTGAGAGAGAGAGAGATGAGATGCGAATAAATCTACTAATAAATTGACAGAAGAAAGAAATTCAGTGTGCGAATAACGTGATTGTTAATGAAAGAAAAAACGACGATAAAAATGATATCATGAAATTTGATTAACGGTCTATGTTAAAAAAGGAGATTAAAAATTCCGTGATAAGAACAAAATGTGGTCGGGTCGAAAGCTAGCGAGCAGAGATTAAAGGAAACTTTTTCAATTTTCAAAAGAAAATGGTTTTATCGTCACGTCTCAAAAATTTGTATAAATTAGAAACGATGAGAAATTGACACAACAACAACACATACGACATCTTCAGTAGCTGTTAGAAGAACTCCGGGCTCTCGCGGTGTAACATAACTACAGAAGTAGCAACAACAACTGCCTGCCAGCGAACAACAACACAGCAGCGTATGCGGCAACACATCAGCGAGCGCGATTGAAGATTGACGGTATGTGACACTGATATTTATGATATTATTTTGGTATAAGTGAGTCCGATCGAATTAAAGTGAATTCAACATTAAGAAGTGAACTGTAAGTGTAAAGTTTTTCTTTTATCGTTGCGCATCGTGTCTATATAACTATAGTCTTTGAAATTGATATTGTCAATTGTTGTGATTGGAAGTTGAATTGTAATTGTAGTTGAATTGTAATGAGTTGTTCATGTAATTGATTAATTAATTATTAGAATAATCTGTTGACACTGTCTATATTATGATTTGAACTGACAGGGTTGCTGCCCTTTAATGCAGCGTTAATTTTCCTCTTTCCAAACCAATTGTTTTTCGTGTGCATAACAATTAAGTTAATCTCCAAATTTTGTGTTTATCAATAATAATAATTTAATATAATAATAATAATCTTTGCGCTGTCAAGACCTAAACTCAACAATTGCTTTATTTTGATTAATTATCTTACTTGACAAATAACTAAATAACAGATTAAACAAAGATGATTGTCTTTTCATTGTCTGCTTAATCGCTGAAATAGCATTGTCCGGGGCTGTAGGCCCATCGAAGTCACAAAAATATCCTTTATTCAGCAATAGAATAAAGCTACCCCTGTCGATCTATCTCTCTCTTATCTCTGCATGCAGTTAACACAACGGCCGAGTACTGTGATATCAATTTTTGTACAAATAGATTTATCACAGGTCTATCGAAAAAGTGGAATTGAGGTTCATCAAGGTCAATTCCAATTCCAATTCCAGTAGATTTAAATATCGTCGATTCCAATTCCAATTCCGACTTTTCCAACTCTGCTAACAACAATCATTTGCCCGGTCATCCGCCCACATCATGAAACAGATGCTGTAGAGGCTTGGAAATGGAGCATAGTGTACGGTGTTACTCGATTTGCACGACCTGAGGGCTTGCATACTCAAGTCACATCCCTCATGGAACAATTTCATCGGTCGACTTCGAGCGTTATACATTCCCGAAGCTAGGGCGGCATGCTACGGCAGAGAAAGTGCATAAGGTGACAGAGAAGCCACGATACTGAAAACTTGTCAAGAAACTGCAGTATGTTAGAATTTGCAATTAAACTTAGATTTATAAGCATTGTTGTTAAATGTATCGCAATTTGAATTGAAAGAATAAGTGTTTTGAATACATGAGCTCAGTTTCTGGCAAGCATGTTCACGCTATCTGTGAAAAATTTTTTGAATAAAAAGAGCTTGCTTAAGATGTAGTTTCATTGAATCAAATTTTGAAAATTCTTTGATGCATTATGAAAATGTGCATATATGAAAATGTGCATTATAAAATTTAGCTTGTATATAATTCAAATTGAAACAAAGAATGCTGATATAATCAAAACTAAGGTAACAAATTCATCACTGCTTGGTAGTTCCAAAATGTACCAGACCTTGGTAGTCCGAGGGTTCAATAATCTATCCTCTGCCGATTCATTGTTTCTGTCGCGAAGAGAGTGATTATATCCTAAATTCTTTCACATGGCATTGGCTCCGATGTGATTTGGGCTACTACCTGAAATTAGATGCCCCTAGCATTTGCCCGAAGAGGGTTGCAAGCATTTCCTCTCTATAACTATGGCATTAGTTTAGATAGGAAAGGGGTACCCAGCAACTCCTTTAATATCCCTTGCATAACATTGGCTTAAAAGGAGATTGAAGAAGACTTTTATTCACCTTTTCAGATCTGAAAAAGGTGTACCCAGCATATCCTATATTTCTTGTATATCGTAAGTTCAGATGTGAAGAGGCTCCCATGTCCTATGATTTTTTAGTGTCAGGTCTGATAAAAGGGTGACATGACTATGTTCTACGACTGTCGGTTCTGAAGTGAGCAGGGCATCCTATATATTTGTGAGAAGCGCTGCCAGCTTCGTCAAGCCATCAAAGGTTGGGCAGGGATGACAACCACCCTCGCACCCTCATGGGATGAATCGACTCACCGCTTTTGTTTTTGATGAATGATTGCACACAAAGCTCCCATACAACTTAGCAGGGCCTATGAATTGCGGAGCATATGCAAGATTGAATCTTAGGATTGAATGGAATTCTGGGATGTTCAAAACCACTTCCTCTTGAGCATTTTTAAACGGTGGGAGGGATAGGCCCTTGACGCCTGGCATCGGCACCTATGCCTATATTGTCCGAAGGTCCATCGCCCCCCCCTTAAAAATCCTGCCGACGTCCCTGGCCTCGCAATTCGAATAAGGCTCCTCGATGACTGATATGGAGGGGTGTAGAATGGCGTGACGTTTGAGTGCATTGATGCCAGTTGTGAATTCTGGAGTCAAATGCTTTTCTAAAGTCGATAAACAATACGGAAAGGGGAATTTTGTATTCTGGTGCTCGTTCTATCAGTTGTGTGACAACGTGAATATGATCCATGGTCGAGAATCCTTTCGTAGAGCCAGCTTGTTCTCTTCTACTTCCTTCTGTTAACTTCGAGTTGATGCGATTGAGGATGACGCGGGAGAAGAGTTTGGCCTTCTGTTGTTACATGAGACAGCTGGAACGATAGTTGTTACTGCTGTCTTTGTGCCCATTTTTGAATAGAGGAAGCATTGCACTTTTCTTCTAAGAAAGTGGGATAGTCCGATTTTGTAGGATTGTATTGAAATGTTGGGAGATGAGCTCGCACACCTTCTGGGGGGCTTCTTTGAGGATCTCAATGGCTATCCTATCTTGGCCTGGTGTTTTTCCGCTGTCTATTTTCTTGATACAAACTTTTATTTCGTCAGCTATAAAGTCTGGGACGTCTTCAGGTGTGTAACCTGTTACGGAGCTGACGCTATGGTTTGAGGCAAACAATTGTGAGTAGAACCTTGATATGATCTCACTTTTCTCCTTGGCGTTGTATTGGACTGTTTCTGAATCGTCTTTCAGTCCTGTAGTGGCATCTTTATGTAATGAGGTTGCCTTTCTTGATCGACCTCATGTTCAGGGCAGCCTCGATTGCTTTCTTTTCGTTGAACTTTTGGTAGTCAGCTCGAATTTTCTTTCCGAGGATCTAGCTTATAAATCTGACGTCTTCTCCATTTTCGATCTTACGCTTCCTTTCTTCTATAATGTCAAGGGTTTCTGTTCTCAACCTTGTTCTTCGTGCTGGATTCACTTTGATATCTTGAGCATTTTCCGTCACTTGTTTTAAAATATTGCTGAGACTATCATAGTCTCCCGTACTGACCATTTTCCAATCTTCGTAGGAAACAGCATGGATGGCTTTTCGTGCGTTGTCGAGTTGATGACCTTCGCTACAGCGTGTTTTTGGGTCCTCTTTGCGAATTTCATGCTATAGCTTTGCAATTGATCACATATCTTCTCTTGTTTGTTAGAATATAATCAATCTGATGGTGAATTCGTTTGGGACTTTCCCATGTCGACACTCGTCGATTTCCTTGTTTGAACATTGTGTTGGCGATGCTTGATCTGTTGTATTCAGCGAAATCCATCAGTCTTTGTCCTCTTTCATTTCTGTTATTCAATCCATATTGTCCAACACCGCTTTCTCCTGGTTGTTTTCTTACAATGCGGGCGTTGAAGTCTCCGAGATCATTATTATCCTTTATACAATTTTATAAATATAAATCTATGAATCACATCATGATGATTTATTAAATCATACTATCTTTCATCATTTTGTCCATCAGTTGGTATCAGGGAAGTGATCTGAAGCATGGAAGCTATTCCTCAACCTATTTATTTAAATAAGCATGCATAATAGAATATGTTATGCCATAGAAATCGAATATGCAGGAGTAAAAATCGAAAGCTATGTAAATACTAATTAATGTATTTACATTAATGAACCGCTGAAGATGATCTTGAAAGAAGAATGAAACATGTCCGGTCAAAGCATTTGTTCTTTCTTTTAAATATGAGAAGCCTGGGCACACTTTGCGTGAATGTAATCAATTCGACCCTTGACCCAGTTACCAAACAGCGAGTAAAGGAAGTGGTGAAGAAAGGAGACTTCAAATTAAATCGAGCCGAATATCGCGTAACTTTTCTCAAAGAATGTCAACGAAGGCAGGTGATCCCAAAGATTTTACAGATGAAAGTACCAAAGCCCCTGAAAGAATCAAAGCAAGGTATCAGAAGATCTCAAAAAGCGGCTTTAAGGAAACAAATTGGTGAGACTTTACATAACCTTAGTAACATTAAGACTTCCTTCAGTCAGACAGTATCTTCTATGAGTGATTCTAAGCGTCATATTGCCAAATCTGTCATGAACCAGACATTATTAAAGTCTAAAAAGCGTATACAAGCTACTCATACCAAAAAACTTAACAGCCTCGAGAAAAGGCAAAGTGCGGTCATTCCTCCTAGTCAGCGCAAGGCTGAGTTTTGTCAGTCTGTTATGAATATTTCGTCAGCTAATCTAACTAAAGATCAGCTGGAGAATTTGCAACAAGGTACTTCTATGTGCCTTCCTCATAGTTCGGTGAGGTTAGCCGAGGAAAAAGCTGAAGCTGAGTCTGTAGTTGCTCGTCTAAAAATGAAAGATGAGTCTTGTCACTGATGAAGTTCTTTCTAAATTGAAAGAATGCTTCAGAGCTTACTTCAAAAGACACAAAGTGTCTAACCACTGGAAGAGTATTATAAAAACTGTTCGCAAATTAGCTTCAAAAATGGATATTATCGTATTGAAATTTGACAAAGGAAACGGTTTACTTATTGACGACAAAGAAAATTTTGTTCGCAAATTGAATGATATTTTGAAAGACGAGTCAAAGTTCAAATCGTATGTTTACGACAAACGGGCTAAGAAAGACCCCTTTATCTTAGAGGAAGATCGCTTCAATAAAAAATTGCAAGCTCTGAAATCGAAAAAGTTGATAAGTGATGAGTTGTTTCAAATGATAAAATCTAATGGATCTCAGCCATCCAGACTTTATGGGCTGCCGAAGGTCCACAAGAGCATGAGTGACATATCGCCCGATTCTTAACATGAGAAATTCGTATACGTCTAAATTAGCCCAATGGCTTGATTCGGTTTTGAAAAAAAATATTCCTCAGCGTTTTGTGCTGAAAGATACTTTTCATCTTGTTGAGAAATTAAAAGAATTCACAAACGAAAATCCGAATGCTAGCTATCGTGCTTGTAGCTACGATGTTTCGAGTCTCTCTACCAACATTCCGGTAAGAAGAACCATTGATCATGTCTTGTCCATGATAGATTTCGGCAATTTTTCTATCAAACGTGAAGCCCTTAAAGCTTTACTTGAACTGGCCTGCACCAAAATTCTTTTTACCTTTGATAAAAAACTTTACAATCAGGTGGATGGCATGGCGATGGGATCTAGTTTGGGTCGCACCATGGCCGCGTTTACTATGGGCATGATCGAAGCGAAGTTTGATAACTACCAGGGGCAGCCTCCCAAATTTTATGGGAGATATGTGGACGATTGTTTGGCCATTTTTGATAATGATGACCAAGCAAGCTGTTTTTTGAATTTTTTGAACTCGCTTGATGATAGCATCAAGTTTACCATGGAAACAAGTAAAGACGATCGGATCGTCTTCTTGGATACAAAAATTTGCTGCAATTCTGGTATCGATATTGATTTTCACATCAAACCTACCAACAGTGGCATCTATAGTAGTAGTAAAACGGCGAACACCCAAACTGCGCCCCCCTGTCAGACTAGGGCGGTCGGCCTAGTCCGACACCTAGTTGCTTCGAGTCCGACTCCCCCCTGTCAGACTAAGGCGGCCGCCCTAGTCCGACACCTAGTTGCTTCGAGTCCGACTCCCCCCCTCTGGAACGTCAGAGGTTGGAGTTGCCAGAGGTTGTTCGTGGTGCGCTCTCCAAGCTGTCGTGGTGTGCCGGCCAGGCTGGCGTGGTGTGCCGGCCAGATTGGAATGGTGGAATTTCGGTGCGAGACCACTCCCATCGTGTTTCTCGTCAAAAGTTGGGTCAACAACATTTTTCCACCCCCCCCCTCGGCAGCGATCTTCCAATTTTGGTTCTAGTGGATGGATTTTGTCTTATAGATACTCATTTGAAAGAGGAGAAAAAACTGCACAATGACATTTTTGTTGCGAGTCAATCGGATCAGCCGTTCTAAAGTTAGAGCTAAGTGTCGAATTTCGACCTGGGACCCTGACCAAAGTTTGTTTCATCAAATTTCTCCGAACGGTAGGGGGGAGGGGGGTATCAGTGAAAAGTGATGAAAAAAGTTTTGGTAAGGGTCCCAGATTGAAATTCGGAAGTTTAAAATTTTTCAAAATTTTCACCACACTGGAGCTCCCACACTTGTGGCATGTTACATGGCCATGTGCTGAGCCACCCACTTCCCGTGGTCACATGAGAATGGTTATATGTTATAATATATATATAGGTTATATATTACATTGTTTTAATAGGTCATATGGTTATATGATAGAGCATGATGAGACGAATCGTTTGCAACAAACCGCATGTCGCTACGATCAATACTTTCGGAGATAGCGCCATTTTAAATTTTCTTCTCTGACTATATAAGGCGCTGCAACCTAAGTTCTCATCACTTCATCGAAAGACGAGGTAAGCGACGGTCGTCGCTCTGAGCTCCCGATATCGGGATTTCACATGACTCTATCTTTTGAAGTATGCAAGCTATCTTCTTACTTCAAAGTTTGTGTGATAGAGTTTGATAGTGTCTTTACTACTGATAAAAAATTTTAAAAGTAGTATGAGTAGTATAATGCCGAATTTTTTAAAAATTCTTAATTTTCAGTTTTTTCAAAGTTTTAACATGTAGTCTGAGGTTTTCAAGTATGCTGAGGTCAAATCTGCTATCAGATTTCAAATTTGACTAAGTCTAAGACAGCTTTGAGGGGCTAGATCCCAGCTACTGATCACTACCTTTGACTCGGCGTTGCTGTTACCACTTCGGGGCAATGACAATGATGTCTTAAGCTGTAAATAGCGGGGAAGATCTTTCACTTCCCTAGTGATCGGTACAAGGCCTTCGGGCTGTAGACGGGATCGAGTGTCACTCACTATACTCAAATCTATAATTCGTCACTAAGTGTAATGCTTTAGGAATATGACTGTACTACATGATTCCAAACTTATACAAATTTCATTATCTTGCAGTTAGCCATGGCAAACGACAAGAACCACAAGTTCCATGTAAAAATGTGTGTATGTGGGCGAATCAATCGCAGTGCGGACGCCAAGGCCCATGTCAAGAAGGCGGGCACCGACCACATGATTATCCTGAGTAGGGTTGCGTGTGTGAAGTGTAAGGTGTTGAAGGGGGTTGAGGATGAGGTGAAGTTTTACCGAGTGCATGCTGATTGTATTGGAGGTTTGGTGAATGACCATCGATTCACCAAGTTGATTGTTGAAGAGAGGGAGCGAATGTTGAAGATAGAGCGAGACGCCAAGGTGGAGAATGTTGTGGAGAATGATGAGGTGGAGAAAGCTGTTGCTTCGTTGGAGGCTGAGATTCAGCGGAAGAGAGTGCTTGAAAGTGATGATAAGGATGATGTGGATTTAGATAGGGAGCGTGTGAGGAAGCGTGTGAGGAAAGAGAGCTCTTCTTCCTCGGAGGTGTCCAACATAGTTGTTGAGGACCCCCCGCAGAGCTCATCTTCCCCAAAAGTGAAGGGTGGTGGGATTTGCGTGCAGTCGGCGAGGTGATGAAGGATTTGGAAACGAAGCATGTGTCGCAGCAGACGGCACATGCTTTGTTGGTGAATAAATATGAAAGTTTGAAGAAGGTGAAAGACGAAGTCGTGAATGAGTTGGATGAGTTGAAAAAGAAGGATCTGAAGTCGAAGGAGGTAGCGGATGAGAATATCCGAATGAGGCGTAATGTGACAGATTTGAAGATGAAGACGCGAGAGTTGGAAGAGAAGAATGATGACTGTGAGAAGAGGGCGAGTGCTGCAGAGAGAGGAATGAGAGATGCAGAAGCAAAGTTTGAGGATATGATGAAGGAGATGACTGTGTTGAGAGCGAGGAATGTTGAGTTGGAGAGGAATGTGGCTCGGCGGGGTGATGAGAGACAGGCGTTTGAGAAGTTGGAGCGCATGAGGGATTAGTGGAATCGTTTGAATGAGGATAGGTTGTTTGAGTTTCACATCTCTATTCGGGATAATCATCTGGACGGTCAGGTCATTGTGAATAAAGACCTAGATGACTCAATCATATGCTATAACGGACACCCCCAGAAGAAATGCCTACACGCCACACTCCGAATGCGTGGGCACGTGACCGCCTTTTCTGTTAGGAAGCGCGCGAAACTGCCTAAGGATGTCTAACTCGGTAAGTGAAACGCAAATGAGATAGTATATCCTATTGTAACACATGTCATTTTCATTGCAGATTTTTCCCCTTGCCTTCAGTCCCGAGAATGAACCAACGGCTCTCATAAGGGCCACGAAGGGGCAAGACATGATAGAACCTCCTCGCGGTTTGCCCTGGGCAGTCTTCAGACTGGCGAATACTATCATTAAGTTGAATCTGCTATCACTCAACTTGAACGTTGCAAATGAAGTTCGGTGTAATACTTCCTTTCGACGGGCGTTCCTGTAAAGGGCGGCGGTGAAACCCGTAGCTATGCATACCGCATGGGACATTCGGCAATGGTCAATCTTGTTAAACCTCTCTGCGTCATGTTTGCAAGTGGTTGCCTCTGTCTCAACGTAGTATGCATTCGCGCCAGGGCGACATTTAGACAGCTGTCGAAGGTTGCCTTATAAACTTTCCATTGCATACGTTATGAGAACCATGAGTTCTACCTGTCTCTATCAATGAGACGAATGATGAATGGAATGAAATGGGAGGACACTCACACGCTACATGCAACATAACACACTTCTCTCTTCCGTAGTCTACCAAGCTCTTTATACATGGATCGCAGTCGATTGCTATCCCAGAATCATGCAAGCTATCTTAATTTTAAATGTGACTAACACTATTGCATCTACCATTATCACCCATATGAAATGTTATAAGATTTGCAAGTTAAACTAAGCGTGCTACTATTTCCAAATGAAAAAGTATACATGGTTAAATCATCCACTTAAGCCCCATTCAAGCAAGTCAGTATGAAAGCAAAGATAATACGAAATAAAAATTTATTATGGCATGTATTTCAAAAGGTCTTCATCGTCAATATCGTCCCAGAGTCTGACTTCACACAGATCACAAAAACAGTTCACTTGCTTCAATCGCTCTTCCACCGCGAGCCTCACTTTATCGATGTATTCCCACTCCGCCATAGTTCGTGGCTGGGAATTAGGGGTGTACCATTCCCATAATTGATGTAGGAATTTGGTGCTGGTGATCTCCAACACATCATCAGTATCGTACTGCAGATACTTCCACCTCACGCCTGTTAAGTCGGGACACTCCTTCTCACATACACTCTCCTCTTCGTCGTCCGCTGGTAATGTCAACTTTCTAATGTTGTCGAGTCGGTACACCTTCTCTACCTTCCCCTTCGTTGGACGTTTGGTGCAACAAGCGTCTTTGATGATGAGCATGGAGAAGAGAACTCCAATGTAGTGTTCGGTGTTTTTGGAGGGCTTGTCATGTTGACTGTGGATAATAACTTTGAAATGTTTCCTAATTCTTAAGTATAAACAAACAACCAATCAGAATGAACAGCCAATGAATGATGAGTATGAGACGTATAAGTGAACCGTTGTCTAGCGAATTCTGTTATTATTTGAGGCGTACAAGTGAACTGCTCTCTAGTGAATTCCAAATTTGAGACGTATTATTTGAGTGAAGTCTCTATCCTTTTGAAGTATCAACCTTAAACATAATTTCCTTGAAATGGTAAGTTGAAGATTTCCTCTCTCATCTCCCTCAAACGTGTGGCTAATAGCATCTTCCTCAATTTCAGGCATCAACTTCATCACCAAAGCCCTCCCTTCTCGACCAAAGTTTAGAGCTGTTGAGTGAAGGTAGGTTGTAACAATACACTGAGACTTTAACAGAGATGATAGAATGATTTCTCTTTCAGGTGATACCAGTCCCATCTCGAGCGAGTCGGATAACAACAGCGACTCCATGTCAACATTGTCGCGGGAATGCAACGATCGGGAATGTGCTGGCTGTAGACACATCTTCACGAGGAAGCGCAATCTCATCCAACACATCAAGCGAGGTGTTTGTAGACCTAAGTCAGCATCAATCTCCGAAGGTGGGCATGATTCTGTTGACGATGTCTCATTTTCTTGCGATTTATGCATTCAGTCTTTTGAGTCACGTTTTGAAGTATCTTCACATAGACTTCGACATACACACACTGACGATAGTTATACTAACAGCACCTCCTCTATCCGACTCTCTGAAGTGTCGATAAATAATTTAGTGAGGAACTACCAGATGGAATCCTCAGAAACCATTACTGACTTTGAAGAATGGTTTCATCAAAATTCATCTTTGATTGGTGCGCTCTCCAACAATTTAGTCAATTTTAGAATGAAGGCGCTCATCCATCTCAAAATAAAATATGCAAAAATCGACCACCATACTGGTCAAATAGTAGAGAGGTTGGAGTTTCACATACCCTCCTCTCCTGCAACCGAAGTTGTAGACTGCGAGTCTTGGATAAATTTTCATATCCAAGGGTTAAAGTCAAACATACATAAATTTAACGAGCGTGATAGTGGTCTCGTTTTTGATGGTATTGAGACCGCCGTGATTAAAATCACTTTATTAGAGAACTACTCTGGACGAGGCTCCTTTAAACTTCCGAAAAATTCAAAAAATAAAACAGCAGTCATTTCTGTAGATTGCGAATCGCAATGTTTTAAGTATGCCGTCCTCTCCATTCTCCACTATAATGATGTACAGAATAACCGATACCGTAAGAGTAAGTATCAACAGTGGGAGAATGAATTAAAGTTTGATATGAAAATTAAAGATATAGAAAAATTTGAAAAATTGAACAACATGAAAATAATTCTCCATGTTTGGGAAAAGGGATTGAAGGGTGTCCGCTGCAACTCGCGTTCGAGTTGTTATGACCACGTTGTCAACCTTTTATCAGTAAGACAGGATGATAGTGAGGAATGGCACTGCTGCGGTATTCCCAAAATTTCTCGCTTATACCACCACTTAAGAAATTCTAGCTCATCAGAGATTTATTGCTGTGACAGATGCATTCGCAACTTTAGGAGTAAAAATAAATTTGAAACTCATTACGAATGGTGTAAGCGAGGTAAACTACAAATGGAGCGCATGCCCAAAGATAAGGAGTTTTCATATAGAGAGAATGGCGATGAACTAAGTCCTCTTCTGTCATCTATGCTGACATCGAATGCTATATCGATGATAACACCCATCGAGCAGCAGCCATTTCCTGCTATGAAGTATGGCATGACCATTTCCAAAATAGAAAAAATAAAATGCACGTCTGGCAAGGTGAGGATTGTATTTACTAATTCCTACAATTCCTCGAACAGGCTGTAAAATTTCAACAAAAGTATGATGGTGAACTCTATCGCAGATCATTGCATATGACAGCAGATGATCAAGCAAAATTTGATAGTTGCAACGTTTGCCTCAAATGTAGTAAAGCATTTGATGATGAGAAGATTAAGAAAGTGCGCGACCATGATCACATCACTGGTAAATTTAGAAACGCACTATGTTCAAAATGCAATTTTTCATTTAGGATGAAACGGCGTACATTACCCGTCATTTTCCATAATTTCAAGGGCTACGAGAGCCATATGATAATAAAAGGAGGTTTAGGTCAAATGAAAGTGTGGAAGTTTGATGTAATAGCACAAACGAGAGAGAAGTTTATGGCCATGACAGCAAAAGGGCCTGTCGATAAAACTAAAGAAAATAAGACGGTCAATTTTGATATAAAATTTTTAGATTCCTACCAATTTATGACTGCATCACTGGCCTCTCTCGTACAAAATCTAAAGTCTCTTCCACTAACACAAAATCTTAAGAAACAATATCCAAATCTAACCGATGAAGTCATCACACGGAAAGGAGTCTTTCCATATGCATATTTTGATGCGATTAGTAAACTCGGCGAGACTTCTCTTCCACCCATAGATAAATTTAAAAATGATTTGACCGGCGCAGAATGTAAGACCGAAGATTATGATCATGCACAAGATGCATGGATAAAATTTGACTGCCATACATTTGGCGAATATATGATTGCCTATCTTAAGTTAGATGTATTTTTGCTGGCTGATGTATTTCAGGAGTTTCGACGAGTGGCATTAGAAGAAGACAAGTTAGATCCCGTCCACTTTGTCAGTCTGCCAGCCATGTCATTTAAGTCTGCTTTTAAAATGACTGGTGAGACCATTCATCTCTTACAAGATCCCGAGATGTATAATTTATTTGAGCGAGGAATTCGCGGTGGTCTCACATTTGTAAATAAACATAGGTAAAAATCAAAAATAGTAGGCGATGATCAGACTCATCTTAAGTATTATGACCAAAACAATTTATATGGTAGTTCACTATCCAAACCACTCCCTCAGTCTGAGTTTAGCTGGTTAGATGATAGTGAAATTCAGTATCTCTCCAACCCTTCTAACATACTAGCAATTCCAGATGAAGGCGATTGGGGACATTATTTTGAGATAGATCTAATCTATCCAAATAATATTAAACATAAAACCGTAGATTTTCCACTCGCACCCGAATCAGGTGAAGTGACCAAAGATATGTTTTCCGACTTTATGAAACAATTTAATAAAGATTTAGAATCATGCGGTCAACCCGACTATAAGCCTTGCCGCAAACTTTTACTCACCCAATATGATAAGGAAAACTATCTAGTTTACTCTAGCATCTTAAAATTTTATTTAGAAATGGGCATGATTTTAAAAAGAGTTCACCGCATTATTAAATTTAGACAGAAAGCCTTCCTCAAACCATATATTGATAGTAACAGCCAGAAACGTGCACTAGCCCAAAATAATTTTGAAAAAGATTTTTATAAGTATAAGAATAATAGTCTATTTGGTAAGACGATGGAGGATGTTAGAAAACGTGTAAGCTATAAACTAGTCAATGATGTTAAAAAATTTAAGAAACTGGTCTCATCACCTCTATTCATCGATAGAGACATTATCGGTGAGGACCTTGTAGGTGTTAAAATGATAAAATCTGAAGTTGAGTTGTGCAATCCCATCTATATTTTGCCAAGCTGTACTAGATTACTCTAAGCTTGAAATGCACCAACTTTTTTATAAAATACTAAAACCATGTCCTCTCGTAAAAGAGGTTCGTTTGTTGGGTGGTGATACAGATAGTTTCTTTTTAGGTATTACCACTCAAAAAGATTTAAATTTCAATGAAGTAGGAAAATCTTTGGAAAGATATTTTGATACATCAAATTATCCTACTGATCACCCACTCTACTCCATCAAAAATAAGGCAAAACTTGGCTGCTTTAAGGATGAGACAGCAGGGAAGGAAATGGATGAAATGATTCTCCTCCGCCCAAAAATGTACAGTATGAAATTAAAGGATAGCGACGATAGTATTAAGTGCGCTAAAGGCATATCAAGATCATTGGTCTCTAACATGAAACATAAAAATTTCAGGGAAGCCTATAGAAATAAAAATATAACGTTTGTCAATATGACAATCTTAAAATCTAAGTCGCATGAGATCAAAAGTCATACTTTTAGGAAAAGGGCGCTTTCAGCATGGGATGATAAGAGGTGCTGGTTAGAACATAACATGTCTCTTCCACATGGACATCCTGATACAGAAATACCACCACCCAAAAGAATTAAACTCACACTACCACATTCAGGAGACGTCTTAGCATAATCATCCTTAACTTAGTATTTTCATGTTGATTTCTGTAGATAAACATTGTTGTTTTATGTATCGCATTAGATCGTTTCTTCCTTGTGAATATGTGTCCACATCTGTACATTCCCCATGTGAAGACTTTCCCGCTGAAAGACATTTTTTCCTACCCCTGTATATTTCCTCAGTTTACGAAGTAAAAAGACTTTTGTATATAACAATGTCTATTGAAGTGCGCTCATGTACATATTTTCAATGAATGTTGTATAAATTTCTATCACTTCACACCTGTATATATTTCAATAAATGTTGTATAAAGACTTCACTTTGTTTTCAGAAACACTAACGTTATGAGGGATTTAGTATCTTTCACATGGATGGACTCTTGTAAACCATTGATAATTTTGATAGCAATAGAGGGTATCATTTGTTTGACGACGGGATGATAGAAAATAGGTTCAAACATCTTCTCGACTATTCCATATGAAGCGTTTTTATAATGAATGAAATCACGTAAAATGTATTCTTTTTTCTCACCAAAAGAAATAGGCGTAATCAGATCACTTTGAATGTAAAGGTGTTGTTCATGTTTATCAAGTGTCATTGGTGTTTCTACACCATTCGTGCGTGTAGCAGTAAACACAGTTTGTAGCGATGAAAAACCAAAGAGTTTTATTAAATTTTCACTCAATTGACAGTGAATGTCATCGCCCAGTTTCAGAACAACACTTTGATTTTCAATCAAAAATGAAATGTGATGTGCTTTTGCATCATATTTACTTTTCAACACTTTCTTTATCTTATTTTGTATGTATGGATTCAATACATGAATAAAGTTTTCAACTGTATTATACTGAATTGTACATACAATTGTATAGATGCTCATTTTATATTCTTGATAAGATTGGCAAATTTTCTTGATGCGATCACCATAGATGTCTACCCACCACTCATCACCAACTGATTCATCTTTAATGCAATATTCATGACTAGCCCAAACCGTACCGCGTCCAATAACAGGTGATGGATGCCTCACAATTTGACGCAAGTTAGCAGAGAAATAAACAGTAAGTTTGTCATTATTTTTCACAATGACCAGTTTTCCTTTTTCTGACTTGACTTTCTCTCCATACTTTTTACCTACAGTCTCATTCCATTTCTTGACTAACTCATCAAGTGTTTGACTCCACGTTTCTTTAAAATGATGCGTTCTTCACGTTCTACAACATCTTCATCAAATATCTTAAATCTATAATGAGATTTATTTATTTGATCTGAATAAACTTGTGCAACATTTGCGATAGACATCGATGTAAGATGTAGACCATGACCAAAACCAAGATGTGGATAGAATTCATTGTCCAATCTCAGGGTAAGACCTTTCGTAAAAGAGTCAAAACGATAAAAACGTCCTCCTTGCCAATGATAGATACTGAACTAATAAACTCTCTGACCCTTATTTTTCATAATAGAGGCATTACCACTATTGAATGCCTTAACAATTTTCCCCATATCTGATGAACCATAATAATCTGAGTCTATCTGAATCCATTCATAATTCCACTTTCCGTCTGATGTTAAATTGTATGGAAACTTGAATGCATGACTCATCGTTATTTCATCATAGATGCGGGTAGTCAATGTCATTTCTTCCACATCATTCACATTCTGAATATTGCTATCATAGCAAATACTAGAAACGCCAACCTCCGATTCTCCTTCTAAATGTAGTGGGCGATTTAATTCTACTCGATAGTCTAATGGTTTATTTTTGGGAAATTTATCCATAGAAGCATTGCTGGGTAAGTAGATCAGAAACGAGTCCTTATTTTCACTTTCCATGTTATTCACATTGGAGGAAAATATGAATGCGTTTGCATTAATTCTTCATTCGGAAACGGAGTGTGATACTTGTCACAGCGTCTTTATGAAAAGGAATCAACGCGCCAGCATCGTCATATATGGCAATATCAATCTGTGGTATCTAGTTTGATTTCAGGTCTGTATAATGCACTTTCTTAAAAGTATGCTCCGATATAATGCTACAGCTTTTTGGTTGGTATGGTATCATTGCTAAAAGTTGAGCTTCAGCATCTCCCACACGCACATCTTCACCAATATTGGAATATAACTGAAAATAGTTAATACGACGCGATAATGATAGAAGCGCGCGAGCTTTTGTTACAGTACCACTTTTAAACGTATTTTGATCAAAGCCCAAAATGTCCTTTAGGGTATTGTCCATGATCAGCTCAATATTTTTCCCGCTAACACGAAGAGATGGCACACCTTCATTTTCAGAAAACGAAATATGTTCATCTTGAATCACTTCATTCAAATAATCTATTGCCATCTTAACTGAAGTGATCATGCGAGGTGCCAACACTCTTGTTCTATGTGAGATTCCACTCCAAGGCTCTACACACTTTCTGTATAAAGATACCGACCATTCTGTATCAACTTGATTTGACCCATCATATTTCAAATAGCGCATATCAAATTTTCCATGAACGGCTGCAGAGCGATGTCGCAAGAACTGAAAAAAATCTTCTGAACAAGCTAATACTAGATCATCATCATCTAATTTACGAATGCCGATTTGATCCGCTGATTTCGTATAAGTCAATGTTGCCACCTGTTTACCATCTACTTGAAGGAGAAAATTAAATTTCTTCACTAATGTTTCAGGAGCCATGTTTGTATTTTTGGCCTTAATGACAATCTTCTTCACCAATGTCTTTTCATTTTTCGGAATAAGATCCACATAAAAAGCTTTCTCTTTGTAAATCAAATCTTTACAACCTTTGGGATAGTAATTGACAGTATAATTATCATAGCTTGTTAAGGTGTTAGCAAAGTAGGCTAAATCATTTCTTAAACTTGGACTCAAAGCAACAATCCAATCTTTTTTAACTGTATGACGCATATAATCATAGGAGAAAAGTGGATGATGTGTCTACCCTTTTTATTCAGGAAATCATATACAAACTTTTTACATGATAAGAGATCTTTCTTTGGCCACTGTGGAATGTAAACTCGACAACCTTCTTCACACTGATAAGCCTCTGTACGCCTCGCATTGATCGTCATCACTTCATGATTAAAAGTATAGACACAGTTGCTATGAGCAAGTTGAGTGACACCCACTTCCCACTTTCCATTTAGCTGTTGTGTATGATCAATGGGTGTAGAAAAGAGTGCGGCTCGATTATTAGCAAATCTCTTTGTGGCCGCATTGCTAAGCAAAATCTGATAAAACGACATTTCTATATTGCTGATCTGCGGCTTTGCATAGCATCATGAAGACTTGGATTTTGGACTCTCTGCAATATATCAGAGTTGATCGTGATGGAAACGTGCATTTCAAAAATTCTCATGGTCATACATCAAGAGGTAACACATTAACATGGCGACAATTTGTTAACCTCAATGATATCATGAGGGATTTGGAATATTTTGAAACATTAAGATTCATCTCCTTTGGTGATCAAGTTTGGCTTCAACGTTGCAACAATGAAGTTCAAATCTGCCATTCTCATTCCGCAAACTGTTTCTCATTTCGCAAATACAATTGGGAGAAGTATAGAAGATACATACATCGCTCCATCATGACATTTATTCGTCGTGAGTTCATCGCCCTACTATGCAAATCCTAATCAGACATGACTACCACGCACCATGAGTTGGAAATTAGATTCCCTACAACGTATTGAAATGGATCATGATCGAAACGTCTATTTCAAAGATTCAACTGGAAATGTGAGAAGAGAGTTTGCTTTATCTTATCGTCATTTTCAATCTCTACATCATATCATGAAGGATTTGACATACTTCTATATGAAAAGACATTCACGTATTGGAAATCGCATATGGTTGCGCGTCAACAAACGGCGAATTCAACTCTATCATTCCCAACTCCATACTAACTTCACATTTCATCAAGGTAGTTGGGAAAAGTATAAAAGGAAGGTACATCGCTCAATTTACTCATTTTTTCATCATGAAGCGCCATCGCTACACCATCGTCAACATTCTCCGTCGCTTCAGACTCTACACCAAAATCGATCTCACAACATTACACCAACACCTTCCAAACAGCAACTATTACCCGGGCCGACCTCAAATGTTAGTGGTGAAGATGAACAATTCACGGAATCTTCAACTCTTCCCAAATGGGACTGTACAGATTCTCGGCGCCCTTTCTCATTCATCGGCGCAGTCAATGCGCTTAGAGCTACAGAGACTACTACGTCGGATATGGAAGAGGGAGAGGTGTGTGATGTCGAATCTGAATGTGGACAATATGGTGATCTCTACTCAATTGAGTGAAGATGCATTATTTTTGAAGATTCGTACCAGCAGTTACAATTTGTGTTATGAACCCGAACTTTTTCCTGCAGCTCTCATTAGTTGTTGGTTACCTGTGCATGTTGCAATCTTTCATAATAGTAAAGTTATCATTACTGGACTAAAATCTCATGTGCAAGCAAATGTGATCCTAGACTATCTCATCGAGTATGTACGTACCCAGCGGATTGTAAAATAAAAAACAATTTTTCCAACATGATGTTTTTATTTCAAATCATGATAGAACTTACAAATCATTTTTTCATTAGAGGATGGATTACATGAAAAGTTTTGAATAACAGATACAAATCGAGATACATGTAAACGTTTTAAGATGAAGTACAGTACAAAAGCACCACACGTTGATGAAAGTGGATGTTGTAGTATGCGTTCATTTCGCTGATATTGACGCGTATGTTTTCTCAACCACTGCTGTGTTGGTATATTTGGAGGTTGAGCAAGAGAGTCAAATAGTTCACCACGTCGGTCTTCTCCAATAAAGATCGCTTTCCAATGTTCACCTCCTAAATTCTGCGAATGAGTGTTTAGCACAATAAAGATGGGATAGTGAATTACTGCAGGTGGTAAGGTATGGACCGAATAGACATTATCGAAAGCTTTCAACGTCGCTTCGTCTGCATTACGCTGCACTTTAGTCTTAATATCGTCAGCAGTCAACCAACTCATTAACGATTATACTGAAGAATCACGTCACGATACTTTGTAATTTCAATGTTTGAATCGAAGACTGCATAAATTAATACATTGATCGTCTCAGGTGGTGTTCTTTTGAACGTCAAATCCAAACGAATATTATGAGGCACGTTCGCTTGACGATAGGGTGCACTAATATCGCTGTCAGCAGTCAAATCAAATGCATAAATAGTATATCCACTCTTAAACTCTTTCATAGTGAGTCCGTTGGTGTCATCCGTATTGTAAAAGCCAAAGACATTCATAAAATCAACATAACTGCGCATAAATTGATCCGTAGCGAAATCTGGTTTGTAGGGTGGACCAGGATGACTCACACCATTTACACGTGAAGCAATTTCACTTAACTGATTGTGTTTAAAATTGAAAGGATTCTTCTTTATATTACCATTAAATGCATCATTTTCAACCATTGACACCATGAGGAGCTTCGGTGCTTCCGATGGAAAGAGGCCATCTTTCATGAAACTCTTTTGATCTTTCGGAATTGTAAAGGTGAGAAGCTTTGTATGCTGAATGGGGTAAATGGCATTTTGGCGGTTAAGACCTTCAGCATGTCCTCTAATGACACTTGGATTCGGTACTACTCGACGAATGTAAAGTGCAATATCTTCCACATGAATTCTAAAATTGTCAACTTTAGCAAATGCATTCAGCGCAAATTCAGGCTTATTCAATGTCAGCTTGAGTCGCATGCTGGTATTACAGAGTAAAAACTTTGACTGTCTAAAGAAGTCTAAATTCAGCGGACCATATAGCTGACATACTTTACTATCTTTAATCATAGCAGATCGCTTTACAAAGCCACTGTTTGTTTCAACATCAAATTTTCCTGCTTCATCTCTGTACCATCCCATGGCTTCCATATGACTTTTTTGTGCTGCTGGATGAAACTGTGATACATGATTGAAATATGATTTATAGGGATAATCGCTTTGACCACCTTCCACCTGCTGCTCTCCAATCGTTAGAGAAACATCGCGAAGTAATGCAGTCAATGGTAAATTGTTCAGTCCAACTTTATGTGTATCGTCAATAGCAGTTCCATCTGCTTGCTGAATTCTAAACCTCAAATCAACCATCGCATAACTGAAATCTATGTAGTCATCACTACCACCAGGAATAACAAATTCAATGGGGCCAGCATTCTCAGCTGTTCGAGGATGATAATCTACAATACTTGAACTAATAATATCTGTCTGTATGGCTTGTTGATCAAACAAACAAAACCCGGAAGTTTTACACTCCATGATTAGAAGTTATGGCAGCGTCGTCGTTTAGCGCCTGATGAATGATTAGAGCTTCTGCGACGTTTGCGTGAATGCCTTTTGACTGAAGATCGCACCTTACCAGCTCCGCGATGTTTCCTTCTTCCTTTATTCATTCGTTTAGGCGATTTCTTTCCTTGAGTAACACCAGCAAAGGTCTGCTTCAATGTTTTTAAACCGCGTTCCTTCCCACGATTCAACAAACTGCTCTTAAAACTTCTACCTCTGGAAAGATCAGTAGCAAAATCACCAGCAAAGCCAACGGCATTACTTAAAACATTTCGTTTTAAAGATCTTCCGACATTGGATATGAGAGGTGCTACAACAGATTTCAGTGCACCAAGTATGCTACCTCCACGTTGGCGGCGGGCGCCGATGTAAATTTGTCCTCCACCACTTACATAGGAGGGTCGTGAATAAAATGAGGCAGTTGGATTCATAGCTCAAACCCTAAACATTGTTAGCTACAACTTTGCATGAATCACTGTCGATCACTTAGATGAAAGATGTCGGCACGACGCATCCAAGAGTTCATACTTGAAGGATAACCAACCCATTAAACAAGACACCATTCTTCACCTTGCCGTTTTTTACATCGGATGATTTTCTCTACCAAATATGTTTCACTTTCAGTGACTACCTCAATCTCATCGCGGTAAAAGTTACCCTCAATTTCTTCATTATTGTAATCTTTCAACTTGTAGGTGGTGGGAGAGTCTTTTTGATCAATCCTTGATACTGTAAATACCTCCTCTGTCCAATTCGAAAGGTACCCTTTGGCAAAAACACTTTTCACTTTTGAGATACGAACTTTATCACCAATTTTCACATCACTTTTCACATGAGTGCGTTTACGCTGGAATGATTCGCGCACTTTATCTACATTGTCAGCATTTACATCTACTGGTCTGAGTACAATAGAACGATGAACAGAGTGATTGTAGGCATGGAGTGTATCTTGTAGAACCTTTGTCCAATTTTGTGTCAAGTTGGCAGTAAAATGTCGCCACAAGCGATTTTTTAATGTGCGATTAAAACGTTCAACTAGTGCAGCTTTATAAGCACTCTTTACACTAAACAACTCAATGTCATGCCTCTCAAATAATCTTCTCACATGCTGATTTCAAACTCTTTTCCTTGATCACTCTGAATTCTTTTTGGAATGCGACCTTCTCGAAAAATTGTTTGGAATGCTTTTGCTACTCCTTTACCTTCTTTAGTTTTTAAAGGTTGAGCCCACGCATAACGCGAGAAAATATCAATGACGGTCAAAATAAAATTATTTCCTGAGTTATGTTTTGAAATGGAGGCGACATCACACAAATCTGCTTGCCACTGTTCATCAATGTCATGGGCAATATAATGGCGGGTACGGTACTTGTTTTTCGCTTGTTTGTGGAGTGTATATGTAGTCTGACCCTTTAACCATCGTTTAACTTGTGATTGTGGAAGACCACTCGCTTTTGACAATTTCTTGATAGATGCCGATCCTGCTGGATGTTTTACATCATAATAGATTGACTTCAAACGCTCAGTCGATGACGACTGACTCTTTTTCCTCCTTCTCATCTTTTTGCTTTCTTGCCTTTCTACATTTACAATAACTGCAGCATTTAGCTTTAGCGGTTTTGCGATCGTGTTCACATTGCTTAGCGGTTTCATTGTGAGAGCTGGCGCAGCAAGTGCAAGTGACAACGACATTCACCTCTGGCGGTTCATTACATGGTAAGCAACACAACTGCTTCATATTAATAGTCTGAGAACATGTATTTCTTTGGAGGAGCTGTTTTACGTTTTCCTTTTACTAGTTTTAGTGGTGGTGTAGATCTACGTCGAGTTCTTCCTCTTGTTTGCTTAGTGAGTGTGGGAGGGGATGTAGCAGGTGACGTCTTAAACCAATTTGTTGGCATTTTCATCGTCTGTTGCATTGGAGCAGTAGCCACTGTTGAATCAAGTTCTTTCAATGTCTCATTATTCAAAGCAAATTTTGGCACACTATGCTTTTTCAATAGTCTAAGAAAGTATGTCCAACCAGGTGGAACATAGCCCTGACGGCGCTTTCTACGTGTCGCATACTGAATCAAGTCTTCATAACGTGAAGCATCAATCACTTTATTTTCATCTGTAATGATTTCTCCTCTATCATTTACATTGAGGTGGGGTTCAATACTGTTGAAAAGAGATATGGCATGTGCACGAGATGCTAAAGGTGTAGCAGTCGACACAGAGTCACGCATCTTATTCTTCAAGTTTTTCAATTGTTCAACAGTTTCCGATTGTAATAATACAGCACGATGTGGATCTTTGATGTGAACATTTTGCTGATAATCTATTTCTTTCCTATACATTCGATTTGCAAGAAGTTGCTTTACTTGTTGTATAGCAATCAATTGTACATATTCATCCTGAGGAATAACAATCATGCGAGAATAAGAACTCATAGTTTGTAGATAATCATGGGAGTTTTCAAAATATCACTTCGAAATCTAAATTCTTCAGGACACTCTTGCATAAAGTCAATGAATAAGTAACCGTGTGGTTTTTCAGTAGCTACTTGAAAAATTTCAATTAAGGCTTTTGATCCTCTTGGTGCAACTTGTCGCGCTAAAATTTCAAATTGACTTTCATCTCGCGGATTCTTGAAAATAGCATAATAGTGTGTATTCAGGTTTCGTGTACGAGCTTCTTTTCCATCAGGAAACAAATTTTGTGTGATATAGATGATAAAGCACATTTTATGATGTGCTGCGCGAGTGAACATATCTGTAACATCTTTGGAATTCTTACTTTCTTTTAATAGATCATCCAATACAACAACATCATTAGACTGAAGTTTATCCACTGGAATAATTCCTTCATGTCGAATAAAGTTGCGACTTTGCAATTCCTGAAACAGCGACGGTTGATAAATACCATAACACCAAATCACTCGATTGATAGGTTCCTTAAACAACTCCCTTCTTTTATCCAATAAATTCAGCGTGAAAACAGTTTTACCTGCATGAGATGGACCTGATACAGTCAGAACTTTATCACATTGAAGTCTGAAATCCATTATAATACTTTGAGATTCAACATTTGCATAATTACCGTCTAGAGCCAAAGATATTACCCAATACGTTGCCCACGGCAGGAGCTATCATTGGAAGTATTGCTGAAAGGAAACCGCCCTTTTGTGTTAGAGTTTTCCTCTTTCTTTGAAGGATGACTTTAGGATTGGAGATGAAACGCAATTTCGTAGCATATCGCTTAAGCAACTTTCGTTGTTTTGGTGCTAATTTCTTCGTCCTCAACTTTCTCACATGAGAAATAATTTCACGAATGAATTTATCGTTAGCATGTCGTATAGCATTGTATCGCTGATTTGCTTTCATTCGTCGGAGAGCTTGAATGGCTGAAGAAAACTTTGAAGACTTTTGACTTTTACGTTTCGTCATTTTACGTTTCGCCATTTTCCGTGTTAGTCTTTGCTAAAACCTGTCTTTACCACATTTGCATAGGTACTAACTATTGCGGCATAAGTGACACTCTAAATGAGCAATATCACAGTGGTTACATTTGCAAAGTTGAATGCAATTACGTATGAAACAGCGTTGACAAAAAGCATGCTTACATCTCTTAAAGATGCGCTTTTCATTTCCATCCTTTCGCTTACATACATCACAACACATAGTTTCACCGTTACTGGTAACGTCTATAGCAAGTCTTTTTGAAGATATGAATTTGCTAGCCTTTTCTAAATAATAGACGCATGTACAGAGGGAATATACTTCGAGATTGAGCAGACATAGCTCGAAAACCAGTTGTGCTACAATCAAGTATCACTGCATTTTCAATTTTTCTTTATAGAAAGTTGAATGTGAATATCTGAAATCGCTTCAATCACTAGACTACTACCATGATGGTTAAATGCGTTAAGACGTTCAGCAATTTTTATCATATGTCTTTTAAAAAATTCTTCGGGGTGATCTACAACTTCCATTGAATAAGAAGCAAAATGGAAAGAGCGAGTTTCCACCTCTTCCTTTCCAAAATGACTAAACTTAATTTTCGCAACTAATCGCGCCATTACAATGCTATCAGAGAATGTATTCATTAACTCTAGAAATAGAGTGCTAGCATCATCGACCACTGCTTCGATGTCGGTCTCATCTTTATGAAAATTTATCACATAATCTTGAACAGCTCCTTTTAAACTTTGCCTATGAAAATGTAATGTTCCGCAGTCGTTTGAGAAAGACATGATCGCCCTTTATCTAACCCATCCATTGCATGAAAACAACAACTCTTCTCATAATAACATTTATTGAATAAGTGTAACAAGCATGCATTATAAATCAATGGTTTGAAAGAGATAAAATAGATACAGCTGGTAACTGTCATACAGCGAGCAATGATAACCATACAGGACTTTGACAGTGTTGAGGTAAGGAGGAAAGAAGCATTGGTTATGAACGTGGCTACTACAACGAACAGACAAAATAGGAACACAAATCCTTAAAACGTTTCGTGACTTCATGATAGTGTTGATTCACTCTACTATCCCAAGGTGGGAGCAAAATATCATCAATGATTAGATTGGGAAATACTTTCCTCTCCTTAGTAGGATCATTACAAAAGATGCGTATAACATTGAAAGCAGCTAACCATCGTTTAAAGTCAATAAGAAGAGCACTCTCACAAGAAAAGCCATAGTCTTGCAAATATTTCAGATTAAGTCCATGAATGTGTTTTCTCGCCCATTGATCAACATTGGGATCGCAGTTGGCATGTCGATGATAGACACTAACAATCTGATATGTCCAATTGTTCATAGCAATAGCACTGAGCTCCTGTACAGGTTCACCCTCACAATCCATAAAAATGATGATAGAAGCCTAAAACGGAAATTTACACATCTAAGGAAACGTTCTATAACATATTACAAAATGAAGAATCACATCGATGCTTTTCACGACAAAATACACAAATGATATGATGGCAACGAAGAAGTAAAATGTATCTAATAAGACCACGTCTACGACACTCAAAGCACATAAGCGAATTGTCATAGGGTAGAGTTAGGAAAGGACTAGTAATTCTCCTTCTTTGATTTGCGTTTTGATGCAGCATTCTTCTCCGACTTGCGCTTCGTACCACTGCTGTTAAGGATTTGATCAATTATGTCATCCACGTTGGGTGGTTTTGGAATATATAGGATGGATTCCATATGCATGGAGAGAGAGGCTATTTTATTATCCTTGTGCCGACCATAACTTTGAAAAGGATATCCCAAGTACCTTCTCCGAGCTCGTCGCATGTGATGGATGTTGAATGATCTCCCTCCTTCTTATAGTAAGTACACCAATGTGATACCGGTAGGCAAATTTGATTACCATCCCAAATCTTTCTATAGGGAGTATCCTTGTCATCTCTCGCCTTCCACTCTTGAGCAAGAGGAGTAGGAATGGCCATATTTAATGTCACATACTCCTCAATAATATCAAGTTGGTGGCGAATGTACGGACTCACGGGGATCAGTATGTAGTCCCCATACTGATTGCGCATTATCTTGACATCCGTGGAAGGGAGCATTCCCGTTTGGAGTACTACGCTATGATCGCCATAACGGAAGACTTGTTTAAGTTTACGCTGTAGCGGTGTAGGATTATGTACCTTGGTTGTTTCTTCCACTGGCCTCAGTTGTAGATGATCTGATTGTAGCGAACCTTGTGACGTCTGACCGCCATTTTGTCCTACTAGTGCAGCAGATGGAGTAGATGCCTGAAAATGAAAAAGATTGTATTAAGTTTACTTTCAAGGGAGGAGAGGGAGGGAAGTAGCGACTTACCATTTTAGTTGGATAATAGAATAGGGAACTAGAGAGAGAGAGAAAATGTGCGTCCGTCACTCGTGCGATTCAACGATGGAATGATTCTCACTGTGGAAGGCTCGCTATTTATATAGAAATGCTTGATTCTCATTGGATGATGATCCTCATTGGACAATAACATCAAGCTGATTCCAAATCTGGCCTCCGTTTACCAATCCGAGCCTTCGTTCGCCCGCTGGAGCTGTTTCTTGGGAAATTCTAACTCTGTCGTTTTTCGCCAATCTCCCAAATCTTAAATGGCGTCTCACATCTAAACGAAGACAGATATGAACAAGCCGTTTCTTTCAGTGAGTTTGTCTTACTCTTAGCTTTCAAACGAGCTATTGCACGACTTTCTACGATCTCTAGAACCAAAGTGGGAAGCAACGCTGCCGAGGGGGGGGTTCGGTGAAATTTGATGAAAAATGTAAGGGTCCCAGGTCGAAATTCGACACTTTGGGAAAATTTTCAAAATTTTGTCCATACTAAGTGGCTCTGACACTTAGGATTTTTTCGTGAAATCCGAGGTCTGACCTAAAATCTTGTAACAGCTCTAACTTTTGAACGGCTGATCCGATTGACTCGCAACAAAAATGTCATTTGGCAGTTTTTTCTCCTCTTTCAAATGAGTATCTATAAGACAAAATCCATCCACTAGAACCAAAATTGGAAGATCGCCGCCGAGGGGGGATGGAAAAATGTTGTTAACCCAACTTTTGACGAGAAACACGATGGGAGTGGTCTCGCACCGAAATTCCACCATTCCAACCTGGCCGGCACACCACGCCAGCCTGGCCGGCACACCACGACAGCTTGGAGAGCGCACCACGAACAACCTCTGGCAACTCCAACCTCTGACGTTCCAGAGGGGGGGAGTCGGACTCGAAGCAACTAGGTGTCGGACTAGGCCGACCGTCCTAGTCTGACAGGGGGGGCGTAGTTTGGGTGTTCGCCGTTTTGTTACTACTATCTATATGCCTCACTCTGCCTATGCTCCCATGTCGTATAGGTTGTCTGCCATGCGTTCTTTATTTTATAGAGCTTATAAAATCTGCATTAATCGCAGGTTATACGAAGCCTCGGCGGTTGAGATCTCTAATATCTTTATTAAAAATGGTTTTGACAGTAAAACCATCAGCCGTATCAAAGAAAAGGTTGAAAGGAATATTGAGTGCAGGGCTTCAACTGTAAATGATTCTCAAGCTGAGAATGAGCGGGCGCAAGTGAGAAGAGTAGTGTGGTCTGTTCCTTTCATTAGCCAAGCTCAAAATGATTTGAAAAACAAAATTCGCTCTCTGAATGAGTTGCTTCCTCCGAATTTAGAAGTTAGGCTAGTTTACAAAGTCTGTAAACTGTTAAATCAATTTCCGAATATAGATAAAATTACGAGTGATCTTAAATCATCTATCGTATATCAATACGCTTGTGACCGTTGCGAAATGCGGTACGGCGGCGCCACGAAACGCCACCTCGACACTCGGATGAAAGAACACATGAAGGGTTATCCTTCACCTACTGAAATTTCTACTCACCCTCATCGTCCTAAAAAGGAAAATTTTTCCATTATTGGTAAATGCAAGCAACCATTTATCCTGGAGTCGATATTCATAAAAAGTAATGAAAATCTCGCTAATGAAAGGAACGGATCATACACTCTTTCTTTAAATCTGTAACTTACGAGGTGTGATCAAAAAGTAACCGAACTTCTTCTCTTAGCAATATACAATCGGTCTAAACTCTTATTGTTCGATATCAGTGACAAGCTATGACCTTGAACTTCTCTTAGATCACGAGACACGATTTGAATCGGCATAGATATCCAGCTACAGCCAATAGCAATAGAGATAACTGTTCTCTCGCTGCGAAATCTGCTTTTCTCGATAAATTGACCATTCTTCCGTCGATCTGCGTCGAAAATGGAATTTTCTCACGAACAGCGTGTCAATGTCAAGTTTTGCTACAAACTTGGAAAGACTTTTACCGAGACATTTGAAATGATCAAGCAAGTTTACGGTGACAACTCCCTCAGCCGAACCCAGTGCTACGAGTGGTTCCGAAGGTTCAAGACTGGACGGGAATCAGTTGAAGATGACCATCGCTCAGGCCGGCCTTCAACATCAACAGATGCTTACCATGTGAGCCTGGTCGATGAACTAGTGCATTCGAATCGACGGTTAACAATTCGAGAGATGTCTGATGATTGTGACATTTCGTTTGGATCCTGTCAGAGCGTTCTGACTGAAAACTTGGGGATGCGCCGCGTTGCTGCCAAGTTTGTCCCGAGACTCTTGACACAAGAGCAAAAGGTCAATCGCGTTGCAATCTGTCAAGAGCTCCTGGATCGTGCCAACGACGATGGAAACTTCATGGAATCCATAATCACTGGCGACGAAACATGGGTTTACAGCTACGACGTGGAGACGAAGAGCCAATCCTCACAGTTGAAGGGGAAAGGATCGCCGCGACCGAAGAAGGCACGACAAGTCCGGTCGAATGTCAAAGTGATGCTAACCGTCTTCTTTGACGTTCACGGTGTTGTCCACCACGAATTCCTACCTCAAGGTGGCACTGTGAACCGCCATTACTACCTTGAAGTGCTTCGTCGCTTGAGGGAGAACATTCGTAGGAAGAGGCCTGAGCTGTGGAGCAGGAAATCATGGGTCCTGCACCATGACAATGGCCCTGCCCACTCATCGTTATTGATTCGTGATCACTGTGCAAAATCTGAAACGACTGTGCTTCCCCAGCCACCGTACTCCCCTGATCTTGCCCCAGCAGACTTTTTCCTGTTCCCAAAGTTTAAGTTCACGCTGAAGGGACGACGATTTGATTCAATCGATGAGATCAAGAAGAATTCGCAGGAACATCTTCGAGACATCCCCAAAGAAGCCTTCCAGACAGCCTTCAGGAGCTGGAAACAACGTTGGGAACGATGTATTATTAGCAAAGGCGAGTACTTTGAGGGTGATAGCTTTGAATAGCTTGTATTTTTCCGTAATAAAGTTTTGGAAGAAAAGTTCGGTTACTTTTTGATCACACCTCGTATTTTACGAATTGTAAACACTAGCTTCTAAATTATTTGAGTAGGTTGTAACTTCGTGTTTTTATTTTATTTTATTTTATCTGTCTGACTTAAGATTTCTATGCTATTACGTGCCTTCCAGAATGAGCAGTTTTCAATGTGACTACGTATTTAAGAAAGATTTGTCTGTAATTGTAACTTTTCCGCTAAAGATGATCTTGAAAGAAGATTGAAACATGTCCTGTCAAAGCATTTGTTCTTTCTTTTAGCTAATTAATGTATAATGATGTCTCATTACGGTAGTCATCTCTAAATGTAGGCCTTTTCCTAATCAATCATTCCTAATGTCGTCACGTCTTTCTCATATATAATCGTATTTGAAGTTAGTGCTAAACTATGGAATGTCATTTCTCAAATGCATTGGAATGGCTGATTTTGCAGGAAAATCTTCAACATTTCGTATTATATACATGAAGGTTTGAGTTGTATTCCAAGTAAAAATCAATCCTAACGATTTCATTTTGTGCTCATAAGCAACTTCTCAGTACATTCAACCAATTGGGCTTCGTAAACACCAATCATTAAGGAGATTTATAGTCTGAGATAGCCTAGACGAAGCGATGGATTGAAAATTATGTGTGTCGATGATAAAAAGTTGAGTACATCGGCGATCACTAAACTTTTTTTCTTGTTTGCTCACATCCACACGCAGATCCAAAGAAAGGCATGTCATCAAGAGTGTGAAAGCCACGGGGGAACAACCAGTTTTGTAGTTTTGTTCATCCATCGAAATGGAGATGCTCATATAGAGAAAGAGATTGAATTGCCTGCTGCACCTTTAAGGCATTTAAAAGATCTTTTAAAGATTTCGCACCTATATTATTTTGGTGCACTTCTTTATAGTACTTTCTCACATTGGCTCGCTCAACCGCTCGCTCACGAAGAAAAATCGCCGCTCGTTCGCTCAAAAACAGTGCTATGCATGCAAAGAAAATTGCACATTACAAAATATTTTAAAAATCAAAATGTATTTCTTGGTAATTCTTGCATATGTCTGGACGAGCCCTCTCTTGTATATGGAAAACATAAAAGCTCGAATACACAATCCTAGGTTTGCGTTAAGATTTTTCAGTAGCCACTGCTTCACAGCTCTAATGGGAGCGAGTTATTGAGCAGCATACGTGGTTCAGTCAAATATCACTTAGACTCAAAAAGAAATATTGAGGATATCAAAACGACCGTAGCTATCCAATGTAATGTGTCAAAATTGATCTTTTAAATTATTACATTTCATTTAAAATTAGTTTTTCACACTGCAGATAATATAGAATATTCAGAAATACATAAAATTAATGCAGCATGAATCCTTTAAATTCGGTTTTAATAATTGATGTAGCACCATAGGGATTAGCGAACTAAACTGATCGACACTGAAAGCCAGCAGAATATTAAACCGAATGCTTAGGTCAGAAGTTTGATAGTACGTATTCAGCACGTATACGTTACACGCACTTGCTCCTCCGCCTAACTCTTGCTTAGCAGTCGACGTTTCAATGAGGCACGACGAGAAATGGAGAAACAACGGCGGAAGTGGAGTTGAACCAGAAGTGGTCAATAGAAACACTTGAGTAACTTTTGGCCAGCCGAACCGAATTGATTCGATTTTTTAAGAATCAGCAGCCGATACGCGAATCGAATATGATCTCGAAGCCACCCCCCAGCTATCTAGAAGCTATGCATGGACAAAGAATGACAGCGAAATGACTTAATATCCAACCGAATTTTTAAGCGATAGTAATTCCGAAGTCATATGAGTATTCCGTCAGTTTCTAATCGATATTATACTGTCGCTCGAAATCAAGGTTGAATATTCTACCACCTAAGCATTCGGTTTAATATTCTGCTGGCTTTCAGTGTCGATCAGTTTAGATCGCTAATCTTTATGGTGCTACATCAATTATTAAAACCGAATTTAAAGGATTCATGCTGCATTAATTTTATGCATTTCTGAATATTTTATATTATCTGCAGTGTGAAAAACTAATTTTAAATGAAATGTAATAATTTAAAAGATCAATTTTGACAAATTACATGAACTATATAGTACACTATTTTTTCTGCACAAAAAGTGAGATTGCGTGACAACGAATATGGACGGCAGCGATGATGGTGACATGTCGATGAATCATATATTCAAACCATGACGATAGTTGCAGATTTCATTTCTCGCGGGGAATCAAGTTTAAAAGGAAATGGAAAATATTGCAGGTGTAGACTCTGCATTAGACTCATGAATTATGCCATAAGGATTTTCACTGTGCGAATAATCTCAAATATTAATTATTATTCTTAAAAGCGTGAGCGTTTCAAGACTTAGATCAATGCGAGTTTTAGGGAACTGCTTATTTGAACAAAAGTAATCATCAAATCTCGATGTCATTGGCACTCATCAGCTCGAACATTCACTAGCCAATTAAGAATAGTCTCCTGGAAACCAGGAAAGGTGAGGCAGATACAAGAGTCAGGCATCTCAACGGAACGATGCGAGTGTACGAAGTGTTGAATATTTTCTGATAAACAGGACGCTAAGAAAATGCTTGCATTCAGTTTAAAAACTTTTGAAATTTGAATAACTGAAGCATCTGTTCTCATCGAAAGTATACTATATCGCGTATCAAGATGGCAGTTGTGAAAGAGTCGAATCACGAGTCAATGAAAATGGACAGTAGAACAGAATTGAAGGAAAGACCGGACGATGAAATAGTGGAAATTGACAAAAAAAGTGAAGACACTCAGAAGAGCATAACTACATTGGGAAGAATGATGCGAGTAATTCATGTAAGTATAATCGATGTATCACTTATACTAAATCATCAGTGGAAGGAGAGCAAGGAAAATCAAGGGTTACATTGATCCTTGAAATAATAGCTCAGGCGCTGCAGAATGTAGCATAATTGAATTGCATCAACTCATCCAACTAAAGATAAAGGAGGTACTTGCACATGCAACATACTTTATAAACGAGTTAGCATGCTTGTGCTTCAGCATCACAATTCAAGAAATCACAGCTCTACTATTTCTGAAATAGTCTTGACTATTCAATACTACACATGCAAATCAATAATTCAATCGCTTATAATTGTCATGTTTCCATCATATTCGAAGGCCATTCCTCTAGACTTTGCAAAGACATGCTGTTTGGAAAATGGATATCAATCATTCGAGCTGTAAAAAACTATACTTCAAAAAATGTCGATCTAATTAGTTACGAATGTAAGTTGAAGATTTAAGGAATTAAGGAAAATTCAAGAAAAAAAATTGGAGTGTCGCTCTCTTAAAAATTACTGCTTATTCAAGAACGGAAGATCAAGCAAATTGTAACATGAATGAAAAGGATCCGAATTCTGTCTTAATTCGAAAAATTAGTAATCTAAGACCTAATAAAAAGCCTAGTCTGATAATAATTTCACTTTTGCATGTTTGCATTTGAATCTGTAGGAGTCAGCAAGTGCATAAATGGATTTTAAAGTCTGAAATCTAAAGCTGACCTAGCAAAACATATTTAAGCTGTTGCCATTCAAACGTAAACTTTTATAAGGTGTATTGAAATTGAGCAGTCTCACCAGTGAATTAAAGGATTCAAATGCTTTTGAGGAACAATTTTCGAAATCGATCCGTTTCTTTTATTTATTTTAATTCAATCACTAGTGAACTATGGTTACCAGATTATGTTATCAGTTAAAGTTCATAACAAAATGTGATCTCTACATGCTGATGAAATCGAGCATAAAAGTCAAACTTTTTGTTGACTTTTAGATGATCAAAAGCATTATTGCGTCCATGACCCCATTTGATATTAATCGTTTTTCAATTTAATGTCACTTCCAATCAAGCAGAGCGTGACAGCAGCGTTACTGTTGGTCGCTATTTCGCATTACATCTGGCTTTGTATGTAGCAACCTCACCTAATGAGGTAAAATAAAATAAATATGATTTTTAGAATGTCCACAAAGGTGCTTCTCTTAATAACTCGTAGCTACTTTTCCATTCATCCTTTATCTGAATAGTTTATCAATTGAGAAATGTTTAAAAATTCTTCGAATTCGATAGTAAACTCAGTTAATTTGCAAGGTTGTTCATAACAACATGCTCAACCCAGGACCAAGGAAAAATTCAATTTAGTTCCACAGTGCAAAACCTGGAGAGAAGATCCAATAGAAGTACACAATTCGAAAATGCATGAGCGCTAGAAGAAAAGCGCATTGTGAATATAAAGTCGTGCCTAAATAGAAGAAGGATCGCGTTTTTCGTGTCAAAAATTGTCACATTGAACAATTGCATGATGATACTTAACTTAAATCACAATTCTACTATTCAGCAGCAGTATCCTTTTGAAACTTTTCTCCTTTTTCGTGGACAAATAATTAAATATCTAAAGCTTGCTATTATACTATTACTATAATGATTGCTGTCTTCATTAGGTACAATTCTGACTAGCTGTAACATAACAACTTTGAACAGTGGTGCTCGAACACCGTGGAGATAAATCGAACAATTCATATCTCAGTAATTTTTGATATATACATACGAGAGAAATATAACTGGTTATATCTCGTACATATAACAGGAGGAATATAAAATGTATTAAGGATATGTATGACAGCAAGGATATGAGTACTTCAGTGGGATTATGTTGAGTAATCATCATTGAGAGAGATGAATTTTGAGTATTCATGAAATGTAAAACACATTTTGACATTCAAAAACTTCAATAATGGTAGAATACAAGGACATATATTTCTTTATCGAATGAAGAACTTGGATGAATATTGACGGCACTTGTAGAGAGTTAAAAACATGATATGCTACTTAATGATACAATGGAATTCCAGACTTGCAATAAGCACGAATGGGTGCAATTCCGTGCAAATATCGAAGTAAAAAAGGGTCAAAGAAATAGAGAACGCAGAATGTTCTACATAGGTTGATTGAAAGAGGAGTTATCTTTTCGCTTACAACATCGGGCTTGCAACATTCACTACCGGAACAAAAAACCTTGTGCTACGTACGCCCATTGCCAAAGAACATCTAATTGATTGAAAGTAGGTCTATCCCTAAAATGTGTATTTGGATTTACAAATGGCTCAATCAAGTGACTTGTTCGAACATGATGGGTACGAAATGACTCGTCATTTGCAATAGAAGTACGCCTTCTGTCTCCATTGCCAATGACAAGATAACTACCGCTTGGCTTAATCACATATAACTGATGATTAATTCTGTAAAATTTTCTGTAATTTTTAATTCTGTAAATTAATTCTGTAAAAATTTGAAAGATTTTGTATGTTTCGAGTCTCATTAACAAGTACTAACTATATTCAATGGCTTGCTGAGGTCACTGTAAGCAAATTAACTAACCACATCAGGCAACTCATCGCAAAATATTCAGGTACCGGTACGTACAAGATAAACATTGCCTCGGATGGTATAAATGTTACTCTGGGCGACTTACCGAAGACTTTGCCGATTGACTTTACGCCGCTGACGAGGGGAGAATTCCCGAAACGTTCGGCACCCACAAATTTTCTTTTATTAACTTCGATTTTTGGTCAATACATATAAAGAAGGAGTGAACATCTGTACTTTTCCATGATGAAAGCATTGAAACACTTTCAATAAACTTCACTGGTCAATAAACATTCACTTTCATGCATATGTGTTACAAATATATTCGGTATGTATGCTTTTATAAAATACTTGATATGTACATGTAGATATTATCATTGCCATGTTTCAACATGCATATATGTACGTCAACCTGCACGCCTGTGCAGACTATGCACACATTGCCGAGACATCAATCTCTTAACTAATTCTATTCCTTCCTTCTACCGGAATATACTAGTATTCTCCATGCAACAGATGCATTTTCTGCTCATTTTACATCCATGCAAGACACTGAAGATAGCAATCATGCATTATACATGGAGGCCTACTAGTCATATTTTTTCAAAAACTATTGTCCCACAGATCAGTTTGGAAATGCAAGCATAAATTGAATGCGATTTGGAAACATGATTAGGCCTTTTAAGTTGGTTGGTGCTAACGGTAATGAGTATGCCGAATTAAATTGAAATTTTCTCCAAGATGTGCATATTTTCAGTACTACGTCTAATATATTATAATCATCAAAGCGACCTTCAACCTCAGTGAAAAAGCTCGTGATAGTAAAGCATTTGCCAGCCTTGAAATATGCAACTATGATACATTTGCATGACAAGTAGCCAAGAAGATAGTGTTGATTGTTGTTTGTCAATCGAGACAAAGTGCCTTTGACGAAGGATAAAGTATCTCTTGTTGCAAGATCTCCTTCGAGAATCGTTGATGTTTGATAAAAGTTCTGTATATTTCAGAATCTTCTAAAATGCACAAAACAAATCGTCACAAAGTTGATATGCGGGCTTTAGAATACTTTGAGTATCGTCAGCTCCTTTTTTAAGGGATACGATTTTCAAGGTATTTGAGCACATTGCAGAAAACTTGGTTGAATACAACAGTATAGACCGAATGTATGAGAGTTAGATAATCCATGATGTTGTAGAGGGCCAATACACCTTACAAAGTTGTAAATGATGTAAAATCGTCCTGAATTTTTCTTGATTGGAGAAATAACAGAAGCATAAACATCCAGTAAACAGTTACAGTTACACCTGGCAATCGAAGACTAAATGCATTTCGCAATATGTGCACCGTTGATATGTTTATTGGATCAGCCGAAATATTATGTTTAGTTGCGATGGCTAATGCACTGCACTTCTCTGTGGTCAATGGAAGTTGATTTCCTTTAGACTGCATCAATTTTGTTATTTTATATACTTTAAAAAGAGAAGTTTCCTATGGCAAAATATGCATGCGATACAAAAAAGGTACAATGCACTTCATATCGTGTGCAAGACATATAGACAATTTTTCTTTTATTTGTGTGCTTTTTGTGCTTTGAACATGAGTCGTTTGCTAACACTTGAGAGTTCACGTTGATGGGACGAAACAAAGTCAAATAAGAAGATATTATTCAGACATAAAAATTGTACTTTTCTGAAATATGTTGACAAGCTCTTATTGAATTTAGTAGAATGAAGTCCTCAAAAATTGAATCATTTTGATACAATATTCATTGACAGCCGCAGACACTGTTTCGCCCTATAGTCCGGCAGCCAGAACGAGTTTCTGCGGAGAATGAGGCCGAAGATGAGACTTTCGTGGAATGAGTACACTATCTGCCTACTACCAATCCGCGCGTCTGCCGAGTTCTACCTGATCCCTCTTCTTGTCGGACTCGATCAAAGAATAGCACATGTTAACCAATGGAAAGAAGATTGAAGATTTTGGTGAAAATGAAATTCTCTTTGTTTTCTCTGATTAAGCGAAAAATACTTAGCCCACTCTGAATGTCGGCAAACACAAGCATCTTGAACAATTTAGTCCACATTTAACCACATTTTTGCATTCATTACCGATCGGAAACATGACAGTAATATTCCATGTCAAAGATCTTGGATCTAGACTGATCTATTCTTACTGAATTTAGTCTCGCTTTTTATTGTTTATAGCTCTGCATCAAGATCAGAGAGCGTAAATTTCAAGTCTGTTTTCCAGACACTGAATCATAACACTGAATCGTTCAACAGACCTGAGTATTGCTAATCACTTGCTGAGATGAATATCTCACCCTCGCATTTTTACTACTGCTTGAAAGACACTGGTATTTGATTTATTAACCCTCGCCCCACTGGAGGAGGGCGTTTTTCTCCCCCTGTCGAATATTTTTTATATCTTTTAAACCAATCAAGCTACGGCCACCAGATTTCTATCAACTTGCTTTCTACGTATTCCACTACTTTCGACTGAAGGATGATAAATTTGGCACAATACTTTTGGCGTGACAGCTATTTTAAAATTTTAATGTTTGGATTATTTTGGCTGATTTCGGGATATATTCACTTCTAATGTATATTGTGGCATCAATTCTTGATGAAATAAGTAGAGATTACATAAAGGATTGTTCCTATTAATATAGAGATATTCACAAATGGAAAATCTTTGAATTTGAAATTATCTGCTTAGTATGCATGCATGTTTGAAATTTGAATTTCAAATTTCAAACATGATTTTTTAATATTTTTGCACGTTATAGTTCTGCATATGATCAGCAATTATTGAAATTTTTCAGAATCATCATCTGCAATAAGACCATGTTGATAATGTACTGATGTACCTTCATCAACATATTTCACGAACTTGGAACTCAAATCATACGTTTTGTTCCCTCTTTGCTCCCGCTAGTAAATTTTGCTTCATTTTTCGATGTAAAAGAGCGACATCGTGCGTATCTTAAGATATTTTCTTCAAGATAAAGAGTATGGCTTCAATTAGTTTGATTCACCGGTCTTGTGTCCATGATTGATGTAGAATATACTGCACTAGGTACTTTTTCAATAATTTAGGGGTGCCACCTTAATGACTGTCTTTCAAGACGAAAGGTGTTGGGTTATTACGTATTTGTATGTTTCAAGCAACAAAAAGTAGCAATTACAAGGAGCAAATCGTTTTGATTTAAATCAGCAAGCACAATAGTAAAAATATTTCTTCGTTCTTTTTTCAAAAAATGTCATTGTCGCAGATAATCTTGTTAGCAGAAAGAGACAAAATTTGGATTTGAATTTGAGCAGTTACACCACTGTCATATAAAATTTTGCCATACATAGGCACTCCGCTTGCAAAAATTGAAGTTGATAAATTCATAAACTGTTCGATAAATGGGCATATTTTGTCTGCTATATAGGGCCATTACAATTTTCAATCAATCGTATTGATATTCACATCCATAAGTTACTAAATCTAGGATTTTGAAGTATACACCCTAGATTTGTCATTGGAGGTATTGATGGGATCGACTCTTGATGATTTGGTGCAAACGTCTTTCCAAAAATAGTTTCATTGATTATTGCTCATTCTATCTCTTTCAATTATTCTGAATAAAAGTAGAAGACCTCTATATTGAAAAAAGAGGGTACAGTTTTTCTTGCAGAACCATTGTGCAACATCTTTAACTCTTGTGTGATGGATCGAGTTGTGCCAAGAGTCTGGAAACATGGTCTGGTGACACCGATCCCCAAGAACTCGCCTCCAAAATTGAGTGAAATGCGTCCTATTGCTGTGTTACCAGTTCTAGAAAAAATCCTTGAGCGGATTGTTTTAGCGAGCATCAAGGATACTATTCATCAGGATATCGATAACAACCAGTTTGCTTATGTTCCGTATTCTTCGACAGCATGCGCCTTGATACACTTATACGACCGAGTAACCAGATACCTAGAAGATGATGATTCCTCCGCAGTAGCAGTGTTATCCCTCGAGTTTACAAGAGCGTTCGATACAATATCACACAAAATCCTTCTTGAGAAAATGATTAGACAGAAAATACTTTTCCAGTTTACTGAATGGACAGTTTCATATCTGAGTGACAGAAGCCAGTCTGTGCGAACAAATGGATGCATCAGTGACTCTGTTCGTGTTACTAGCGAGGTGCCTCAAGGCTCTATTATTGGCCCACTGCTTTACATCTTTTACACAGCTGACCTCATCGATCCAGCATCCTCTGATTACATCAAGTACGCTGACGATATGGTTATCATTGAGAGTATTGGACGGAATGTTGATGAGTCGGTGAAGCAGTTGAATCTTGCTCTAGACACTATTGCAAAGGACAGTGAAGCCATTAATCTAGAATTGAACATGAGGAAATCAAAGTTGCTTTTGTTGCCAAAAAGGAATGGGTTTGATGCTGATGATGTCTCATTGTCTAATGTGGAGAAAGTGGAACAGCTAAAAATTTTGGGAGTGACTATGTCATCGAATCTGAAATGGGACATCCATGTCAATAGTATCTTGAAAGAGTGTAATTCCCGGTTGTATGCCCTTAGAACCCTACGCAATGTTGTTCCCCAACGAGTGTTCCTCCAAACATATAAAGGTATCATTATGTCGTTGCTAGACTATGCATCACCTGTTTTTGTTGATTTGCCATTTTATTTACAAGTATGAGTAGAAAGATTTGTGAAAAGATGTCATCGTGTTGCTCATGGACTTGACTGTGGTTGCTCGGAGTTTGAGGACATTAACCAACATCGCCAAAGAATTGCCTGCAACCTCTTCAAATCTGCAGACTGCAATATGCTCCATCCTTTGCACTCCATTATCCCACAGAGACTTGAACGAAGTGGTCATTATATTATAGAACTCTCTCGGACCGCGCGTAGACAACGACAATTTCAACTGTACATCGCAAAATTTCTAAACTGTAAATGCAATGTGTATTAATTAACCATGATGCTGGACTTATTTTGTATGTTCGTTCCTTGTTTTCCATAATGACTTTAGAATTTGACTTTTGTACTGAAACGATCGATTTCCATTATCTGAAATAGATACACTTTCTCTCTCTCTCTCTATATATATATAACTAAAAACTGATAAATTCAAAGCGATGGATTCTGGGTTGCAACGAACAAAAGTAAAAACATCAAATTCCTGATAAGATTTAGAGGGGAATAAGTTATAGAAGAGAAGATTGTTGGGATTGAACAGATTATGCTGATGCTGTTTGATCTGTATCCTGTAATCAAATCTTTATTTGAATGGCATTACATCAATTTCGATTTCTGAAAATTATTTTGCCATTACAAATAGTGCGTACGCATCACTTTCATGCTACTTAGTTTCCGTCGTATTCTTTGATCTGGTGTTTTGATATATTTCAGGTGGTTCAGTCATGGGTTCATCAGAAGCAGGAAGAAAATAACAATCCTCCTGTCAAAAGAAAGGATTCATTTTTGGAAAAATTCGGTTTAACCGACGGCAACAATGCAAACACTTCAGAATTGAAAGAAAAGAAATCCGCATGCATTCGTATAACACAGTAAGCATGTTTCATTTTTATTCTTAAAGCAGCGTTGTGATATACCGATGCATAGTTGATTGAAATTTTCTTCAGTGGAAATATAAATGGCAATTTCTTTGAAAAATAAGATAAAATTTTCCTCCACCAGTTCTGCTTATGTGTTAGAAGAAAAGATTATGGCTCAATATGTTGATTGATTTTGCTTTACGACGAAAGCAAAATTAGCACACGCTAAGTTTTTAAATATCATAGCAAGGGCAGTTTAAAACTCACTCCATAGCATCTGGATCATTAGCTTTGAATGGTCAGCATGCAAATTTTATAATAACTCATTGAAATTGAATGTACACATTATATTAATATTTAGAAAATCTTATTTCTGGTATCTTTATTGAGATAATGAACACTTTTCACAGACCTAAAATCACATCATGATATTGAGCATAATGCAGAAGATACTCTTAAGTCTTGTTGCTGGCTTATATATCTGTGTCCTCTGCTGCACTTCCTCATCACATTTTGCGAATTTCGTTTACATCATCGTGCCGTTCTCTCATTGCCATTGCGGTCGTACTCCTCTTGAAGAAAAAGCGCTCTGGTGAGAATATATTTTCACCTAAATGACGGCGATATTTTGTTCATAAACTTGTCTATTAAACCTGACTAAGTTTTCCTGCTTTATAGTTCTTATGCCGCCGTAAGTTTACATTTGACGATTGTATTCTTTTGAAAGATTAATTGGATGCATGCAGGGCTACATAATCATTTAAAAGTCAACTACAATGAAATGCAACAATATCGCATAGAAATTAAAGTATTTGAATGATCCGTGCTTTATGATTTCTTTTAATCTGCAAAAGTTTTCATGGTTGGTTGATATGATCCGAAAACGCTTACAAACTAGAAATAGTTTGATTCCTAAATCACTTTATTTTTTTCAGCTTTTTCAAAAATTATGTCGTGGATTCATCAAAACCGTCTTATTATTGGTGGCTTGCTGTTATATCTTTGGCTATTATCTACAATTTCTTATTCGTTCCTTTGCGTGCTGTCTTTCGGGACATTCACTTTCAACATGAGACAATTTGGTTTATCATAGATGTCTTGTCCGATTTGCTTTATATAGCGGACATCATTGTCGGAGCGCGAACAGGTAAGTGACTTCGTTACTGGATTTCAAGTTCCATTTCTTTGCTACATTTCAAAGCGAAAAATTTCTTGTCTTGACTGCTAGGATTTCATGCACGCTAATGAAATAGGTGAACACGAAGGTATTAGTGATCAAAAATTTGATGAAATTATGGCAATGGAATATTGTCAATGCATACAGAAAAGACTGTTTATTCCAGGAACAACCTCATGAAAGTGATTCTTTTACAAAGTGACTGTTCCTCCTGGGTGAAACTGCGCTTCGTTTGATATGATGCTTGAATTTGAGAACAGTCAAGGCCGCTGATCATATTATGGTGTTTACATGTACTTTTTGTGATTTGCAATTTGCTTCTAATACTCCGTAGGCCATGTGTAATCCATCCACAGGCAAATAGAATGTCAACTTGCCTGAGGATGTATATTGAAATATATCACCTAAAGTTGATAACAATATAGTAAGATCAATGGATAAGACAATATGAGATATATGAAAATGGAAGGTGATCGATGCATAATTTTTAGGAAATTTCCACTTATATTTATCGAAAAGACCGCTATTACTTTGCGGACATGCTGGTGGCTAATGTGCTGAAGGAAGATGCTTTCGACCGGGTGAAGTAGAGTAGACGTTGCAGCATCAAACCAGCGGGAACAACGCAAAAAAGATGATTTGTTGCAAAAATATTGATCATTTGACTTCTGAAATGCATTATTGGATTATCTGGATAACTAAAGTTAAGTTTATCTTGTCAGATTTCGGTCGTCCAGATGTGCTACATTTGGTGGGAGATATCACTCTCACTGACTATGTATTTTATTGCTTCAAATGTCACATCATCAAGCAAAACATTAAACTTTTTTTCAATTACTGTGATCAACTCAGAAGGTTGATTTCTGCAGCATCCTTATAGTCAGAAGCATCCATTTAGGATACAATTCTTTACATTTTTTATATTATTAAAATTATTGTTTATATTATTATAAATTAAATCATTTACATTATTTATATTATTTAAATTGCCACTATAATTGCTATGAGGGGCGTACCAAAAGTTCGTGACGTTTGATTACCATGGTTTTAATTCGACTTTTTTCTTTAATCATTCATCGTTGTCATGTTGTATCAATCATGTGCATTGCCTGTGAAGTATTGTCGGTTGATCAGTAACATATAGAGACACGAACTGAAGCCGGTAAGTAGTGAAGCAATTTTAGTTTTGTCAGCATGACGAACTTCACAAATCGTAAGTGGAGATCTTGTCTGCTCTTTCTGTCCAAGAAACGGGAAACACCAACCGGATCGGCTGAGCGTCTAAAAACAGTCTTCGAGACAATGCTCCTGCAAGAGCGACCATCAAGCAAATGTTCCCAGAGGGACGGAAGTCATTGGAAGACGTTGAGCGCTGTGGCCATCCATCCACTCAGGCCAGCGAAGAAAATGAAGATTTGGTTTGGCAGCTGATGCAGTCTGACAGACGCCCAACATTTGATGAACTGGAGGAAAAGTCTGGCCAGCTGTCGCATGGGACTCTTGAGCGCATCTTCCGTGACCGCCTTGAGTTGTCCATAGTTTCGGCTCGTTGGGTACCAAGGCTGCTGACTGCAGAACAGAAAGGCACTCGGGTCAACAACTCTATTGTTCGTGGTCTTCTGGAAGACCATGACGAAGGGTTTTGGAGGAGACTTCTGACTTTCATCTCATCAGTCCGATGAAGTAGGCAATCGGAGGTATTCGTTTCAATGGTGAAAGACATAAAGAGAGCACCGAAAGCTTCATTCGGGAAATTTCCGCAGGATTGGCTTGAAGAAGGAATGAAGAAACTTGAGAAGAGATAGGAAAAGTGTATTGAAATTTAAGGTGACCAGATCGAAAAAAGAGTTTTGGTATGCTTTTAATTCTACCAATAAATATTTGTGCAAATGGGAGTTAAATGTTTTTCCTGTGAAATGCAACTGTCAGAACTATAAGAAATAATATCTAGATATGCACTTGGGCCAAAACGTCTATAGATACGAGAGACAAACGTCACGAACTTTTGGTACAACCTCGTAATAATGATAATTCTACTATCATTATTAGCAATGACTAATAGATGAAGGGCTAGACGTTAACTCAAGTAATCTTCTATCAAATGGGTCATGGACGGGGTCTATCAAAAATCAATTGCACGTAATTGGTCGCAATTAGCTGATTGCTGCTGTCAAAAAATTGCAATTGATTGATTGGTGTCGTCGAATAATTACAATTGATTGATTTGTTTCAATGGGACTGATTTGATTGCAATGCCGTCACCACTCACCATCATAAGAAAACATCCAACATTGATCTATCTAGATGCCAAGCTTGCAAAAATATCTTACTCACAGCTGATCGCTTTCAGGATTCTAATCAGTAACTTGGTGCACAAGGTACTTAGTTATTTCGGCACTTTTGTGATATCTTTTGAAACTCTATTTTATGTTTTGCTAGAGGCGCGTGTGATTATTCATTCACTTGTTTCAATAATTGATTATCTCTATTATTAACCTCCTGAGGAAGTGCTCTATGAAAATCTCTAATCTACAATTTGCAATATCAGCACGGACATTGTTCAAGTAGTATTGATTGATTCCATAGATAACCGTCAATTCTAGGGCATTCACTGTGACACAGTGCTTCTATCTATGGTATTATATATATATCTACTTTCTCCATAAAGTATACCAGATTATTACATAGTTGTAGAATCGTATTTAAGAATCCCTTCTATATCTGATAAAATTTGTTCCCAAGGAAAATCTTGATAGAGAGGGATTTTATCGCGGATATCTGTGGTCCTAATAATCTGGCATCCTTTATAACGGATAGAGGATAGCTATGCGATTCTCTGACATAGCTCGTGAAATTATTTGATATATCCCTCGGGCTAAAGCCCTCGGGATTCATCAAATAATTTCCCTCTCTATATCCCAGAGAATCGCAAAGCTATCCTCTATCCATTACATAGAATTGGATCTTTCGTTTATTCGTGTGCAAGGATAACGATCCATTTCTAGGACTTTTTTCTTTCGATTACAGGGACATCTATGTAATAGATAATGCATAGATTTGAGGTTATTATGACAAATAATGACCGAAGAAATCTATGCATTATCTGTTATAATGCATGACTTCTTTCATAGAAGTCTGCACCAGGTTAATAATTTCCAACCAGGAAAATAATTACCTACTTCGTGGAACTTATTAACCTGTGGACATAGAAAGCCTTGCAAAATCATGCATTATGATTAATATAAGATATCTTATGTTAATCATAGATGTCCCTGTCGATTATCAAAATTGATATCACTAACTCAAACGGTTGATGTTGCTTGACATCAACTGATCCAGATAGTGATATCAATTTATGCAGTATCCGTTTCTTTGCTGTCTGGTGTTGATAATATCGTTGATAATATGGTTGATAATCTCGCCTACGCCTCGGTTTATATCACACCATAGCTAGTCAATAAAAAGCAGCATAAACCTCAAAAGCTAACTACAGTCCGTTTCATAAAAAGTGGATCATCCTAAAATTTGACTAAATAAAACATAAGTATGATACAGAAAGCATTTTTCATGTTATTTCATGTCCCTAATATATTTAAATGTACTTATATAATCTGATAAGCTATCGATACAGTAACGGTTCTTAAGAAGCTAATATTTTGTGGCCCTACCCTTATTGTCAATGACATTACCAATTCGTCTAGGCATTGATTCGATGATATCGTTGATTTTGACTGATCTAACTTTCTCCACTCTCTTTTTAAAAGTGACGTAAGTTGTGATACGCCATCTGTAGGTAGCAGTGAACGACGAACGCTACGTTTTAGAATACTCCATACATTTTCTATGGGATTCAGATCAGGAGAACGAGCTGGCCAAGATAATGTCCTAAGCCCTAATTGAGACTTGCATAAGTTGACTCTATTACTCCTGTGACACGTAGCATTATCATCCATAAATAACCAAGTTGATCTGTCATTTGGCCAATGTTCATTCGTAAAACATTCACATAGCGTTCAGAATTCATTGTTCCTTGCTGTATGTGAAGTTCAGAGCGGCCATTGGTCCAAAAGCCAGCCCAAATCAGTAGAGTCGCACCACCTTGTACCCGGGGACGATGTAAATGTCTCGGAATTTCCTGATCAGATTTTATCCATAATCTCAATCGACCATCACTATCCTTCAGACGGACTGCATGATGCCTCATCAGACCAGACAACCCGATCCCATTGATTTTGCCAGTGACAATGACTCATTGCCCATCTGAGACGTCTTTTTGTATGCTGATCTGATAATTCGATCTGAGAGGGCCTCTTACAGCTCTTGAAATTCGACTCAATAAGTCTTCTACGAATAGTGGACTTAGAAATAGACGAGACTAGTGCAGCCATCTCAGTTAACGAGAGACTTGGATCAACTTTAACAAATCTCAAAATTAGGCGGTCTCTACGTTTGGATGTTTTGCGTGGACGGCCAGAGCCCTCTTTACGACAGAGTCGAAAATCATCATTATGCCATCGATGCACATTTGTGTAAGGGACATTTAGTCGCTTGCTTGTAGCTCTCAAAGAAAACCCTAGTTCTAGCAAGGCTGACACTTTGCCTTTTGTGAATGCGATGTCGTTATTGTTCATTTGTGCTTTGTATTGTTTTCAACCGGTAAGAGATAGATTTCTAGCTGAAAGCAATCAGGAGTGCTGCCAACACCACCGTAACAAAGTCAGGAAGCTATGGAACATGAAGTCCAGTTAATCACATGTAGCAGTTACATTATTGTTGATGAATAATGGTGCTATACTGGCTCTGATTGACCGATTTTCTTTATTTTTGTTTTGCTTGATAGCTTTTGGCTTGTAGAACGACATATTACATAACAAAGGAAACAAATGTAATTTTATAAGAGTGAGGTATGATTTTGTGTAACATTGCTAAATGAAGATCAAATTATCTACTACTTTTTTATCTATAACAGGAAAACAACTCAATATTCATGCTTGAAATTTCCAACAATGATATTAGTAAGCACAACTGACATATCTTCCAAATTTTAGAGAAATTCGTTCAAGTTTGGCGGAGTTAGACAAAGTTGAAGTTAAGGCGATGTTTAAGGGTGATCCATTTTTTATGAAACAATCTGTATAACTATGTAAATCTCTATATTCAGAAATACATAATACAAAAATGTACAGCAACAACATCAGTAACAAGTTCAACGAAGATCGAATGCTTGTTGTTTATGTACAGCTAATAAAAATAATAAATACCAAAATAAAGATAGTTTGAAAGTTATTAATAATATGTTCAGATAATACTGATAATGGTAACTAAGACGGAATCAAACTGAATGGAATTTGAGAAAGAGAAAGTTTATTCACTTTTTGCCCCTGTATCCCCGAAGACCCACCAAGCAGCTTTTCATTATTGCGAATGAAATTTTTTTGTCCTGAGATGACATTTGTAATTCTTATGTCAAAAAAGCATTTGTTTTAGGTTCCCCAAACTCCTCGAGCAGAAATGTCCAGCCTGGCACGATCATCATTGGATCCTGATTGTAGAAAGACATCACTGGAATAAGCTCAGGTTTTATGTTTACATCTTTACAGACATCACGTAGAAATTCTGCAATAACATGCCGAACAAGGTTATGACGCAAAGAAACATATCCACCTAATTTGCAATTCAAGGAATGTTAGATGTTAGTTCTTTCTCCACAGCCGCAATATGAGGGAGTATTTGTTATTGGCCAATTGTAGTGTAGCAGCAGATATCATCACCAGAATCGACTTATGCATAATCTATGTCACAATGTTATTCTAGCGTTCTATGTCACAGTTCACAATTTGAATTGTAGCTGTAGCCTACTTCAAGAGCTTGTTTTCATAGCAATATTATAACTCAACAAACTCAGACGTTTTGCCTCGTTATATTGGTGAGCCCGAAATGGATGCCAGCTTTTCAACTGCCGCTTCGTGCAACTCAGCATCTGTCAAAATTCCAGCATTTATGATCAAAAATATCAGAGCATGGTTTATAATTTGTGACGCTCAATTTTCAATCGCGAACATAGCTTCACCTTTTACCAAGTCAAGCCATGTAATTGCTAATTTACCATCTGATGTCATATCAAGACTGTCCGCTTGGATTCTCAAACAAGCAGACCGCGGTAAAATTCATTACGATGATCTCCAACAACAACTTGTACAGATCTATGATTTAACTGATATTGAGAGGTCGCATGCCTTACTTGAACTTCCAACATCGGGACTAGGTGACCGCAACCCTATTCAACTTGCAGAAGAAATGCGATTGCTTTCCTTAAAAGCTGATGGCTCTCAAGTCGATCTACTTGCCGAAATATTTATGCGAACAATTCCGAAGTCTGTAAGAGATCAAATGAACAGCACGAATGGACTGTCAATCGAAGACTTGGGAGAACGAGCTCAGAACATTTGGCAGCATACCTCTTCGTCAACATCACGGGTTGACTCGACAAGAATAACTGAATCTACTGTTTTTCATGATCCAACAATGAGCATTTCAGCAATGAAACGCAAAGTACATCATTCAACGAACCAAAACTTTTAGCGAAGTTCGCAAAGAGCACAAACCCAAACTCCTCAGCTGAATGTCGAGGGATTGCGCTATTATCACGAAAAATTTGGTGATAGAGCGCGATCTTGCACTCCTGGCTGTGTTTACTCAAAAAACTTGAACAGTGGTCGTCAATAAACTCAATGGCGACCGCAGACAAAGACACTCTATTCCTTGGAGCTGATCTCTTAAGTGGGATCAAATTCCTCATTGACACAGGTGCTTCTAAATCGGCTCTTCCACCGTCGTTCAAAGTTGATTCCTATACTCCATACGATGGACCACTGTCATTAGTTTCAGCCAATGGAGGACTCATTAAAATTCTCGCACAGAAACTGCTTAAGGTCAGTCTAGGTGATTGTGATTTCAAATGGACATTTCTCATAGCTGAAGTCAATCAACCAATCATTGGATCTGATTTTTTAGCTCATTATGAACCATTGGTCGATGTCGCAAAACATCGATTAGTGAAAGCCACTGACTTCTATTCCATTACAGCCACAGGCTGGTACTCACATGAGCTTAAAAGTGGTCTACACTGACAAATTCTTGAAGCTACTTGACAATTTTCCAGAACTTACTGCTCCTCAGTTCAAATCATTAACTGTTTCGCATGATATACAGCATCATATTGAGACACGAGGCCCACCAGTCTGCATGGTCTCGTCTATGCGAGGCGTCTATGTCCTGAAAAACTAGCCATAGTTGAAAAAGAATTTCGCAAAATGGAAGATTTAGGCATTATTCGCCCGTCATCATCACTCTGGGCATCGCCTTTACACATGGTTCCGAAAGAAAACGGGGAATGGAGACCCTGTAGTGATTATCGACGACTGAATCAGCGGACAACACCGGATAAATATCCCATTCCTCTCATTTCTGATTGCACTGCAAAACTATCTGGTTCAACCATATTCAGCAAAATTGACGTTATCAGAGGCTACTTTCAAGTGCCCGTCCATCCTGAAAGTATACCGAAAAAAGCAATTACAACACCCTTCGGTTCGTTCGAATTCCTGAGAATGAGTTTTGGTCTTCGAAACGCAGTATAAACGTTTATGAGAGTGATGCATAAAGCTCTCCATGGTCTTGATTCTGTTTTTATCTATCTGGACGACATTCTTATATTCAGTTCAGCTGAATCTGATCACGAAAATCATCTTCGAACTGTTTTCGAACGTTTGCAAAAGCACGGATTAATCATCAAGCCAGAGAAATGCGCATTTGGGAAACCTGTAATTGAATTCCTCGGTCATGTCATCGATGCTTCAGGAATTCGACCACTTCCAGAGAAAGTGAAAGGAATACTTGACTTTTCAGAACCAAAAGTAATGAAAGAACTTTCGCTGTTAAGCGGGCGGACAGGAAGGTGAACTTCTCCTCGTCTCGCGCGTTCAGTGACTTAGTAGCCCTCCCAACCTCTTCGCCTGCTTGTTATCCCTTTCGCCGAATCGTTTGCTTGCTGTCCGTTGTGTTCTCCAGCTGCCTCTGTATCCGAACGTTTTAGTACTCGCCTCCTATTTCTCTTACTCGCTCTGCCTGTTTTATCAACGTCTATCAACTATGTTTTATCAACGTCGATGGCCTCACGCCTTTCATACACAAGAGAAGTCCTGTTAGAACTTCGCGCCAGTGCACCATTACTGAAGCGACCGATAAAGCGCGTGTTATGGTTTCACGGAGTCCCGCGTCGGCAATCTTGGCAGCCCAACGTCACCTCCTTTTCCTCTCCGGAGTTTCCCAACTCGGATCAGTTTTCTCCTCCGCACCGTGCTTCTTTGGTCCATGAAGAGCCTCCCTCGAATGCGTCACATGTACACATGCATTCACACAATTCTGCGCATACAACACAGCCATCGTTACTTTTCCCTAATGTTGAAGACCGAGGAAATCCTATTCCGGTGCATATTACACGTCGTTATAGAGACAGAATTCTCCTGCCTCAGAGATGGATTCCCGCTCACGGCTTCTCTCTCTTCCCTGTGGGTAATGCAAGCCCAGCCGAGAAATGTCAACGTCTGTGTGCTCTTCGGAAAATCGATTATGTTAACGAAAACAGAACAAAGAGTAACGAGCTGCAGGAAGACTGTGATGAAGATAGTCGCAGGCAGAGATATCTTGTTCCGGTTCCTCGTACCATCAAGTTGAGACGATCAAGGCCTCACAATTCTTATCCCTCGTTAATTCTTACGAATGTCAGGTCGGTGTTTAACAAGATGGATGAGTGTTGTCTACTTCTCGGTGACCAGAATCCGGATTTGTGCGTCTTCACGGAATCATGGTTCAATATCCCAAGGACTTCAAGGGTAGAATTGACAAGCATGAATTAGCACCTTTTTCCTTTAGAAAATCAAGAGTTCGTTTCACTTGGTCGCCAGCTAAAGTCGATATTTCGCTCATCTCATTCTTAAATTTCATTTCTTTTCTATTTTTCATCAACAATATTGTGCGTTTCGCTTTCGATTTATCACAATTCCGAAAACTACATGTGCCATCTTGATTTACAATCACTGACGTGAGGTTTCATATACTTTTTTGAGGTTTCATATTCGCAATCAGCTGTGACAATAGGATTTGAGATCGCCAAACCTCCAAAACCAAATGCTAGAGTCAATATTCGTCATTCTAAATCATCAACAGGCCTTCTTGTTATAGCAGGAATGAACTTCGTTCTTATGACATCTCTTCAAGAGGTTGCAGTAGATCCTTTATGTCTTTCTTTGTATAAATTACCAACGATGGCAGAAGCCTCTTGTAAAACCGGATAATGCAACTTGTGACTCTTCCTTTGTAATTTCTGATAGAAGCTCAACATCCTGAATCCCTTTTTCTACTTTCATTCCAAAGAATATAGGAGTTATGGCTATCGGTCGAGGGCATACATTGGAAGATATACGAGGGCGCGCAGCGCACGAAGATATCTTCCAATTTGTGCCCTCGACAGATAACTATAATTTCTACTCATGCCTGAGCCAGGGATGTCTATGAAACATAGAATGTCACTTCTATGTTTCATAAACGTCCCTGCCTGACCTATCATGGAATAAGAAACACTCCTGACGTGGTCCATAGATGTCGATGAATGAATAATAGCATTGAAATGATCATATTTAAGATAGATAATATTATGAAAACGGAGGGCATAAATGGGGGATGCATCGCGGCCATCGTTGATATAATTGTTACTCTTAATTATGTACTATGTGGAAATGAGTCATAATTGAGATGGAAGAGAACATAACAATATCTCATTTGGATGAAGTGATAAATTCTATGATAACAAATACTAGTAAATGAGCTGATCATTTAAGAAAAAAGATGAAGATAAATGCCATAATGAAGACGAAGCAAAATTGCAACCAGTAACTGAAATCAAGTCGAATGAACTAAAACACAGAGATGAAAATCAATCTACGCTAGAAATGCAAACTTTACAGAATCAGAATAATTCTGCATATGAAAACTTGCCAGATTTTGACGTCAAAGTGACTGATCATTTATCGCTAACTACAAATGAAAATTAGCAGATTTGGAAATCTCTCCTTTGAAGAAATTCATGAATTTGTTGATATAATTTACAACAAAATCTGGAAAAGCCTTCATTGCGGAATTGCTATACTGGTTAAAGCAATTCAATAGCTCTGCATCGGCATTTTGACAAATTGCTTTGAAAATATTCATTATGATTCCAACCCTCATCCTTCAAAAACCGTCACCGAAATCGAAGTCGAAAGATCACTTAGAGTGTGTAACTCGAAGATTACAGCAATGCAAAGATGGTAAATTTTCCATGCTACTGAAGGAAGTTACACATATTCAGAATAAATTTCAGACATCCAGGAAAACTAAATCATCAGATGACATTGCAAAAGTTTTTGCTAAATTCCATGGGAAACTCTCGGCTGCAGTCAAATTCCTTGAAACTGAAAACTCGTCGGGCATTCTTGAACTTACGTCCAGTGTTCTTGATGATCTGAAATTCAAACATCCTTCACCTGCAAAAATTGAAAAAGATACATTACTGAATGGGCCGATAGATCAAATGCCATCCTACATTTATGATACTGACGAACAGATGATTGTGAATGTGAAGGCCGCTACGCGTACAAAAGGATCCGCAGGACCATCAGGCATGGGTGCTGATCTTTACAGACGAATACTGTGCTCAAAGAATTTTGGAAGTTGGAAAAGAAATGAGAGAACAGATCGTTATAATGACAAAAATGCTGTTAATGAAAAATTTTCATCCGTCATTCCTTGAAAGTTTTGTTGCCCCACGATTACCATTACCAAATAATCCCGGAGTCAGACCAATTGGTGTCGGTGAGGTTTTGCGTCGCATTGTTGGAAAAGTAATTTCCTGGACAATTAATGACTATATTAGAGATGCAGCTGGACCTCTTCAAACTTGTGCAGGTCATAAAGCAGGTGCAGAAGCTGCAGTATTTGCAATGGAGAAAATTTTCTCTGACGAAGAGAATGATGGAGTCATTTTGATTGACGCAACGAATGCTTTCAATACCATGAACAAGCGAGTTGCTCTTCACAACATCAGATTTTTATGTCCAGCGATCTCAACGTATTTGATAAACATATACAGGGGCTCGGCATCCTTATTGGCAGGAGGTAAAAATTATGCTCGCAAGAAGGAGCCACACAAGGAGATCCTCTTGTCATGCCATGGTATGCAATAAACACTGTTTTGATAATACAATGTTTGAAGAATTTGGTGACGCAAGTAAAGCAAGTTTGGTTTGCAGATGATTCTTCAGGTGGCGGTTCAGTGAAAGATTTAAAGACGTGGTATGAAATTTAAAAAAAATGAAGGTAAAATGTATGGGTATCTCGTAAACGGCAATAAAAGTTGTGTCATAGTGAAAAGTCATGAAAAATATTCGCAAGCTATAGAAATATTCAAAAATGAAGTTAATGTGACATTTGATGGAAAAAGACATTTTGGAGCAGTTATTGGTCGTAACACTTAAAAAAACGAATATTGTAAAAATATGATAAAAAATGGAATGATGAACTTGGAACAACTTTGCCAGATCACAACCTCAAGCAGCATACGCACTTTTTACGAAGGCGTATCGGTCCAAATTCTCCTTCTTCATGCGGACTATCGCAAACTTTGAAGATCATACTGAATTGTTGCAACATACAATAAATAACATTTAATTCCAGCCTTCTTTAATTCGGACGTCCCTTTCACACAGGAGCCTCTGGAACTTTTCAGTTTGCCTTCTCGTCTTGGTGGTTTGAATGTACCATCTTTTCAACTTGATTCATCAATACAAGCTAAATCAGCAAAAGAAATAACGAGGATGCATGTTGAGTCAATTTTACAACAGAGCATGTTGCGTGAAAATGAAAGCTCGCAAATAAAACAAAAAGTGGAACAGATGAAACGATAAGGGAGAGCGAGAGATAAAGGAGCAAGCTCATGGTTAACTGCTATTCAATTAGAAGATCAAGGCTTTGTTCTGAACAAGCAAGAATCTAGAGACTCATTGCGATTGCGATATGATATGGAACTAGCAAATCTACCCTCTCACTGTGTATGTGGAGAAAAATTCTCAACTAACCATGCATTATCATGCAAAAAAGGAGGCTTTGTGGCGAAACGACATGACAATATAAAGGATTTGATAACTATTTTACTAGGTGTGTAACTACCTATGTGTATTGTACTAGGTGTGTTTCAAAGGTGTGTAAAAATGTTGAATCTGAGCCATGTCTGATGCCTTTAGGCGATGAACAATTCCGTCTCAAATCAGCCAACACTTGTGAAGAGTCTAGATAAAGCTGGTGAAGTTTGGTCTCGCGGAGTCACAGTATTTTTTGATGTAAAAATAACGCACGTGAACTCCAAGACACATCAAAATAAACCAACTGAATTGAAATCATCATCAAGGAACAAGAACGGGAAAAGAAAAGACAACATCTTCAGAGAATAACTGATGTGGAACACAGGGTGTTTACACCATTGATTTTCGGAACCAATGGGGGAGTGGGCAAAGACTGACAGAGAAGATCTCCTATAAGGAAAACGAAGAATATTCAAAAGTCATGGCTTTCATAAGAACAAAGTTATCCTTTGAGATATTAAAAGCTGCTGCTCTTTGCGTTCGAGGATCACGTGCCCCTTTTCAGATAAAAGATTATCTTCCCACAAGCATTGATGATTTTGGGTTCCTAGCTAAAAATGTCGACATTCATTGATTTATGTAAAGGATTGCAATAAAATGCAGAGATCGAAATCTTCCATTCCCTTCCTTCATGTGATAATTGTAAAACTTACCTGACTTTTTCTAACTTACCTTCAATTTTTGGACTTACCTTGTATATACAATAATGTTTTGTATATTTGTTATTATTGTTGGTAAATATGTATGAATCGGAGACAAATAAAAGCACTACATACCTAAAAAAGGGTATAAATGGGAAGTTGTTGCTCCATTGAAAATATATTGAAATTGGCATGCACAAATTGGACATTTCCGATTATGCCCGGCAACATTGGTAGAATGCTATGATGTGAAGGCATTGTTCCAATGTCTATTTCATAAAGCTAACATTAACTAAAATATGAAAATAACGTACTTTTTGGAGGGGGATATCTATGTTAATTCTCGAAGGCTGCAGGCCTAATTGATTTTTAAACCATCCCTGTTTAACTCTATTATGTAATTTTCCTATCTATGTGATAGCGATATGGAACGTAAACGCCTGAGAGGGACTGTTTACTCAGATTTCTATCATTCCCCGGGATCTATTTACTCGGGTTTCTATAAATCAAGAATACCAGGTTATAGTATCCAGGCTGTCCATGGGTTATCTTACTCTAGCTGAATGCAGCTGATGCAAGCTGAATACAGTGTGCCACCTTTCTCCTAATTCATCGAATCGAGGGTAATACACTGCATAGACAAGCCCACTTCAGCTTCTATAGGGCAATCACTTTCTGCAGTCGAACTAGCTACGAAAAGTTTTGTAACTAGACTGCCAACGATTGTCGTCAGTCAGCGGACAATGTTGTTATGGACGTTGTTTGTCCATAATTATCCATAATCATGAGCAATCATTTGTTTGAAATTATAGACTCAGTAATAGAAGAATCAAGAATCTGGTTCGAACAAACGCAATCTGAAAACAAACACGATAAAGAAAATGAAAATACATGGTCAAAGCACAATGACAAATGTAAAGAAAAAGAAAATGATGAGATAGAAATGCAGAATGTTATCAATCGAATTGAATGTAATACTTGTATAGACAACGATGTATTAATAAATGTTGCAAATTTGGATCAGCATAACCTTAGTGTCCAAATAAGAAAGAGTGAATATGAAATGCAATCCACTGATTGGTCTCAGAACCGATCACACTAATACCATCACACTGATTCCACTGAGATATATGGGTCGCTGCAATGTGCACAGTGGAAAAAGTGGTTTCACCCAGAGTGTTTCTGATTAAGACCAAGTCAGCGGACATCTATTCTACGCTTCTGTTGTTCAATGTATGCCCAGTCTTGAGGAATGAAAGTAACCTACAAGCAGAATCCATTTACAAATCTACGTGTCGCTGAACTGCGTCATGAGTAAGAGCTTCTAAGCTTACTACCAATGGAACAAGAAATATTTTAATAGACAACTGTAGAAATTCAACCCAGCATTACAAATCACGCCAATTTTCTCTGTAATGCAGCTGAATCTCCAACTTCGACAACTGACAAAAGCACGTCTACTATAACCCCAGCATTGTTGAATATTCGTGATATGTTTACCAACCGAGGCCGCATTCTTAAAAGAATTCCTAAGGCTAGCAGAATGCAAACGGCAAACATCCTCACTGAACTTTTGCACGAAGTTGTGAAATTCAGTTATGTCAGGGGACGGTCAAAACTTTTCAGTTTTGCATGTTTGTGTCTTGCACAACCTAAGCGAGCGGGAAGAAAGTCGCCATCTTGATCAACTGCTATCAACAAGCGTATCTCTGATTTCGAAAACCTTTTTGACAATTACAAAATAGTTCAGCGAAATCCAGTGCAGAATAAAGTAAAAGGGAAAAATGACCCTGAAGTGAAAATTGCAGCACTAGTTTCACTAAAAATTTGCGAAAATAATCTGAAAGGAGCGGTTCGAATAGCCTCTTCTGATGCCACGATGGTCCTTAATAACAATGAAGCCCTCCAGAAATCACAGGAAAGACATCTAAGACTTCCAGAAAATCGAAATATCCCTACAGTAGCAGCTGATCTGAATGTTCCTTCACTTCAAGTTACTTAAAATATTGTAAGGAAAGCGATTCTCAGTTTTCCTAATGGTTCAGCAGGTGGTCCGGATGGCTTGCGGCCACAACATTTTAAAGGCATCACAGCATTAAACTCATTGATGGTCTTGTAAATTTTAGTAATATGCAACTGAAATTCCAACTGAGATTTCTCCAATATTTTTTGGAGCATCATTATGCTCCTTAACGAAATTCGATGGTTGAGTGCGGCCTATCGCCGTTGGTTTCACCCTTCGCCGTTTAATTGGCAAAATATGCAATTCAGTTGTGATGAATGAAATGTGAGATTTACTTCGTCCACATCAACTCGGTATTGGCACGTCCCTCGGTTGTGAGGCAGCTGTCCACAACATTAGACAATATGTTAATGCAATGGAGAAAGATAAAATCATTATCAAAATCGATTTCAAAAGTCATCGGAAGATGTGCAACAGGGTGACCCGTTGGGCCCTCTCTTATTTTGCCTATCCATCGACAAATTGATCAAATCTTTGCAGTATGAACTCAGTTTATGGTATCTCGACAACGGGACATTGGTGGGTGATATGCAGAATGTAATTGATGACACACTTGCAGCAACTTATGTAGAGGGGTCTTCCATTCATGCCGGCAAACCATCATGCGACGCCGAAGATAGGAAGAGGTCAAAGTACGTCAACCTGAGCTCTTCCTATGAGATGATTCCCGCATGTGTGGAGACCATGAGAACGTGGGGCCCTTCTGCCAGCAGATTCACCCATGAAAGCGGCAATAAGATCACAGCCGCAACAAGTGATGAACGATCTACCTCATTCCTGGTTCAAAGAATCAGCGTGGCGATTCAGAGAGGAAACTCTACATCTGTGCTTGGAACACATCCCGCTTCCCCTGACTTAAGTGAAATCTTTTATCTTTGACTTCCTCAAGTTTGTATATTGTTTTTTATCTTTATTGGATATAAATTAATACCTTTAAAGAAAAGAATATCTTGGTTAATCAATGTCAAACAGATATGGTTTAAAACGGTTATCTTGTGGCTAAATCTAGTTCATAGCAGGCCTCACTCTCGGGCAATTGTTCATGTAAACATCCTTCGGGCTTTGCCCTCGGTGTGATCATCTTCAATACTAAATTATTACACTATATACAGGGTGTCCGTAAATTCGCTTGACTTTTAAATTGAATATCTACATGAGAAAGCAATCAACTTTTTTATCACAAGCCATGTTATATTGCACAGCATAAAGGGGAATTCACGAATCTAACAGTAAGAAGCCAAAATTTGATGATTAAAATGTTCAAATCAAGTGTTCGAAATGATTGCCATCGCAATCAATCACTGCAGTCAATCGCCGAATGAAGGGATTTTGAGATACATGTTGATGGCCTAATATCTGACCAGATACGGCAACTGTGCGTGTTAGCGATCCCATTGAGTGGAAAATACGCCTCATCAGACCAGACATTGTCATCGATTACATTCTGATTGTCGAGAAGCCAACTCGCTAATTCACAGCGCTTTCGCTTGTCGGCCGGCTCAAGTGCTTGCACGACTTGTAATTTGTACGGGTAAAGTTTTAGTTCATGCCGAAGGATTTTATGGACACCAGTCTTTGAAATGATACCAGCCTCTTCCGCCACTTTGCGAACTGACGTGACTCCTAGCTTTGATTTTGAACTAGTCTCCTCGACGACGCGATTCACAGTTGCAATCGTCATGTCATCCATTGTAGGACGGCCACTGCGAGGTTTATCATGAACGCTGCCAGTTTCTTCAAACTTTTTGATGATATTTGCAATCGATGTTGTTGTAAAAGGATATTTATGAATGCGTCTTTGAGTCTTAAACATTCGAAGGGCAGCTGTAGCACTTCTATTGCATGCATAGAAGCACTGAACTGTCTCTATCCGAGTCTGAAGATCCATTGTTAATAAGATAGGCAGCGATCGTACCACTTCACATTGAGATTTCGAACATAGCATGAGGAAACACTATGATACAGACTTAAACTATTGGTTGACACACGCGTCTTTGTCATTGGTTAGCAAAAACATCACGTTATAGATAGGGATATGGCAATTCTATGCCATGAAAGCTGATTAATTTGACGTTCTCAATTGAAGATGATACGATATGAATCAATCAATGACTAAGCATGTCGTCATGGCTGGTGATGAAAGTTTCATAGAATTGAAAAGGGGAAAATTTTGAGCTATGGCCCTAGGTAAGGTTAATTGACATAATTAACAGCACAGCTAATTGACTTAAACATTTACTGAAACTGAAATGAATTCACCAAAGCTTAAGAACAATAATTGCACATATAATATTCATTACAAAAATGACTGCATGCAGAATGTAAAATTTAAGCAGTTAAATAATCGAATATTCATTTCTTATTGTTAGATTCGTAAATTCCCCTTCATGTTGCGTAATATAACAGGGTTTCTGACGTAAACGTTTATTGTTTACTCATGTAGATATTCAATTAAAAAGTCAAGCGATTTTACGGCACCCTGTACATAACATTTCCATAGAATAATGCAATTCAAGAACTATTCAAAGCGTTTTAGTTCATGTTATAAATTATTGTCATTTTTAGGTGGAAATTTTTAAAAATCGCATTGATTGTATTTTACCAACATTATTGAATTGAAAACAGGGGAATACATTGATGTGCACTTTCTCTATTGTATCCCACATTTAACATGTTGGATTTCGCCAGTTAGACAGGCTGGTCAAAGACCGGTTACTTAGGAAAGATATTCACTGATTATTATGGAAATTTTGTCACCGATTCCAGACCCATTCTAGCATGATCCTGCAAGAGTTACGTTGTCTGTTTGGGACAACCTAGCAACAATTCTCCGACAGATGTTCGATTCTTTTCTCATACACACATGCTTTGCCTTTAGCCAATAACGTGCATCAAAATATATAAGCAAATTTTATAGTGAATTTCAGCCCTGGGTGCTGCTCCAGGAAAAGCAGACCGTCATTAAGCGACAAGGACCCGTGTAGCACATAGACTATCACGACCTATAATTCTTTCATCTATTCAATGGCCTATTACCGAGCACCAGATCATTTGACATGACAGGCCTGATCAAATATCAAAAAAGTGTGATCAGGATCCTATCTTGTACAATCGGATCATGACGCGGTTGGAACCGCGGCATTAATTAACTTTTGAAAATAACATACCAGAAATAGTAGTGGTCACTTTGATGTCCCCTGTCCAGCGCATCTCACGGTGGGTCCCAGAAATAATACATGTACTGTAGTCCCAAAAAGCCTCGAGTGTCATAAAAGAATGGCATGAATTCGTCTCAATTGCATAAAAATTGATTTCGTCTCAAAAGTAGTTTTACAGCAAATCAAAACCCTTCTTCTCAAATAAATTCTTCATCATCACTTTACATCAATTCATTTAAGTGAAGCTCGCAACATATGCTGAACAAATCTTCTAGAAAAATAAGAAGAAAAGAAGCAAGCGAAATTTTCATTTGCTCTACAGGATTTGCATTAGAACAAAATAAATGCACTCAATATCAAATTTTATCAAAAGCTCCTTCATACGAATGCAAAGGGCAAATGCACGTGCACTCTTGTATATCTCAAAATAAGACAGCTTCAGTTTTACGCTGAGCAGGAAATTAAGTGTAATCTAATGCAAAAGAAAAGTCAACAAATATTGCTTTACTAGCCAGAATATATTTCCTATTTGTCACAGTAGAAAACAGGTGAGAGGTTGAGAGATTTTCTGATAATGCGGTTTAAATTTCAATGGTTTAATAAAAAATGCGAATTGTAAATTTTCCTCCAAACGGAGACTGAGTCATTTTTACTGTAGTCAAAGTAGCGGAAGGATTTTTGCAACATTTCTTTTTATTTCACTATAGAATATTGCAAGCTGTCAAACGATTTTATTAATTTGTCGTCATCATGGCTGGTGGACGCTATCCGAAAACGTTCGACAGCTTGCAACAAACATTTAATAGTGAAATAAAAAGAAAGATCACTCACACCTGGGTCCTTCCGCTTTTTAATTGCGAAATTTTTTACACATTGTAAATACGAGTACTTTATAATCGTAAGAGCCTCTACCACACGTTCAAACTTTTAGGAAGTGAGTAGCAATTTAAGGATTTTCAGCCTTCAGTCTGTGAGTGCGAGAGATTAAACGTTATGGACGAATTGAAACTACAAATTTCAACAGGAAATATACAGTTCGTCATAAAACAAGGCCGCGTATTTTCCAACTCTCTTGAATTTGGAGACACTTCCTGTTCGAGCACAGTCACAAAATCTTGACTGCTTTTGGGCAATGCCCCAAAGTTGTCATTTTAGGCTTCAGTTTTCAAAAATAGTGTGTCTTGGAATTGGTGGGTCCAAATTAGTGAAAACATATCGATAGCCTTAAGCGAAAGTGGCCCATCAGCATTTTTCGACTTCCAGGAAAAACGGAAAAAACCGCCATATTTTTTGTTTTTGAAGTACATTAAAACAACTAGATTTTTCTGATCTGATATCACTGCTATTATTTATGATGTGTGATTCTTATGATGCATTCAGTTTCGTCATCATCTCAGTCTCTATGCCAGATAGGCCATCTTGCAGCTAGTAGTAATCCCATGCCAAAAAGAAGGCCGGTGCGGTACAGAGATGAGTTATCATGCTCACTCAGCCCACCCCCCTCTGGAAAGAAGTGGCCAAGGATGTGCTGGAAGGGATCGAACCGAGAGGAGGAAAACCGTTCCCCCCCGTCTTGTGAGGTTGTGTGTTGCTGGTTCTTCACGTCTCCGGCGAGGAAAGGGCAGGTGTCGAATGTTTTCGGATGATAAAGGTCATATTTCGGCATGACTGAGTGTCTGGATGGATAAACGGAGGTCAGATTCGGATTCTATGTGAAATTTTGTGTTAGGAAGGCTGTTTCCAGCTCAATCGGAAGAAAAAGTGCTAACCCCCAACCCCCGCTCCTGTCAGACTTCCAACTTGGGTGGAAGTGATTGTAGAAAGTCGTGCCATACCTCATGTGAAAGCTAAGAGTGAGCCAAATGCAGTGGAAGGCATCATTTGTGTACGTTTTCCTTGGCTTAGAGAGGAGAGTGACTTGAAAATGTCAGGAATCTCCGAAGAACGACAGAGTTAGAAAGTGGAGGTTTTGGATGTTTTGGGATGAGAAAGGCCCTGCTTCGGGATGAAGGAGTGTCTGGATGGATAAACGGAGGGCAGATTTGGATTCTATGTGAAATTTTACATTGGTAAGGTGATTTCCAGCTCAATCGCAAGAAAAAGTGCTGATCCCCCCTCCTGCCAGACTTCCAACTTGGGTGGAAGTGATTGTAGAAAGTCGTGCCATAGCTCATGTGAAAGCAAAGAGTGAGCCACATGCAGTGGAAAGCATCATTTGTGTACGTTTTCCTTCGTTTAGGTGTGAGATCGGAATGTTGATTTTTGGAAAATCGCGAAAAAACAAGAGTTAGAATTTTATGAAAATGTCTCTAACTTTTGAACGCAGCATTGTATGAGGAAAACTGAGACCAAATTTGGAATCAGCGTGACATTATTACACCTGAATTGATGGGTTTTGAGGGTCGTGGGAGTGAAATATAATTTTCGAATTTTTTATGGTTCGAATTTTTTGATTTTTGATGATGAATAGCGGAGGATTGGAAGTGAGTAAAGACGTCGGGTTTCTTTTAGTGGAAACACCGCACTTTGTTCTCTAGGATCCTACCTTTTCAGATCTGTGGAAGGTTTCGTTTCCAAATGAGAGCTTGTTTAAAATCGAATTTTTCAACTCGGCTTCTCGTGATCGTAGAGAGTCGAGGGGTGATTTAAATGAAAGGTGAGAGCGAGAAAACGTAACTGTCAAAATTTGAAGTCAATCGGAGCTCTAGAACCGGAGTTAGAAGTGTTTAAAGTTTTGGATGATTGAGATTACGTCATCAGCTGATCGCCACAAACTATATAAGCTGGGAACCGAATGAGAAATTTCATTAAGACGAGAGAGATTGTCAAAGGTAGGTCGTCTCTCCGGTTCTCTGATGATAGCATCGGAAATTCCAGAATAGCATTGAAATATTGAATGGAAGGGACTGAATAACTATGTCAAAACTATGAAGTAGTGAAAAATTACATAGTTATCCGTAGACATCTGGAAGACAAAAACATGAAATGATGATCCATTTCTATGGCTAAAATGCTAGATTCGATTTGTCATAGAAATTAATTGATTATTAAGGTACCTAATAGACGACTACAAACCACTCTATACGATTTAAGGGGAGACTTATGATTGCATTAATGTACAGTATATGAACGTGTTTACAAATTTTTGCCCACTGAACATCTGAAAATCTTTCTATCGAATCTAGAAATACTTCATTTTCTTATTGATAACCGGTAGTGCATACATTCATTGATCAGGTTTGCAGCTCCATTCATGAATGTATGTTGGAAACATGATGGAACTTACCTACATTATCTGCTATTTTAGTCCTAATTTTTTCATCTGATTATGAAAGCATCCTATGTGAAATTTAGCAATTTTTTTTATTGACATCCCAACATCTTATTTTCTTCTTACATCAGAGTATTCCCTTGTATTTCCTTCTATGATCAATAGCAGCATTTGATGATCCGTGTTGAGATAACAATTTATGAAGAAATAGTCAAACTCTGAAATGTTGTCACTAAATTATTAATGTATCACGTAAATGACTATTTTTGTTAGTGATGAAAATAATGAAAAATGATGAATGACGCTCCAGCCTTGAGCTGCAGATACTTTGCATTAATTGCATTCGAATATATTGAGCAATTAATACAATAGTTCCTCGGCTTTCGGCAAATCACTGAAAAGTAAAATCATATTCACAACAGAAAAAGGAAAGCAACACAAAACATTCAGATGCAGATGAAAGCATTTGAGACGCAGCTTTGATTTCATCGGTTGGAACATCATAGGCTGCATCAATTCACAAAAGGCCTTCACCGAAATTTGTATTATAAAGCTATATAGAATAAACCACAAAGCGTTTCACTTTTTGATTTGATCTCTTGTGCCAATTAAATTTCGAGTGCTGTTCATTCAAGTTTATGTCTAGACGTTGAGAATAATTATCAATTAATTCCACCGTACATGTTCATCTGACATCGGTATTAAGCATTTCAAAGTGCAGTATAGACTACTGAATACTGATTGCCTCATACTGCTTCACGATGTTGACAAAAATGCACATATATGGGGCTGATCAAAAGTAACTTCCTAATGCAATATTTTCATTATTCTTACTCCAAGAAAGTAATAAACATGAATAGCATTTTTTCATGACAGAAATTTACTGGGCATTGTTTGAAATGAAAAGCAGTTGCCATTAGAGAGTTTTACTCAGGGCATCAAACACACATCAACAGTATAATTTATCCAAAGGGGAGCATTCGATTATTATTGCATTAATAAATTATTCAATTCAAACTTTCAATTTCTGTGTGTCATGATGGTGAAATTTCTTGGAAACCACGGACAATTCTTGGCGGTGAGGAAAACGTGAAAGAAGTGGCGAAAATTCGATGATTCAAGTTCATGACAAATCATTTTTGGCAACGAAATCTCTCAGAATTTTGATTATTTCGCTGTGAATACCCCACTGTTGCTCCTCTTGCTAATATGTAGGCTATCTTTATTTTAACAAGCTATAATTCACCTAAAGGCCCACTAATAATTGCTTCAGCATGAACTCGAAAATTTTCGGTGCGAGCAGGTGAGCCCAGCGCACACCCATAAAAAATCATTGTTTTTATGTAGCTAATACCATAAAATAAATGTTGCGTAGTTATTTTGGACATTTTCAATTCATGATCAATATAAATTTCGGTTGAAGAAACAGCTTTTCACAAAAAAGTCAAATGGGCGTTTAATTGCACAAAGAAAAGCTTCCATGATTTGTTATAGGCCTATTCGCTCCTCAATACTCACATGAATTGTAGAAAGTCATTCATGATTCCTTAACATCAAACAAATTAGTTGCGCACAGTACTGCTGTATACATTTACATGCAAAATTTTGTTATGTAAGACGACAACTGTATAGACAGGGATACGATGCAGCAGCCGGAATAAATGAAATTTACTACTTGCTACCTTTTGAAATTGGTGGACCGCTAGCCTTTTCGCGGGCCACTCCTTGTGGCTACCACAACTTGGTTGCCCACCACTGACATAAGTCATCATGTCATAGTGGCAATCAATGAGCAAATAAACAGATTTCTCACTGACAATGTCTGATTCGCCCTAGTTTACCGTATGTGAAAAAAACTTCCTCCGAATTACTAAGCAAAGGAATCAATGCCCGCTTGAACATTTTGAATATGCCTACTCCTAGAGATTAAACAAGTGCAGTAATTTGTACCTTCTGATATGCCTACAACTGTTCTCAAACATGTTGATTTCACATAAAATTAAAAACTGTACAATTACTGAAGAATAGTGATGATCATCTGGAAATCGCGGACGAGCAGCGACTACAAATTGCCAAGAAGACAAATTCAGTATATCATTACATGCATATGCTTGAAAAACTATAAAATTTCCTATGAAATTTGCTATGAAACTTTGGTAACGTGTTCAGTAGATAACTACTTCTAAGAAGCAATTGCTTAATTCCAACGATTAATGCCTAAATAAATTATGCGGAATATTTGAAGTGATCAAGCAAAAATATAACCGTTCAGTTTTCAGAATTGTTGCGTCTGAAAACCTCACTGTATAGTTATGGCTGCTGGTGCCCAATTTTTCGTGGGAATAACTTGGCCTCAGTTGTCTGGTTATTTACACGCAACATTGCGTGCTAATAACCTCACGTCTTTTAATATTGGATCAAATCAAGCCTTACTGGTAACCAAAAATTAATTTCATTTCTACTTATTGAATTAAAGAACCGCTAATTTTCTTTTTTTGAAAGTACTCTCACAAAACGATTCGTCAGCTGTCACTACTTTTTCTCTAATAGGCCTACTAAAATTGTCATTAAACGGTGTTCGTTATTAAACACAGTAACTTGGAAGAAGCTTTTCGTATAACATTCATGGTGCGGTAAACTGGGTTGAATCGGATCAGCAGTGCGAAATTGATCTTGTTGCCCAGTCATAATGGGCATGGCGGAAATTACTGCACCTTATACACTTATCGTCTTTACACATAGTTTCATTATATGCCAAAAATTTGACCGACTTACTGATCCAGTTGATTGTGTCAAACTTTTTTTTACAAGATCGACCATTAGACAGAGTGTTTGTCTACCTTGAACATTATCATGAACGAGGTTGTGTGGACTATGTAGCTAACCATCACTGAGTTGCCACTTAAAAACTTTATATACTAATGCTAAATGAAATGTATAATCGTGGATGGGTGATATCAACTGCATCAGATGTAGTATGTAGGAATCACTAGAAAAAGGAAGTTGTCACCAACTATTTTAGCCACAGCGACTTCTTGAAATTGATGAATATAAATATCTGAAAATTTTCTTGGCGAAAAAAGATGGCGGATTTGTCGCCACTAAAAATACATTAGAGTGGTGGGGAGTTTCCACACTTGATATATTTAAACACTTTGGCCAGGAGATGACCTTAGTCTCCAGGCCATAAAAGACTCCAAAACTTTAAAGGCCTGTAACTTTGCTTCTACAAGTCCTTTTGACTTGATTCAAAAAAGGTTCGATATCTATTGATCAGACCTCCTATACTTACAGACTACTTATATAATTTCATAAGTAGTACTAAATGCTGAAAAATTTAAATTTGCTATTTTTTGATGTTTTATAAGGTTTTCAAACCTTCTGATTTCAATAAAGACCTTTATAAAGTTGTCAGAGGCGAGCTTTGGCTCGAGACTTGCTTCCTGATGTAAATAACTCCACCGGTTTTCATGTCAAAATCGGGGTCCGAATACCAACACAGTGATATGACGCACGCTCTGTCCGAGGGAGGTTGGATTTGAGGGCCGAGGCCTTGGAGTTGGGATAAGATCCCCTCTGAGTAATGCCTGTAACGGATTCATCAGCCTAGCTTGTCTATCCTCATTGACATACTAGTTGAATTTTAAAAATGATGGTCAATGGATGTTTTAACACTTAAACGCTTGCTATCAAGTCGCTATGGCTTCTGCTATCAGGCCTTTGTGAAATCTCGTCTAGCCTCAGTAACTCAGGGTTGGCAACGTCTATCGCTTGTCATTGTAACTTGGTAAAAATGAGAGGGTTACTGCAGGCATTGACGTCAAAACTTTTCGCGTCATAGGGTAACCAGTCTTTGTGTTGGGAGTTGGTTACTGAAAGCATGGTGACTGCCGATGCCCATATTTGGTAAAACCGCTGTTGTCATGTCATACGCATGGCCAAATAAGGAAGGTCTGAATCATGGCCTTGTGCTCACTGGGTACATAAACCGCGTCTTTTCTCTAGTCTCCACTCCTGTTTCAAGTTGCAAGACAAACGGTGAGTGCTCTGATAACGTTTGCTATTAAACGTTGCAAGTTAGGTCTCTCGAATTTTAGATGAAGGTTATTCCTTTGAGATGATTATTATTTTCTCAATCTCACAAACTACTTTATCTCCTTGCAGATGACCGACATCACCATTTTCAAGACAAGTCAGTGCAGTTGTGGTAGAATCTTGCGCTCACACAATATGCATGCGCATAGAGAGAAATTTTTTAGTGATGACAATCACCACTTATGCAAGGTGTTTATTATTTGCTATCGCTGTCACATGATAAAAATCAGCGAGGAGAATAGAGAGTGGCTGATGGAGCATAAGGCATGCGTAAATGAGAGAAAAGTTGATGAACATGTATTCGCCATGTTTGCAAATGCAAAGACCTCTGAATATGTTTCCATCAACAGTAATGCTCACAAAGATTTGCTTTTGAGTGACGACAAGGAGGCTGATGAAGCCACAAGGGCTGTGGAAAATCTACTGAAGGTAGTGAATGAAAACAAAGAAAATGAAAAGAATAGGAAGGAGATGGAGATTGGAAAGGAGGTGTGTGAAAGAGATGAACAGGCTGAAGGGCAAGTGATGGCAAACAGTGATGAGGAAAAACATGTAAAAGAAGTAGAGCAGCTTAAGGCTGATTTAGTCATGACATCAGATGAGGATGATTGCATAGATTTAGATGCCACTCGAAAGCGGAGAGCTCCTTTGACATCAACCAACAAGCGAATCATGACAACCTGCAGTAAACTGAAGCAGTGCCGCTTAAGTAAAAGTGAGGCCTTTCATCCTTCGAAGGATAGGGCCCCTTGAAGAAGCGAAGGGGCAGGCGGCACTATATAAGGGTATGTTTGAAGAATGTCGGTAAGGCTGGTATCAGGTCTGTCATCAGTCATATCAATCCACTCTCTACTTCAGGCAAACGTAAGCGAAGAGCATCTCGTATACCTACTAGCAAACGCAGACGACGTGGACTGTTTTAAATATGGAATGTAAAACCTCATACCTTTGCTTATTTAATAGAACACCTATACAGACGGATATCATTAGAAATTATGTATCCATTCGTTTTCCACAGACAAGTATCGATTCCGGTAGTGTCATTGATTTTTTAATACCCGGAAATGATGCTGAGTACATCGGTGTAAATGACATCAATCTACATGTTAAGTTTAAGATAGTAAATAGGGACGGTACAAACCTTGACGACAAGGACAAAGTAGCCGTGAATAACTTGGCAATAGCAACGCTCTTCAAGGATGTATCATTGACCATTGGTAAAACTCGGGTTGAAGGTGGTCAACATAGTTATCCCTATCTCGGTTATTTTTCAACAGTCATGCAGTTCCAGCCACAAGCACAAAAGAGTCACATGGCTTCTATGGGCTAGTGTAAAGATGAAGCTGGTAAATTTGATAGTGACAAAAACAAGGGATTTGTCACTCGTGAAAAGTGGACTGCAGAAAGTAGGGTGTGTGAATTATATGGTCCCCTAAACTAGGACTTTTTCCGTCAATCACGTTTCTTAGTGTCAAAAATAGACATGCGAGTTCATCTCTTGCCGAGCGATCCTAAATTTGTATTGAACACTTATGGAGCAAAGACTGAATTTAAGATTGTGTTTGAAAGTGTTAGACTTTATGTGCGACGAATGACAGTGAATCCTTCGGTGATTAATGGTCACGAGATAGGTTTGAGAAAGTATGATGCTCTTTATGATGTAAATCATACTGAGATCCATAGTTTAACCATTCCTCGTGCGCAAAAGAGCTTTATTAAAGATAGTTTGTTTCCTATACAATCACCAAAAATGATCATTGTGGGATTGATTGCAAATGATGCATACAATGGTAATATATCGAAGAATCCCCTCAACTTTGAACACTTTGGTTTAAATCAAATCGGATTGTATCGTGATCTTGAATGCATTCCTGGTACTCCTTTTTGTCCAGACTTCGCGAATGGACAGAATTCTCGCTCATATCAAAATACTATGGAGACATTAAAATACTGGAATACTGATGACACCAATGGTTTGACCTATGATGAATTTCCTAAAGGTTATAAGCTTTATGCATTTGATTTGACAGCAAACAATAAAGCAGGTGCTTCTTATCGCCCAGGTACTGCCACGAAGGGTCTTAAACTAGAATTCTTTTTTGAAAAAGATTTGACGAAAACAGTCAATGTACTCATCTATGCTGTGTTCGATTCCACCATTCGAATTAACAGGCTACGTGACGTTTCCGCTTCTTATACAAGTTACTGAGTTGGTTATCTGATGCAGAGATAGAGGGAGTCGTTCAAGAACACGGTGATGAACGCACTGATGCAGCATTTCGTGGGGTGTTTTCCATTAATAATATGCCCACAGTTTTACCAAAACCACCCTCATTCATTATCATGAATACTGATACAGCACACTTACCCGGCAAAAACAGGAAAGTTTTATTTATTGATAAAGACTATTGTGGTGAAATCTTTGATTCATTGGCCTTACCAAACTGTGATTATATTACACGTTTCATGAATCGTCATTCACGAAAATGGATTTGCAATGCTTTGGCCTATCAACATCCCTTGTCTTCAACATGTGGAGCATATGCCCTCTACTTTGTAATACAACGACTACATTACGATTGACTTAAATGGTGATTGGGAAGTGGACCTGCAAGATTTGAGCTATGTGAATAATATAAGAACCATTGCAAATGAAGAGATTACATTAGGCACTGCAACGAATCAAGACTTGCACTTTCCAAAACTAGAGCGAAATGATAAAGTACATACCTACAACTTGAATGAACATGCAGCAGAGTGGAATTCTATTCCTACAGTAAACACCCGTCGGGCAAAGGGAGCTGTTGATGAGATTGTAAATGGTCCTACTTTAATTAACGCTGCAGATACAGACATACCCATTGCTAAAAATGCTTCACCACTGAAATGGAAACAACTTACAAACCCATCATTCCGTCATCGTTTAGAGCAATCATACTATTATATGAAAATTCAATGCCTATTGAATGCTATGAATGATTTGGCAAAGGATCTATGGTTCTGGCAGATGGATCCAAATCTACATAAAGTTACACTCTACATGAGGCCGACTACTATTTCCTACGGATCTTATGTGAGTGGAGCTCTGCAAAAGATATTGAATCTTAAATCACGTTTCTTTCTACCTATCACAAAATTTTCAGAAGTAAAAGGAAGTGGTGCCTTCCGTTTGAGAGCTCAAGTGTCCATGAAAGTATCAAAGCAGATTAAGAAATATCCACATTGGCACAGGAGAAAATTTAATATTACCCTACTTCCCCTTGATCGCATGCATGAGCGCTTTGTGCTTTTTAAATCTGGTACTGTTGATGACTTGATCAAACAGGTAAATGAAATAAATGGATTATCTATGTCTTTCACTCGAGCATACAATAAGGCAAGGATTGATTTCCGAAATGATTATGAGCATTCACACATTGGATATGTTCACATCAATTCTAAATTTCGTGATTTGCTCTCTTTAAAAACAGACGTCTTATGGTCATACCATGAATGGGGGAATGTGAAAATAACATCTGAACAGCAATCCGATTGTCGAATGGTCCTTTATTTCAAACGTACAGACCCTGTTTTACGTCCCAGTCTTACATGGAAGCCAAATGAAAAGTTACCGATACCTCCAAAGCATTATAGCAATGGCTATGATGTTTGTACATACTTGAACAAAGGTGTATCAAATCTACACTGATATCATTTTGACTATGATCCTAAAGCAAATACATTCTGTATCAGTGTACATGGCAAAACGGTCATTCACATTTCAAAAGAGCTAACAAATATTTTAGGATTCAAACGTGACATATTCTACGACGAGAAGTACTGTGGCTCAACATCCTTGTTCGATATGAATATCAATCACTTTTACATTTATACTAACTTTATCCATTCAACACAAGTCGGTGGTCAAATGGTTCCCCTTTTAAGATATATTCCTATTGACAGTGGCGACTTTGGTGTGACCATGCACAGGGAGTTCCTGAACAAGGTATACATTCCAGTCAATGTATCACGATGATCCCATTGCAAATTTGGCATCTATGATGATAGTGCAAATCCTATTCATTCATGGTCTTAACACTCCATTTTCGTCAGATAACATCAAATAATTAAATGTGTATGTTGCGTGTGGCGCAGTCAATGTCTTTTCTTTCTTGATTAGGTGGCCGTTAAGGCCGTGGTCTCATAAAGACCGTTTGGGGCATTCTCTGGTCTCATCAAAGGGCTTTTCACTCCTGATAGTCAGCCTCGTTCCAGAAGGGAGCACTCTCAACCGTTTGCAGAGTGAGTTGCTTACAGCCTTCAATTATTTATCTCTCTTCCTCTTCCTCTTTTCGTTGAAACTTTCTCTCAACTTCCTTCTTCGTAGGAGTTGAGCTAGCAAGAGGTGTGAATGTTTCCTCTGTATCGGACATGACTATGATAGTGAAATGCAAGACATTCTTCTATATATATGAGAATGATGCATTGTGATTGATAAATGGCTGTCGTCCAATGAGAGAACGCGAAGCAGGGAGAGAGAATCTATATAAGTGCGGTGCAATGACCATTTCCTCATAATATCATTAAAATGAATACACCGTCGAATACCTATGCCCTACTCATGCCAAATGCCCCACACAAGAGGCAAGTGAAAATTATTTACGATGTTGAGGTCGAGCCGCTACAGTTGGACGAGGAAACCATCATCATTTCCGACGATGAATGCATCACCATCTCCGATGATGAGACGGAGAAATTAGAGGTGGAGTATGGTGACTGTGAAATTCTGCAAGGTGCATTCCTCAGTGTCTCGGCAAAAGACATAGTAAATGAGAGTGATATTAACATTTTACGAGGTTGGCAAGAGCTCTTCTCCCCAGATAGCCAACCTCGTAACGAAGAGGAGTTCGATTTTGTTAATGTTGTGTTTCGCCTGCTAGTGAAACGCATTGCCGCTTTGGAATAAATGTGTATCATGACAGTGTTGTTTTTCCTTCATATAAACTACATGGCTTCGAAATGATCATCGAGTAAGCATATAGTCGATTGGGAGTTATTGTTGGAATAAGGCATCCTATCATCAAGACACTTAACATATTTACTAGAAATCATTCAACATATGAAAAATGATTTTAGGTGAATCAATTGAAGAATGTAACTTACTTTCAACACTCAAAGCTTGTTCAAACTTTATGTTTCATCTAACGGTTAACATTAGCTTGTGCTATATGAAACCCTAGATCCCTAAATCCAACCGTAGATGACCCTATCCTTCAGATGATGAACTTTTGGACTTGTGATGTGTGATATGACCAACGGGATGGTCTTAGTGTTATTAAATGACACTGATGCTTCACATATTTCTCTTGCCTTCATTTCATCAATTTTTCACCCGTCCTCTGAGTTATACGGGCTTGGAACCGTCATGAAAGCAAATGACTTTCAGGCCTCATTATGGGTAGCCTCGTAAAGGCTCATGGATCATTCACGGAAAAAGGCAATAAAGCAGTGTGCTGTGTGTATGTGTGAGTGTGTATGTCTTTATGTTTTAAAGAAAGGATGTTCTTCACTCACATTTATGTTTAGGTCCAAACCATCTTCCCTCTTTTAGCATGTTGGATTGTCTTTGATGACTAACTATTGTTGCTTTCTTCACATAGTCAATCGTTTCTAGACAATCGGCAATCTTCCTTGGATCATCTGTCTTGATTGCCATGGAGTAGTACTTTTCTGACAACTCCATGATTGTGTTATTTTCTTTCTTTTGACGAATCATTAATTCAGCTTCTGTCTCACTCATGATGCAGGATCACTACACTGTAACAATGCTCAGTGAAAAGTGAATTTCTATAAAGTGCTACCTCCTTATATCTTGTCGTAGGAAACCTGAGCCCTGGATGGCGATCTTTAGGACTTATGATGTGTGGCATGACATAGCGATTTATTCTCCATGACCCTATGTTGGCAGTCAACAATTTTCATGATAAGAGATTGAACGTCATCTTAACGAAGAGAGAAGTCTGGTGTGTTGCATGTAGTGCAAGGGTGGTCTCCCATTTAGCCTCGGTGATAGAGGCAGTTCTTAAAAGAACTCATGGTTCATTCTCAGATAACGTATGCAATGGAGAATTTAAAAAGTAACCTGTGGCAGATAGCTAAGACTCAACCGACTGGCGTTCAACCACAACGACCGTTGGAAAGTCGCATTAAGGTAAGTCTCAAACTCCTGCCACACTCATCACTACGATATCATCCGCTGTCTCAACAGAGATCGCCCACCAACGGGAAGAATTATACCGAAGTTCTCCGTGCCATGCAACGTTAAAGTTGTCTGATAACAGATACAACTTTATGATTATATTTTTTATATTTGTGTGATAGATTCAGTCAGACCGAAGTCTGTCCAGAGCAAACCACGAGGAGGTACTATCACTTTTTGCTCCATTTGGCTCTTAAAAGAGCCGTTTGTGGCGTTCTCGGGACTGCTGCTTCCTTTCTCACAAGTCGGGGATATCAACTGAAATAAAAAGAAAATTCATTAGAGAACATCATGATATTTGATTTCCTATAACTTACCTATTTCATGCTTGCCTCTGAGTATGATCTCATCTATTGGACCTTGAATTTTTACAATGAGGTGATAACATGAAATTCCCCTACTCCGATTCTCATAACAGGTGCAGATGGATTGCACTCAGACAAAATTGGCGCTTGAATGATGTGAGCAGGTGAGCAAGTAGGCACATGTAGTTCGTAAGTATACCGTCCATGCTTCATGGACTTCTCCCCTCTCAATTTCTAAATTCCTAATTTCCTCTTCCTTCGTCTTTCTATCCTCCATAAACAGATGCAACTCTTTCTGCAACCTCTCAATCTCTACTTTATTGATCCTTCTCCCCTCAATCGCTTGATCTGTCTCCCACGTAACTTTTTCAATGCTTTTCTGCAAGGTGATGTTTAGTTCTCTAGTTCGAGATAGCTGTTCCATCTCATCCCGAAGTGATTTATTCTGTTTCTAACTGTCTTCAAACATACCCTTATATAATACCGCCTGCCCCTTCGCTTCTTCAAGGGGCCCTATCCTTTGAAGGATGAAAGGCCTCACTTTTACTTAAGCGGCGCTGCTTCAGTTTACTGCAGGTTGTCATGATTCGCTTGTTGGTTGATGTCAAAGGAGCTCTCCGCTTTCGAGTGGCATCTAAATCTATGCAATCATCCTCATCTGATGTCATGACTAAATCAGCCTTAAGCTGCTCTACTTCTTTTACATGTTTTTCCTCATCACTGTTTGCCATCACTTGCCCTTCAGCCTGTTCATCTCTTTCACACACCTCCTTTCCAATCTCCATCTCCTTCCTATTCTTTTCATTTTCTTTGTTTTCATTCACTACCTTCAGTAGATTTTCCACAGCCCTTGTGGCTTCATCAGCCTCCTTGTCGTCACTCAAAAGCAAATCTTTGTGAGCATTACTGTTGATGGAAACATATTCAGAGGTCTTTGCATTTGCAAACATGGCGAATACATGTTCATCAACTTTTCTCTCATTTACGCATGCCTTATGCTCCATCAGCCACTCTCTATTCTCCTCGCTGATTTTTATCATGTGACAGCGATAGCAAATAATAAACACCTTGCATAAGTGGTGATTGTCATCACTAAAAAATTTCTCTCTATGCGCATGCATATTGTGTGAGCGCAAGATTCTACCACAACTGCACTGGCTTGTCTTGAAAATGGTGATGTCGGTCATCTGCAAGGAGATAAAGTAGTTTGTGAGATTGAGAAAATAATAATCATCTCAAAGGAATAACCTTCATCTAAAATTCGAGAGACCTAACTTGCAACGTTTGATAGCAAACGTTATCAGAGCACTCACCGTTTGTCTTGCAACTTGAAACAGGAGTGGAGACTAGAGAAAAGACGCGGTTTATGTACCCAGTGAGCACAAGGCCATGATTCAGACCTTCCTTATTTGGCCATGCGTATGACATGACAACAGCGGTTTTACCAAATATGGGCATCGGCAGTCACCATGCTTTCAGTAACCAACTCCCAACACAAAGACTGGTTACCCTATGACGCGAAAAGTTTTGACGTCAATGCCTGCAGTAACCCTCTCATTTTTACCAAGTTACAATGACAAACGATAGACGTTGCCAACCCTGAGTTACTGAGGCTAGACGAGATTTCACAAAGGCCTGATAGCAGAAGCCATAGCGACTTGATAGCAAGCGTTTAAGTGTTAAAACATCCATTGACCATCATTTTTAAAATTCAACTAGTATGTCAATGAGGATAGACAAGCTAGGCTGATGAATCCGTTACAGGCATTACTCAGAGGGGATCTTATCCCAACTCCAAGGCCTCGGCCCTCAAATCCAACCTCCCTCGGACAGAGCGTGCGTCATATCACTGTGTTGGTATTCGGACCCCGATTTTGACATGAAAACCGGTGGAGTTATTTACATCAGGAAGCAAGTCTCGAGCCAAAGCTCGCCTCTGACAACTTTATAAAGGTCTTTATTGAAATCAGAATTTTTGAAAACCTTATAAAACATCAAAAAATAGCAAATTTAAATTTTTCAGCATTTAGTACTACTTATGAAATTATATAAGTAGTCTGTAAGTATAGGAGGTCTGATCAATAGATATCGAACCTTTTTTGAATCAAGTCAAAAGGACTTGTAGAAGCAAAGTTACAGGCCTTTAAAGTTTTGGAGTCTTTTATGGCCTGGAGACTAAGGTCATCTCCTGGCCAAAGTGTTTAAATATATCAAGTGTGGAAACTCCCCACCACTCTAATGTATTTTTAGTGGCGACAAATCCGCCATCTTTTTTCGCCAAGAAAATTTTCAGATATTTATATTCATCAATTTCAAGAAGTCGCTGTGGCTAAAATAGTTGGTGACAACTTCCTTTTTCTAGTGATTCCTACATAAAATTTACTGCTTTCTTCATTTTTCACATCAATTTTGATGTTGAACGTGTCATTTCTGAATAATGTGGTTTTATAGATGAAACAGTGGAGCAATTGTGTCATTTAGATCTCAGATATTGTTTATCTACATATTGAAGATGCATCTAATACAAATATTTCCTGGAATGAGAAGAAAGGAATATTTGCTCGCTATTTTAGCAACATTTTTGTGCTCTAGATGGTTCTTTAACGTTTCATCTGCCAGTGAAGATCAACTCCGTGTGGTTGACGCACGTGACTCTTGAACTTGTCCTAAAGCAGCCCGCCATCCTCTTATTTTGCTGATATCTGTGTTCATACATTGAGTGCACCAGTTGCAGGAAATTCCACCATCTTCTTGATAATTGAGCGAGATGTTCCCACACAAATCACTCTACGTTTTCACTGTTGTGACGTCATGCCTAGTCGCTGTTGCTTTATTAACTAAGGAAGCAGACAGCTGTGACTGTTCACAAGGCGCACGATGCTCTAAATTTTGCTGTTCAGTGAATCATTATGATCTGTGCGTGAAATGGCGTCTGATAAGTTGATGTTTATGATAGTTAATTGGATCAACTCAAAGTTTTGCAACAGGAGTATAGTCACTACATCTGATGCAGTTGATATCACCCATCCACGGTTATACATTTCATTTAGCAATAGTATATAAAGTTTTTAAGTGGCAACTCAGTGATGGTTAACTACATAGTCCACACAACCTCGTTCATGATAATGTTCAAGGTAGACAAACACTCTTTCTAATGGTCGATCTTGTAAAAAAAAGTTTGACACAATCAACTGGATCAGTAAGTCGGTCAAATTTTTGGCATATAATGAAACTATGTGTAAAGACGATAAGTGTATAAGGTGCAGTAATTTCCGCCATGCCCATTATGACTGGGCAACAAGATCAATTTCGCACTGCTGATCCGATTCAACCCAGTTTACCGCACCGTGAATGTTATACGAAAAGCTTCTTCCAAGTTACTGTGTTTAATAACGAACACCGTTTAATGACAATTTTAGTAGGCCTATTAGAGAAAAAGTAGTGACAGCTGACGAATCGTTTTGTGAGAGTACTTTCAAAAAAAGAAAATTAGCGGTTCTTTAATTCAATAAGTAGAAATGAAATTAATTTTTGGTTACCAGTAAGGCTTGATTTGATCCAATATTAAAAGACGTGAGGTTATTAGCACGCAATGTTGCGTGTAAATAACCAGACAACTGAGGCCAAGTTATTCCCACGAAAAATTGGGCACCAGCAGCCATAACTATACAGTGAGGTTTTCAGACGCAACAATTCTGAAAACTGAACGGTTATATTTTTGCTTGATCACTTCAAATATTCCGCATAATTTATTTAGGCATTAATCGTTGGAATTAAGCAATTGCTTCTTAGAAGTAGTTATCTACTGAACACGTTACCAAAGTTTCATAGCAAATTTCATAGGAAATTTTATAGTTTTTCAAGCATATGCATGTAATGATATACTGAATTTGTCTTCTTGGCAATTTGTAGTCGCTGCTCGTCCGCGATTTCCAGATGATCATCACTATTCTTCAGTAATTGTACAGTTTTTAATTTTATGTGAAATCAACATGTTTGAGAACAGTTGTAGGCATATCAGAAGGTACAAATTACTGCACTTGTTTAATCTCTAGGAGTAGGCATATTCAAAATGTTCAAGCGGGCATTGATTCCTTTGCTTAGTAATTCGGAGGAAGTTTTTTTCACATACGGTAAACTAGGGCGAATCAGACATTGTCAGTGAGAAATCTGTTTATTTGCTCATTGATTGCCACTATAACATGATGACTTATGTCAGTGGTGGGCAACCAAGTTGTGGTAGCCACAAGGAGTGGCCCGCGAAAAGGCTAGCGGTCCACCAATTTCAAAAGGTAGCAAGTAGTAAATTTCATTTATTCCGGCTACTGCATCGTATCCCTGTCTATACAGTTGTCGTCTTACATAACAAAATTTTGCATGTAAATGTATACAGCAGTACTGTGCGCAACTAATTTGTTTGATGTTAAGGAATCATGAATGACTTTCTACAATTCATGTGAGTATTGAGGAGCGAATAGGCCTATAACAAATCATGGAAGCTTTTCTTTGTGCAATTAAACGCCCATTTGACTTTTTTGTGAAAAGCTGTTTCTTCAACCGAAATTTATATTGATCATGAATTGAAAATGTCCAAAATAACTACGCAACATTTATTTTATGGTATTAGCTACATAAAAACAATGATTTTTTATGGGTGTGCGCTGGGCTCACCTGCTCGCACCGAAAATTTTCGAGTTCATGCTGAAGCAATTATTAGTGGGCCTTTAGGTGAATTATAGCTTGTTAAAATAAAGATAGCCTACATATTAGCAAGAGGAGCAACAGTGGGGTATTCACAGCGAAATAATCAAAATTCTGAGAGATTTCGTTGCCAAAAATGATTTGTCATGAACTTGAATCATCGAATTTTCGCCACTTCTTTCACGTTTTCCTCACCGCCAAGAATTGTCCGTGGTTTCCAAGAAATTTCACCATCATGACACACAGAAATTGAAAGTTTGAATTGAATAATTTATTAATGCAATAATAATCGAATGCTCCCCTTTGGATAAATTATACTGTTGATGTGTGTTTGATGCCCTGAGTAAAACTCTCTAATGGCAACTGCTTTTCATTTCTAAACAATGCCCAGTAAATTTCTGTCATGAAAAAATGCTATTCATGTTTATTACTTTCTTGGAGTAGGAATAATGAAAATAATGCATTAGGAAGTTACTTTTGATCAGCCCCATATATGTGCATTTTTGTCAACATCGTGAAGCAGTATGAGGCAATCAGTATTCAGTAGTCTATACTGCACTTTGAAATGCTTAATACCGATGTCAGATGAACATGTACGGTGGAATTAATTGATAATTATTCTCAACGTCTAGACATAAACTTGAATGAACAGCACTCGAAATTTAATTGGCACAAGAGATCAAATCAAAAAGTGAAACGCTTTGTGGTTTATTCTATATAGCTTTATAATACAAATTTCGGTTGAAGGCCTTTTGTGAATTGATGCAGCCTATGATGTTCCAACCGATGAAATCAAAGCTGCGTCTCAAATGCTTTCATCTGCATCTGAATGTTTTGTGTTGCTTTCCTTTTTCTGTTGTGAATATGATTTTACTTTTCAGTGATTTGCCGAAAGCCGAGGAACTATTGTATTAATTGCTCAATATATTCGAATGCAATTAATGCAAAGTATCTGCAGCTCAAGGCTGGAGCGTCATTCATCATTTTTCATTATTTTCATCACTAACAAAAATAGTCATTTACGTGATACATTAATAATTTAGTGACAACATTTCAGAGTTTGACTATTTCTTCATAAATTGTTATCTCAACACGGATCATCAAATGCTGCTATTGATCATAGAAGGAAATACAAGGGAATACTCTGATGTAAGAAGAAAATAAGATGTTGGGATGTCAATAAAAAAAATTGCTAAATTTCACATAGGATGCTTTCATAATCAGATGAAAAAATTAGGACTAAAATAGCAGATAATGTAGGTAAGGTCCATCATGTTTCCAACATACATTCATGAATGGAGCTGTAAACCTGATCAATGAATGTATCGATGTATCGATAGAAAGATTTTCAGATGTTCAGTGGGCAAAAATTTGTAAACACGTTCATATACTGTACATTAATGCAATCATAAGTCTCCCCTTAAATCGTATAGAGTGGTTTGTAGTCGTCTATTAGGTACCTTAATAATCAATTAATTTCTATGCCAAATCAAATCTAGCATTTTAGCCATAGAAATGGATCATCATTTCATGTTTTTGTCTTCCAGATGTCTACGGATAACTATGTAATTTTCACCACTTCATAGTTTTGACATAGTTATTCAGTCCCTTCCATTCAATATTTCAATGCTATTCTGGAATTTCCGATGCTATCATCAGAGAACCGGAGAGACGACCTACCTTTGACAATCTCTCTCGTCTTAATGAAATTTCTCATTCGGTTCCCAGCTTATATAGTTTGTGGCGATCAGCTGATGACGTAATCTCAATCATCCAAAACTTTAAACACTTCTAACTCCGGTTCTAGAGCTCCGATTGACTTCAAATTTTGACAGTTACGTTTTCTCGCTCTCACCTTTCATTTAAATCCCCCCTCGACTCTCTACGATCACGAGAAGCCGAGTTGAAAAATTCGATTTTAAACAAGCTCTCATTTGGAAACGAAACCTTCCACAGATCTGAAAAGGTAGGATCCTAGAGAACAAAGTGCGGTGTTTCCACTAAAAGAAACCCGACGTCTTTACTCACTTCCAATCCTCCGCTATTCATCATCAAAAATCAAAAAATTCGAACCATAAAAAATTCGAAAATTATATTTCACTCTCACGACCCTCAAAACCCATCAATTCAGGTGTAAAAATGTCACGCTGATTCCAAATTTGGTCTCAGTTTTCCTCATACAATGCTGCGTTCAAAAGTTCCCGCCGAGCAAGCTTTGTCCGCGGACAAAACGGGTAAGAAATGGACATCCGTCGGTCTTCCATTAACTCACACTTTTGTCCGCGAGACTACGGATAAAGAACGGCAGTATACGGAAATCCGTCGGGCTTCCGTTTCTCGGACTTTAAATTCATGATTTACGGACGCTTCACGGAATAGAAACGGTTGCGCATGTCCGGAAATTTCCGTGTAAATTCTGATATAATATACATACTTGTTCTGCTTAAACTTATCGAATGCTACTTGATTTGTTTATCTTTTAGTCCTCTTTTTGATTTTATCAAGCAACATCTAAGTCGAACGTTTGCTGAAAGCCTGGATGCAGATCACATTCCAGAATATTTTGTGGTCTAGCTATGAATTGAAGATCGATGATCTGTAATTCGGCATCTTGTTTTAAGTATTATTAAATCGAAGCGTTTAGTTTTATGCTTGATCGCATTCTTTTGCCGAAGTGTGCGAGAGTACACCGTAGGCCGCCAGAATCGAACGCTTGCATAATTTCGACAGGAATATTATTTTTTGCGTAACATGTAATAACCAGGGCAATTTCTTGCTATTTTTATAACTATGATTTCAGTGAGCATAGCAAGTAAAGAACATCGCCGTGCATGCATTGCGTTCTTTTCAATTTCTTTTCTATCGAATCCTTGTGTTGTGCATGTCGGGCGATCTTGGAAGTTATAGTTTGTGAGTTGTGTCCAATTCATTTTGACGGGCGGTAATGTCACTCATGAACCATATGCTTGCGTCTGCAAGGGCAATCTAGTCACTCTGTTACTATACAATTGCCTTTGGTTGTGATTCAGTTGAAGCAAGTGGCGCGCGCGAATTTTCTGTTTGACGCGGGATAAGCACTTTTTCACACACGACAAGCATTTTCAAGCAGCGCAATGTTTTGCTATCTTGTGATCGATCGCCCCTTTCGCTTACGTGATTGGCCAGGCCGTGAAGCGCAGTCAACGCCGGCAACTTGCAGAGGGAAAAGGGAACAGCCGATCATCAACTTTCACAATTGCAGGCGAATGTCGACTGAGAAAATTGGCTTGGTTATCTCAATGTCTCACCGTTGAAGGTGGATGTGATTTGTTCAATGCTTAATGTATATCGGATTCAGTGTGGTGCAGTTTGGAGAACAATTCAACGTCGTCTAATGGCATTTCACACCGATTTATTCCTCACAATCTAAATAATCTGACTGTACATCTTATGCCGTGAATAATTTTCTAGTCAGCCTGAATACAGGTCTGAATTTGCACTACATTCAATGGAAAATTGGTTTCCTGTGATGAACTTGGTGAGTCGTAGTCGTGGCCATTAGTATTCCAGACCCCAACAGGCAGACAACGAAAAACAGCTCAATGTCGTCGACTTACTTCCATATGCCATTGTCACATTGTCACTAGATACATGTCTTCTGCATCAACGATATTGACAAAATGGTGAGCTCGGAAATTTCCTAATTAGTTTCTATTTGCAGTCATGTTTCTTTAGAATGTTGCATTCACATTGAAAACAGCAGGGCTCTTAATTTTCTATAGGCCTAGGCTATATTGTATGATAATATTTGATCTTATGTAGCAATCGCGCGTTATGGATTCGTGCGATTTGAATAGTTTTCCCAGTTCTTGGGGCGGATTTCACATTATATTTGACATGGTGACTGGTACATACAGTGTCATCATAATTTAACTATTTCATGAACTATACAACTGGATTTTCCACTAAACGTTTGAATTTTTGTGTTTACGCAATACGTATGGAATTGAAAAATTATAAGAATTGACTTTTGCTAATAGATTTCAATTTTTCATTTCATCACAGTATGGGACAATCGTGGAAATCTTATACATGATCGAAGTCTTACAACATAGTTGAAATTACGAATATGGCATACAAGGACAGCATAGACAAACTATAGGACATAGGACTGTGGAGGCGGAGGCGTAAAAAATTGGCCTCCTACGGCTTTCGAAATTTTAATGAATGATGTGATTTGATATAATCCTATTATTTGATGCATATATTTGATGTTATTTGATATACATTTGTTATAGATGCAATTTACGCCACCCAATATAAAAAATTACTGAATGAAGTTTAGACACCGTACATGTCCTCCGTTGAATAGATTCCATTGGTTTACTACCGTACAAGTAATTCATCAGTCGTCTATAGTGTATTTAGTAGTTGTACTATTCAACAACCGAAGTAAATCTATGAAAACAAATGGTGCGAATTCAGCTATTGTGATTTTAATTACTTCGGCGTTTGGACACCATCACCGCCGCATTTGATTAATGAATGAATTTTCATTAATTAGTGGGTATTGTATAGGCAACAGCTAGCCGACCATGTCTGTGAAGTAGATCCATTAAACTTTTTGATTAATGAAATGTAGATCTAGGCTGGTTGAGAAAACATGAACTCATAGAAATCGATCATAATATGATCTTTATATGAACGTCATATTTGTTATGTTTCTTTACCGGACTACGTGAGGGTCTAATACGCATGATGTTCATGAAAAATGGATTGCCATTGCACTCCGAATTATTAACAGTACTATAGAAGGCTACTACTACAGTAGTAGCCTTCTATAGTACTGTTCAATAATTCGGAGTGCATGAATCTGGTTGGGTACTGGGGTCAAAGATGAACATCTATGACAGCAGTACCCAACCAAATTTGTAGACTACTGTAGGCTTACCGTGCTAAGAATAGCAAGATTAATCATCAGTGTGTAGAGCTAGACCGACAACGGAAAATCAATTTTATCGTATAGCATCATATCACGTTTATATCATGTTATTATTATAACTACAGTATATGGTATATATTATACTATATTATTGCTGAGGTCTGAGGCGGAGGCACTTTTCAAATAGGCCGCCTCGAACACAGCCTTGATAGGACATGCGTAAAGACAGTGAATACATTTGAATCGATGTGTCAGTTCATGCATCGAATTCATTTTATAATTCTAAAAATTTCTGTCGATGTTACATCAACTAGACTGACTGGTGAAAGGCTTTTTTATACTACGGTGTAGGTAAGTTTTAATGAAATTCGCTTCTACCAATGTTGGCCTTTGGTTTTAGTGTTTTTTAATGGTAAACAGCGTAGTGAAAATCTCGGGTGTCAAGATTGGACCCGTAAATTTCTTTTTCAACTGTTAACTGATGTGAATTAGTCAATCCGTTAACATGGGTAACCGACAAACAGCATTATCTTGTTGCGATAACATAACATTTGAAATAATGTAATTAAGTGGCATGCGTATAAAAATACGCCTACTACCAAATTGAAGATAATTGATTGTAATAAAAATTAGCAATATTACTGCTAATATCAATTATTATAGAATATTTTATCATAATGTTTTACTGCACATTATGTAACTCTTGTTTTCGACTTAACTTATCTTAAACTGCATGGAATAAGTTAATTTGAACAGGGTCATAATGAATTAACCGATTAGCGATTGGTTGATCGCTCACATCACTACTATAAAGTCAAATGAAAGCTAATTTAACTTAAAAGAGCCGTAAAGTCTTAAGTCCCCAAGTCTCCCTAATCGTATGCCAAATCATACCTTGCTATGATTACAAAAATATAGATTCTATTAACCATGTATGAATGAAACTGTCAAGGATTTTTAGGTATTGATGACACAGTGGTTGTAATATCAGCACTTTTCTTTTATTCATTAAGCAGTGGCAGCGTTTTCACAAAATTTGTGTCAAATGACCTACCATCACTCGAATTCTCGTCATAATTTCCCCTCTAACACATGCAATAATGATTATCAAAAATATCCACTCTTTAGTGATTAAGGTGATTTCAATAGACTTCTTATAATTTCAGTTCAATTCCTTGGAAGAAAAGTTGGTGAAGCTGGAACGTGTGAGATTGCAAATCGACAAATCAGACGCCTTCGTTCTGAAAGTAATAATTTCTGCACAAATCAACTAATCATCTCAGGTTCAACCGTTGTTAGTTACTCGCAAAGTGTTACCGACTCAATGCACCGGACGAGTTGATGCAATTTTTCATCCGAGACGACAAGTTTTCAAAGTGGAAATTCTCGAAGAGATGTTTTCCGACACTTTATCAAGTTGTGATATCCGTAATACGAGTATGTGCAAACATGGCCGGAAATTATGATGAAGTGGTGTCACGTGTGATCGAAAAGCGTCGAAAGAACGAGTGTCACAATTAAATCAAACGGCAATGCCTGACTCCGATGAATAGAGGGAAGAAGAATCTCAGAAATTGTATTAGTTCATGAACTCTACGAAGAAGTGTAGCTCACGGACATTCGAATTACATTCACATTGTTATATATAATTAGTATCTATTATCACTTCTTAAAATCTTTCCGTCGGTATTTTATGCAAGATGTGCTTCACTTGAGGTGATGCTAGTGTTTTCTTGTACCGGGTACGTTATGATAAAGGCACATTCTATTGTTTTATATACTCACATTCGTCGTTTTACATCAACTTGTCGTCCATTGTTCATTTATCAATCTAGTAATTCTTTTTATATAAGATTTGATCATATGTATTTCTGTACGAAACTTCAATCATTTCCACTCACACATTAAATTACAGTAATGCATGGGAAGTTTGTAATCGTTGCCAAAAGGGAAAAATTACTGTGTGACTTATCATTTCAAACGCCATTCGACAGTTACTGTTTCAATGTTGAATAAACGTATTATTCGTACGTACACTATTAGGCCTATATGATATCATACAATAGTATGTTTTGGGTATGAAGGTCAATGATAAGTAAGTTTTTTTGTGTGCCATATTTATAGGATGATGCTTATACTTCATTTGATAGGTTAACATTTAAAATTGGATATGCAATTCTTTATCCTGTTTTAAATTATGAAATAAAGATTTGCATAATCCGTCTAGTATGAAAATAAAATGATTTTCTTCTCATACCTACTAGTAAAACGGCTGCCTTAGAAAAACTTGTAACTTCGCACAATAAGACTACCAATAGGCTAACAGTAACATTGCGATTGTCCATGAATGTTGACATATTCCCATTTTGGCAAGTTTACAAGCTTTCCAGACCAGTCGATTATTGTTTTACCCTTGTTATTTGTTTAACGAATGTTAATTGTTGATATGCATATTTCTCAATTTGTCGTCTCTGGTGCTCAACAGATATCTCGTGTAAAGTTGTTGGTTTTCCTTGAAATTTTACAAACAAATGGGATAGCTTCGTGAGACGACCACTTTGTTTAATGTATTTTAATTGAATTGCTGATTATAATATGACTTATCTGTCTATATTTCCGGAAGCGCTAGATATTTGTAGCCAATTCGTTCAACATCAGTGAAACATCGGCAATTTATCTGTAACTGATCCGTAGTTAGCTCGTACAGGACCCGCTTATCCTAAGTAATCTGTCCGTTCGCTACCCGTCGACGATCTTTAACTTGTCCGTTGGAATCCGTATTTAGTCCGTCAAAGTCCATAATTAGTCCGTTAGAATCCGTATTTAGTCCGTCAGAATCCGTATTTAGTCCGTCCGAGTCCATAATTAGTCCGTCAGAGTCCATAATTAGTCCGTTGATTATCTGTGGTCAGTCCGTTCAGAATCCGCGCATTCATCATATCCGTCAACTGTCCGTCAGATTATTTTAATGCGGACAAATAATGTCCGCTATTGTTCCTTTGAAGTCCGTTCTAATGCCTTAGGCTACCCGTTCCTTGTCCTTTCATTTCCGCCCTATGTCCTTGTGATGTCCTCGGCGGACAAAATTTGTCCACCGTTTACTATCCGTTACCTGACCGCGAACGGACACTAAAAAGACATTCAGCGGACTTCCGCCGGATGACTTTTTGCTCGGCGGGTTAGAGACATTTTCATAAAATTCTAACTCTTGTTTTTTCGCGATTTTCCAAAAATCAACATTCCGATCTCACACCTAAGCGAAGGAAAACGTACACAAATGATGCCTTCCACTGCATTTGGCTCACTCTTTGCTTTTACATGAGCTATGGCACGACTTTCTACAATCACTTCCACCCAAGTTGGAAGTCTGGCAGGAGCGGGGGTTGGGGGTTAGCACTTCTTCTTCCGATTGAGCTGGAAACAACCTTCTTAACCCAAAATTTCACATAGAATCCGAATCTGACCTCCGTTTATCCATCCAGACACTCCCTCATGCCGAAATATGACATTTCTCATCCCAAAACATTCGACACCTGCCCTTTCCTCGCCGGAGACGTGAAGAACCAGCAACACACAACCTCACAAGACGGGGGGGAACGGTTTTCCTCCTCTCGGTTCGATCCCTTCCAGCACATCCTTGGCCACTTCTTTCCGGAGGGGGGGGTGTGGGCTGAGTGAGCATGATGACTCATCTCTGTACCGCACCGGCCTTCTTTTTGGCATGGGATTACTACTGCAGTTTCGACGCATGTAGATAGGCCATTTTTGCAGTAAATGAAATATTACAAGCACATCAAACTTTCTTTAACTCATGGAGTAAGTTAAATAATAGGTATTGTCGACTCAAAAAAGTGTCTGTATACAGTGAAAATTTCTATATCAAAATTACGCTCCTGCGGTTCAAAACATTATTTGAGCAATTTTTATTTTTTTGAGCAACTGTATATGCATGCTACCGACATGAAGCCCCTTTACAAGTAGCATGAAACGAGTTGGTTATCAAAAGGAATGAATATTTGCTAATAAGCATCTTGATTATGCGGAATATAAACTGATAATCAATGAAATTTCATAAACCCAGTCCCTGCAAGTCTTCAAGGAAAAGTTGAGATCATATTGAGAGCTTGGCTACTATGTCATGTTTTTTATTCAATTTTCAGCAGCATGATTTTATGATTCGCAAGGCGTCATTTCTCGAATCCGAATAGTAATATGTATACATTTACATCTTTTAAAGTTCATTGTAATCAGTTTCATTGATTACGATGTTTTTCTCTTTCAGTGGCAGATTGTGATATGATCACGCTTAAGAAAATAATCTTTTTAAAATAAAGCTGAGCTTTAATGGTAGCCCATCGAATTGCTAGTTTAACAAACCATGTTACCTCTCCCAGTTGTCATGACATGGAGGATTTGTGGAATACTATTCCTCATGCCATTCCTTATTCTGTATTGCTATCATTATCAGTCAAATTCGCTTATATTTCTCTAAAAGTGTAAAAACTGCATGTTCCACAGGTGATACTGGGTCTCGACCGATAACCGCAACCATCAGACCAGATGATCAATTTCTTGACATCATGCCTCTCTAAATACTCTTTGAAATGATGCTATTGAATGAATGCAAACACTTCTGAAGACAAATCACCATCAACCTCGGTCCAGGGGTTGCGATGTCCTTCTTTACTCTCCTAACAGAAAGTAATGAAATTGTGCACTCACAGTTTGGTCTTGTAGTACATGCAGCTTGCTCATGTCTTAGTACAAAGCAAGACTACCTGCAAGTCCATTTGTCCATACCGAAATCTCTCTATCACTTTTGACTTTAACCTTGTCATTTGACTTTTCTTTCTGGGCTCTGACGCTTTATTTAGTGAAGTCTTGAATTTAGTGAATTAAGCAGAAGATTGAGAATTGAGATAGACTATTCTCATTTCTTTTTCAATTCAACTTCTTACTTCAGATATATTCCGACAAGTGTAGACGGTCTCCGCATCATTTACATGCATGATTTGTTTCGTTCATTTTTGCTGGTATTTTTAGTTTCTAGTGAACCATTTCATCTTATAAAAACAACGCTAATAATGAGCTCCCATGAATCGGTTCGATCTCTATTCAACGAAAGTCCTATTTTCAGCAATGCGGGCAAACTTCCGGTTACGAGGGATATCACATTTCTGCCTACTCTTAAAAAATGTGTGCAATCATAATCATAAAAATGACAAATCTCATTTTGAGCAATTGAATGAATCTTTGATCCTTGCGTTTTTTGGTGCACCAACCTCGGAAGTACATGGATCTACATAAACAGATAGAATTTTCGATGTTTGACGCTCCGCAACTTGCAGGACAACTGGAAGTATGACTAAAAAATTGTCGTTTTTCTGATGTTGGGAAACAATCCACGAATTAAAAATAATAAGAATCTCGTGCGTGAATTTAGGAAGAAAACGTTAGTAGTTCTCGGAAGTCGTACCAGAAAGTTCAATCACTTGTCTAATCCGAGAGGCGACAATGCACGTTTTCGATCAAGCGGTTGACTACTACTTGATCTAAACTCTCTCATTCTTATATTAGGAAAATTTCAAGTGGAGAAAAATCATCTCCAGGAAGAATTGAACGCCTCACACCGAATTTCAGCAATCTCCGGATATCTTCGATGAGATTGAGATCTGGTGAGCAAGAGCAAGCTGGACATTTCAAAGTTCGTGGGACCGTTTGAGTTTTGAATGATTTAATCGCACAACTCTTGTCACAGGTGTCGTTGTCGTCCATGTAAATTCAGTGGGGAAAAGGATCATCCAATACGGAGGACATAGAAAAATGTGCCCTTGCAAAGCATTTACATTTCCATCGGAATTCATGCTATCCCTTTGGATATGGACTTCAGCTCGGCAATGCATCCATATCGAAACCCAAATCCATACCGTGTCTTCCACCTCCTTGATTCACGGGCAATGCTAACTTATCAGGAATTGGGTCACCTGACATCATCCAAGCTCTCAAACAGACATCGCGACCTCTTAGGCAGACACGCTTCATCACTCCAAACGGTTCAATTCCATTGGGAAGTCCAGTAACATGGTTGTATACTTCAGCCTCATGGAGGTCAGCTCGATCCCAGGTGGCTTCTTGCGGCTTTTGAAGTGCTCACATAATAGGCAACGTCTCACCGTCATGGCAGAAACCGCTGGCTACGAAGGCGAACTTCTCAACTCGCCGAAGACAAAGAGGGATTGCTTCTTACAAAGCGAATGATCATCCGATCTGTTAGAAAACTTGTCTTTCTTTTCCAAAGCGGATCCAACTTAACTGGAGAGGAAGGGAAAACTAGTTTGGGATTCTTTGCGACGTCTGCTAACCAGTCGTTCGAACCATTCGGTGCTACTTATCTGAATCACCACTTTGATCTGGGTGTGCACAGCAAACGCCCAGATATAGATATTGAAAGCATGAACATTGCCTCGTTAGTGCCAAAAGATGTAAGCAAGTTTTAAATAATCAACAGAAACAGAAAGCCATGCAATAATTATGTGACATCAGAGCTTCTCTAAAAATTCACCGATTTCAATGGACAATGCATGAAATAAGAGTGCTCAGAGAAAACCGTTTCACCGTGTATCTGATTAATTATGAAGCTCGCATGAGAGGGTGATCACATAAGAAGCCATAAAGAGGCAAGATTCACATTTTGACTTCTATCCAACCTAGACAATAGCAAATGCGATTATATAATAGCCCATCGAAAAGCTGAGAACGAATGACTCTCGAATGGTGTATGGTTTATCAGTGTAAATATGAGATTGAAAAGCAGGATAGTCGATTGAAGTTTGACATAATTTAAAGTTGTCGTTTTTCATTATTTACTCTTTGATAACTATTTGATGGTAACTATGGATTACAATCCCCTGCACTTTTCCAATTCCAGGGATTTCGGGATTATAAACATCCAATCATGGGATTTCGAGATAAATCACTCAGCAATATGTCCTATGTTTTGCATGCAGACAAATAGAATAAACCAACGCAGAGCAGCCTGTTTTACAATCCTTCAGCTTGTTCAGCATTCTAGAAATTTTAAGCTAGTTTGTGCCATTCCGAGCCTTACTGACGAGCCCCTTTAGGGCGAAGCGCAGCGTCTACGGCTGCCAAGTAATTATTGTACTTAATTTCTTCAAGTCTGAGGACATCATCATAGACAAACAGTAGTCTAGATGAAAATTTTTTATGGTTCCCAATAACAAAAGTTTTCTGCTTCAAATAACCTAACCATCAGTGACGAATTTATCGTGGGTGACTTTAATCACATATATATGTCAGATAATGGCTGCCGCACATTCATAATGCATTCAATAGTATTTGTATCATTTTTTTAGTTATCGGAGAATGCTGAATTGCATTCTCACTCGATGATGAACTAATGATCGAAACAACCAAGCCTACCTTTCCAAGCAATAGACAGACTTCCACAGCAAAACATCATTGCTTACTATAGAGCTTGCAAGAATTGATGTCAGTTAATCCAATATCTGCGACATGAAAATTGACAGACTCGACGATCCACCTACAAGTGATCTGCTGTTGGAAAGAATCGAAGTAGGGAAATGCAGTCATACATGCAGGTTTAGACGTAATATTTCTACAATGCCTACTATTCAGTACATTTTATAAGTTCCAGGGCCTACGTACATGATTGCGTACATGTTGGGAGTAAATGCATGCACATAATCAATCATGCGGTTTAAGTAGCAATATCGACTCATCTATAACATTGAAACACAAATATTTAGAAATATCTAGAAAGGTGTTAGTGAATCTATTCAATTTCCACCGGCAAAACAATCAATGATAAGCACTTATTGCTTATAAACCCTATACAAATAATTACTATAAGTCATAAGTCATGCATCTTTATTCTGAAATGTACAGAAAACGCAAAGTGATGACCGCAAGGGCACTTACAAGCAAGCGTTGATAACACGTGTAACATATGCATACGCAAAGTTTACCATCAATAAAAAATACATGAGATATATATTTACAAATTTACCAAGTGATCAGTACATGCACATCACATACCATTATAAACAAATTACATGAGACCAACATATTTTCAAATTTTCAGAGTCATCATGATATACATCATATACCATATACAAAATACGTGAGATCTATATGGTCTATATTTACAAATTTGAAGAGTGATGATCATGACATGATAAGAGTTCACTGGATGGGAGTCCTCACAATGGAACAAAAGAACGTAAATGCTTACCATCTAATATAGAAATAAATGTAACAAAATCATCTATACAAAATTTACACTTTAATGATCATGGTCACAATATAGACAAATTCACTTGGATCAATGAGATTGAGACTCTTCTTGATCTTCATTATGATGAGAATCTTCACTATGGAATATACTCGTAAGTATGTATCTAGATAAAAATTTACCATCAGGTATAAAAATACACTTGTCAAATATATTTATACGAAATCACATATTAGCAGTCACATGATGAGCAAAATTCACTTAGATCAACTGATTTGAGTCTGTTCTTGAGCTTCATGAAGGTTGGAGTTTTCACTGTTGAATCGTTCAATGAATTCCATATTTTGATGACACGAAAGAAAAAACAGTCCACTGAGATAGTTCGAATTAACTTTTAAGACTGGTACAATCTGAGAGCTGTTACGTGATTGACCTCGAGTAATTTGAGATGAAAGGTAGGTGGTACAGAATGAGTTGAGCGACAAGTCGAAATTATTATAGTACAGTTTGTACAAGAAGTACAAGTCCAAAATACCAGTCATCGAGTTAATTAATATAATAGATAATCAAACCAAATAAGAAAAGATATGCGTATAGAACTCGAATGTATTAAAATGAAGTCAATTAAATCACAAATTTTCGGCCGAAGCCTTCATCAGGTGAGAGACCAAGAACAAGTCCAACAAAATGCGCCTATATTCAAGTGATTTTAATTTTATTTTTAACAATTGTAATCTTTGAGAGTATCTGTCATACTTAATATCAGAGTGTTTGCAAACGATGCGGATTAAGAATCTCTGAACACGCTCAATACGGAAAATGTCGCGTTTGCGGTACGGTGAAAAGATGGCACTTCCGTATTCCAAGAGAGGGCTAAATCTAAGATCTGATGAGATAAAAAAGCCTGCGTCTTTCACAGTGACTGAATTTTTCATGGACACGCTGTCAAGATGATAGTTCACGGAAGGAGCATATTGATCTCCAGCAGTAAACAGCAAGCTTTTTTGCATAGAAATCTTTAGTTACCACGTTTTACACCAATTATCAAATTTCAGAAGAGTATGTTTTAGCATTGAAGGTACTTTTGAAGAGGAGCTATAACTTCTGGTTGACATAAATGTCAAGTCATCAGCATAAAGCCGGGCTGAAGTCGACTTTCAGGCTGAAGTCGTTCCAATGGGGCAGTCAAACACGTCATTGACATAAAGAAGGAACAATACAGGTCCAAGAACAGAGCCTTAGGGCACGCTATTTGTGACAGCTACCTCGTCCGAAGTGATGGCGATGATTAGGACTCTCTGAGTTTGATTACATAGATAATTATCAATCCATTGACGCGATTGACCATTGAGACCATAGCTTGAGAGTTTATGGAGAAGTTTAGGTATTGATGCTGTGTCGAAGCCCTTAGAGAAATCAATGTACACGCAATCGAAGCGATCATGGAGACTTAATGCAGAACACATTTCGAATATCGAACTGAGCATGTGTGTAACTGCTGAACGTCGGGAAAGGAAACCGTGCTGTTCCATGGATAAGAGCTTGTGGCTCATTGTATAGGAATATATTTCATCAGAAATTACCCTTTCCATGACCTTACAACAGCCGGAGTTAAGTGGTATCGGGCGATAGCTATTGGGAGATGAGGAGGATCCTTTGATCTTAAAGACTGGACAGACTAGGGTTTTTTTCCAAATAGATGGTAATTTGCCGGTTTACATGGATAGATCGAAAATGCAACTTAATTAGAATGCGAGAGTACTGGCAAGACGTCGAAGAATAAGTAGAGGGATATCATCAGGAGTTTGTGATAATTTAGGCGACAACCGTTCTTTCAACAAGTTCCGGAGTAAAGTGAATGAAATCCAGAGAGATTCCAGGATTCGCTCGTTTAGGGAAGGGAGGTAAGGCACCATCGTCTGATGTAAAACCGGGTGCAAAGTAACCATTTAATAAGTTTGCTTTATCGAGGGTGTCAAAAATCATACTGTCATTTTCATTGCAAATCGGTGGAATAGCACAACTACTTTTCGTTCGGCGCTTAGCACAGGCGTAAAATTTACGAATTTCTCCACTCTGAGTTAGCTCTTCACCTCTAAACATTGCTATTTGTTCTACTGTGTGATCATATTCTTGTGCAACTTCTTTATATTTTCGGGGAATTTTTCTTATAATATTTCTTCTTCTTAGCAAGGAGTTTTCGTAGAATTTTCGGAGCTCTTGAACGGTACTTTTTTCAGTAATTGCAGGGACATTATGTGCAATATAGATATGTACAGTTAAAATAAAGAAATCCCACGCAGTTTCAACATCTACAGAGTCATTCATGATAGGTGACCAGTTAATGCTAAGAAGGTACGTGGACATGCCATTGAAGTCTGCCTTATTATTGTCATAAAAACGACGAGTGGAATTCGGAGGACTAATAGTGCTCGGCGACAGGATAGAGAATTCAACAGACAAATGATCGCAAGAAGCGTGGAAGGAAAGGAAAACACTGATTTTAGAGACAACATTTGGACAATTTGTCAGCACGAGATCTAGGATGGCGTTTCCTCGAGTTGGAGTTTCAACTACAGTTGTGGAACATTATTCTGGGAAGTACCGTTTACGAAGGTCTCATGAGCAGCATCATCTCGGTTTATGGGAATGGACCAATCTATATGTGGTAGGTTTAGATCTCCACATAAGAATGTAGGTTTGTTTGGATTGATCCACAGATCTAGTAAATCAATTAAGGAATTGGCAGTGTCTGAGGAGACAGGGGGAGGAAGATACAATGAGATAAATCTATAAGATGTTCCCTTGGGTAGATCAATGTCGAGACATAGAAAATTCAAGCAGGTAGTTGATTGAGAGGCTCGACAATTCAGAGAAAAGGAGTCTCGCACAAAAATTGCAACCCCACCGTAACCATCAGAACGATCACAACGCACTTATTTGTAGGGTGTTGCACTGGTAAGAAGACTATCTGAAATATTTGGGGATAACCAGGTATCCTTAAAAACCAGGAAAGTAGTTGCCCGAGATTAATCAATATATTTTTTTAATGATCTCGCGTTATTCATGACACACTGTATAACATACTAGTAGTCACAAGCAGAACTGCTTTGGCTTAATGTAGGAGCAATGTTTTGAGAGTTGCTGTTATGAACAAGGTTATCAGGTTTCAGCTTTTTGGAGCATCCGACCAATGCATGTTGTCTCTTTTCCAGCTCTCATTATCTAGCTTAATAAAGCGCCAGATAGTACCCGATTCACGAAGGCTATAGCTTTCACTGCGCATATCATAGGAAACTGAGGAGTGGGGAGAATTCAGCTCAAAGCATCGTTTTTTTCAAAGCTCGACCTTGTGCAGACAAACTGTACCTCAGCTTCGTGTCCGAGAAGAGTTGATGAGAGGAGCTAACACGAGAAAACCCTGCCTTGAACGACTTAGCATCGAATGTTGTGTAAAATATGAGCTTTACGATTCTTGGACCGGTAGTCGAGTTCTTTAACCTACCTAACCGAACAACATCAAAAGGACCAGGGCAAAATAGTCCGTTGTCCCTAAAACAATTCATAAGTTCAGCAATGCTCAGTGGCAAATCTTCCTTTTCCGGGAAGTTTGACAAAATAAGCTCATTAGGTATAACAACGCCTGAGCTAGTTGCTTCGGAATAGGTTGTACTCGATTCACGTGAGGCACTCTGGGGCATATGAGGAAAAGGATACAACTGATGAGAAGGTAGTGGGGACTTCACGGCGCCAGCAAATGGCCGTTCATCTCTAGAAGAACCTGAGGGAAGCATGGAAGTGGCTAGAAATTCTATTTTATTTTCTAGTTCAGAGAGACGGGCCGAGAGAGATTGATTGATCTTCTTCGATAAGGCATCTATTGATTCTCGTAGAATGGAGAGTGATTTCTCGAGACCTTCATGTTCGACCATGATATTGACCAATGTGTCAGAATTGACCAACTGTGAGCGAGACGAAGAAGAAAAGAAACTACAAGAACCATTGACAAATAATGCATCATTCAAGATATCATAATGGTCGAAGCAAAATGTAGCTGCAGATGAGTGTGCAACTTGAAGATCTGTCTTTATTTGCTTCGAGTTTTCAGTTGGTTGACTCACACAGGTTTTACAGAGATAGAGACCAGGATCATCGTTAATGACTGACGATAAATCTTGAATGGAAAGTTCTAGGTAAGAGTAATGAATCCACTCTGTACAACTTGAACATTCAATTTCAGACTTGCTGGATGGTTGTTTGCACAAGCAACTCTTCATTTGGGGAGCTTCAGGGACTTTTGAAACTTCGTTGGTCTTCGAAGGCTGTGATGAATTCTGGTGGTTGACAGACGACCTACTGATGGAGGATCCTACACTGGTGATACCACTGTTTTGAGGCCTACTGACAGCAGACGACTTTGACGATCTAGATTTCTTCATAGTTGAAACAAATATAATGACAACTCCAGCGAAGAATGATGAAATCCAGGGATTTCGGATTAAAAAAAACACCCACGGGATCCCAGGATTGCAATCTCTGATGGCTAACCCAATTAATAAAATTTAGCTTTTTTTAATATTGAAGTTGGACAAATTAAAGTAACCAAAGAACTGAAAGATTCAAATAATGGACCTATTCGACAATTCAAAGGAAAATAGGCCAATTTTGGGATCATTAAAACAAAGTCAAGAGAGGCTTTAGTCGATGATTAAGAAAAATACACTGCATGCATGGAAAACGTTCTTGGCAGTGTCGAAAGTGTGTTGCTGCTGACCGCACAGACCTAGGATTAACACAGACTTGACAAACAACCATTATCATGGACTTCTAAATATAGCTACCCGGTATACTATATCTAGAAGCCCATGCCTTTATAAAACTAGAGAAATGTGTTCATGCAACGGAAATCAAGTTTGTTGGAAATGGCAGGTCTGTTTGTTTTGTATCAATAATAAGATTTTTTAGTCAGAATTTAAGATCAGAATTAAATAAAATTGAAGATCACCTTCGCCTTGAATATTTTTATATTTTGAATGTTTCCATGTTGTCCAAAGAAAACATGTTCAAATAGACGAAGAGAAATATAGTTACGTGCATTGCAACTTTAAAACGAATTCGAATGTTTAAGATCCATGTTCGAATGGATGATTTTTATGAAAAGTTGTATATTTTCGTTGAAGTAAAATATTTTCACTTACGAATTCAGCATATGAACTCAATCGACATGCGCATGGTCACAGTAGGTTTTGAATTCATCAATCTGAATCATCATTATTGATGTAGAATTCACTAGATTCAGACTTTGAGAACGAAAAATCAGATTCATTAGTAGAGCATTTCCACTTGAAATTTGTTATCTCAGTCCGACATAAATTCCTTGTTGAATTTTAGATAACATGACACCACACGATATTTGACACACCTAAGATTACACACTGATTCACGTGAACTGATTTTCATTCGTCATATTGATGCGTTAGAATGCTTATCAACGTGAGTGACTCGAATAAGTTGCACGTTGAACACCACGCAATCACAATAGCGAAGGAGGCATCGCCGAGGTTACTGCGAAAATGATAAGTTTGAAGACATTTGCTCATCTGACTTTTATAATCTGTATAACTTCGACTATTGCACAAATCGACGATTCAAATTGTCGCCTAACAATTGTTGAGTCAATTCCTGTAAATATGACATACTCATCTGGAAGCCCAACACATCCCTCAACCTTCAACACGTTTGTGTGGATTATCGGAAACACAACATCTCATTTAAATATTTCTTCATTTTATTGGGCAATGTTAGGTCGTGACACCAATAATGAGCAATACCCGACCGCTATGGAAGGTGAAGCAGTTTTCAAAGCGTTGATTCTTTCTTCGGCTTTGAAAAGGTTTTCTATCTCCATTGTGAACAATGGTAATCAGGAAGAAACTTTACCCAATAGTTTAGATCTATCCTATATGAAGGACGCAGGAGCTGATGTTCGATACCTGCAAGTGCAACGTCTGCTAGGTTCTGGGATTCTTCACACGAAATTATGGACTTCAGATGACGTTCATGGATACGTCGGCAGTGCAAATATGGACTGGAGATCTCTAACAGAAGTTAAAGAACTTGGGGTTTATCTTCACGAATGTCCAACATTGGTTGGTGATCTCGTAAAACTGCAAGGCATTTACCGAGCATTATCTGGGCCAAACTCATCGATCCCTACTCAATGGCCAGCTTCATTTGAAACGAAATTCAACAAAGAAAATCCTCTACACATGACAATCAATGGTGCTGACAGTCTCATGTATTTCGCAGCATCACCACCGCAATTTATGACTCCTAAACGGACGGCTGGCGATGTTGCCATACCTGATGTTATTTCTAAAGCTAACAAATTTGTTTTCATAGCAGTGATGGACTATTTCCCATTGGAAGTGGACTACAGTGATAAGCAACAGAATACATTTTGGCCTGTGATAGACGATGCATTGAGAAAGGCAGCGATTGATCACCATATTGAAGTCAGACTTCTGATTAGTCTATGGAAGCATACAAATCCTGCGATGTTGAATTATCTTAAATCTCTTCTTGCTCTTAGGGATGATCGCACGAATGTGAATGTTAATATCAAGTTGTTCATGGTTCCTGGTTATCAAAATTCATCGATACCGTACGCGAGGGTGAACCATAACAAATACATGGTTACTGATAATGTTGCCTTCATTGGAACGTCGAACTGGTCTGGAGATTATTTCACACATACTTGTGGCATTTCTCTTGTATTGGAGGAACCTATAAGCTCAACGGAGGGGATTCGTGGACAATTAGAAGCGATTTTCCGAAGGGATTGGAATTCAACTTATGCCAGATACTTGACTGTTTGATGTCAGTGCCTAGAATTTGCTTAGTTTTCATTCGTTTGTTTATGTTTAAAAAACTTGATTAATCGCCCTTATCGGAAGATGACATGACAATTCACATTGATTTACAGTGTAAATGTACATATGGGTTATCAAAAATTAATTGCAGTTGAATTTGGCAAAGTAGTCAATTAAATCTAAGTGCAGCACGAGGAAATCAATTATCAAATGTAAAGTAAAAAAGACTCTCCAAAGTTTTGGTCGAAAAATATTTAAATCAAAAGTTGAAATCAGACGGTCGATGATGAAGGCCATCTGATGTCACCTTTTAATTTATATATTTTTCGACCAAAACTTTGGGAGGTCCTTTTACTTTACATTTGATGACAAAATGATCTCCCGACGACTGGTCAATTATGGCAATCAATTCATGTTAATTGCAATGGGAGAAAATCAATTTATCACAATTTTTTGATCGCAGCAAACAATTATTTACTATCACCATTTGAATAGGTTAATTCTTTGTTTTTGTATTTTCGACTTTAATGCTTCACTTCAGTGTATTTGGCTTTCCTACAGCTCTACAAGTCGCACAATAGGTTAATATCAATTTGTATAGATCTTGGTCGCAAGTAGACCTATTGCATGAAATGCTTGTAGACTAGTTCAAATTAATTGGATGTGAATATCGGCATATTTAATTACAGATGCTAGTTTATATATAACAATTATAGTGATGAAAGGTACCTTGCGTGCATGTTAATAACAAAACATGAGGCAGCGTTTAAGGGGAATTATTTTGTAAGATAGAGATACTAAACAAGTGACTATTCAAAGTGATATTTGAATACCCGTCGAAATTTCACTAACCTGATAATTGCAAATCGCAAATTTACCCGGGCATGGCTGCAACTTTAATTAGGGTGGTGTTTCGTTGAGAGATGTGAGCCAGAGGGTTCGTGACAGTCGAGCCTTGTCATTCGTGTGTTCATACTTTTACAATTTGAGTTGTGTGTCATTTTCGTGTTGACAAAAATTTGATGCAAATGTTTTTTTGTTCGAGATAAATTGACAGCTAAACATGCTCTAGTTAAAGACAAGCTACCTACAATCCATTTAATTTCACGTCGATGAAGGATGGATAAAAAAGCATTCTTTTATTGCACCTGCACGGATAGATCGGCTTAGGACGCAAAACAGTTGATCAATACATGTCCAAGTCGCGAGTAAAAATTGTCTCATTTGCGAGCCCTCCACGTTGGTCGGTCGAGTGCGCTGCTCAGTACCCGAACTTCGGCAGAATAGCTCGTGCGAACAACCGCCATTCTTGCCATCTCAGCAACCGTCACGAAAAGCTTTTCAGCAGTAGAATTTGTCATGAACATGAAAAGGCCTTTCTGCGTCCAAAACGGCTTGATGAGCAGCTTTATATTAGATTGTTTGCATGTCTACAGCTTTTTGTCAGTGCCTGCTAACTTATAATCAAATTCAAATTCTTTTTAATTACCTTAATCTGGTTAACAATTACTTCCAGTGAATTGTTGCTTTGATGCTTTGCTTGTTCTTTAAAAATGAATTATTCGGAAAATATGTTTCGTGATACTTTCGTGTCAGAAGCAGGCTGTTGGACTTCGTGTTCGTGTCGTGTTGCGGGAGTACACTCGTATTCGTGCTTCGACTGTGAAACTTCGTGTCGTGTTGAAGGAAAACTTCCGACGACTGCAGACCTCTAATGTGAACTAGGCCTGCTGATGATTCCTGATAATCGATGAAGTGACAGTTATTCAGGTCTGTTTCCATTTTTCAACTGAGGATACAACTCAATATTCAATTATTCTACTAACATTTTAATCTTTGACATGGCAATTGAAGATTACACTTTGAATATCCTAGTGGTAAGTCACATCACCGTCAGGAGCCGTCCTTGATTACTCAATCTCTAAAAGTGGCTCCTCTCTCCGGTTGAAATGAGACGCAGTTAAGTTGTTTGTTCTCCCTTTTGTGAAACTTTTTGGGTTGTGCATTTCAGAATGCCAGTTATCATGGACATAAAATGGAATGATTTCCGCAAGCCTGAACACTTCAGGCGCAAAAATTCCCTCGCAGCCGTGACGCTGCACTTCGCCGTACAAGAACCCGTCAGTACCCAAACTAACTAAAAATATCTAGAATGACTGAGCAAGCTGAAGGATTGTACAACAGGTTGATCTGCACCTATTCATCATGGTTTGGCGTGAGGATTGCATCATATGGATTGCAAAATGCCAGTCCTTCTGGCAGCAGGGCACAGAATAGAAAACGGCAAAAAAGTAAATGAAACATCAAAAAGTGCTAGTTAAATTGTTTGAGTCTGAGGACATCATTCGTCTTTCAGGTTTGTCGTTGTTTTTTTTCTTTGTGGTATTTGTTTAAATGCACAATCCAGAGCTTTCCTAAAATGGTGGTATCTGTAGCCTGTAGACTGTTGAAGGAGTTGAAGTATATGAAACTACTTATGCAGTTGTCACTTGGAGGTTAATGATAAATATTCTCTCATTTGACTGTGAACGTAATTACTGCATTGTTTGGTCTCTGAATCGATTGTCAAGTAATGGGACAATTTAGTTCTGTAGTTTCTTATAATCCCATTTCACAGGTCATTTACCTAAACTGATTTGGGAAGTGTAAGATGAAAAGTATGCAACTTTTAGTTTCAATTGATTTGCAAACTTAAAACATCTTAAACAATCTTCTGATTATCAATAAGTGTGCAGTGTGTGAGGTAGTTGGACTAATTCAGTGAACAATTGAGGATAATAAACAAATTTTGTGTGAAACTTGTAGTTAATAAAGTTGATATTCAAATCAACAATAAAAAATACAAGATAACGAAAGACCATATTGTCAACAGATTTAGGGACAATTAGGGACAATTGTGTTTATTAGGGATAAGATCTAGAATTTAAATCTATCTAAAACTCTTGCTAGATTGAAATCGGCAAAATCAGATATTCGGTTATAGGTTTGTCTGTACCCATCATTCATCACCCTCGAGCGATATAGCTCTTGCCGGTTTTTCCTTCCAGTAATATGGGAAGGATATTTCCAAAGACAAGAAATCGCATCTTAGGTCATTTCGTGGCCATTTTTATTCTCATTATGCATGTGTGGCTTTCCCGATTATGAATGTGGGTTGTTCTTATATCAGTAGATATTCTCCATTTTCAACTCTATTACGAATAATGTAATCATTTTTCTAGATGGCATGCTTATGACATTTACACATACGTCGTATACAAACGAGGAATCACATAAAAGCTAATGTTCCAAAGTTTAATTTGAGGCACAATTCAAGTTAATATTTGTCAAATTGTGGTGACTACGTTAAGAAGAATATACAATTCAGTTTAAAGGACTTTGCAATTTTTATGAAAACAACGACTGTGATCTATTTAAACACTTTGCTGTGATCTTGATAAAAGTCAAATCTGTTAAATCTGTCAATAAACTTTACAATGGCGTGCATAGGTACGAAATTGGAAAAGTGTCAGGGAAAATTTTCATTTTGAAAAATTCGTAAAAGTCATTCAATTTTCCTTATGATGATCTTTTTCAATTCATTTAATGCTTGGTATCATTTGAATTGTCTCCTTGTGAGAAATTTAGATATGTCGATCTTAACATCACACGAGCTACTTTTGATTTTAAAAAATTGACATGCACCGATAGGCATCATCATGTGAGAAATTGATCACAATTCATCAGCACAGCACTTTTACATGTGCCATTAATGTCAAACGAGCAATAGAAGCTCAACCTTGATTACCACTGATCAGACAGTGTGGTTTTAAATTGTCTGTACACTTTCCTCAATATGTTTCTCTATAAAAGCTTGTTTGACTACCAATATGAATCAAATTGTGTGAAAACTGAAGTGCCTTGTTATGGGTTACATCAACAAATCGTACTGCAAAATCACTTTAAAAACATTTATGTCTAAATGACAGTATTTCAGTGAAATTATTTGTGCCCTTTGAGAAGATTTGATTACAAATTGCATGTAATTATTCAATTATTGACTCAACAGCATAATGTTGCAAAATTAAAAAAAGTGGACCAAGTTTATTGAATCAAAAATGAACTAAAGGTTAACATTCATTCAAGTGTCAATGGCACTCTGCTATCTTCAGCTAAAGATTATAAATTTTTTTAAACATTGAATCCATGATCTTAGCAATGAAAAATGCTATCAACAATTATTCTAGCACAATCCACGGCTTTGCAGCAATATTACAGAGGATATTTATTGACAGAAGTCACATGATTTCGAGTTTCAATGATTATACGAGTGGCGGAAGTATTGCATCTATCAAAATATGAAGTAATCGGCAACACTTATTTGAAAAAAAGATTGAACTTTTCAATTATATTTGCAACATGTAATTCATGCTTGTACTGAAAAGCACGAAAATCTATTGAATACTGAAAAAAGTCGAGTGGTGCATTTTTTATGAACACTACTGCATGTATGACAAATAGAAAATTAGTAATGTATGGGATTGCAGAGTGCCAGTTCGCCTGAGCATCGAAAACAAAAATGTTTTGAATAATTTCAGCGTGAAATTCCTTGACCATCTCACTCACGCTGTTAAGGCACTGGGCACGAATCCACCCAAAGGACGAACTCCAGGTTCTATGACTAACAAATAAAGTTTTGCTCAAATTAATCAACTCTGCGGACACTTGCTAGTGATAAAGTAATTTTTACAATCAGTTTTCACTAATTGTGATGAAAATCATTGAAAATATCATCGTACAATAGTAAAATATACATCATATTTATATACATGTACACCTGACTTTTGACATTTGATGTTTGATATGCGAAGAAGTCTTTGAGAGATGAGAACAATGTTGCGCGACTGCATGAAGACATAGCTTCATGCATATGCTGAAAAAACCCACGAATTGATACGCTTAAAAACTTTAGTTTTGTAAATGCATAGGCTAATAGGTTTGCAAATTTCATCATTTTTCTTCTGTATCGAAACGCTGTCTATCCCGTAAGTATACATTTCCAGTTCAATGTGGATGCAAAATTTGTAAAATTGTATGTTTAGTACTATCAAAAAAGCTTAGCCTATACAGTATATGCTATGTCATCATCTTTGTAAGAGTGCTGAAAAAACATATCAAAGCATGGTCGATTAATTCTACTGCATTGGATATCAGATAGCAGTATAAAATATTATGTTTACTGAAGCATTTCGTAATTCATCGCTAAACTGAAATTATTTTGATGCATCATTATAATGTCGTTTTCACGGACAATGCAACCAGAAAGATGGCGTTTCGTTAAAATGCAATATCAGCTTTAGACCAAGATTATGAATTAGATTGTTTTAGCGCCTATTAATGTGCTCATGTTTTCATGAGGTGAGATTGAATGCTTTTGTTAAAAGGACGCCCTTTTGCAACAATAAGTGGAACCGAATGCCTCACAATCTCTTCTTTTATGTTGTACATTTGTGCAGCTTCAGTTGGCATCTAATGATCTAGGCCAGGGTTGCCCAAAAAATATGCGGTCACCGGCCGCGGACTGCAGTTCACTTTATTCAATTTTTTCACTATCTTCCCTTACTAGACGCAGCGCAAAACAAGTAAATGTTAAATTATCCTGATGTTCATCATGAAAGCATTTGACTAACCTTTAAAATATTTGGGTTAAGAACTTCCCAAATTCATTCATGGATGCATACTTTAGAAAGGTGGCACAGGTTGCTTACAATTTTATGGGGTGAGTGTGCCTGTAGTCTGTAGGCCAGCTTCTTCGTGAGGTTACGGCTAAACAAAGACAGGCCTCAAGGGATATTTGATTCATATGATTTCTCTCTCTGGTTTTTATCGACTTCATTGCGGAAAATGCTGACTCACAAAAGCAAGCATGCTTCCAAACATTGAGGGAGAGCGCAATCCAAAGCGGCGCAAATTAGGGTACTGATCTTCAGAAAGAAGAGGCGAAAACTGATTGATTGTCGGAGTAGCTTTGGTTAGGAAAAACTGATCACTTTGTAAGTCACACATTTCAAATCATAAAACTTCATCTGCTTCTGCTGTAGTTGCCGCCAGTGTAATGCATTGAATCCTTTCTCAAGGCGCTGGAAATCTTAAAATCGCTTGTCCGAAGTCTTCAATCAAGTTTATAATTTAAACTTGGAATACATAATTTAGAAAAAGACAAAATAAATTTTCAACAAGGCTATTTAAATGTCTAAATTTAAATTTTTTTGAAATTTTCTAAAAGATGACGTGGGCCGTATTAAAGGAGGCCGCGGGTCACACTTTGGACAACCCTGATCTAGGCCATCGTGCGGTCCAATACAGTCAGCTCATTCCAAACCTACCAGCAATGGAACTCTACTATGACAACCTAAGCACGTTTGGGATGAATTGGAAAATTATTTGCTCATCAAGAGCATTGCACATTGATGGATCTATCTGAGCAGGTGCTAGAGACTAACATGCTCATCTGTTAAGACTTTTACTTCATATCCGAAATTCGGTCACTTCATGACAAATTGTTAAGTTAAGTGAACAGATGTTTTTCGGATTTTTATCGATGAATTGAAGCACTAGAGGTCACCCATGAATCGGATACTTAAAGCAAAAGTCCTTGAACTTGTCGCCGTAAAAGACATTTATCATTTTAATATGAAAGATAATATCAGAGCAGAAATTAGTTGTTTGCTTTTTTCCGCCTGATACCCTTGTTATTGCGCTTTGATTTCTTCTATTCTTTGCTTCATAAGCCGAGTTTGAAGGAATTAAGGTCAATTTATATGATTTTTGAATCAGATTACAAATACTGAATATGTCTCCTTGAATTTTTTTATCACTTAGATGTTGAAGAGCCCAATATGCCAATGGGTCCATCCAGCAGCTGAATACTGGTACAGTGTATGTAAACGGAGAATATGAATCGGAAAATACAAGGTGCTTGTTCACATGGAACCTAAGGACATTTATGTTTCGTCTTACGTAGCCGCAAACACCACCTCCCAGTCGGTCGGCTCGATCAGCTCGAAAAATTGAGAAAGAAGGGATTGCAGCACAATAATCAAAAGCATATCCACTCGGCATTCACGATTCCGTGATAGAAACGATAATTGATTTCAAAGTACAAATTACACTGTACAGATAATCTGGTCTACTTTATTAAAAATGGATCTTACATTTGACAGTAAAAAAGAAGGCATTTCTGCATTTCAAAATTTGGTTGATTTACAAGATCTATTACATGAAACATTTACTGAGAATTCTGATGAGTGTCACGATCTACAATCTGATCACGATACATCACAACATTTTCCCCTTCCCACGTCTTTCGCGTGGAATCTGGGTCAATTGTTTTCTTCTTGTTGTTGCATTGGTGTCAAATCAACATTTACATAAATTTTCGAAAATATTCTAGATTTCTTCAGCTTTGATGACTGTTCCAACAGTTCTCTTCTTTTAGTGAAGTTTGTCGCTTTGACATGGAGTGGACGGGAGTCTGTTTTTGACTGTGGCTTGCCCAGTCGCTGATACTCAGTTTCGTCTACAGCAGTCATTTCGAGATATTGGAGGATTGCATCAACCTCACGTTTGTCAAAATCTCTTCTCATTTAGTGAGCCGATCTTGCACTCATCAGCTCCAAATATGACAAGATTATCATCTCTACGTCTGCGATATTCGATTTCTTTGGCGACATTTTCCATTTATTCTCCACTGACTTGTTGCCATTTCATTTGAAAGATATCATTTTCTCTTTCCATATCATCAACAAGTTTGGTCAATGAACTTATTGAGTCCTCAAAGAATCAATTTCCAGCTTCAAGGCTTGAATCACACTATCTTTAGACTTTTGAATCAAAGAGTTCAATTCATCAAACATTGAGTTATTAGGCATAGCACGAAAATCGGGCTCCTCTATCATTTACCGGTGTCATTCCAATTAAAAAATGTCAAATCAAAACTAAAAGCTAAGTAGCAACATGAAAAGGACTCGAGCCCTAGACACACGTAACCGAAGCTAGCACCCTCTTGACTGAAGCATTAACCCTAACAGTTTGGTATGCAACTCTGTTTTATTCCAGAGATACGAAAATTACGTGAATGCAAGGGATAGGTCACGTTAAGTCACTATTCATTAGGGATAGCTTGACATTCATTTGCGTGTGAGTTAGATTAGAGCGGACATAATCCTATTCCAGTCCTTGTCTACAATGGTAGCAAGCAATAAAAATTGACATAGATATTCGTCTCTCTTAGGGTTGTGTGATTGGCCGAGGCGCATTGCAGAAGCAACTCTTATCAAATAATACACGAACTTCAACGGTCAGATTGCAGGCAGGCCTACCAAGTGAAAAGTACATATCTTTAACTCAATTTTTCTTCGTGATGAACACGTCAAATGGAAATATTATTCACACGGCTCAACTCTTCACGATCTAGATTTACTGTGTCGGATTAATGTGATGACGTCCTTCTGGCTCGTCAGAATTCAGGCTTAAATTTGCATTACGTTCAATGGAAAATTGATCTTCTTGCTCCTTGAGACTAGGTCTGGTCATGACCATCAGCATTGAGGAAACTCATCACTAGACCCAAATGGGCATACAAGACAATTTGTCTCTGTCCTTGACAGAGACTGATTTCTCGAGAAAGTGAACAACACGCAGAACACATAAATTATAGGAAAACAAATCCACAATGGATAATTCACCCGATGAAATTACGCTTGTCGCACAGATGATGTGATTCAGAATCGAAAGATATAAAAATCCAAATACACAACTTCACAACTTCCCCAACGGCGTAGCGTGCTGGTCGTATTCTCGTCCTCCTCGTTTAGTCAACTGTACATTACGGCATCTCGTCCTTTCCTTCGTTTTACGTCTTTTTCACTAACTGAAATTAACATTATTCGAATCATCAAGAAATTCTCTGTCTTCTGGTGTAACTTTGATGATCGTTTTAAGATCGTCATTCGACTTTTTGCTGTTTTTTATTCAATTGCTGTGTGCTTTGCAACTTCGCCTCCATGTTGCTTTCTCGACCGCTATTTTCCCTACTTGTCGATCTGGTATTATGTCATCGCCTGTAAGACTGCAATACACTCGAGCCGACATCCTCAATCTCCGACAGCCCTACACTCTACCTCGCACACAAAGGCGTCGCTTGTGGTTCCACAACTTGTTGCGCAATCGCGATTCATCCTCTGCTGCCTCCTACGTCCCTTCCATCCTATCCCTTATCCAAACATCTCTTCCAAAGCCCTGTGATGCAAACTTCAATGCCCCCGCCGCTGCGAGAATCAAATTGCGTGAAGCCAAACGTCTCAAACTCAAACGTCTCGTGCTCCCTCAATTCTTCTATTCAATGCCCGATCAATTTTCCCAAAGATTACCGATCTCAAGGTGAGAGTAGCAAAATTTGACCCTGACTTTGTCTGCGTCACTGAGTCCTGGCTTGACGCCTCCACAGACGATCTTTCCATTTCTCTGCCTGGGTACCGTGTGATCAGGCAGGATCGTGATTCCAACGGTGGTGGAGTGATTCTGTTCTATAAAGTAGCTTTCCTCGCGCCTGTTATCAGCAGTGTGAGACTTTCTGACATCAAATCAAATGTTATTTGTTGTAGGTTTGACGAACTCGACGCAACTGTTGTAGTCATTTATCACCCCTACTGGGGTAAGGTCCCTGCCCATGATGTTATGCTTGAATATCTGCAGAATTTTATAGATAGCTCTCAATCTAATCATTTTCTTATTGTTGGTGATGTAAATGATTTGAGGTTGCATTATAATGATTTTTGTGTGCTTAATGATCTCTGTCAACTAGTTACTGAGCCTACCCGTAAAAACAATGTTCTTGACATCGTTATTACTAATCAGAAACATCTCTTTGCTCCCCCTATTTGTATTGCCCCTCTTGGGAGGTCTGATCACAAGGGTGTTTTTTTTCAAGGGAAAATATATTTCTGCGGATACTATAATGTATTAAAATACAAATAACGCCGGATACGAGGGTGTTTTTGTTCAGAGCATTGTCCCGAAAGCGGTTCTCACGACTAAAATTAAGGTCCGCAGTTGTACTCCTTCCACCTTTTCTCAATGTCGGTCCATCTTTAGATCTATTGATTCGGATCGCTCCATCTCTGATACTGATGACATTGACCTTCTTGTTGAAAATTTTCAATTGTTTCTCCTCACCTGCTACGAAACCTTTTTCCTGATCTGATTTGAGGTTGCATTATAATGATTTTTGTGTGCTTAATGATCTCTGTCAACTAGTTACTGAGCCTACCCGTAAAAACAATGTTCTTGACATCGTTATTACTAATCAGAAACATCTCTTTGCTCCCCCTATTTGTATTGCCCCTCTTGGGAGGTCTGATCACAAGGGTGTTTTTGTTCAGAGCATTGTCTCGAAAGCGGTTCTCACGACTAAAATTAAGGTCCGCAGTTGTACTCCTTCCACCTTTTCTCAATGTCGGTCCATCTTTAGATCTATTGATTGGGATCGCTCCATCTCTGATACTGATGACATTGACCTTCTTGTTGAAAATTTTCAATTGTTTCTCCTCACCTGCTACGAAACCTTTTTCCCGGAAAAAACTGTTCGCATGCGGTCAACTGATCCGCCATGGCTGACCCCCTCCCTCAAAGCTCTCTCTGATAGTCGAGATAAAGCTTTATCCCTTGGGAATACCCCCAAATTCATTCAGCTCCGGGAAAAGTTCATTAGTGAGTCCAATAAAGCTAGATTGAAATATCATTCGAGCTTGTCTTCCAATTCTGTAGGCCTCACTGACAAGTGGAAGTCCATTAATTCCCAGATTAATCGCACTCCTCCTCGCATCTGCTTAGATGAACCCTATGCTCTTCGGCTGAACAGCCAGTTTTCTGAAGTTTTTCAGCAGCCCGACATGGATCACTTTGTGGATAATCGTCAACAATCTCCGCCTACCAAGTTCCCCTCTGTCTGTGATGAAGATGTTTTCAGATTAATAAAGAACTCCAAGTCAAACTCCTGTGGACCCGATGGCATTCCCGGGTATTTCTTTCGGATGTTTGCCGACATTCTCTCCATCCCCCTCACCCTTATCTTCAATTTGTGTTTGAAGAATGCAATTTTCCCCAAACCCTGGAAATTAGCACACATCGTTCCTATACCCAAGAAGGACAGCCATGATCATCGCCCTATTTCTATACTACCATTTCCCAGTAAAATCCTGGAGAAACTGATTAAGAAACTTGTCCTCCTTCAATCCCTTAATCACGAGCTTGACTCCCGTCAATTCGGGTTCATTTCCAACGGCTTTGGTGGCTGTACAAACGCGCTTCTATCAATCCGTCTAACTATGCTTGAACATATGAGCCTCAAGTCATCGAACATGGTCAACCTGCTTGCTGTTGATTTCCGGAAAGCCTTCGACACGATTAGCCATCAGGCTCTGCTAGAGACTCTTCTTCATAAATTTGACTTTAGTCCTTTTGTCATTCGCTTTGTTCGTAACTTTCTTTCAAACCGCATGCAGAGAGTTTCTACTAACGACATTCTGACTCCCTGGAAAGACGTGACCAGCGGCGTTCCTCAGGGATCCATCCTAGGCCCCTTGCTTTTCATCCTCATGATTGATGACCTTCCCCAACTCCCCGACACTCGTTTAGTTGCATACGCTGACGATATTACTTTACTTCATCTATGCGATCCTGACTCTGTTAATAGCTTTCAGTCTGTGGTTGATTCCTTTGTTTCCTGGTCAGAAGCCAAGAAGCTGTCTATTAATGTAAAGAAAACTAAATGCTTAACTGCTTGCCGTCTTTCTCACAGTCCCACACCTGTCCCCGTTTTCATCCATGGTTGTGCTGTTGAACGTGTGAATGTTTTGAAGATTTTGGGAGTGTTTTTCGAAAATGATCTTTCATGGAATTATCAATTTCCCTTTTTATTTAGAAAATGCTGCCGTGGACTTTCTCTTGTAAAAAGGATAAGGAGTAACTGTAGCGACCCGCAAAACATCTGGCAGGCCTATATGGCCTTTGTTTTCAGTCACGTTGCTTACTGCTGGCCATTGTTGTGCGATATGAAAGTTGCTAATTTACGTAGGTTAGAGAGGGTAGATCGCGTTGCCCGTCGATGGGCTGGTGTCTCGGACAAGCAACCTCTCGGCTGTATGCTTGAGAATATTTGTAGACGCCTCATTGTAAAAATTTCCAAATGTAAATATACTCATCCTCTCTCCCAATTTTTTATTGTACGCAACAATGTTTCGTGTGACATGCGACACCAACGTGTTCTTCTGCCTCAGAGGAGGAATCGAGCTTTCTACCGGAATTCTTTTGTTAAATTTTCTCATTTTTCTTGATGCCTGATGTACATGTTTCCGTTCCCTCCCTGTCATATACCGCTTTCGTATTGACCAATAAAGATTTTCTATTTCTATATACACAGTGCAAAATCGACGAAAACACGCAAACAACTGACGCGCATGAATAAGGCACATGTGAATTGCGCGCACATATACAGCCTATGATCTGACCTTAAGATGACAGGTAGTACGTTCCCAACGGCAGACATAAATTATCGCAACATGCCAACCTTTTTTGACTATCCCGGGGCTACTTTAGAGCAAAACATTACAGGATCTGTATAGGAGGACATTCCCCACTAGTCCATTTACTGACTCACTTAGAGCTTGTTAGTTGGGGCTGGACCTTACCCCTATCGGTCCATCATGCATATGATCCTCCTCAGATGTTCAGCACTGTCTTTACAGGATCTAAGTCGTGCAGGGAAGACTTTCCCGGGGTTCCATAAAATTGCGCTAGTAGGGCTGGACTTAACCCTTACGTGTGTAAGATCGTACAAGGCCGCTTAGCAAGTAATCCCTACGTCAAAGTTTTCGGGTTCAATTTAATAGGAACTTAAATGCAAGTAGATACTATAATATGCGTTTATTGATCAAAAAATACAAAACCTCCAAATGAGAATCGTAGGAGGTACAATAGTCGTTAACATAAGCAATAATTGTGTCACAAGCTTTCATTATATAACTTCATACATTGAAAAATGAAACTATTAAGTCTCCGTGCACTTTTAACATAAGGTAAAAGAATTCGATCACTGAAGTCAGACGAAGAAGGAATTAAGTCATTCAAAAAATGTTCAGAGTCGTTTTTCGCGTTCATGAAGATGTGCATTGCAAGTGCAGCTCTTCTATTCCCAAAATCAAGTATATTACATCTTGTACATTCTTGGACATCTTGTACATCTTGTACATCTTGGACTTCTCTTCCATGAATTATATAAAAAGCACGCTTGCAGATACGGTAAAGTTTCAAATCTAGCGTCTTTCCGGGGTTGATAAAGACCGGTGAAGCATAGTCCATCACTGATTGAAACATGCTGAAGAAAACAGTTACCATCTCGTCGTGAGTCAACAGGCATTTCAGTACACGTAAAGCATAGAGGCGTTTAGAAAGAACAGAAATAACATAATCAAAATGGTTTGTCCACGTCAATCTATCATTAAAATACAGTCCCAAAACTTTAAGAACCTTGACATTCTCGAGTGACGAAACAGGAGAGATTGGAGACATTGAAAAATTTATGTTTAATACTTTTGACTTAGAGAGAGAGAGAGATCAAATTTATTTCCGAAACGACAATGAGCGTTCGTGATTACAATATAAAAGGTCATTCATACAAAATAATCAAATGTGTCCAGAATTATACAATTTGCTGCCAGAGATGATGAAGGATTTTTTACGTAGTATCGTTCGAATTTTTGGAATGTACAGGGATTCCTTTTGTCGTGAGGTTCTCAAACCGCTTTGCAGTCTGGTTGGGGGAAGAAGATGGTGGAGAGGATGGTATGGGGACAGGATTTTCAGGAAATGTTTCTTGTACAGACTGCTGAGATGATCAATAATAGGCGGCGATGAAATAAACCGAATAGCTTCAACGTAGCTCTTTTCAGGAAAGATAGTCCTTAGTGATGTGCGCTCAACACGTTCGATGACAGATTTTAGATCATTGGTAATAAATGGGAACCATGCTGGTGCAGCATATTCGAAAAGGCTGCGGATGTGGCTTCGATATAGACGGAGAAGTCCAGTATGGTTTCCACCGAAACGTCGTAGGGTCCGCAACCAAAAGATACGTTGACATGCCGTTCGCTTACAGCTCATGATGTGTTCTCGGAATGTAAGCCGAGCATCCGTAGTCACTCCAAGAAGTTTGATAGAATGCACCTGCGCGACTGGCGAACCATCGATAAGGATTGGCGAAGGTTTTTCATAGGCTTTTTTCGAGCTAACTATCAGTTCAACTGTTTTGGTGGAGCTAATCTGCATATTATTTGAGTCACACCAATGTTGCAAATGATCAATGGAGCCTTGAGCCCTGACTTTCATATCATTAGTGTTTTTGCAAGAAGAGGCGATCGAAATGGTGATATCGTCAGCGTAGATGTCATGGTCTTCTGAGAGGTTCAGATCACTTATGTATGTCAGCCACAACCACGGCCCAAGTACAGAGCCTTGGGGAACACCGCCAGTAATGTCATAGCAGTTTGATAAGACTGAATTGAGACGGACGGATTGCGCTCTACCATTCAGGAAGCTTTGTGTAAGATTAATGAGACTGGGGTCGATGTGTTGGTCTACTTGCTTTTGTAGGAGAAGCGCCAGCCGAAGCTTGTCGAAAGCTTTTGTCATATCGACCATCACTGCTCGAATGTATGGGGATCCCGGGTCTAGCGATAGCGTCCATTTGTCTAAGATTGAAATAAGAGCATTGGTTGTACTGCAATCGTTGATGTAAGCATGTTGGTTAGGTAGCTCTAGTTGATTCTTGTATTGTTTGCAGATTATTCTTTCGCAGATCTTTGATATTGTGTCAAGGAGAGTGATAGGACGATAATGTTGAGGCATAGATGGAGATCTCAACTTCGGAATCGGACGTACTATGGCTGATTTCCATACCTCTGGAAAGTGGAGGTCACTGAATATCTGATTGATGATGCAAGCTATCGGTTCCAAGATTTGCTCTCTTCCGTGTTTCAGCAACCAGTTCGGGACGCCAGAAGGTCCTGCTGCGGTGTGCTCTTTAATTGAACCTAGAAGCTCGAGAATCACTTTATCTTCAGGAGGAGGGAAGAAAGTACCTGAAGGAAGGAATATTTCAGGTTTGTCTGTAGCTTTCATATTAGTAATTGACGTAAAAAAATTGCAAAGTTTATTGGAAGCTGCTGCGTTACTGAGCCATTCACTGTCGAGAAGCAGAGAAGTCGGAGTTGCAGTAGAAGCGGGGTGCCGGTTGGTGAGAAACTTGACATTAGACCACCATTGCTTAGGGCTAAGTTCTTGGTTAAGCTTATCATTGACAAACATTTGCTTCTTAGTAGCGATACGAAGATTGATTATTCTGTTAAAGAAAGCGACTTTCTCAATTTTGTTTTGACGATAGGCTTTTGTTTTGGCCCGGCGCCATTTGCATACCGTGCGGTCTATCCATGGTGGATTTCGACGATGCTTAACGTGGATATGAGTTGAAGAAGAGTATATCACTTCGATTAAGATTTCATTGAAAATTTTGATTTTTTCGTTGAGATCAGGTTCCGCTATGACACCAGACCATTCCACATCGTTTAATTTGTTCAGGGCTTCGGGAACGTTTGTGCGAAGTTTCGACGTGGTTGACGGACGTCGTCTGTGAGTCTGAGCGTTTCTCATCAAACCAATACAAGCATGGTCACCATTTGCAATAGGGCTTAACCTCTTTACGGACCAGGTGTCAAGGGAAAAGTTCGTGAAGACATGGTCCAAGTACGCGTTGTCTCTGGTTGGAAAGTTAACGATCTGAGACACCCCGAATGTGTCTGAGAGTTCTGAGCAGTCCATGGAGTTAAAGTCACCGAGGATGATAATTTGCGCGGATGGGGAAGCGTTCAAAGATGTTGCCACTTCTTTGTAGAAGTAGTCTTGAGTGAGTGAGACATTGGCGTTCGGTGGATGATAGACAACAGATAGGATTATGTCTGGAGAAGAAACGTAAGATGACTTAGTACAGTTAATAGTCATACGATTCACATTGCACCATGTTTTAAAGTTAAGTATCTCCTCATCCATAATACAAAGATCGTCAGATGCATTTCTTAACACAGGAATCACCATGGTAATATCATCTGCATACTTAACAATAGTAGTCTGTGTTGAAGATACAGAAAAAGTTGACATGAACATCGAAAAAAGATGAGGACCTAAAACTGATCCTTGTGGCACTCCGCTAGTTACGTTAGTGACAGAGCTGAGAACATTTCCCAATCGAACACGCTGTTTTCTCTCACACAAATAGCTGGACAACCAATTTACAAACTTGTTACACTCGGGAAAATCAAGTTCAATTATTCTTTGAAGTAATAAGTCATGGGGGACACTTTCGAATGCTTTACTCATATCAAAACAGACAAGACGAATGGCAAGTACATTAGGATCATCCAGTAATCTAACAATTTGGTCATGAATGCTAATGAGGACGCAAGTTGTGGATGATTTTCTCCGATATGCAAATTGACGATTATCATAAACTTTCATGAAACTTTCGTAATAATAATCAAGAATGAGCTTTTCAAATACCTTGCTCAAAACAGGCAAAAGTGAGATGGGTCTGAACTCATCCGTCTTTACTCTTTACTACTAGTCGCTGACTAGTAAGCACAATGCCAATCCTATGGATGTCAGCGTCTTGCCAGTTGTGCAGACCCTTAATCACAAAAAAGGCAAGCAAAATTAATATTTATGAAGAGAATAAAAACATATAAAACAATAGCCAGTCGTCAGCACGCATCCGCCTGATCGCGATTCGACCCCTCTACCTGGACGGTCAAACTCAAGCGGGCGGTGCCCCGCATAAATTCAGCGAGCATTCTGAAAATTCACATAGAACTGATATGTGGAGTGGAATAATACTGAAATGTACATTTCTGGAAGCGTCAACAGACCGAACGGAAAATCGAAACCTTCAACTTTATGATGAACTTATGTGCTTTGAAGGCAATCGTTGCTAACCTTGAGCCTCACGTAGATGGATGTTCTGAGTAAATAGTTGAGTCAAAATCATAATGGATTTTATGCAGAATTGACATAAGTATTCAGTTTTGATGCAAAAAGTGATGACGGCAAGTGAAGTTTGGTTCCAAAGAGCGACAGGTGCCATGTTTACATGCAAACACGACAAGCGCCAATGGGCTCATTGGGATGTTCATTTTACGTACTTGCTCCGATTCAAATGTGCAGATGCACTGTGGCCAACTATTCACTCAACGGTGTCAATGACGTCATCTTTCTCCACTCACTTTGTTGGTGATGGCTATGACATGCTAAGTGGAACAAACCAAATGCGTCGAAGTTATGTTCAAAATTTGACTATAACATACGTACTACAAGCATCCGTATAGAAAAGAAAATTGTTCTCAGACTTGAGCTAATTAAGCACGAAAATTCCTTGGCAGCCCTAGACGCTGCGTTTCGCCCTACAAGGGCTTATCAGCACGGCTCGGAATGACCCAAACTAGCTTCTTCTAGAATGGCTGAACAAGCTGAAGGACTGCACAACAGGCTGCTCTGCGTTTGTCTATCCCGACTTAGCCATGTGGCTGATGATCATAAAGATTGCACATTGCCAGTTCGCCTGGGCATGGAATGGAAAGAAATCTTTCTGATTATGACAAACTTCCGTATCATGCTTGTTTGATATATCGCAGCGTTGCATTTTCAATCAATAATGAAGGATGGTGGCTAACTTCATAAAAGCAAGTTCAATTTCTGATAGTGTAGGCGAAACGATTATCAGACCATTTCGAACTACAATGCAAATATATCACTTATTAATACGAGTCGAAAAATTGATTATTAGTTCGATAATTTCGACAAACCAAAAATCTCGCGGTTTTCTCAAAATGACCAATATGGCACTTATCGCGTTTTGCTTTCAAACTTTTCATAGATAAATCAGTCTTCCACGATTTCTTGTGTTGATTCTACAAAACTCATACCTCAAGTAAACGACCATCAAAGGAACAAATACTAAAAAAATCAAATGAATTACGTACTATTTTGGCGAAGGTGTACAGAATCAATAAGACATTATAATGAGCTTACTATCGAAGTAATAGTGCGAATAACCTACATTATTCAGATATTTTACACTTTTCATTTTAAGGCATTCTGATTATCAATACAAAGACTGATTATCCAAAATAAGGACATTCATCAATACAGTGAATTTTGCCTGTCCTGTTGTGCATGGAGTGTTGATTTCTCCGTTTATGGGGAAATTTTATCTCATCTGTGAAGGCTCCTCTTGTAGAAGTTGTCGTTGTCAGTCAACTTTCTGACGAAAATGATCGTTTTCAGCAATTTGTTTCAAGAATCACCCAAACATTTCAACTCGATGATAATGATAATGATGAGTTCTAAATTTGCCTACATCCGTGCACTGCCTGTTGGACTGGTTTCAATTTTTCAACATTGCTGTCTCAGAAGTTGAGGGATATTCTCATTTTGGAAATCAGCTATACTATCATCACGATGAATATTTGACTCATCACTTACGGTTCTTTTAGATTCTGGTGCTCACATAACACATATTTATTAACATACGAGGAGCGCACTAAAAATTATCCAGAGCTTGAACAGACTGTCAGATGATTGCAATTTTCTTCACTGCCATTACTTGCAATTATCGCTGGCAAGTAGAAAAATCATTTAGACGTTTCTTATAAAAAAGATATCCAACATTTAGATAACAAGTTAACTTCTGCTGCTGTCTTCAATTTCATCAACAAACCAGTAGTTCCAACAAATAGTAGCTTTTTTCTTATCAGTATTACTTTATTATTCAAAACGATCTTATTTAGATGCAGTTCTCAAATGATGGGTAACTTTTTATTTACCATGCAGACTGACGCCCAGTGTTCAACATCGTAGCCTACTGTACCTTAAATTGCGCATGACGAATAAGCTGAGGGTCGTCAGTCGCGACAACTTACAATTCTACAGCATTTCTATTTGAAATGTCCTTCCCTTTGTTACAAAATAAAAATCGTTTATAAAATCATTTCACCATTATTTGCATACAACTTCTAACTAACTTTTCATTTGGTACGCATAGCTATTTTTCTTATCTTAGTTCTTATTTCTCACGAGTTAATAATAACTTAAAATTTGGAGCCATATTTTAAACTTAAAAAATAGCTTCTCTCAACAATGAATGATCGGGAGTTATCTTGTAATCGCGAAGTTCGATTGTGTTGCCACCGTGACTGTCGACTGATTGATAAAACATGTGCAAGAACGAACTTATAACTGAATTGCAATATTATCAAATACTGACACAGATGTGGGCTTATCAAAGTTTTGCAGGTAGCTGTGGTGTTCACTACTTTGCGCTGCTATTCGAGACTTGTGACCTTCTCATTGCAGTACAGCTGATGCAAGTCCCGTGATAAGGCACGTGGATAAACTTAACTGGACGATATCAATGTATCACGGTCAATCATGATAATTCAGCCAGCTGACACCGGTAGCCGAGCAAGGTCAGACCAACAAAAATAAGCATTATGAAATCCAAGCCACTATAAAGCTATTTCCAGAAAGAAATATTATGGGCATTGTATTTTAGGATGACATTCAAACTGTATTGAAAGTACCAGTTGAAAACGACGTTTTTACTAGAAATTAAAAATTTGTTTTCTTGAAAAAACTGCATTATTTTCAATTGATAAATTTTGTATTTGGCTGCCGTTTGAAATTTTCAAAAAAATCTCCGTTTGTCATAAGAATTGTAGTTTCCTCCAAGAAATTATGAATAAACTTTCAGAAATGAAATTATTTTTTCAGAATATGCATGGTTAGATATTTAAGCAGCAAAGTCGAATGAGTTTCAGAAATAATCACTTCTAAACCAGAGATGAAAAGATCAGTTTGAAAATAGGACTTTTTTCATTTCAGAATGTGTCACTTGTACTTCAAAAATCATTTTATTTGAAATTCAGAATTCAAAATAATTCAATTGATTTTCAAACTTCAAGATCTTCATTGTTCATATTGATAGTAGGCTAATGGTCTCACCTGCACTTTTAGTTTAATTTGTTCTTCAGAAGGAGTGAAGTACATGCAGGTTGCAATTTTGCTTTTATCTTAGATTTAAATGTAGCAAATCCACAAGCAATTTATTCGTAAATGTTATTGAAGTACAAATGAAATTTTCAAAATACGAAGCAAAACTTGTGAAAAGCATCGTGTGGAAGTCCTTTCAATATCTTTTAGGTAATATTCATTAATATAACATTATTGATGGGTTCTCGAGAGCATAGCATTCCAGAAATAATAGCATATGTGAGAGAATTTCGAGCAGATATGGATTTTTCTCACTCCATTGAATTAATTTTTGTTGAGTTCCAAAATTAAATCTTTCCCAAACATTTTCTAACATTTGCTAACATTTCAACATCTCAATAAATTTTTAATTTGTCAACTTCGACAACCTAGATTGATGCTAATATGTGATGAATATTGTAGTATATCATTTTGCACCGAAAAACCTCAATTGTGTTGCAGTCAAATGTCGCACCTATATACAGGCATACACGCAGATGAAATGTTTTGCTATCTCTTCTGGTTGATTATTTAATTAATGTAATTTCCTTTAGCTTAAAGCAAGCAATGATGCCGTGTTTATCGGAGTTCACAGAAATGATTATAAACAATGGTGATTAAATACGACAGTTTCCTGAAAAATGATTGAAAATATGGTGTTTTCTGATAAGTTGAATAAATACAGGCAGATCATCTGTAGTTTCAATCGACTTTCTACAACAAGTTTGTGAGCATGTCTTCATTATCATCATCATCTTAGACTGACATACACAGAATATGGGGATAATGATTCATATTGAGTAAATCTTTTGAACAATAAAGTTACGACAGATTGCAGAATTGAAACGACAAAATGATTACGTTTTTTTGAAGGAAGTTTCCGGCATGCATATATTTGAAAGAGGTTCATGTTAAAAAGAATTTAAAATGAAACTTTTTACTGATGGTTAGTTAGCAATCCATAAATGTGCTATGAGCGATCCTGAAAGCTCATCAACACGCAATTTCTAGAGCTGTGTACGGATAATCGGCTATACGGATATCTCTAGATAGTATTCGCAAAGATGTACACCTTTCCAAGTTTAACAAAAACCTGATTTTCAAAGCTTTTTGAGTCAATGCAATTTACCTCTGTATCACAACCGATGACTAGTATATCATTGTCTCGTTGTAGCATCTCTTAATTAAGTGGCATCATTAGGAAGAATATGGCTGAGGAACTCTTATATTTGGTGCCATGTCTTACTAATATGAGGTTCGGGTCAAACTTAAGGTCGAAATGTTCGTTTAGAAAGATTTTTTGTGCACACTGTTGTAATTGTCACTGTACAATTACCTTTGTAACTCAGGTATCCTCAAGTATACAGTACTGTTATAGACGCTTGTACATGTATGAAAGAATGAATGAATTAGCGTTTATCGAAAAATAGCAAAATACAGATCTCCCACCTCCAATGATAATCTGAACACTCGCATGATATAGCAGATGGACAGATGGTGCGTTGGACGGCTTGAGAGTGTGGCTGCATGCTATCTATTCTGATCGTCTCCAGTTCAAACCTGCACACCACTAATGATAAAACATAGATCAAAACATACTCTTTCGTATTGGTGCCCCATGTTTAATGCATACATGTACATCAAAACATTCCTAACCACTCCATTAATCAGAAACCAGTAGTCATGAATAACTTAAATTTGCAACCAGTTAATCAATTCGATGATTGATCCGCCCTCATGATTAATGGTTTGATAACCTAATTATTGCAATTAATATTTGTATTCATTGAATGTTCTTATCTGCGATGCGCAATAAATTCTTCTTAGTAATTACGTCCAAGTTATTATTACATCATTGCTGGATTTATCTACGATGAACTACAACAAAAAATTCCGCATTTGAAATTAGAGTTGCAAGATTTTTTAATGTATGAATTAATGAAGTTGTGAGATGACGTACTTACAGTAAACAATGTTAATAATTTCAATCTTTGAATAATTCTATTAACAACATAAATTGACAGAAAATGTTTGTTTTTGATATCACAAGCGATTTTGACACGAACAAAAATGAACATAAAGACCTTTTTGCTTGAGCCTTCCTTTACATTCCTTATAGCTAAAATTATCCAAAATAACGAGCTTATTTAAATCGTGCAATTACTACAAAATTCGTGAAATTCTACGAAATTCACTATTGCAATTAATTGATTGTAACAAAAATAACAGATTTTTACCCAGCAATCAATTTTTGATGACCCCTACAGAGAATTATTTGAATTGTTCCTCCTGAAATATTTTGAATTACACGAATGTTTCATCTCGGATTAAAATATCTTTTGCGATCTTGCCTAATGAAAGAGTATCAAATGCGAGCTTGATTTCGATTCAGAACTTAACGATCATCAATTTTATGCACACTCAAATATTACTTGCTAAGCTTACTGTATACCCCTTCATTTCAGAAGTAGTTGATGGTTAAGAGGAGTTTTGAATTATATTCTTATTCATAATAGTTTTGGTTAAGTGACACTCTTTCAATTTAATGCAGTTCGCAATTTCTAGAAAGTTCGTCATTGTCATTCTCATTGATTTCCTTACATGGAACTATTGCTACACGCCGAATTGTAATGGCGCACAGAGGCTAGGCTTGTATCTATCATTGTTTTGGGCAAAATTTCATCTGACGAGAAAGAAATTTCCCATCATAAACTTTCATCTATGAACCAGATGCGCTACTTCAAGCATTATGTTGCTACGTTACGCGAATTATTGTTTTGTTGATAAAATTACTTATCGGATCCGTGTTTTCTACAAAAATTATTGCAATGTTGCAGAAGTGTGAAACAAAGCAATCACTGACGCAACTGACTCATTAATAGGGCAAAGAATTATGAGTCCATTCATTAATTAACAGCTTCAGTTTTCAATGTATTTCAAAATCGAATGACTTACTAATTTGAGACACTAACTAAGATGTGACTACAATGTCTGTGCTACAAATGCCTTGAAATGTCAAATGTTTCAAAGAAAATGACAGTATATACGAATGCATGCATATGTGAACTTTTCAAGTCAATAACATTTAGGAGCAAACGGGGGGCTGCACGGATGTTATTAACAATTCAAACAATCTTCAATATGAAGCAGTAGTTCAATCGTCAAGCTCTTCTCCATCTTGTTGATACGTACTTTGTCCTTACTATCAACAGAAAATTCGAATCTTTCCGGTGAATCAGTCATGGAAGCGACCTGCATATGATCCAAAAATTCCACAGCAGACCCGGAATGTCGTTGTTCATGACACATCGTGTTTTAACCATTCTTTGAAATTTGACGATTCTGAATAGAGTCGTCAAGGAAGACTGTAAAAAGTGTACATGCATTTGCAATAACTTACATCTTCATGCAACTTGAACATACGATTTTAGGGTGCCATTTATAATGTGTGATATAGAGAAGCATAAACGTGTTTTGTTATTATTTGTCATTTGCATTTGTATTGGAATACTGTCCAGATTCACAACCAGACTACTTGCAAAATGAGATGATATCATATATGAAGTTTGCGCTTCATTCAGGTTTGCAATTAAATGCTACTATTTTTCTGTCACTTAATTTAAATGACTGATTTACGATGTAGCAAAGACAGCATATGACCAAGACATGCAATTCATTCAACAAATAGAAATTCTCACTCCTCAAACAAAATTGCGCTAAGGAATTCAATAATGCAGCCTTAATCATTTCGTTAGAAAACCCGTTTCCAGTTCTGTCATCGGCAGCAAAATGTAATTTACAACACAAGCAATCATCACAGAAAATCTTCTTGTCGAATGATTTGGCATTACGATAGAACAGCGGTCAATACTAAATTTAAAAGAGACTGCAAAGAATAACTGCAAGAAAAATGAGAAATGTTTTGTAGACTGGAAATTTGATCATTTTTTGCAGTGCAGATCGAGAAATACATTATCACATTGATATTTTATGCGAATACACCTACGGCTGTGTGACACATGCTTGATCATAATTGATAGCTACAGTATTAGTGCTGTTAGGCCACTATGCATCAATCATAAAAAAACTTTCGTGTGCCCTGATCGAGGCTTGAGTTCTGCTTTTCGGACCGGCCTAGAATTTTAGGCCTGTTCCAAAAATGATCGATGTGCAGCTAATATCATATAGGAGCTCCGCTTTCGAATAGGATTGGTCATCAAAATATTTGAATATTGTTTCGGAATAGTGCGAAATTACCATTGAATAGCTAAGGATATTGTGATTTAAAGTTTGCATGAATTTGGCCTAATTTTCCTGCAATTTCAAATTATTCATAATTAAATAATTAATTAATAAATAAATAAAAAATAATAATAAATTAACTCAATATTATTCATGTTTTGCATATCATGCAAATTCCATCCAGTTGTTGACAAAGCACTATAATAGCCGCAGCACAAGTCAACATCGGAGCAGATTGTTTTTATTTCTATGTAATTACTTATACTATTTATGTTCACTTTTGCAAGTGAAAGGTAGGAGACAACGCCGGTGCCCAAGGATGCGATGGAAAGACTGTGAAGGAGAGAAAGGACATCACCGAGTGGAAGAAGATTGCGCAGGACAGAGAGAAAAGGAGAGAATTGTGAACTGGACGTGACCAAGTAGCGCTATTGTCATTGACATTATATTTCGCTATTTGCAGTGGCTTTGCCCCCCCCCCAATGTGTTGGGATCCATGAGGAGATAAATAAATAGATAAATGTTCACTTCTGCTGCTCAACTTTACTAGCCATTAAGTACCCCAATGTTGGCCATGTCGACCTCTTCCATTTAACGCGATCAGGGCCAAAAAGTGGTGATTCCTTTTCGCTCGACAATTTGAGTTTTCTAATTGTCCGGTCTTTTTCTAACGTACACATACAATGCAAGTCGCTTGTAGTACATGGCTGGTTGGCTGGTACTCTCATCTTGCTCTGACCTTCAAGAGGGTCAAACTTTGACATCGTCTAAGCACCTTCATTTTGGTCGCCATGAGCCTCTGTAATATTTTCTCCTCGATGCCCAACACTCCCCTACATAGGTCATCTTCCGGTCGCATCGTGTACAAAAATTCACAAAATCAGGTGTGATGTGCCATATTTAGATTCTTGCATAAATTTCTCACGCTTCCTGGTTTTTCCTTCTATGAACGTCAATAGTTAGCATTTAAAACTATACCTGTAGTTCCTAATCATAAGATAAGCTAGCACTGCATATGGGCTAGCTTCAATTGTTAACTGTTGACTCTCACTGATTGAAAAATTAGGTAACTTGGGAAAATTATGCAAATATTTCTGTCAATTTTTTTTCTAAATGAGTTTTCTTCTCCATCTCTAATTCACTTTCAAAAGCTATCATATAATGCAGCATAGCACAACTATCCACCTTTTCAATCCCCAATTTCATATAATTTGCTGATGCTGACCAATGATCAATATATTCTTGTAGCAACATTAGTAGAAGCTACGCATGGAGAAGTTATGTCCACACTCCATAAATAGCACACAATTTATGCACTTTACAGTAAGCCTATTCTAATTTTTTCAAGCCAGTTAACTATGTAGTTATTGGCAAAAACCACTGCAAGTTAGAAATTGGACAACATTGAGAAGAATACCATGCTGATGAATGAATACTTACATGAGGTACACAAAACGCTGAAGGTCAATTTTTAGGTAGAGCATAGACTGCTACCTCGAGACTGCTTTAGGTAGTCTTGCACAACTTCAGGTACACTTCAGTTAGCAGCTATAGGCTTCGGCCCATTACTCGCTTATATGATCCGATTATGTTCCATCCCTGTCGCCCGTAAAGTTTCAATTACTCATGAACTCAGATGTCTATCACTCACTGTCGCAAGCAATCAGACAGATTTTAATCTTCTTCAACTGTATTCATTTATCAACATTGTGAGCGGCATACATTTTTACTACTATTCATGAAATGCTTGAGAAGAAAAGAAAATTTTATGTTACTTTCACTGTATATTTCGGCCAGGGATGCGGAGTCGGAGTCCCGGAGTCCTGTCATCTGTGAGCTTTGCATCAATAAACGATTACTTTATACGACTACCATCTTGTGAAAACTCAAAGGTGTTCACGACACTAGAACAAAAACGTGTTTACACACCCTACCTTACAGTTACCTTTTTTACGTACCTGTAAGGTGTAAATTGATTGAGTTTTGTACAAGTTAGGTAATAAATCTACACATTTATCATAAAAGAACGAAGTATTTTTAGAAATGACCTCTTGTGAATGCGCATAAAAACTCAAGCATCTGCATCAAAAACATGTTTTCATTAGGGATGCGGAGTCGGAGTCCCAGAGTCCTATCATTTTTGCTGGAGTCGGCGTTCTATCAAATGATAGGACTCCGACCTATAACTAGACCCGAACTATAACCCAAACAGATTATTTTTCCTCGTGCATAGCTGTCACTGTTTTAATGTCAACACCGCTGCATGCAAGGCTTGTAATAGTTGAGGGAATGAACCGTGATAGTGAAAAAAGAATTGTCTTTTCACTCGGTGATTTAATAGAGAAGACAAGCTTTCCTAGCCTCGATCACACCTACGCACTAAAGGTCACATCAGAGACAAAAATGAAACACTAGTTTGTTTGCGAACATTACTTGTTAACCAAACGTTAATCTTGTGTGATGGCTCCTCCAAAGCGTATGTTAAAATCGAAAGTGTACTCATATTTTTTGAAGAAGGATGGGGGATTTTCCTGCCTGGTAGAGACTGGAGAAAACCCGTGTGAAGCACACATCAGGGAGGAGCCGAGTCGCATGCATCCAACTTAAAGCGACATTTGATAAACTTTCATCGAAAATGGTTGATAACTCATACAGCAATGATCACTAAAGATAGGTTCAGGTAAGCCTATGATGATCTATCACTTAGGTTGCCAGTTAAAAAACTAGGCTATATATACTAGCCACCCGGAGTCGGAGTCCTGTTAAAATGATAGGACTCCACATCCCTGATTTCGGCATGATGAGTGCTCACCAAATTGCTTGATATTTTGTTTGAGTTTGCACTCGCACAGATTTTGCAAGACCTAGTCTTAAGTAAGTGCAAAAACAAGGAAATCTATTAGTAAATGCAAAAGTTCATATGCGTCAAAACTGCTCAGAATTGTCTGTGACCTGCTTTACAATGAATTCCAATATGATTGGAACCAGGACTGCATGTCAGCGCGAAATTGTGCAGCTTTTTGCAAAGAAAATAGTTTGATATGCATCGCAATACATAGAGAGATAATGGACTCCACTTATTTATATAAGACGTTATCAGTCTCGAAATCAACGACCTTTTCGCCGCTTCCCTCACATCTGAGAGTCTGCTATAAGCATCAGTTTTCTTCTCCCCTCTTTCTCAACGTGAGCGTAGTAGATGTGATTTACTCGATGACAACGAGCACGATATTTTTGATTCTCTAATGCTTTACCGTTGACTGATTGGAATGAGAATCTTCTTAAGCACTTTCAGCGCATTTCCTCATTTTCACATTTACTAATCCTTCCTTAAGTACAGTCACTGATCCAGTCACAGAATTGATGTGAAACGGAGAGTATATTTCAAATCACTCTATGATTTGAATATTTAACCAATTTCTAAAAACTAGGGAGTGTGATCATGTTTTCTTGTTTGAGACTCCCACAACTTTTTAGATCGATCAATTTGAAACACAATTTATTTGCACGAGATCGCTCGACATACGACGTAGGCCATTCTCAAGCGACTGATTTATTCACAGAACTAAACATAGCACGATTGACACAGACACACATGACTTTAAATAATCAATACTCAGAAAATCAATTAACAATGAGGATGATGATCGGGAATGAATAGCACGGTAACGAACAAAGAAGCGCAAATCTGGTTACTGTGAACAAAGATGACATTCAACACAAACACGAAAACGCATGAGAATTGCACCGAAGACAGGTACACAAAAACATGCATTGACGACAACAAACATAATGATATGTATAAGAGAGCGAGCAAGTAAGTTAGTTTGATATAAACGCACATGCAAATACTTATTCAAGTGAAGAAAACATGAATAAATTATTTAATTATAGAAAAATAATAGTGCTAGTAATAGATAACATAGTAAAAAACATATAATAAAAAGGAAAATAATATATAAAGTAATTAAAGTAAACAAGCAATAAATACAGTCAGAAAAAAGTAAATTTATAATTCTGAAGCAAAAAATATGATAGAATACTAACGCAATACTGATAAGTAACAGGTAATTAGCATCATGAAGGCAAAAGAAGAGATCAGAAGAAGAAAAAGAAAACCTAAAACACTTTGTCCCACCTGACACTGATATCACGCTTGGTTCGATTCCGGCTGCTGAATCGTCTTGTTCACACACCTTCCTTAGTGATCCTCTTCCACCGGTTTCCTCACGATTGATTACCTGCAAACTGTCAAAATCAACTCGATGGTTGAGCTTCCGCACTTGTTTATCAACTTCTGACCTGTCAACGTCAGAAATGTTAGGAACCGCGCGTTTGTGTTCTTTTGTCCTTTCTTCAACAGGTCTTTGTGTTTCATCTACATATCGCCAATCACAATCTGGACATTCGAAAGAGTAAGCCACACCAAGTTGTTGAGCAGGCTCAGGTCTCCTCTTCACTAAAGGGGAGCGGAGTGTGTGAACAGGATGCTGCGTAGAACGACTGCAATCTTATCGGTAATGTTGGGAATGTATGGACAAGATATATCTGAGAAAGTATACTCCGAACCATTACAGATTGTTTCATAAAGAATTGAAATGGGTAAGCGTAAATTACGCATGGAAATTCGTTTTCAAATTCAGCAAGCTCTATGTGTTTAGAAAGCTCGTGTTCTGAAATTGCTCCTGTGAAAATTTCATGATTATACTCTAAATATAGCAGTCAGTAGACCAAATAATGTTTCAATCTTTTGCAATTTGTTTAGAATTCAACTCTCATTTTCATCGCTAACCAGTAAGCTTGACTCATCACTCTCACGCATGCATAACTGACAGATCACACATTTTCTCACACAGATGGATTTTCTTTACTGTGCGGCTGTTGATCGGTGCCTGTGCATTGTCCAGACAGGCGAGAACAATGCTGTGCAAGCGAAAGACATCGATTTCATTTGTTTTGTGTCTCTCAGTAACATGCGAACTGCTGTACTGAAGGCTTACCAGAAAGGGTATTTAAGGGGTCAGGCCGAGGCTTTGATCCGAAGTGGCCGGCCAGTTGCCACCGTGTCGCAACACTCAAAGGTCCCCAAAAGTACTATTTACTTTTGCTGGTTGCGAAGAGGCTGTCAGCGGCCTGATGGAAGGTCTTCTGGCCGACAAAGGCTGACTTTTCGCAGGTCAAATCGCTGCATCACCAGTGTGGTCGATAGCAATCACTCTTCCTCTTTGTCTGAGCTTTCAGAAGGTTCAAATCTTTCCAGGACAACTATTTGGAAACAACTAAAGGAGTTGAACTGCTCCATTTGAAGCAGATCATCGAAGCTGAATGGGTCATTCCCTTCATTTCATTCATTTTAATTCATTCGGGTCATTTCCTACCAGGTTCATGCAGCCCTGTTTATGAAAATAAACGCAATCAGATTTGTCAAGCCTCCAAATGTTGGCAGACACAAGTATTTTGTGCAATTTAATCCACATTTGACAACATTCTCGTATACATGGTCGATCAGAAACATGATAATAACACATGTACAGTATAGGAAATGACGCAAAGACATTCCATGTCAAAAATTATGGCTCTCTACTTATAGCAAAATCACAGAAAATGTCACTTTAACCAAAAACTGCAATCTGCGTCCCATTAGATTAAATTGTGTTTTTCTTTGATCGTACCAGGACAAGAAGAGGAACTAACTAGAACTCGGCAGACGCGCAAATTCGTACTAGGAATAGGATGTGCATCATTCTGTGAAAGTCTCATTTTCGGCCTCGTTCCCTGCAGAAACTCGTTCTGGCTGCGGGCTATAAGGTGCGGCGTGTACATTTGATAATCATCCGTCTGCAAGTAATATTTGCTTTAACTTGTTGCCACATTTTAAATCATTCAGTGGTAGTTCACTGTACAGGGTGGGCCAGAAGTGACTACGTTTCAAATATATTATATCTTCTGATTCTCCTCCTCACTTCAAATGTAATTGAAATTGATAGAAATCGAATCAGTAACTGCTATCGCCTAAAACGTAACTCTCCACTTAAATGTAGTCATATATATCTATGTTTTTGATTGATGAAATTCACTTAAGTGTGCACAATAGCAGCTCGCTTCATTATTCGATATTCCTGCGTGAATCTATGGCTGAAAGTTGTGACACAAGTGAATGCACAATCGAATATCGTGTGCTAGCGGCAGCTTGGTGGCATGATACAGACAGGACAAGGCATTCCATGATGAAACTACGAGATAAACTTCGAGATTGGTTTTATCTTGAACCACCTGAAGGTCGTTCAATCAAGAATTGGGAAGGAAATTATTCTAAACAGGAATGATTATGGTTAGACGAAGAAGAGGTCGCATAAATGAAAGAGGAACGACATTGACAACGTTCAAGCTACGATTGAAGTCAAGCCAATAACGTCAACAAGAAGACTTAGTGATGAACTCACTATACCGAGAACAACAATCCGTCGAATTTAAAAGAAAGACTTTCTTCTGAAAGCTTGGAAACCCTCATTTGCTCAATATCTAAATGAAGAAGATCATCAGAATCGTGTTGAATGCTGCACGGCTATTCTTGAGAACCATCAATCTCCACGAATGAGAAAGAAATTGTTTTTCTCGGATGAATGTGCAGTTTATGCTGCATTAAAGGAGAAGAATGTGGTCATGTGGTCTAATGAAAATCCTCACTTTTGGGAACATGTGCATCAACATCCTCCCAAGGTTATGGTATGGGCAGCGATGTCTCAGGAGTATTTAATTGGTCAATATTCTATTGAAATTCGTATGAATTCTAATCAATCTCCAAATGCTGGAGGGTGAGCTCATGCCAGATCTTGCGAGACGAGGCATTCGTGAAATCGCCCACTTCCAGCAAGATGGCGCCTTCAAGAAGAGAAGCTAAATTGTAGTATACACTGTGCATATGTCATTCCATGGATTGCTTTGATGATAATCAATATTCGAGAAGAGGAGGAGCCATCGAGGTCAAACGCGATAGATCTAGCAAATCACTGATTAAAAAGAAAGCACTTTGCTGAACCCGAAATTAAGTGATCATTTCTCGCGAACTATTAAACTTTGTCCTTCGTCGGACGAATGCAAAACTAACGGGACCACAAAGTTCAACATCCATGCACACACGAAGCGTCTTGAGTGGATATAAATGACAATAGAAATACGTGGAGACATAACAATGGAGGTACATGTACATAAAGAACAACATGCTACAATATAGGTGGACTGTGGATATAAAAGCAATACAAAATTCAAGCGTACTATGACTATGCAGCCATGAAAGTTACCAACAGAAAGTGATGAATAAAAATATAAGTGAATATCAATGAAACAGAAAAAGATTTAAAAACAATGACCTGAGGAAAAATATATACAGTGTAGTTAAATGCAATAAAATAAAAAGACATGAAGCGAAAATGCAAAGCAATGAATAATTTGTAAACATGAAAAAGCACCAAATTTAAATGAAGATAGACAAAACAGAAATTGAGTCATCGGATAAAGGAAGAATAGAATTGAAGATTATTTAAAGACTATCTGCACATAGATTTATAAAAAAGACTTATACACATCAAAAATTGCAGCCTTAAATAAAAGGAATAAGAAATACTGCACACATTGTAAGTCAAACATCTAAATCGCGTCCAATTAGATCATTCATACGGACATTTCTATTGGATAGAATATTCATTGCCTCAGCAGACCTACGTGCTTATTATTTACTACTTGAATGAACTATGAAATACGTGAAATTATTTTGAATGATAGGCCAAGATATTGATAATGCAGCTATTTAATATTTTTACAATACTACGAATTTTACAATAATGAGAAAATTTTCATTTGCATCTCCGTGGTTCAGGCAATTCATCAATTTTTTAGTGAGGTATTATAGCTTTTGAAAATAGAATAATTAAATATTAAGTTGCATCCTCAGTTGAAAAAATGGAAGCGAACCTGAATACCTGCCATTTCATCCGACATCAGGAATCATTAGCAGGTCTAGTTCACATCTCTTAACATTATAACTTTTGTATGTAATATGTTGACCCTAATTCTTGCATGCTGCTTTCATTGATATTGGATTGTAGTTTGTATTATCAAAGTTCTCATTAAGGCGACTTTGAAAAACCTTTTGCTGATAGTCACGATTTGCAGATTTCTAGCAGATACATGGTCTTGATACATGTGGTGGAGATGTTCTTGACCCTGCATCTGAAGCTCATGGTTCTGGCAAATCTGTATATGACATTCTTCAGTGGAAGCATCCAATGTCACAAATGTTGCAGAAGCTGGATAACAGAGCTCACAGGCTAATTTACAACCTATACTATGGCAGCAACAACGTTCGACTATGCCAATGCAAGAGAGAAGAAATTCAAGTAAGACGTAATGAAAGAAGCAAAAAGCTTTTTAGACAAATCGCAAGTAACAAATCCCACATCCTTCACGACCATATTACGAAAAGAATGCGAAGCCAATACAGTGTGGTCATGTGCCGAACTTTGAAAAGAAAGAACTCTTTTTTCCCTTACACAACTGCATTGATAAATAAAGACCTCAGTAGAACTCCCCCTTGAGACACTCCATTTGTTGAACTGGTATCTCATTACACCTTACGTCCTGCCGTTCTTTAATTTTCTGTATTGATTACTGTTTCTTTTACTTGTACGAACAATTCAAAACTGTCATGTATTGATTACCATTTGATGATAAACAAATAAACACAAATAATAATAATAATGCAAAGAAACTCTGATCCAAGTGCCTTTCTTGATTGCTCCGGTCTTCTACCATTGGAATTCGTAGACATCACTGCATTTCATATCGAGAAAAGTAGTAAGGAATCCTCACAACTGCGCACAACGCCCCCCCCCCTCTGGAGCGCCAGTTGGGTTGGTGTGGTTCTGGGTCGACCGGGCGGGTGTGTCTTGGTCGACCGTCGTGGTTGTTCTTGGGCGGCGGTCTTTGTTTTTGGTGTGTAGGGATGGTTGTAGGGTTATTTTGTGTTTAGATTTGGTTTCCTGATGAAATTCTGGGTTGACATGTTGTGTTTCTTGGGTGTAGGTGTGGTTTAGGTGTGTTTTTGTGTGTTTTTGAGTGAGACAGTGGCTGTAGCGGCGAAACGAAGCCTCGCACGTGAAAATGGACGGCGGATTTGGACTTTTTGGCCAATTTTGGGTCTAGGAGAGTTGTTTCCAGCGTCATAGGGCTAAAAACGAAGAACTTCGACCCCCCCTCGGCAGCGATCTTCCAAGTTTGGTTCTAGAAATGGTAGAGAGTCGTGCGATAGCTCGTTTGAAAGCTAAGAGTGCCACAAATTCATTGGAAAGCACAGTTTGGCCCTATCTTCCTTGGCTGAGTCTTGGGAGTGACATTGAGACTTTTGGCCATGTTAGAGAGCCGTCAGAGGTTGAATTGATCAGTTTTGGTCTGTAGCGGCTAAACGAAACCTCGTACGTGAAAATGGACGGCGGCTTTCGACTTTTTGGTCAATTTTGGGTCTAGAGGACTTGTTTCCAAAGTCGTAGACCAAACAACGAAGAACTTCGACCCCCCCCCTTCGGCAGCGTTTCTTCCAACTTTGGTTCTAGAGATCGTAGAAAGTCGTGCAACAGCTCGTTTGAAAGCTAAGAGTGCCAAAAATTCATTGGAAAGCACAGTTTGGCCCTATCTTTCATTGCTGAGGCTTGATAGTGACATTGAGACTTTTGGTCATGTTAGAGAGCCGTCAGAGGTTGAGTTTTGTGTTTGGACTCCAGCGGGCGAAAGAAGCATCGGACGAGAATACTAAAACCAGACTTGGAATCAGCTTGATGTCATTGGCCAATGAGGAGCACATCCAATGAGAATCCAGCATTTCTCTATAAATAATGAGGTTTTCAGAGTGACAATCATACTATCTTTGAGTCGCACAGGAGTCGGACGCACGTTCTCCCTCTACATTCCTATTATATTATCCATCTGAAATGGTGAGTCGGAACCTTTCTTCCTCTCCTTCCTTGAGTGTTAACTTAATAGCATCTCTTTTATTTTCAGGCATCTACTACATCTACTACATTTACAGGACAAGATAGTGTTCAGACGTTACAAGGATCTCTACAATCAGATCGTCTTATGTTGAGGCCAGTAGAAGAGACAACAAAGGTACATAATCCCACCCCACTACAGCGTAAATTTAGACAAGCCATACGTTATTACGATCATAGCATAGTATTGCAAACGGGAATGATTCCTTCCACTAAAGTGAAGATATTGAACAATCAGTGTGGGGACTACGTAGTCATTCCTGTGAATCCATACATTCGTCGCCAACTCGATATTATTGAAGAGTTTGCAACATTAAATATGGACATCCCTACTCCCCTTAGCAAGGAATGGAAGGCGAGAGAAAGAAAAATTGTAATTTACTTTTTAGTCATCTATCATCATTTTTATGGATTGTGAGGGTGAACCTGTACAGGAGCTCAGTGCTATTGCTATGGACAATTGGTCGTATCAACTTGTTAGTGTCTACCATCAAGATGCCAAGTGTGATCCCAACGCTGATAGCTGGGCGAGAAAACACATCCATGGACTTAATCAGCAATACTTGCAAGACTATGGCTTTTCTAATGAATGTGCTCTTCTTATTGACTTGAAAAGATGGTTAGCAGCTTTTAATGTTGTATGTATCTTTTGCAATGATCCTACTAAGGAGAAGAAACTATTTCCAAATCTAATCACCAATGATATTCTACTTCCACCTTGGGATAGTAGAGTTAATCAACACTGCCATGAAGTCACTAAACGTTTTAAGGAATTGAGTGTTCCTATTTTAAATGTTTGTTGTAGTCACTACATTCATAATCAATGCTTTTTCCTCCATATCTCAACACTGCTAAAGCAATGTTTGGTCATCATTGCTCTTTATATGATGGCTACCAACTGTATCTATTTTATCTGTTTCAAACCCAAAATTTGTAATGCATGCTTGTTAAAGTCGTTCAATAAATGCTTTATGAAGAGATTTGTTATTTTCATGCAACGGGTGGGATAGATGAAGGATGATAATGTCTTTCTCAAATGATTGTGGAACATTAAGTTTTCATAGACAAAACTTAAACGGAACTATTCAAGATTATGTGATAACTTTTCATAAAGATGAGATTAACATCAAATCAGTTATTGGTGATACTAGCACTCTATTTTTGAAGTTAATGGATACGTTTTCTAATAGAATTGCAATGGCGAGATTAGTTGCAAAAATTCATTTCAGCCATTTTGGGAAAGAAGAGGTAGAAGATCGTTTCTTCCACTTTGCTTTTTATTCGATGGAAGTTGTAGATAATCCCGAAGAATTTTTTGAAAGACATATGGGAAAAATTGCTCAACGTCTTGATGCATTTAACCATCATGGTAGTAGTTTAGTGGTTGAAGCGATTTCACATATTCACATTCAACTTTGTATAAAAGAAACTTAAAGATGCAATGGTACTTGATCGTAGCACAATTGGTTTTCGAGTTGTGTCTGCTTACTCTCGAAGTATATTCCTTCTGCACATGTGTCCATTATTTAGAAAAGGCTAGCAAGTTCATGCCTTCAAAAAGACTTGCTTTAGAAGTTGTTAGCAAGAGTGAAAATATGTGCGATGTATGCAAGCGAAAGGATGGAAGTGATAAACGCATCTTTAAGAGATGCAAGCATACTTTCTGCCAGCGCTGTTTCATACGCTGCTGTATTCAACTTTGTCAATGCAGTCACTATGATATAGCTCATTTTGAGTGTCACTTCTGGCATTAAAGTTAGCACCTATGCAAATGTGGGAAAATCAAGTTATAACAATGGTAAAGAGAAAAATAGCGAGACGTAAAAGTCAAAAGTCTTCAAAATTTTCTGCAGCCATTCGAGCTCTTCAACGAATGAAAGGAAATCATCGATATAATGCTATACGACATGCTAATGATAAATTTATTCGAGAAATTGTTTCTCATGTGAGAAGTTTGAGGACAAAGAAATTATCACCACAACAAGGAAAGTTACTTAAGCGACATACTACAAAATTGCGATTAATCTCCAATCCTAAAGTTACCCTTCAAAGAAAGAGGAAAACTCTAACACAAAAGGGTGGTTTTCTTTCAGTGCTACTTCCGCTGTTAGCTCCTGTAGTAGGTGACCTATTGGGTAGGATCTTTAATCCTAGGCGTTAATTATGCAAATATTGAACCCCAAAGTATCACAATGGATTTCAGACTTCAATGTGATAAAGTTCTGACTGTATCAGGTCCATCCCATGCAGGTAAAACTGTTTTCACTCTGAATTTGCTAGACAAAAGAAAATAATTGTTTAGGGAAACTATCAATCGAGTGATTTGGTGTTATGGCATTTATCAGCCGTCACTCTTTCAGGAATTGCAACGTCGTAACTTTATTCGAAATGAAGGAATTATTCCAGTGGATAAGATTCAATCCAATGATGTCGTTGTATTGGATGATCTATTAAAAGAAAGCAAGAGTTTTAAAGATGTTACAGATATGTTCACTCGCGTAGCACATCACAAAAGATGCTTTATAATCTGTATCACGCAAAATTTGTTTCCTGATTGGAAAGAAGCCCGCACACGAAACCTGAATACACACTATTACGCTATTTTTAAGAATCCACGAGATAGAAGTCAATTTGAAATTTTAGCGCGACAAGTTGCGCCAAGAGGTTCAAAAGCCTTCATTCAAATTTTTGAAGCAGCAACTGAAAAATCACACGATTACTTATTTATTGATTTTACACAAGAGTGTCCGGAAGAATTTAGATTTCGAAGTGATATTTTGAAAGAGCCTATGATTATCTACAAACTATGAGTTCTTATTCTCGCATGGTTGTTATTCCTCAGGATGAATATGTGCAATTGACTGCCATGCAACAAGTAAGACAACCTCTCGCAAATCAAATTTATAAGAATGAATTAAATTATCAGCAAAATGCGCATATCAAAGATCCACATCGTGCTGTATTATTGCAATCGGAAACAGTCGAAGAATTAAAAAGTTTGAAGAATAAGATGCGTGACTCTGTTTCGACTGCTACACCTTTAGCATCTCGCGCACATGCAATAACCCTTTTCAACAGCATTGAACCATATCTCACTGTGAATGATAGAGGTGAAATCATTTCAGATGAAAGTGAAATTATAACGCTTCACGTTATGAAAAGTTGATTCAGTATGCAACACGCAGAAAGTGCCGTCAAGGCTATGTCCCACCTGGGTGGTCTCACTTTCTTAAACTATTGAAAAAGCACATTGTTCCAAAATTTGCTTTCAATAATGAAACATAGAACGAACCTGATTCTATTTCAGCAGTTGATGCTACTTCATCCATTTCACCGGTTAAGAGTAAAATGAAAATGCCAAGGAATTGGTTTAAGAGATCACTTTCTAAATCCCCTCCCACACTCATCAAGCAAACAAGGGGAAGAGAACGACGTAGAAGAACTCCTCCAAAGAAACACATGTTCTCAGACTATTAATATGAAGCAGATGTGTTGCTTACCATGTAATGAACCGCCGGAAGTAAATGTATCTGTAACTTGTACTCTCACAATGAGACTCCTAAGCAATGTAAACGTAAATCCCATAAATCCTGTGGTTGCTGTAAATGCAAAAAGGTAAGAAAGCAAAAACATGAGAAGAAGGAGGAAGAGTCAGTCGTTATCGGATGAACTTTTAAAGTCAATATGTTATGTAAAACATCCTGCAGGATTTGCATCTATAAGGAAATTGTCAAAAGCGAGCGGTCTTCCACACTCACAAGTTAAACAATGGTTAAAGGGTCGAGCTACCTATACACTCCACAAACAAGAGAAAAAGAAGTACCGGACCCGTCATTATATTGCTCATGACATTGATGAACAGTGGCAAGCAGATTTGTGTGACGTTGCTGCTATTTCAAAACATAACTGGGGACACAATTTTATTTTAACCGTAATTGATATTTTCTCGCGTTATGCGTGGGCTCAACCACTAAAAACTAAGGACGGTAAACAAGTAACAAAGGCATTTCAGTCAATTTTCCAAGAGGGTCGCATTCCAAAGAGAATTCAGAGTGATCAAGGAAAAGAGTTCGAAAATCAGCATGTGGGAAGATTATTTGAGAGATACGATATTGAGCTGTTTAGTGTAAAGAGTGCCTATAAGGCTGCAATAGTTGAACGTTTTAATCGCACATTAAAAACTCGCCTGTGGCGACATTTCACTACCAACTTAACACAAAATTGGACAAAGATTCTACATGTCTACAATCACTCTATTCATCGTTCTATTGGACTCAGACCAGCGGATGTGAATGCTGACAACGTAGATAGTGCGTGAAACATTCCAACGCAGGCGTAATAATGCAGAAGGTGATGTGAAAATAGGTGATAAAGTTCGCATATCAAAAGTTAAGAGTGTTTTTGCCAAAGTCCAATCTCCCAAATTGGACAGGAGAAACTTTCACAGTTTCAAGTATAAATAAAAAAGACTCCCCAACAACTTACAAGTTGAAAGATTACGATAATGAAGAAATTGATGGTAGCTTTATCGTGATGAGATTGAGTTGGTCACTCAAAGTGAAACATATTTAGTAGAGAAAATCATTCGAAGTAAGAAACGACAAGGTGAGGAATGGTGTCTTGTTAAATGGGTCGCTTATCCTTCAAGTATGAACTCTGGGATGCGTCGTGCAGACATCTTTTATCTACGCGATCGTCAATGATTTATGCAAAGATATAACTTGTAATGTCAAGGTCTAAGTTAGGAATCCGACTGCATCGTTTTATTCACGGCCCTCCTATCTAAGTGGCGTGGGTGCAATTTACAGCGGCAACCGCCGTCAACGTGGAGGTAACATATTTGGTGCGCTGAAATCTGTTGTAGCACCTCTCTTATCTACTGTCGGAAGATCTTTAAAACGAACTTTTTTCAATAATGCTGTTGGCTTTCCTGGTGATGTTGTTAATGATGTTACCAGTGATAAAAATGCAAAGAGTACTTTACTAAATCGTGGGAAGGAACGCGGTTTACGAACATTGCAGCAAACTTTTAATGCTACTCAACAAACGAAAGCACCTAAACGAATGAATGTTAGAAGTAAAAGAAAACAGGGCGGAGCTGGTAAGAAGCGAGCTTCAAACAAAACTAAGAAAAAGCATTCACGCAAACGTCGTGCGCGCTGTAATCTTTCATCAAGTGCTAAACGACGATGCTGTCATAACTTCTAATCACGCAGTGTAAAACTTCAAGCTTTTGTTTGTTTGATCAACAAGCAATACAGACAGATATTCTTAGTTCAAGTATTGTAGATTATCATCCTCGTACAGCTGAGAATACTGGTCCGATTGAATTTTTCATTCCTGGCGCTAGCGATGATTACATTGATTTGAGTTATGCGATGGTTGATGCGAGGTTTAGAATTCAACAAGAAGATGGAACTGAAATTGAAGATGCATATAAAGTTGGTCTGAACAGTTTACCGCTGGCTACATTATTTCGCGATGTTTCTCTAACTATTGGAGAGCAACAGGTGGAAGGTGGACAAAGCGATTATCCCTATAAATCATGTTTGAATGCTCTATCACAGTTTCATCCAGCAGCTCAAAACAGTCATATGGAAGCAATGGGATGGTATAGAGATCAAGCAGCACTATTTGATAGTGAGACAAACACTGGTTTTGTAAAGCGATCTGCTTTGATTAAAGATAGTAAAGTATGTCAGCTATATGGTCCACTTAATTTAGACTTCTCCAGACAATCAAAATTTTTACTCTGCAATACCAGCATACGACTCAAACTTACATTGAATAAGCCTGAATTTTTGTTGAATGCATTTGCTTCAGTTGTGAAGTTTAAAATTCATGTGGAAGATATTACAGTATACATTCGTCGAGTGGTGGCTAATCCAAGTGTAATTAGAGGACATGCTGAAGGTCTTAACCGCAACAATGCCATTTATCCCATTCAACATACAAAGCTTCTCACATTTACTATTCCTTAAGATCAAAAGAGTTTTATGAAAGATGGTCTTTTTCCATCGGAAGCGCCAAAGCTCCTCATGGTAGCAATGGTTGAAAATGATGCATTCAATGGTAATGTCAAGAAGAATCCTTTCAACTTCAAACACAACAATTTAAGTGAAATTGCTTTGCATGTAAATGGTGTTAGCCATCCTGGTCCATCCTATAAGCCAGATTTTACTTCTTATCAATTTCTGCGTACTTATGTTGATTACATGAATGTCTTTGGCTTTTACAATACAGACGATACCAACGGACTCACAATGAAAGAGTTTAAAAATTGATATACTATTTATGCATTTGATTTGACTGCCGACAGCGATATTAGTGCACCTTATCGTCAAGCTAAGGTTCCTCATAATATTCGCTTGGATCTGGAGTTCAAAGCAACGCTAACGGAGAAGATCAATGTATTAATTTATGCAGTCTTTGATTCAAGTATTGAAATAACTAAGTATCGTGACGTGATTTTTCACTATAATAGCTAATGAGTTGGTTGACTGCTGACGATATAAAGACTAAAGTGCAGCGTAATGCAGATAAAGCTACGTTGAAAAATTTTGACAATGTCTATTCGCTAGATACCTTTCCGACTACCGTAAAACAGTATCCCATTTTAATCGTATTAAACACTCATTCACAGAATTTAGAAGGTGAGCATTGGAAAACTATCTTTATTGGAAAAGACAGACGTGGTGAACTATTTGACTCTCTTGCTCAACCTCCAAATATACCAACACAGCAGTGGTTGAGAAAGCACACTCGTCAATATCAACGAAATGAGCGCATACTGCAAAATCCACTTTCATCAACGTGTGGTGCTTTCGTATTGTACTTCATTTTAAAACGTTTACATGTACACCAATTTAGATCTGTTATTCAAAAGTTTTCATGTAATCCATCTTCTAATGAAAAGATGATTCGTATGTTCTATAATGATTTGAAATAAAAAGCATCATGTTGGAATAAAAATTGTTTTTATTTTACAATCCGTTGGTTATGTACATACTCAATTAGATAGTCTAGGATCGCATCTGCTTGCATTTCAGACTTCAGTCCAGTAATGATAACTTTACTATTATGAAAGATTGCAACATGTACAGGATTCCAGCACCTAATGAGAGTCGCCGGAAAAAGTTCTGGTTCATAACACAAATTGAAACTGCTGGTATGAATCTTTAAAAACGATACATCTTCACTCAATTGAGTAGAGATTACCATATTGTCCACAGTCAGATTCGACATCACACACTTCTCCCTCTTCCATATCCATCGCAGTAGTTTCTGCAGCTCTAAGCGCATTAACCGCGCCGATGAATGAGAAAGGGCGCCGAGAATCTGAACAGTTCCATTTGGGAAGAGTTGAAGATTCCGTAAATTGCTCATCTTCACAACTAACATTTGCGGTCGACTCGGATAATACTTGCTGTTTGGAATTTGTTGTAGTAATGTTGTGAGATCGATTTTCGTGTAGAGTCTGATGCGTCGAAGAATGTTGACGATGGTTCATCAAGACGCTTCATGATGAAGAAATGAGTAAATAGAGCGATGTATCTTCCTTTTATACTTTTCCCAACTGCCTTGATGAAATGTGAAGTAGGTAGAAAGTTGTGAATGATAGATTTGAATTCGCTGTTTGTTGAGTCGCAACCATATGCGATTTCCTATGCGTAAGTGTTTTTTCATATAGAAATATTTTAAGTCCTTCATAATATGATTTAGAGACTTAAAATGTCGATATGATAAAGCAAATACTCTTCTTACATTTCCAGTTGAATCTTTGAAACATACGTTCCGTTCATGATCAATCTCAACATATTGTAGGAAATCCAATTTCCAAGTCTTCATGATGGAGTGTGACATTGTGTTGAAGATGGTGTCTGATTAAGATTTGCGTAGCAATGCGATGAACTCGCGTCGAATCAATGACATAATGGAGCGATGTACACATCTTTTATATTTTTCCCAATTACATTTTCGAAATGAGAAATAGATGGAGAGATGAGAATGATAGATTTGAATTTCATTTCTGTAATGTTGAAGCCAAACTTGATTACCCAAGGAGATGAATTTCAACGTTTTGAAATATTCCAAATCCCTCATGATATCACTAAGACTGAAAAAGTGTCGCTATGTTAATGTAATTCCTTTCGATGTATTTCCATAAGAATTCTTGAAATGAACGTTTCCATCGCGATCAACTTTAATATATTGTAGAGAGTCCAAAATCCAAGTCTTCATGATGTTATGCAAATTGGTAATATACAGATTGCCGAAATGAAAATGTCATTCTATCATGTTTTGCTTAGCAATGTGGCAACAAATAGATTTGTTGGCAATCGAGCTGCTATATTTTCTACTCCCATTAATAATGCACAACATCTGAAAGGAAAGTGGGAAGTAGGCGTCATCGAAGTTGTTCACAGTAACTATGTCCATACTTTTGATCATGAAGTGATGACTATTAATATGAGACGTACAGATGCCTATCAGTGTGAAGAGGGATGCCGAGTTTACATTCCGAAAGGCCGAAGAAAGATTTCTCAACATGTAAAAAATTCGTATTTGATTTCCTGAATAAAGCATGTAGACACATTGTCGAGTTTACTCCCCACAATGGTGAATATGATTATACGTATCATACAGTTGATAAAAATTGGATTGTTGCTTTGAGTCCTAGTTTAAGAAATGATTTAGGTTACTTTGCTAGCGCCTTGACAAGCTATGATAGATAGAAAGCTAATTACTATCCAAGAGGTTGCAAAAATTTAATTTATAGAGAGAAAGCCTATTATGGGGATCTTATTCCGATAAAAGAAAAGACGTTGGTGAAGAAGATTGTGATTAAGGCAAGAAAGACGAACATGACTCCTGAAGCATTATTGAAGAAATTTAATTATCTCCTTCGAGTAGATGGTGAACAAGTGGCAACATTAACTTACAACAAAGGGTCTAATAATATCGTAATCAATAAACTAAAGGATGATGATCTAGTATTGGTTTGTTCAGAAGATTTTCATCAGTTCTTGCGACATCGTTCTGCATCTCTTCATGTAAAATTTAATATGCGCTATCTGGGACATAATAGTTCAAATCAATTTGATACTGAATGGTCCGTATCTTTATACAGAAAGTGTATAGATCCTTTAGGTGGTATCTTACATAAAACAAGAGTGTTGACACCTCGCATTATCACTTCAGTGAAATTGGCTATAAATTATTTAAATGAAGTGATTAATGAACAGCATATTTCTTTTTCTGAAGAAGAAGGTATTCTGTCTCTTAGTGTAAGTGGGAAAAATATTGAGCTGATTATGGACAATACCCTAATGGACATTTTGGGATTAGATCAAAATATCTTTAAAAGTGGTACTGCAATTAAAGCTAGCGCGAGCATATCGTTATCGCGTCGTATTAACTATTTTCAGATATATTCCAATATTGGTGAAGATGTACGTGTGGGAGATGTTGAAGCTCCATTGCTAGCAATGATACCATACCAGCCAAAAAGCTGCAGTATTTTATCTGAGCATACTTTCAAGAAAGTGCATTATACAAAGCTGAAATCAAACTACATCCCACAAATTGATATTGCCATTTATGACGATGCTGGTGCGTTGATTCCTTTTCATAAAGATGCTGTGACAAGTATCACACTCCATTTCCGAATGAAGAGTTAATGCAAAAGTATGCTAATATATTTTTCCAATGTGAATAATATGGAAAGTGAAAGTAAGGACTCTTTTCTAATCTACTTACCCAGTAATGCTTCTATGAACAAATTTCCCAAAAATAAACCATCAGACTATCGAGTAGAATTAAATCGCCCACTACATTTAGAAGGTGAATGGGAGGTTGGCGTTTCTAGTATTTGCTATGATAGCAATATTCAGAATGTGAATGATTTGGAAGAAATGATGTTGACTCCTCGCACCCATGATGGAATAACGATGAATAATGCATTCCAGTTCCCATACAATTTAACGTCAGATGGAAAGTGGAACTATGAATGGATTCAGATAAAATCAGATTATTATGAACCATTTGGGAATGAGAAAATTATTAAGGCATTCAATCGTGGTAATACTACCATCATGAAAAATAAGGGTCAGAAAGTTTGAGTTTACTATCTATGAATGGCACGGAAGACACTTCTATCGTTTTCACTCTTACTAAACGTCTTACATTGAGGTTGGATAATGAATTCTATCCACATCTCGGTTTTGGAGACAGTCTGCATCTGACATCAATGGGTATTGCAAATGTTACAAAAATCTATTCAAACCGAATAAACAAATTTCATTATAAATTTAAAATATTTGATGAAGATGTTTTAGAATGTGAAGAACGCATCATTTTGAAAAAGCGTGGTATCAAGCCTTTGACACTTATAGAGTTAATAAAACGAAGGAATGAGACTGTGGGTAAGAAGCATGGTTTATGCTTCTTATGAATATCACACTAAAGCTGATTCAGTTAATGATGAATGGTGGGTGGACATCTATGGTGATCGCATCAAGAAAATTTACCAATCTCATCAAGAAACTAAAGTTCGCATCAATACAATGCCGCGTCTATACAATAAAGTTGAAAACTTAATTCGTGTCATAAATCCGTATATACAACATAAGTAGAAGCAAGTGTTGTAAAGTAGATATGACGCAAAGGCACATCACATTTCGTTTTCAATTGAAAATCAAAGTGTTGTTCTGAAGCTGGGTGATCACATTCAATGTCAATTGAGTAACAATTTAAAAAAAGTCTTTGGCTTTCCATTGCTACAAGATAAGTTTGCTACTTCATACACGATTGGTGTAGGAAAACCAATGACACCTGATAAACATGAACAACATCTCTACATTCAAAGTGATCTCATTTCACCTATTTCTGTTGGTGAGAAAAAAGAATACATTTACGTAATTTCATTCATGATTAGGATGCTTCCTATGGAATCGTTGAAAAGATGTTTAAACCTATTTTCTACCATCCTGTTATCAAACAAACTATCCCGTCTATTTCTCTCAAAATTACAAATGGTTTACATGAGTGCATTCATGTGAAAGATACTAAATCCCTCATAACTTTAGTGGTGCTTCGGAAAACAAAGCAAAGTCATTGTAAAATTTTATTGAAATAAAAAGATATGTATGAAAAAGTGTTTTGAAGAAGTGTTGAGAAAGTGGGAAAGTCTTTTCACAGATATAGTGGGAATGAACTGACTGTAGGCATATATTCACAAGAAAGTGCAATCTAAAGCGATACATAGAGCAATGAATATCAACAAAAAGCATCATCAAGATACTAATTTAAGAATGAATCTATTTACACATCTCCTGAATGTCGTACTGTGAGTTTAATTCTTTTGGGTGGTGATATGTTTGTGTCAGGATGTCCATGTGGAAGAGATATGTTATGTCCTATCCACCACCTCCTATCCTCCCACGCTGAAAGTGCTCGCTTCCTAAATGTATGAGTTTCTACCTCATGTGTCTTTGATTTTAAGATAGTCATGTTGACAAACGTTATGTTCTTATTTATGTAGGCCATCTTATAGGCCCCATGTTTCATGTTTACAACAATCTATTTAGATGTGCCTTTTGCGCGCTTAATACTGTCACTGGAGTCTTTTGGTTTAATAGAATACATTTTAGGACGAAGAAGAATCATTTCCTTAATTTCCTTTCCTGCCATTTCATCTTTAAAGCATCCTAATTTTGCTTTATTTTTAGTAGAGTATAGTGGGTGATCTGTAGGATAATTTGATGTATCAAAATATTTTTCTAAAGATTTTCCTACTTCATTGAAATTTAACTCTTTCTCAGCAGCGATACTTTAAAAGAAGCTGTCGGTATCACCGCCCAGCAAACGCACGTCTTTAATTAGAAGGCATGGTTTTAATCTTCTGTAGAAGAGTTGATACATTTTAAGCTTGGAATAATCTAACACAGCTTGTCCAATGTAGATGGGCTTGCACAACTCTACTTCTGCTTTTATCATTTTAACACCAACCAACGCATCATCTATAATATCTCTATCAATTAAGAGAGGTGATGTCGCTAACTTTTGAAATTTATCATTATGATTCACAAGTTTATAGTTAATACGCTTTTTAACGTCCTCCATCGTCTTACCAAAAAGACTATTATTCTTATATTTATAGAAATCCTTTTCGAAATTGTTTTGGGCTAGTGCACGTTTCTGGCTGTTACTATCAATATATGGTTTGAGGAAGGCTTTCTGTCTAAATTTAATAATGCGGTGAACTCTTTTTAAAATCATGCCCATTTCTAAATAAAATTTTAAGATGCTAAAGTGAACTGGATAGTTTGCCTTATCATATTGGGTGAGTAAAAATTTGCGGCGAGGCTTATACTTGGGCTGTCCACTCCCTTCTAAATATTTATGAAATTGTTTCATAAAGTCCGAAAACATATCTTCAGTCACTTCACCTGATTCGGGCGCAAGTGGAAAATCCACAGTTTTGTTTTTAATACTATTTGGATAGATAAGATCTGTCTCAAAATAATATCCCCAATCACCATCATCTGGAATAGCTAGTATGATTGAAGGGTTGGAGAGATGCTGAATTTCATTATCACCCAACCAGCTAAACTCAGAGTGAGGTTGAGGTTTGGATAGTGAACTACCATATAAATTATTCTGGTCATAGTACTTAAGATGAATCTGATCAGCATCTAGTATTTTTGATTTTATTTGATGCCTATTTACAAATGTGAGACCACCGCGAATTCCTCGTTCAAATAAATTATACATCTCTGGATCTTGCAAAAGATGGATGCTCTCTCCAGTCATTTTAAAAGCAGACTGGAATGACATGGCTGGAAGACTGACAAAGTGGATAGGGTCTAATTTATCTTCTTCTAATGCCACTCGTCGAAACTCCTGAAATACATCAGCCAGCAAAAATACATCTAATTTTAGATAGGCGATCATATAATCGCTAAACTTTTGACAGTCAAATTTTGTCCATGCAACTTAAGCATGATTGTAATCATCTACCTTGCATTCTACACCAGTCAAATCATTTTTAAATTTGTCTATTGATGGAATAGAAGTCTCACTAAGTTTAGAAATGTTATCAAAGTATGCATATGGAAACACTCCTTTGCGTGTGATGACTTCATCCGTCAAGTTAGGATATTGTTTCTTAAAATTTTAAGTTAGTGGAAAAGACTTAAGATTTTGAACGAGAGATGCTAGTGATAAAGCCATGAATTGATAGGAATCTATAAATTTTATATCAAATAGACTGTCTTATTTTCTTTAGTTTTGTCAACTGGTACTTTTGCTGCCATGGCCATGAACTTTTCTCTCGTTTGAGTTATTACACTTAACTTCCACTCTTTCATTTTTCCTAACCTCCTTTTATTATCATATGACTGTCATAACCTTTGAAGTTATGAAAAATAACGGGTAGAGTACGCCGTTTCAGTCTCAGTGAAAAATTACATCTTGTACATAGCGCGTTTCTAAATTTACCAGTGATGTGATCATGGTCGCGCACTTTCTTGATTTTATCTTCATCAAACGTTTTATTACATTTTGGGCAGACTTTACAACTTTCAAATTATACTTGATCATCTGCTGACATATTCAATGATCTGCGTTTGAGTTCACTATCATATTTTTGCTGGAATTTGACAGCGCTTTCGAGTAATCGTAAGAATTTATGTATACAATCCTCACCTTGCCAGACGTGCATTTTATTATTTTTATTTTTGAAGTAATCATGCCATACCTCATAACATGATATGGCTGCCGCTTTATGGGTGTTATCATCAATATAGCATTTGATGTCAACATGGATGACACGAAGAGGACGTAGTTCATCACCTTTCCCTCTATATGAATACCCTTTATCTTTGAGCATGCATTCTATTTGCAGTTTACCTCGCTTACATCATTCATAATGTGTTTCAAATTCATCTTTTGACCAGAAGGGGTACATACAGCGGTCACATTTGAAATACTCTCCTCTTCTAGATGTTAAGTGGGAATATAGTCGAGTCATTTTAGGAATACCACAGTAATGCCAATTTTCACTATCATTTTGATATACTAGCAGGAGATTGACTACCCGATCATAAGTTGATGAACGGTTGTTGTAGCGCACAGCCTTTAGCCCCTCTTGCCAGATGTGAACAACTATTTTAATTTCATTTAGTTTTTTAAATTTCTCTATATCTTTAAACTTCATGTCTTCGCTATTGCAGTCATCAAACTTCAGTTCATTCTCCCATTCATGATATTTGCTTCTACGAAAACGGTTGCTCTGTACATCATGATAGTGGAGAATAGACAATACCGCATACATAAAACACTGTGATTAACAATCAACAGAAATGACTGCATTCTTAGCTCTTAACGTTTTTGGAGGATTGAAGGAGCCTCGACCACGGTAATTTTTTTATAGAGTAATTTTAGACATGGCAGATTCTATGCCATCAAAAATTAGACCACTATCGCGCTCGTTAAATTCATCAGTATTTGATTTTAGTCCTTGGATATGAAAATTTAGCCAAGCTTCTTTATCGACTACCTCTGTAGCAGGAGAGAAGGGTATGTAAAACACCAACCTCTGTACTATTTCACCAGTATGATAATCAACTTTAGCATATTTTATTTTAAGGTAGATGAGCCCTTTTATTCTAAACTGCTCTAAATTATGAAAGAGCGCATCTATCAATGTTGAATTTTGATGGAACCACTCCGGAAAATCAGCAATAGTTTCCTAGGATTCCATATGGTAATTTCTCACTACATTATTGAGTGACACTTCAGTGAGGCGGATAGAGGAGATGCTGTTACTATAACTATCATTTGTATGCGTGTGACGAAGTCTATGTGACGATAATTCAAAACGTGTTTCAAAAGATTGAGTGAAAAAGTCGCAAGTTAAGGCGACATGTTGAATAGAATCATCCTCACCTCGGGAGATTGATGATGGTTTGGGTTGACATACACGTTGTCTGATGTGTCGGGTGAGATCACGCTTCCTCGCAAAGATGTGACCACAATCAACAAACTCCCGCTCATTAGTTTGCCGCGACTGACCGCTTGAGCTGGAACTAACATCACCTGAAAGAGAAATCATTCTATCATCTCTATTAAAGTTCTAGTTTATTGTTACAACTTACCTTCACTTATTAGGTCTAAAGTTTCCTCGAGAAGGGAGCGTTTTGGTGATGAAGTAGATGGCTGAAATTGAGAAAGATGCTATTAGCCAAACGTTTGAGGGAGATGAGTGAGGAAATTTTCAACTTACCATTTCAACGAAAACATGTTTAAGTATGATACTTCAATGTCAGAAAATTGTATAGTTTATCAAAATAGAGACTTCACTTATTCTCAACACGTCTCAAATATAGAATGAAAATAAGACTGTTTCCTCCCCCTTTATACTCTCATACTCATCATTCATTGGCTGTTCATTTGATTGGCTGCCTACCTGTACTTAAGCACTAAGAAATTAAGTTTATGGCATACAATTTGAAGTCATGAATTCACCAACAGCAACTCTCTCCGTGAACACACCAACTTGCCCTCCCGCTCCGAAAAAGGTAAAGGTGTAGAAGGAGAGAAATGTAGATGACATTCCAAAGTTGGAATTACCATCTCTCACAGAACAAGAAGAACTGGAGATGATCTATGTGCGATGGAAATACCTAATGTATAATAAGGAGGATGTGTCGAAGGAGGTGACAAGCAGGATGACAACTGAAATGTGACTGTAGTAACTGTGAATCGCTGTGGGACAATATCAGTAGTGAGGAACTTTTATACTACTTGTAATTTCCAACAAATGTTTTATTTGCTATATCTGTCTGTTTTCACTTATTTCTGGGTGATGTAGCATACATAATCATTAACATCATAGTGAAAATCTGATCATTTGACAGCTCAGTATAAATCATACCAGTTGATGATGGATACAATCATTTTTTCCTAAGTACTGCCTCTATCACTGAGGATAAATGATAAAAGGATTGAATATCAAAAACAGAGACATGTAGTTCTTTAGATTTATTTACAATTGAAGCACATATACTTTATAGCGAGAAAAAGTAAAGTGGAAGAACCTTTGAGTCATTGTAGACTTTGTAGCACCTTGGACGCTTATGGGCATCGGGCGGTCTTCTCACGCGCGTTGTTGTCGGTGTCCACTCTTCATCTATCCAGACAATTCTTACAGTCTTGCCTTTTTCGCAAGTCTCCTTCTGATCACACTTGTCTTCATCACACCACTTATTGACGATCACAAAATTACATGGTGTTTCTGAGTTTGTCATCTTGGCGTGCTAGTTCGCATAATGTGCATAAGAGTGCTACAATCTTCCGACTTATGTAGTTTTCATCTGAATTAGAATCATTCTGATTGGTTGTTGAGGAATTTATTGTTGAAAAACATATAAAAGTCAGAAAATTGAAACACTTCTCATTCTCATCTATCTCATGATGGAAGGTACATCTCCCGCGTTAGAGATCTTCAACAAAATCTTTGAAGTGGTCGACGAGTGGGATGAAGAGTGCGATCAGAAGGAGACTTGTGATAAAGGCAAGATTGTGGAAGTTGTGTGGAGTGATGGTGATTTCACACCAAAAACAACGCGCGTGAGAAGAGCGCCCGATGCCCCAAAACGACCAAGGTGCTACAAAGTTTACAATGACTTAAAGGTTCTTCCACTTGACTTTTCCTCGCTATAAAGTATATGTGCTTCAATTGTAAATAAACCTACATGCTACATGTCTTTGTTTTGCAATGTATTTATCTAGAAATGGAAATAAATGGAGGAATTTAGATATGGGGTTAGTGAACACATTTATTATCGGTCTACTTTTCTATCAAAAGAGATCGCACCATTAGAGAAGATAGAAAGTGATTTTGTATGCGTGTGGCGTAAGAGTGACCCCCCATTTCATCCCTTCATCATTTTGCCTCAATGATAGAGGCAGTTCTTAAAAGAACTCATGGCTCATTCTCAGATAACGTTCGCAATGGAGAATTTAAAACGTAACCTGTGGCAGATAGCTAAGATTCAACCGATTGGCGTTCAAAGTGCTACGTTGAGAACTGTGTCAAATGCCCAACATGAGTTTTTCCCCAGAGGTTTCGGTCTAAAATATGACACACTCCTTTGCCACACTTATCACTACGATATCATCCGCTGTCTCAAGAGAGATCGCCCACCAACAGGAAGAATTATACCGAAATCCTCCTTAACATGCAACGCTTAAGTTGACTGATAGCAGATACAACTTTGTGATTATATTTTTTATTTGTATGATAGATTCAGTCAGACCGAAGTCTGTCCAGGGCAAACCACGTGGAGGTACTATCATATTTTGCCTCATGGTGGTCTTTAAAAAGACCGTTGGTTCGTTCTCGGGAAATGAATAGATTTAGGTTTGGCCGATTCCGCTGAGAGAGACTTGTAATCTCTCTACGTCAGCGGCATCGACCTCCTCTACTATAAGCTGACTGTTAGAGGGTGGTATATACGCCCACTCTGTTGAGTTGGCATCATCGTCAGTAGTTTATGAGCCAATTCGAGCAAGGTTGTTATAGACTCGCTCTCGCTCCTCCATCTCTAGAAACTCAATAAATAAATTTTTCGGTCTAAGCCGAGGCTTGTCAGGAGAGCTGACTGTCGTCTTAGGTGTTTTCATGATGGAGTATAGAATGAAAATGAAAGAGAGGCAATGGTTTATGTACCCCTCTGATATAAAGACATGACTCAGTCTTTCTAATTATGTGATAGATTCAGTCAGACCGGAGTCTGTCCAGGGCAAACCACGAGGAGGTACTATCACTCTTGCTCCGTGTGGCTCCTAAAAGAGCCGTTTGGGGCGTTCTCGGGATCAAAAGCGATCCTACTGCTGATGAAAAAACTCTGAAAGGAAAAGAATAGGAGATTAGATGCGGTAAGGAAATGATTATGTTGAAGTAACTTACTGGGAACTTTCTTTCGGACGACGAAGTCCTCAAGCTCGCCGGTGATGTCCATATTCAATATGGAGACATCGGACTCCGTCGCCCTCGCAGCATTGCTGCGTCTGATTGGGGACGCTTGTGATCGTTGGGGCGTCGCACAAATTATTTTCGAAGAGGGGAAGATGGACTTCATACACTTCTCACGCTCATGCAATCGCTCCACTTCAGCCACCAACCTCCTGTTCACACCCTTCACTTCCTCTGTTTCCTTCACCGCGCTTCGCATCCGATCTATCTCATCCTTCCTCAACAACTTCGCCTGCAGACTGGTCACCAAACTTGCTTTCTTCATCAGATCACTCCTTTCCGCCATCCACTCTTTCCTCTTCTGCCTCATACTTTCTAACATTTCTCTCGTCACCTTATATACTTCAGCCTTAGCAGTCAACTTCTCATTCCGCATCAGTAGTACTTTATTCTTCTCCTCAACCGCCCTCAATCAATCTTTCGTCCTTACATATTCATCCCTCGTGTTCCCTTCATCCCACCGAGGCGATGATGCCGCCAACGGCTTGCCCATTTCCTTTCCCTCATCCTTCCCCTTCTCCTCAAGATCACCAATGTTCCCAAACACGTCATCCAAATCAACATCAACATCAGGCCTCTTGATGTCCCCTCTCAACTCCACTTCTTCCTCACTCAAACCATCATCAGTCGCCTTGGTTACACCTTTCTTCCCCACCGCACCCTCAATCGTCGCCACTGCCATTCTCACCTCCTACATATTCATCAAAACTCCCTCAAACCATGACTTAAACCCCTGCATACTGATATTGCCACTAGGGCACTGGCCATGGTTCCTAATGAATTCTATATCACTCCCCTCCTCACATACTACCTTATGATGCACACACACCCTCAACAACACTTTCCTCACATGCTCGCCCACCGTCCCCTCTTTAATGTGTTTCTTCAACTCACTGCCTCTGGCAATACGGCCGCAGCTACTCTTGCCGATAAGCATTCGTGCATTTATCATCTTGGTCATAGTGACGATTCTGTAAAGATAGAGTAAAAGTTTGATAGCAAGTGTTTATAGGATACTACTTGCTGATATGCATTGAATGACTAAGTCCAAAAACATTTGATAGCAGTCGTCTAGGCGTTAGGCTCTTGAATCCGTTACAGGCATTACTCAGAGGGGATGTTATCCCAGCTCCAAGGCCTCGATCCACAAATCTAACCTCGGGCGGACAGACCGTGCGTTATGTCACTGTGTTGGTATCCGGGCCCCCATTTTGACATGAAAACCGGTGGAGTTATTTACAAGAGGAAACGTCCCAAGTCGCAGAGACTCATAAACGACTGCTTTTTATTCAAAAACTTTAATTGTCAATAAATACAAATTTAAATTCTTCAGTATTTTAGTACTACTCATAAAACGTTTATAAGTAGTCTGTCACCTACAGCACATCATGAGCTGTCAAACGTCTTTTGAATCAAGTCTAAAGGACTTGTAGAAGCAAAGTTACAGCCGTTTGAAGATTTCGGCCTACTATCATCAAATGGTCAGTCATGCTATACTGACTAACCTATAAGTCTGACTCCTTAGCTGATATCAGCAATGAAAAGTCAGTAGTCCGATATCGGACTTCAAGAGAAACGACTTACCTGTAGTCAGTTTCTCAACTTAGTGAGATTCCTCTCCCGAACTCGTACTTATATATCCTGTGAATATGCAATCGATAAGAGGGGGTAAGACATTGGTTATCCAAAATTTGACACTGAATCCAAATCTGGTTTTAGTTTTCTCGTCCGATGCTTCGTTCGCCCGCTGGAGTCCAAAACACAAAACTCAACCTCTGACGGCTCTCTAACATGACCAAAAGTCTCAATGTCACTATCAAGCCTCAGCAATGAAAGATAGGGCCAAACTGTGCTTTCCAATGAATTTTTGGCACTATTAGCTTTCAAACGAGCTATTGCACGACTTTCTACGATCTCTAGAACCAAAGTTGGAAGAAACGCTGCCGAAGGGGGGGGGGTCGAAGTTCTTCGTTGTTTGGTCTACGACTTTGGAAACAAGTCCCCTAGACCCAAAATTGACCAAAAAGTCGAAAGCCGCCGTCCATTTTCACGTACGAGGCTTCGTTTCGCCGCTACAGACCAAAACTGATCAATTCAACCTCTGACGGCTCTCTAACATGGCCAAAAGTCTCAATGTCACTCCCAAGACTCAGCCAAGGAAGATAGGGCCAAACTGTGCTTTCCAATGAATTTGTGGCACTCTTAGCTTTCAAACGAGCTATCGCACGACTCTCTACCATTTCTAGAACCAAACTTGGAAGATCGCTGCCGAGGAGGGGTCGAAGTTCTTCGTTTTTAGCCCTATGACGCTGGAAACAAGTCCCCTAGACCCAAAATTGGCCAAAAAGTCCAAATCCGCCGTCCATTTTCACGTGCGAGGCTTCGTTTCGCCGCTACAGCCACTGTCTCACTCAAAAACACACCTAAACCACACCTACACCCAAGAAACACAACATGGCGACCCAGAATTTCATCAGGAAACCAAATCTATACACAAAATAACCCCACAACCATCCCTACACACCAAAAACAAAGACCGCCACCCAAGAACAACCACGACGGTCGACCAAGACATACCCGGCCGGTCGACCCAGAACCACACCAACCCAACTGGCGCTCCAGAGGGGGGGGGCGTTGTGCGCAGTTGGGAGGATTCTTTACTACTGAGAAAAAGGCCAGAAGACTTTTCGGAAGTACTGGTCCTAGTGGTACTGATTCTGAACAATGGCACGCCTTCCTTCTTCGCCACGGAAAATCCATCTCTCGCTTACGTGAAGCTATAGCTGCATCAACTCGTCATCATGCAAGTGAAGTGGTTCCTTAGAATGACATGAGATCCTTCTTTGTTAGACGTGGCATTGCTCTTGACAAACAGCCAGGTGTGCGCTCAATTTGCATAGGAGAGTGCCGACAACGAATTGAAGCCAAAGTAATGGCTTTAGTCTAGCCACTAGCTTGGACGTACAGTTCGTATTTTGCTCTGACCAACTCTGCTCAGGAGTAAAAGCCAGAATTGAAGCAGCGGTGCATGCCATAAAAGAACTATTTGAATCCGATGAATCAGAAGGACTGCTATTGAGCATTGCTTCTAACGCATTCAATGTCTTAAGTCGACCCGCGGCACTTTGGAATTGTCGTGTACTCTGGCCACTCTGATCCCGATTCTTGTTCGACTCTTATCGAGTACATGCTGTTATCATATTGAAGGGCCTTTCAGTCAGGAAGGATGCATTTAAGGTTGTCCAGTGGTCATGCTGATGTATGCGATTGGAGCTTATCCGCTGATTTCACGATTGAAGGACCGTACCCGGATTTGTATAAGCTGTATTAGTATGCAGATGACTCTTCATGTACCCGGCTATTTGATGCTAATCAAGGAATGGATGTTGCGTCTTTTGGAGCTTGGCCCATCGCACGGTTGCCACGCAGTGTCCTCGAAGAGTATCATCGTGGTTAAAGAAAAAGTGGAAAAATCGGTTCGATTTCTGGGTCAGGGGAATGCGGTCGGGGAATCAAGGGTGTTAGTGTCTTTTATTGACTTAATAGTTGTCATCCTCTTTAGATATTGATTATAAGTTATATGCAGCGTCCGATGGGAGTACATTTTGCATCTATATTAGTAATTAAATTCATGAATTAAATAAAAAATCAGGCTAGTTAATTTTGTAAGCCAACTTTGTTATCGTGGGTCCAATCTAGAATAAACACTCGAGCATACAATTGACACACTCTATTCTATAAAGCTGGCATCAATTTGAATTGACTGGTTTCCTTTCCAATATATCAAAATACAGGATGGAACCAAGAGGAATTTCATTGTAATGCAAATAAAATACAGAACCGAGAAAATATTCTTTTGTTTCGAATGTTGTCAAACATAATTTTATACGGAAAAATTCAATTGAGTAGAAATTCGATGCAATGATGAAGAGCTAAAAGCGGAAAATGAATATCAGACTTATTTAAAAGGCAAACTCACTTAAACGCCCCTCAAACTTCTTCCTGAGAGCACTTAAAGCCTAATGATAGTACTTAATTGCCTAAACACTTCATTTGGAAATTTAAGCCTTATACTCGTAGACAAGTAGTGAATGCTCACTTCTAATTACATATCATAGCGAATTGTCGATGAAAGTTTGCTGCACAAAATACGCTGAGCTTTTCTCCCACAGAGAATTTATGAGAGTTGTTTATTGATTTGGAATGAGGACAAATGTAGCGTGTCAATGTGCAAATGAGTGGTCGTAGTTTCAAGGCCCACCAGACGCATATACTTTGCATGATAAGCTATTCTAACACTTATTCATTCCAGTCACTATGAATTACGCGCACATTTTTATTTTTGGAAGATGTGCATGATATGCAGACTGTAAACGCGATGAAGCAATACATTTGCTTGTTACAGAGATTGATTGCTTTAGATTACACAAACAACGGTTGTATATAATTGGCCTACAGATAAGCTTGTCAATAAATAAGTTCATGATTTCAGGACCCCCAAAATTTTCAGACTCATATGAGTCACGTCATATGACTGACGTCCCTGGATGAAACTTTTTCCTAATAATCATAAGAAAATGTCATTCTGTTTTGGTTGTGTAGTGTTAGCAAGGCTCATTTGTTAAACAATTCAAGTGCCATTCCCTCGTTTTCTTTCCTAAAAGCATCGACCTAATAAATTAGTGAAACTAAGAAACTAAAGTAGAATTGTGGTTTCATTGCTCTCATACAAGCAAGTATATCTTTTACAAACAACCAATCAAAGTGAGAAAAACAAGTTGGAAGAATCAAAAATTTGAATTTTCGGTAAGATGCTGAAAAAGAATCAGAGAAAAGTCAGTGAAGAAAGTCTATCACTAAAAATCGAATAATTTTGCTGGTTTGGAATAATTGATTTCATTTTCAACATTATTGAAAATTGAAATTCAGACATAATGCAAGCAAGTCACATAGGTCCTATGCACTCCTACGAACAGCTAACAGTAATGGCATACCGTGCAGTAACTGACATTGTTCAACTTTCACATTTACAAACGGACCAGACTTTCCACAATGACTGCATCTACATATCGAATAAGATATAAAAAGTATTTGAAACCACATAACTGAAGACAAATATCTGCTTCTGAAGAATTTCAATAAACACTTAAACCAAAACCTCCGTACTCTGTTTTTCCTTTGTGCAAATGAGTATATAAAATGAATTTTTCATTTTCATGCAAATTAGGTTACGATGATTTTTTGGAAGAAAGAGCAAGGTTTTTGTGAAGTCATAAGACCTAAAAACCCTTAAAGCACTTTCACTATAAGCGGCCTGAGTAGCTTTCACGTCATTACTCATTACGTATACAGGATGCATACCACAATGATTTTCTACTTGAGCGCAGTTTTAGCGTCGTAAGGAAACTGAGCAACGGATTAGCCCCGCTAGTTTCAAAAAGACGAGTAGAGCATGTGCCCCACACTTTTCAAAATTCCAGAGCGCACTCATTTTTTCTCAAGCGGTCACCTCTATTACTATTTTACAACTGACCGTCTCTAGTACCTTCATGATTATTTTCAAATTATTGACACATTGCTTTTTCATTCTGCAGGCTACCTTGAGCAAGGACTCCTCGTTACGGATAGTGCAAAGCTTCGGAAAAACTATTGTCGAACAACGTCTTTTCCATTTGACATTATCAGCGTTATACCATTTGATTTGCTTTATCTCATTCCTGTAATAGGAACTGGTGGAACATGGGTTCGTCTAAATCGTTTGCTCAAACACAACAGGATAATGGAATTTTTCGATCGCACGGAAACTCGATCAAATTTCCCTAATTTGTTCAGAATTTTTGTTCTGATTCTGTTCATTCTCATAATTATCCATTGGAATGCTTGTATCTGGTTTGCAATAAGTATAGCGTTTGGATTAGGAAGTGACAGCTGGGTCTATCCACCGCGTTCTAACGGAAGCATTGCGCAAACAGAGGCGATCCCCGTTGAAGGAGAGTGGACACATTTTGCACGTAAATACATTTACGCTCTATATTGGTCCACACTTACCTTGACAACAATTGGAGAAACACCGCGACCGGTAAAAAATCTCGAGTACATATTTGTTACAATCGATTTTTTAATTGGTGTACTAATTTTTGCTACCATCGTTGGCAACGTTGGCTCCATGATAACGAATATGAACGCCGCTAAGACGGAATTTCAAGCAAGAATGGATGGTGTGAAGAGATACATGGAATTCCGCAAAGTTGATAAGGATTTGGAGCATCGCGTTATTCGATGGTTTGACTATCTTTGGTCGAATAAGCAATCTTTGGACGAAGAAAGTATTTTGGGATCCTTACCTGATAAATTGAAAGCAGAGATCGCTATTCATGTGCATTTCGAAACTCTGAAGCGCGTTTCAATATTCAAAGATTGTGAACCAGGATTATTAGTAGAACTCGTCTTAAAACTTCGATTTCAGGTCTTCAGTCCTGGTGATTACATTTGTAGGAAAGGAGACATAGGTAAAGAGATGTATATCGTAAAGAAAGGTAAGTTAAGTGTAGTTGCTGATGATGGTAAGACCGTGTTTGTCACCCTGGGTGAAGGAAGTGTTTTCGGCGAGATAAGCATCTTGAACATTGCTGGTAACAAAACTGGGAACCGTAGAACTGCAAATGTTCGCAGCATTGGATATTCCGATTTATTTGTTCTAAGCAAAGATGAACTTTGGGATGCTCTCCGGGAATATCCAGATGCCAAAAACATTTTAATGGAGCGTGGAAAAGAAATGCTGCGCAAAGATAATCTTATTGATGAAGAAGCTCTGAAACTGGCTGAAAGCAAGCAAGAGAATGTGGAAGAGAAGGTAGTCAGAATAGGAGATTCGCTTGAAACTTTGCAGACAAGGTTTGCGAGATTGCTTTGTGATTTTGATGCAACGCAGCAAAGACTTAAAGCCAGAGTCAGATCTCTTGAGAATGCATTAGAGAATCAAAGCTACTTAAACTAAGTCAAAAAATGTTATCAGAATTCATTCATTTTTCATTTTACAATGCAAGATATTTGGTAAAGCTTGTAAAACTTCTCTTGTACAGATTCCTGCATTAAATTGATTTCTTAAAAGCGCAAATTTAGCTTTTGATAACCTCGACTACTAATGTTTTGATGATATGCTATAATCCGCTAGCTCAATGCAGTTCTTCAGAATTCAGTAAAATTAAGCACTAAAGCTAAAAGGTATGACGTGATGGCATAAAAGTCTTGACGTGGTATTTGATACCTGAAAATGATCTTCCGTCAAATGCATTTTTACTCGATTTTTTGATAAGCTGAAATTGAAATAGGGAAACGTCAGTGCATTGCAAGCATATCCGTGTATTACATTAGAGATGACTAAAACATATTTCTGTGTCGATATTCAATGCGCATAAATTTCTAATATTCACAAACTGCATCACATTTATATATAATTAGCGGCTGTTTTGTGCAACTCAGTTAACATCACACTCACTACGATTTTGTCTTTAAACGCTTACATGCTTGATCCTCGCAAGATATCGATAAAACTTTGATACCCATTGACACTTTGGTATTGTCGTTTATATAATTTTAGAATGGTGCATTTATTCATCTAAATGAGCGAAATCAAAAGCTAGAAAAATATATTGTGAGTTTTCTCCGTATCGCAACAGAATCATGATTTGTATATTTGAATCAATGGACTCAATAGATGTGTCAGAATATTAGAATATCAGAGGTTATTTTGCAAAAGAGTTTCTATAGACATGAAATGAACAGAATAGAGAAAATATTCACAAAAACATTACATTTTGCAAAGAGCTGAGATATGAAAGAGATAATGAGAGGCTTTGATTCATGCATGTGATAAAATCAAATGTATAAGTCACGCCACAATGAATGGATTTGTAATTAATTTGAATTCATGTCCTACTTTAATAAGCTCGTTTATTCCCTATTAAGTCCTCTGAAGTCGAGGATGAGTCAGAGAAAATATGAAATGATAGTACGTGCATGCAAACACAAAAATATCTAAAAAAAATGCAAAATGTAAGTAAATATCAAGTAAGCTTTACCTCATCTGTAATGGAGTGAAAACACTCAAACACTTTGTAATGGTTTAAGTCAACGCTAAGTAGAGCAAAACTGGGATATTTGGCTATTTCATGCTACAACTTTCTATTCGAGATGAAGAAATATATATCATAATTATTTATTTCTGTTAACGCAATATCATAGCACGCGGCTTAAAAACGTGCTCACAACCTTGATTATGCATTCCTATAACATGAAGTTCGACAGAATGAAATCCGAGTCCTATGCATCTGCATTTGATCTGAAAGCAGGCGCATACCAACGCCTACACATCCAGATGCAAAGATATTCCTTTAATGTTGACGTTCAAAGGGGATGCTTTCTAGACACAAATGCTGACATCATACCCTTATGTTTTTTTAATACAGCCCTGTTATCACTACTATGTTTCACTATTCACTACTCAGTCAACACTCGCATAGTGGTCTTCACATTTATCACATTTATCTGAAAGTACTATTTTAATCATATGGCAGCGTAAATGGTGGGACAGGGGGGGATTCGTGATACAGCCTGCGGCGAGGAAGTCGTGTCTTCAGGTGGGGAAATCGAACGATCAATATGCGAAAAGTTTTCGAGATTTCCTAAATTCTTCGTGCAAACTTAAGAATTTTATGAGGATGTTCAAGTTGCATCAACTTCTTTTTAAAAATTGAATAGCTGCGTAAAAATGTCAGTCAGATGCTTTTATCAGTTGACCATGGTGGGTTTCCTTCCAAATATCATCATTTTGTGACAGTTAAAAGCTAGTTAAATGTCACTTTCATTTAGCAGTACCGGTGTCTATGGCCGGCGCTAACTTATCTATGGAACACAAGGCTTCATAGAGTTGTTAGAATTGAGCCATTACTTCAAAGCGAAAATAACGCTTGAAAATGGCTGACGCTTTTATGCAAATATTTATGAAACTGTCTGCCTATGAACAGCCTATGAATAAGTGATTGTAAAGCGAAAGGACATGGCAGATTTTAACAGCTCTTTCAAGTGACGATGACGACTTATACATGGAATCATTTGAATTAATTCAGCGACGACCTCGGATTTTTCGTGAGCGTATTAACTTTAACAGACTTCCCGACGAGAACATATCCCGATTCAGGCTCAATGATGATACATTGAATTCAATCATCGATCGCATTCATATATGTCTTGAGAATCCCACCAGTCGGAATTATGCACTTACATCGAAACAACAAGTTATGGTTGCTTTGAGATTCCTTTCTACGGGAGATAATTTCACCACAATAGCTGATTCTCACAGAATACACAAATCGACGGTTTCTAGAACGATTCATCGATTTGTTGACGCTGCTAGCGAACATCTTTTCAACGATATCATAGGTTTTGAGGGACCCAAACAAGAGTACAGAAATTTTTCGATATAGCTGAATTTCCAGCCGTCGTGGGAGCAATTGACGGAACTTAAGTAAACATCAAGACACCAGTTGAAAATGAGCACAATTACGTTGATCGACATGGTTATCATAGCATAAACGTTATGTCAGTTATAATGGTAGCTGACAGTTATACCTGTCAGCTAAGTGGCCGGGCAGTGTCTCCGATTCTCGTGTATTCCGCAACAGCCAACTGTATGATCGGCTGAACTCTGGTTGGCGACCTCATCCTTGGGCTATCTAATGGGGACTCTGGACACGCTAATACAACTTTTTGTTGACGCCACTTTTGAATACTGTCAGTGACCAGCAAGTTCGATTTGACCGAACTAACAAGAAAACCAGTCGCGTTGTAGAATGCACATTTGGAGTAATGAAACAGAGATTTTGATGCTTATTTGGTTGCCTTCCTTTCGAACTACAGTTTTCTTGCGAAGTTATCAAATGTTGCACTGTACCACATAATATGGCTTTATCGTGTAATGCATCATTTAATATTGAAGAAGATAGCCATGGAAGCGATGATTCTGAGAACATTATCGAGGAAGATGGAATGGATTTTCCAGGAGAAAATGAAGATGACGTTGAGAATCCTGATCTGCAATCTCGTCGAAATGAAGTGATGCAACTCATGTAATACTGTGGATATATTTTGTGCATCTTTTACTGTGTGTAGTGTGCGTTATACTTTCATAGGAGTTTCAGTATGGCTGAAATAAACAGTTTTTAATGATTTGAAAATGTCTTGACTAAAAGAGCATATTTTGTTGATAGGGAAGAGTCAAGAATAATTTGATGTTATCAATTATTTATTTTATGATGCTATCTATTTCAGTCACTTCTCAGTGATCATCTTCAGGCAAAAAGGAATTTTAGCATTGACTTATACATAAGATTCAAAAAATTCTGTACAGTGATATCAAAAAAATATGATACGGAAGGGATAGGACATGGGGAATAGAGATATGTATGAGGCAGGTAGTACTGGGTTACATAGTATCAGTAGCATAGAAAACAACGACCTGACTGAAAAGTTAGTGGTAAATAAGTAAATTTTAAATCATAAGTATCAGAAAAAGAGAGTAAAAATTCTACGAGAAAAATACATATTCGTCTAACAAGAAAAAGTAGAACACTAAGAAATGCAATCAAAACGAACTCACAACAAGATCAACGCTGCAACCCATCGAATTGCCCTGTGCTTTACTCTAAGAAGTGCAAGAAGAAAAGCATTGTTCATCATATCTCTTGCTCTAAATGCCACCAATTTTACATCGGCAGCACTATGCGATTTTTCCTTATTCGCTGCAAAGAGCATATGACAACTGAGGTACATTCTGAGGTACTTCCAGCCTTTACCGTTAGATGCGTCACTTCCATATAGGCGCTTGAAATCTTTCAGGATTTCTTCCCACGCGTCGTTGTTTTTATCTTTTTGCGTAAGAGTTGCTGAGAATGCACCAAAAAAGAACGCTCTTCTGTTCGAGAATGAGTGTCAAAAAATGGATGTTTCTCTGCGACATCGCTTAGGGTATCACAGACTCACAGTTCAGCACAGCAATAAATGATAAGACTCGTACTCGTTGTACTCGCGGTTTCTGAGAAATTGGTGTCTGTCAGCGCTAAAAATTGATCGGTAGCGATGGATGGACTGACAAAAATAGTGATTTCTCTTTGTAACGTTCATGAAGATTTTCATAAGTGTCATGAAATTGCCTATGAAAATGAACTTATAACTATAAGTCTATATGCAACAAGTTGTCATAACTCATAAGGCTTATGAACACTTTCGATGGTTATGACTTATGAAAGTCATAAGCAGATGACAATTATAGGAAACAGGCCCTGGCACTATAGAAATGATGAACTGCGAGACAAGCGGAAAAGTAATAGAATTGCAGCCAACACTATATGTCGCGTGCTTTTGGTGAATTATTATATGTGCAAAATGTCAACTATTTAATATTTGTAGGCATGTAGCAGATTTGGACAAATTTAGGAGAGCCTCGAAGTCTCCGTAATGTCATCTCCGCAATTAGACATTTCATTTTGTGAGTTGTGAGAAGTCACAACTCACAACGCATAAAACTAGAAGTTTCTTAAAATTAATTAATGAACAATCCTTAGGTCCAGAGGAATTCTCAGAGGAATGCCCCAGCCATCCGTGGCGAAAGACAATGGAAGCTGCAGCCTTTCCCTGTACACTGTCCTTTCTCGTGGATTGCGTATTCCCTACATGCATCATATCAACTTGTGAAACCTCACTGAGTTTTTGTTTGAGGAATGTTAGAACTCCTAATGGTCTACACATGAAAATGACAAATAGCCGACTGAAACTTTTTGATCCGTTATTGGTCAATTTATCTGCGTAATCAGTTAATACTAATAATATTGGTAATTGTAGTTTGCTAGACTAACTAGTCTGGTTGACTTTGCTAGCAAGCTCGCGCAATCAACTTCCATTCGAGTGATTGCCGGTACTACATCATTTCCATAATTTGTGATTTATCAAACTTGAGTCTTGGTCATCCGAAGCGTGTTTCAGTTTTTGAATTCAGATGCTAAAATATGTATATACGATTTGATCTTGTCCGTAGCGTCTATCTGAGATAAGGATATGATATTATTAATGAACACATATTAAGCTGCACAACTAATAATTGCATAGTATTTACACAATGCAGCAATTAGAATATCAAGTTGGTATTGTAGTAACTTTCAAATAGTGTCATATAGACATAGTAATAATGTAGTTTTTGCCATGCAATAATTGAAACTGCAGATGCCATCCTGGTGAAAAAGTCTATTCCCAGGCGATGAAAGAACTTGGGCCATCCCTGATTCTAATAATAAAATTAATGAATCTTTTAGAAACACAGCTTTTTATTCCATGCATTTAGCATCAGTGATTCTTAAACTCTTGCTAGTTCAAATAATGTGTAACTAATCGAGTTATTCTAACCATGGAGCAATTATATAGTAATCAGAGTGTCGACTAAAAAATGTCATCATACCGTGAAATTTTCTGCATCAAAAGATTCAGTTTTTTGTAGATTGCGTTCGTCCAAAAAGCATTTGATCAGTTGTTAAGAAGCCAAATTTTGCCAAATTATTCCTTTGTGTATCCTATACTAGCGACGTGAAACCACTATATAGTGGCATGAAACTTTAGATAGCAAAAACAATGAACCGATTTATAGCCATACACGGGAGGTTATTCATAGTTTGATAGCAAAAAACAGATTTGATGCACTCCCTAATTTATTGGCAAGTTTAAGTAAAAGGTTAAAAAGAAATTTACACACCCGACGTTTCGTATCACAGATACATAATCATGGGTAGAGAAATAGGACAATGCAATCATTTAAATACAAAGTCAAGCGTCAAAGACTGTTCATCTCTTGTTTTCGATTCAACTTAGGACAATAGCGATCAATGCAGTTAGCTTCAGAGATACGAGTGCGAACAGGGTCAGATTGACGATCTAGAAATTCAATATCAAAGTCATCAATACTTAACAGACAGTTAGGATGATCATTCATGATGTGGTCCGACAGCGCACTTTTGTTATCAAGATTAACGATACTTCTGCGATGCTCATGAAAACGAAAAGAAAAAGGGCGGTTGGTAGAACCAATATAAGCCTTTTGGCATAAATTACACCTAAAACAGTAAACAATATAGCGCATATTACAAGACTGGTATTTAGGTAATTTCCCACAAATTTTACAAGAGCAAGTATCCTTAACAAGCTTGGGAGAAAAACAAGAACTTAAACAGCTTCCAGGTTTGCTAACAACATTGACTGGTAAATCGTACTTTTTAGTTAGTCTATTTAATTTACGAGAACAACTATCACTTATAAAATCCATTTTGAGATAGGCAACGGAGTTATTATGTTCATTCTTCTTAACATTTGGGACATTGACTTGTTTGACATTAGTTTTAAAACCGTTATTTAGAAATCTGTTTTTAGAAAACTGTTTTAGAAAACAATGAACATTTACCATTGACAGTTTCTTAATTGAACTGAAATTGAGCTGATAATCAAGGATATTTTATTAACCACATTATAATGCAAACAAAATGAAAGTCTTGATGGAAAAGTTGCGATCTTATTGTGCTTCTTGGCTGAAAATTCAAGTTTTTCATTCATATTTTCATCGGCATAATTTTATGATTCAAGCATGTTTCATTTCTTGAATATGAAGAGTAATGTGGAACCATGTATCTACTCATTTTTAAAGTTAATTATGATCATTCTGTTTGATTATGATGCTTTGCTTTTTCAGTGGCAGGCAGTTTGTGATATGAACACGCTTTAGAAAATACTCTTATTAATAAGGCTGAAAATTGATGTAATAGTCACCATCGAATTGCTAATTCAACAAACTCTATTACCTCTCCAAAGTTGACATGACACGGAGGATTTGCAAAATACTGTTATCCCTTCTGAATTGTTTTCGTGATCAGTCAAATCCGTGTAAATTTCTCCAAAGTGTAGAAATTTGTATATCTCACATGTGGTACTGGGTCTCAACTCGATTTCATTCACTAAAATCGAAATTCCATACACAATGGGAATTACTCTACCTAACATACTTACTCTATGATTCTAACCTAATCGCAGCTAATAATCTTTAAATTTCTGTATTCGCAGATTGCAAGTAGCCTGCTTCCGCGAGTTTTCACTGTAATTCCAACGGTAACTGCAAGCCATTTTAAGATAATTATGTACAATGCACGCGGCAATATTTGTTTCGTGTCAGCACACTTATCGGAGACCACACTTCGCTAAAAGTCTCGTCTATGGTCTATCTATTATGTCAACACATGCGCATAATGTAGCCTACACGATGCTGTATGGTGTAGGCTGCTAAGAGGGCTTTTCGATATGTAGGCTTTGTCTTACATGGGTTTCCTGCTGAGTTGGTTTCTGATAAGCACTAAGCCATGGAGTAAATATATTAGGTAGAGAGGTAACTCCGCATTTATGAAATCCACAATGTGTGTACACTTCCGAATTTATTAAATGAACTCGTGGGTGATAATTGTTGCCAAATGTGAGTTATGCGAATTTTTGCAGTTTTGAAGAAATTACCACGGAATAGAGTGATCATGTTTGTAATGCAGAAGGAATGATGGTATTCTACAGATAGATTTTCAGTGTCATGACAGCCTTGGAGATTGAATTTTTTGTTTAATTAGCAATTCGATGAGTTCCTATTACTTTCATGCTGAACCTCAAGAGTATTGCTTAAGAGTATTTTCTTATCTTATTATCTTTATTATCTTATTTTGCTTAAGAGATCATGTCACACGCAACCTGCCACTTGCAGAGCAAAATCCCATAATTAAAGACAATGATTTCAATTAACTTTGAAAGATGTAAATGGGTCCACATCACTATTCAGATTCAAGAAATGAAACATGAATTTAGTGAATCATAAAATCATGTCGGTGAAAATTGAATTAAAAGCTTGAAATTTCAGCCAAGACAGCACGAATAAGATCGTGACTTTTTCATGAAGACTTCCATTGTAATACGGATCATGAAATTCCTTTGATAATCAGCTTCATTTCCGTTTAGTTAGGATGCTTATTAGCAAATATTCATTCCTTTTGATATCCAACTTGTTTCATGCTACTTATAAAGAGGACGTCATCTCGGTAGTATATAAATTGGCAAATTTTGACTTTTTTTCAAAAGTCCTCAAATAATTTTTTGGACCTCGGGAACGTAGTCTCCGCAAAAACTGAAATTTTTCATATAAAATTTTTCACTGTACACAGATACTTTTTTGAGTCGACACTCTACCTATTTATCCCTACTCTATGCACTATAGCTATCAATTTGCTCGGATATCTTAAGATAATAACAACTATAAAGTCAGTAAAAGACATCAACACCCTTGATTTCCTGACCTTATTCGCTTCACCCAGAAATCGAAATCGAACCGAAGTCCGCGGTGGAGACGCTCGCACCTTCTTCAAAAGGTCACGCCGGTGGCACAAGGAAATGCGAGGGAAGGCAGAAGTCATCTCCAAGCTATATCGACAGCTTATCCTAACATCATTGACAGAATGCTACCAGCATTCATTTTCATAGCGGACCAGCATACCAGCATGTCATTCGACTATGTCACACAGTTTGGATCGACAACAAATGTCTGCGTAAAATACTGAACATCTAAAGAGAATGACCGCGGACCATGGTTCGATTCATGGGTCTGGAAAATACGGTCTTGGAATCAAGGAGGCATTTTGCTGACTTAACAGTTGTCATTCTCTTTAGGTGTTCAATGTAATGCGATAAACCTTTGTTGTCAATTAATTTGCTCATATTCAAAATTCATGATAGACAAAGAATCCTGCATTGAATTGTGTTTTCTAAATAATCCAAATATTCTTTCAGCATTCCATTTGAAGGCCACAGATCTAATTTGACGAATCCACCTTAACTCATGATTAATCATGCTAATCTATCTCCTTGTTTGTAGAAGATCAATTGTCAATACTTAATCAAATGCTGTCAACCTTCCGACAAAAGCGGCATTCTGCATTCTTGTAGATCGCCAAGAATTGAAGTACATCGAAATATTTTCTTCGACTTTGATTTTCAATTGCATCACTTTTGTTGCTATGTTATGATGCTTTTCTTTAATAACAAACTACTTAATCTCATCGTGTCATATGAAATGATCATTAAAGCAATTGACAAAATGTCACAAGAAGCTTAATTCAATAGCTAGATAATATAACTCTTTCTTAGATCTATCAATTTGGTTTACTATTTATTTGATTATTGTCATAAAACACTCTATGATTTCACTCTTTTGTATCATTATTTAGTTCGTTATTCGTCATCATACATATGTATGAATATTAATGATATGCATGTACAACGCATTGAATGTTTGATGCGACCACGAACACGACCACATGCATTTAGCAAATGCCTATAGAATTATTTATAATAATAATTTATAAAACTTTAAAAATTTCAGGACTTTAAATCAACGATAGGAACAGGAAATACTCAATATGCATGTCAAGTCAAATATGTTAAAAATTTTCAAATTCAACATTTGTAATTTTAAATTTCAAATACAAAAATTCATTCTGTAGAAAAATTTGCAGACATCATGAAGGCCTTGACTTCAATGTACAAAATAATGTAAAACGCATCATCGTCTGCCAATATTAGAGTCACATACTAATTTTATTTTATCTGAATAGGGAAAGTACATCCATCTATTAGCACATACTTACATGCACTGAAATAATCAAATTCATATGAACTTTTATTGATAAAATCATGAAGAATGTCATATCAGCCTGGCTGCTTTATAAGAGCCTCATTACTTCTTGTCGGAAATTCTTACAATCTAGAGTTATGTACTCTCAAATTTTGTATTTCTATTTTTATGGAAGCCGTGTTGCTCCAAGCTGATGTATTAACCCGATGCTGGAACAAGCACACGCCAAATGTATTGTTTACATATAGTAAGTGTCATTAGAACATCAAAGTCAAAAGGGCACTTTGAGCTCTTTTCCCTCACCCGGATCATCGACATCAAAAAAGCTTTGTCTCAGTCAGCCGGTCGATTCTCTATGATGTTCTCGGGTGAATTGACTTCAAGACTAAAAAGTGAAAAGGAAAGAATCGGTGATGAGAAATAAAAATTCGCATGAACATAAAATTGTTTCCAATGTTCATATTGTGTTGTTGGTGAACGCAAAATTATTATAAAAGGAGTTTAAATTTAAAAAAAATTGGTACTAGTCTTTAAGTTCAATTATATGCAGTTTAAAACATTAAAGGCTGTATTGTATCAGCAAATCTGCGCTGCATATAATTTATGCAACAGAAATATAGCTGTTTATGCAAATCGAGAAAGTGCAAGGCATTTGCCGTAAAATAAATATATAAATATTTAATAATCTAGTGATTATTGATATTAGATAATCTGAAATTTGAATTGATTAATTTTTCAGAAAATCTCGTTTGTTTGTAGAAATCAACCACAGATTAACAATCAGTGATAGCTAACTGAACAATAGCAGTGTAAACTCAGGGACGCGGAGTCGTAGTCGGACAATTTGCTAAGCCCGAAGTCGGAGTCGTATAAAAAGACTCCGGCTTGCGAAGTCCACTCTAGGGCAAATGCTCAAACTTCAAAAACCCGTTTTCATCAGAAGCCGTGATTCTATCTTCGGGAAACTTTACTCCTTAATATTGTAGCATTTGTATCATTAGCCGTGATTCAAACTTGTCATCAGGAGATTATTGCACTAAATTTCAACTAGGGGCCCATTCAAGAAAGGAGGACTACGGACCGTTTAGGTATCAAACCTATGCATGCAAATTTGATTGGCATGTTCTGCCTTTTTGTACTGATGCTTGAGCTTTCCTCGCTTTCTGTCAGCTTTCATGTCTGCAGTTACCCAGTAAACATTGTGACGTCATTGTGACGTCCCATTGATGTCATCATGCGTCTGAGACGTCTATGACCAGAACGGGATGTCACAGTGACCTCCCATCAAAGACGTCAGAATGACCGCCTGTGTATGACGTCACTGTGACATCCAAAGTGTGACCACAAACATGATCAATGAGCCACAACCACGGTAAGTTACAAAATTATGACGTTTACGCTATGATAAATGATTTCCACTTAACTGCACTAAGTTTTGGGACTATCTTTTTTAATTTCCATTCTCGAACTCTCGCTCTCTCACTCACTTTATCTCTCTCCTCGCTTTTCTTGATACTTTCCTCTGATAATGATTCTCTGTCATAGCCTAATTTCTCTTCTTCTTTCCACTTCTCTTTCTCCCTATTTCTATTCATCTCTCAACTCAATTCTTTTCTTCCTCCTCTTCTATTTCTCCCCACCTCTTCATTTTCTTCTCTTGTTCCAATTCATCATTTCTCTTCTTCTTCCATATCTCTTCTCACTTCTCTTTTTCCTCCTCTCCTTTCTCTTGATTTCTCATTCTTCCTCCTCTACTCTGTCTCCTCATTTCTCTTCCTTTTATTCTTCTATTTCCTTATGAGCTCCTCGTTTTCTTCTTCTATTTCTTATTCTCCCATCAATCTGTTTTCTGCTTTGTTTTTATCTAAAATCGATGTATCTTCGAAAATAACATAATGCAAAAAGTCATCACTAATTTCTACCCATGCATTTCTTATTAATAGGATTCATGTTTATCGCAGGGCATTTGATGAATCCCAATTTTGCGATTGCAGTTGGAATAGAATACAATTGCAATAGTTCAATATCATAATTCAACGGATCTTTTTTTCGGATTCATTCGTGCCCGTACTCGATGCATGGAATGAGTCTGTCTTTCGATGATTTACAAGCATCCCAGCGTTGGCGGTCACGTCATTAAGTGCAGCCCTCGTATTTCATTTCTGAATAGAGGAGAACTGCGCACAGATTATTTCCCTACTGCCGCCTGGGCGTTGACCTTCAATCAACGCGTCACTATCGATAATCACATGACAGCGAGAGGAAACGTGCAAGCAGTCCTTCATTTCATTCATGTTACTCGCACTGCGCATCGAACGTGATTCATGTCTGCGATACGGTTTTAGTGATATATAAGTCTACGACTTAGACCAAACTTTCTTAAACTACGCCTCGAGCACCTTTCCTTTGGACATTTGGAGGAACTTAAATCCGCCACCCATATTCGACCTCCACAATCAATTCATAGATCATTTATATCTATTTTCAAGTTGCAGACCAGCAGTTGACGACTAAGCTTTTGCCTTTACCATCTTACAAAATATCTTGTGATTTGGTTCACCTCATATTTAGTGACTTGACTTTATCTCCTACATTAGTCGCTGAAAACCAGGGCATCGAATGTCATCTCGTGATCTCTGACAAGAAAATAGTCTAATGCAGTACAACAAAATGATTGATATCATCAATTGCCGGAGTTTACAGGTGAGATGTCTACTCTTTTCATTTCTTATTAAGTTTAAGTGAATTAACTATATACGCACTGGATTAGTTATAAGCTTATTTTCACGAAATTATTATAAATGTTGAAGCTAATTCATGAAATCGCAAAAATAAAAGAAAAATTATTTTTGTCCATAAAACATGGCATCATCTGATATCAATTAATTTGTTTCAAATTTCTTGGCTCTCGAATTGGAATCAGATTAATTCCTCCTGCCGAAGATAATTTACCATAATTAGAGGCTTTACATACATTTTGCCATGCTTAAAAAGGAACGCTGCTATTCGAACATTTTCATCTTCCTGTTATTGAACTGTTGTGTGATCATTAATAAAATACTCAAAGTTTTCTGCAAAATACTGAAGTTTGTACCATAGGATTATAAATGACAATGCATAGGCAACCATTTTGACGATCAAAATGTTGTGATTGTGCATTGATTTTTTTTACGTAAGTGAATAATTTGAATGTACTGTAACAATGTAATAATGTAAGAATAGTACAGGTATCTAAGCTTATTAAGCAAATCTAGATAATTATTATGATTCTACGATTATACAGTATTTGAATAATTGGACGATTGTACGTCACATATATCAGTTTGCAATATCGTAATGCATTCACATACATAAGTTTTGTTGAATAATATTCAAATAAGCTTATTTTGTTGAATGTTATCAATTATTGCGAAAATGAATGAATAAATAATTTGCTTTTGCTCATGGATGTATCGGATGCAATGTATTTTTTGCTACTAGATGTTGCTATAGCAACACATTATGGGCTACATGAAATAGGCCTATATTCGATTTAATTATAATAAAACGTTATGTTTCGCATTATGTTGTAAATAGAACAAAACGTTTATTATTTGATGATAATTATGATGTCTAAAAAATGATTCCCCTTTACTTAGTTTATAAATAAAGCCACTAAATTCATTTTGATAAAATTAAAAACTAATTCTTGCACAATGCATTTCTTCCAGTCTTATTCAAGTGCAAACATGCAGGATTGAATATAAAATACAAAATCTGAAATCATACTTCTACAGCAATGAATCTATGAACAAAAAGATTGTTCATAGATGTATTACTGCAGAAGTATATGATTTTAGATTTTGTATTTTATATTCAGTCCACGTTGCACTTGAATAAGAGTGGGCGAAAGACATTGTGCAAGAATTAGTTTTTAATTTTATCAAAATAAATCTAGTGGCTTTTTTCATTCATTGATAATCTAGTGGCTTTTTTTATTCATTGATAATTATGATGATTAATTTTATCATGATTGTGCAATTAATTGTGTGTAAATAAATTATAGCCGGAAGATGATGGTCGCTTGTCCCGCATTTGCTTGAAATACAAAGGAAATACTATCTAAACAAGGAATTCTCTCATCATATGAATGTCAAATTTTACTGGGTTGTACAGTATTAATGCAAAATCATGTTTAAATTCATGATCTAATTTTACAGGCGATAAATATCCGAAGATGGTCAAAAATCAAAAATATATCGAAAGCTGTGTCCCTGTCCAGATGCAGAGCATTGCATGCATTCAAAATATAATGACAATGTGAATTTTAAAATGTATGAGGGTTTTTTTTTAATTTTAGTCTAATTTTAGTTTCTAGTTATGTCTTCAATTTATAATTTAGCTTCGATATCCTCTAGATTTTAGGCAACAAGCCTGAAGAAACTTTTATTTTGGATTAGTTGTGCCTCATGTCAATGAAAGAAATTTTATATTTTACGAACTACAGAATTATATATTGTTCATATTCAATGTAGGCCCTATATGCCTACATGTCGAAGCATCTTCTCTACGGTGACTCTAATTCGATAGGCATGCATTTCGACACCTCTGATTAGCATTTTCATCATATTAGATATTGATATTCTAATATAGTGATTTCTCTTTTGAACGTTGTATATATGTATGTGTTGTATGTGTATGTAATTTTTGTGATCTAATTAAAATTTTGCTGTTTCTTACTTCAGGTAGTCGTGCTTACAAAAGGTCAATGGAATATCGAAGAAGGATCCGTGATTTATCAGCGTCTGCTTTTGTCTCAAGTGGAACGTGTATGCAAACAGAAATACTTATAATTTGCGAAAATATAATTATCCACAGATGATTCCAATGTTTTCGTTATCTTCATAATTGGGTAAATGATTGAAACTAGTTTTAAGTACGGTAATGGGATGTCTGTCACGATGTCAAGTGACTCATTAGGACGTCTCGTAGGAGCACTTTGAAGACGTACGTTGGATGTCCCGGCGGGATGTCAGACTGACGTCCTGTGAGAGTTCCGCTGTGACGTACGTGGGATGTCCCGGTGGGATGTCATACTGACGTCCTGTGATGCTTCCGCTGTGACGTCTTTTTTACTGTCAAATAAGACGTACGTGGGCCATCCTGGAATGACGTCGTCATGACATCCCGCTGACGTCACATGTTTACTGGGTAGCATTGTTTGCTGTTATTTATCTTATTTTCTTCTTCAATGATGTATGAGGCAGGAAACCGATGTTTCCAAAAAACCACCGAAACGTTATTCCATTTCACAATACTTCTTCATGATATTTCACAATAGTATGACGATATTGTCCTCTGTTTATTGCCATCATACAAATCTATCATTAGCCAACTTAATGTTCTTCGAACTTTCTTTTCTATTCATTTTGCCATTTTGTGGTACATTGAGAAACTTGACTAGCTAAATAAATGTTGTCGATGTATTGTGTCTTACCAGATTTCATGATGAATTGAAATATTTAAATTCTACATTACTATTCAGAAAAGAACAATTTGCACAAATTCTGCAAATAGACAGAAGCACAATTGTTGGAAAAGCCACATCCGTCTCGAATCTATGCCATAAAACTATCCTAGCAGCGAGGCCGCCTCCGCTTCTTAGATTCCTGTCGATGTTATTTAGATGAGTTTATGCATATGTCAATTTAGATATTGTGCTGGTCTTGGCCGAAATGTGGCGATTCTTCTCATGTTCTTCTATATAAATTCGCTTTTGCTAAGTTTTTGAATCATCATACGAGAATGCCAGTGCGTATATAGGCGACATACACAAAAGGAACCATTTAGTTCCTACGTATTCTAATTTCCTAATCAAGTGAAGCTTTCTGAACGGGCAAGATGATAAGATGATATGAATATGTATATGAGTTTTCTATTATATATATTATACAGTGCGTTCATAAAGTCACTGTGCACCTAATAAATCAATGCATGCGCGGTACTTTGCCGCTTAGAAATAGATTGCCACGGCACTATAAAAAGTGAAGTTTCTTGTAGAAACTTCGACTTCTGTGTGATCACAAAATATCTATTTACATACTACAAAAACATTTGAAAATGTCCACCTTATTCACGAATACATATGTCAATGCGACGTCTCATATTCTCAAACATTCGGTGAATTTCCTCGCGGGGCTGATAGCGTCAATTTGCTGTTGGCTGCTTTCTCTAGACTCCTGTAGATTTCCTGACTTGTTACCGTGAACCTCCTGCTTTACCGCTAACCACTAGTAAAAATTCAAAGCATTCAAGTTCGGGATCTCGGGTCCCAAACTCCTCCAAAGATAACTCTTGTTTGGAATATTCCACTAAAATATCGAATTGAGGAATTGGCGGTATGCGCAATCGCACCATCTTACTGGAAATAAGCATTCAAACTTTCATCGTCACTTAATTCGTCGACGAGCGAAGCAATAATTTTGTCAAATAATTTTTGCAATAATAATTGAATATCGGCCCAAACATTCGCATTCTTGACATAAGAGAATGTAATGGCCTCTCAACAAATTCGTGTGGGTTTTCACTAGACCATGTTCGGGAACTCTGGCTACTGATATGCCTTGATAGATGAAACCAAGCAATATCAGAAAAGAGTCTTATCGAGCACATTATTTTCATTTAGATTTTCCTTGAACCAAACGCAGTACTGAAGACGCTTGTCATGATCGGCATCATTCAATTCATGTTGGCCAGAGATGCGGTGCGGATATAGGCCTATGTTCTTTCTTACAGCAGGATGAGCCGCCCCGAGAGATAGACCCACTTCTTGGGATAAGCGACGCATCGACTTGTTTGGGCAATGAGTCATGGCTTCAGAAATGACATTTTCAGGAATAAACTTTTTATCGCTTAAGATTAATGGTCGATCTGAGCGTGATGGATCGTGCACCGAGTCAGCTTTTCTGAACTCACTGATTGGACTCCAATTAACATTTCCATGAGGCAAATCAGATGCAGGAAGTCTTTCTAAAAACCCCTTCTTCACTTCATTAGTATATTCCCCATTGGCGCGAAAAACATTTTTGACCAAGAAGTTCTTCTTTCGCATTGACATCACCATGCTTAGCTTCGAAATGCAACGTACAGATCTTCACCGAGTCAGTAGCTGACAGATGTGAAGTTAAATTTAAATTACAATCATGTTGAGTGTCGCAAGCTACTCAATTGCGCTTCCCAAACGAGCCAGTGACTCTGTGCATGTGATAGATATCTACAATTGTAAGATTACGACTGTTTTCTTTGGCAAAACAAAGTTAGAAGAGGTGCACAGTGACTTTATGAACGCACTGTATAATACATGTATATTATATGTTTTCTATTATACATATAATGAAGAATATTTCCTTCCATATCTAACATTAAATATTTGTTTCACGACGTCACATCATATTCATATGTAAAAGAATGAAGGGTAGTCATTTGGAAAGCTTTGCGAAACTTCAAAGGTCATGTGTTTTCATCCCTTTTTACGCACGTGTATTTCATGCTTCATATTTTCTAGTCCTTTTTCTATAATTGCAATGCTAAGCAAATGACCTAAATTCAGCACCCTAACTATGCTGTGTCCTGAACTTATCTCAAAATCAAATATTAATGGTTGGAAATTATCTTCGAAGAATCTAGAAAATATCAAAAATGGACACGATTACAATCAGAACGCCTCCGCCTCCACAGCCCTCGATTAAAGGAAGCAACATTACTACATGAGAGGTTAATAAGTACAGGGAGTAATCCAGCAAACTTCTTTACTTTTATTAAAGATCACAAAGAAAAGTCAGAAGAGGGTTTTCCGGTTCGACGGATAGCCTCAGTCAACAACACACCGGTTGAGAAAATAGACTGGGTTGTTTCAAAAATATTAACACAAGCCCTAAGTTTTGTTCCGGCACATCTAACTAAGACTGATGATCTAATTTTAGCTCTAGACAGTTTTGGTAGCATCAATAATAACCACGTATTTATTTCGCTAGACGTAAAAAACTTGTACCCAAGCATTCCATTAGCAGTGGGTATACAATATAATATTGAACATTTCCGAAATAATTGGGATAAAATTGAGAACTTTGGGATAAATATTGAAAACGTAAAAAAAATACTACGCTTTGTTTGCTACAATTATGAAATAAAGTACAATGATAAAATCTATAAGCAAATTAGAGGCGTTCCTATGGGATGCCATTTGGCACCGCCTTTTGGAATAATTTTTATGCATAAAATAGAAACTAATGCTTTAGAAAAGTTAAATTTCAACCCAAGTCTATACAAGCGATACATAGATGACATTATTATCGGTCCGTTAGAATACGATGAAGACCACTTCAGGTCAATTCGAGAAGCTTTCGAGTCTATTGATGCTAATATCAAGTTTTCAATAGAAGCACCAAAGTAATGGTCAAAAGACCGTTCCAGGACAGGACACCCATAAAAATAAAAAAATTGGTATCTTTAAAAACGACATAAATTCATGAATTTAGTCCCTTTTTCAGGTTTTAAAGACCTGAATTCATGAATTTAGTCCATTCAAAAAGTACCATTTTTTCAAAAAATGGTATTTTTAAAAACAACATAAATTCATGAATTTGAACCCTTTTTCAGGTTATGAAGACCTAAATTCATAAATTTGGGCGTTTTTAAAAATACCCAGTTTTTCAAATTTTTCAAAATCTCAAATTTGAGAATTGCAATTTTCACCCTTAAAATCATGACCGTTCCAGGACACCGAAAATCATAAAAGTTAAGAATCTCAAATTTGAGAATTACAATCGGGCGAAGCCCTAGAACCTTCGGTTCGATTTTCATTGCTTAAATCATGACCGTTCCAGGACACCGAAAATCATAAAAGTTAAGAATCTCAAATTTGAGAATTACAATCGGGCGAAGCCCTAGAACCTTCGGTTCGATTTTCATTGCTTAAATCATGACCGTTCTAGGACACCGAAAACCCGGACACCGAAAAAATCATAAAAGTTGAGAATTTCAAATTCATGAATTTTATCCATCTTTCAGGTTTTTAAAATATATCATGTGACTAAAAATATTTCTTTAAAAATGGAAGAAACAAAAATGGAAGGAACTTCAGAAATGAATGAAACAAAAATGGAAGGAACAAAAGTGGAAGGAACTTCAGAAATGGAAGAAACAAAAGTGGAAGGAACCGCAAGAATATATCCTTCGTTATCTCAATTAAACTTTTACGGAGCAGCGTGACTTCTTTCTTTCTTTCTCTCTCTCTCGATCCTGTCTGTTACAGGAATATTGTATTCACAATGACATGCATTCTTTAAAACAATTGCTTGTCTTCAATGAGAATAATTCCCATATGCTTTTAATAGAATGACCTTGAACGCAAATGGAAAAATACACCAACTATCGAACCATGTCGACAGCCATATCGACAAACTTTCTGACATCGGCGCGACAGTTGGTGTATTTTTCCATTCAAGCAATGTCGCATGAATGATTGTTATTGAAACCAAAATGAAGAGAAATGCTCATTCATTTCTCTTCTCTCTCATATGTCTATTGTGTTTAGATTGTATTTGTTCTTTTGTTCTCATAGTGTGAATGAGATTTCACAACTCGCATTATGCGCTATTGTCTGTGATTTCCTTCACCCCTATCAGCTGAAACAATTTTAGCAGCTGCTACACGCTAATTCTTTTGAGAAATGTCTGAAATAGATTTTATTCCATTTAAAATGAGAAACATTAGAGACATTCTAAAAATATACAGCAAACAAAACCACATTAAATTTCGATTTAAATGAGATTGCTAAGCAATTGGGAATAAAGAATTTTCACATATTGATGAGTAATGAATTACTATTGATAAAAGATGTACGAAACACTAACTCAACTCATACAATGCAACAATGTAACGTTTAAATTTAGATTAAATTAAATCATTTCAAAATTGAATAAGTAGTAAAGAAAGACATCATTAGAGACCAGTTTTAAATCAATACCCCCCCCTTCTGACTAAGTAGTAAGGAAAGTCATCATTATAAAAATGTTTTAAATCAATACCCCTTCTGACTAAGTAGTAAGGAAAGACATCATTAGAGAACAGTTTTAAATCAATACCCCCCCCCTTCTGACTTCTAGGGGTCCCTTAAGAAATTTTTTTATTATAAAATGAGCAACATAAATGAGTTTTTGAAATTATATGGAACACAAACGACAACGAATTTCGACCTAAAGAAAATCGCAAATCAATTGGGAATAAAGAATTTTCATGTTCTAATGAGAGACGAATTACAATTCCTAAAAAATAAGCCAACAGGAACCTTCAGTTCCCGGAACAAAGTTCCATCAATAACTGTAAATTTCATAACAAATCTTCATACGTCAAATGAAAAAGGTGTACATTGGTCAGCAGGCGTTAAAAATCATCAGCAGAACTATTATTTTGATTCATACGGTTTGCCCCCTACAAATGAAGTAAAAGAATTACTTGGAACGGGAACATACAATACATTTCAAATTCAAAAACCAGGAACTACTTATTGTGGACAATTATGTTTATACGTTTTGTACAAATTACAAAAAGGAGTACCATTTCTAGATATTATGTTAGAATTGAACAATCTATAACTCAAGCGAAGCTAGCTAAAGCGCCACCTAAAGGTTAAAGCTCTGTTTTCTGTAATTCATTTTGATAAAAACGGCCTCTGATATCCTCATTATCTAAATCTTTAATTTCATAAGTAATCGGATAACTTTGATTTATTTTGCAAACTTCAAATATTTCTTTAGTCCAATAGCCAACAAAGCCTTTTTCAAATTTGTTCTTATATTTAAATATTCGAACTCTATCTCCAATTTTAAATTTCGGCTTAAGTTTCTGCAAATTCGGATTACTCTCATTCAAATTATTATTCTCGAATATTTTCTTTCGTACTAGATCAGGGTCGTCAGAAGCATTCTTTGGAGTTTCTTCAATACCAGAATGAACTTTATTATTGTACTCATCTACAATTCCTGGTAATATTTTCAACTATTTCTGATTTCTTTGCTCAGTAAATTTCTTGAATAATTTATTTTTTAACGTCCGATTGAATCTTTCTATCACTACGGCCTTCCCTGCATTTTCAGTTGAATAAACAGTTTCAAATAATGGTTGAAAGTTTCGGTTATAAAATTCCGATCCTTTATCAACAAACAATTTTTTTGGCTTTCTATTACTTTCTTTAAAGATTTCTTCAAACGCATATTTAACTGATAGACCACTTTTATTTTTTAAAGGTTTTACCCAAGCGTATCGTGTATATAAATCTATAACGGTGAATGCGTATTTATAATCTTTTTCATTCGGCATATGAATAAGATCAGCACTCCAAATATCATCTTTATCAAATACTTTTACTTTCAATAAATATTTAGGCCTTCTATATTCCTTGTGGATTTCGGACGCGTAGGTTCGAGCGTTGCTCTCAGAGTTATTAGTTCGAGCGTTGCTCTCAGAGTTATTAGTTCGAGCGTTGCTCTCAGACAGCTTAGCTGTCGTTTCATTTAAACCCTGTCCGAATAATATTTTAGCTTGTAAAGCTTTCTTAACAAACATTCTTTCAATTCTTTCTCTAAATGTAGGATTTTGAATACTATCTAATTCTTGAATCATCTTCTTATCAGCTGCATGTCGAGAACTTAGATCATGATTTCGATAAGCTAAATCATGCCTGTAAGCTGCGGCATCTACTCTATTTATTGGTTCTTCACCTGGTTTCGGATTATTATTCTCATCTAGTCTTATATCTAATCGAGTTCCTGGACCAGTATATGAATGACCAGGAAGATGTTTTTCTTTCGAATATTTACTCCAAATAAATCCAGGAAAGTTTTCTAATGTTTTTTGTATGTCACCACCGTAGGTAGTAGCCAAACTTTGTTTGTTGTCGTTACCTTCATAAATTTTACAATTTGAGTTTTTATTTTTGTTTAATAGATAATTCAATAAATCTAAATTAGAAATTTTTAATTTAGTTAAATTTTCGGAATTTGTAGAATTCATTTTAAAAGATAAAAAAAATTAAAAAGATAAAATAAAATAATTGTTTTACCGAAAAAGGTTCTGAGGTTATTACCTTATCATACTAGGACTTAGATATATTCCAGAACCATCTTTAGTTTCTTTAATTTCAATTAAATCATCAACATTGTGGAGAATATTTTTAAGAACTCGTTTTCCTTCATCAACTAATTTTAATTTACTAATAAAATTATCTACTACTCCTTTTCCTTCGGGCGAAGCCCTGGAAGACATCTCCGTTGACCCATGAACCGATGTCCCTTCATCCCTAGCAACTTTCTCTAACTCTCTGTTATGACGTTTTTGTTCTTCTAATGCTGCCTTCTCTGATTTATTTTTATTTACTGCTTGGACAATACCAGCTGTCCCACCTGCAACACTTCCTGCTGCTGCTATGCCACCTATTATTAGAGGAATTAATGGGAGAATCCCGCCATTCTTTTCTTCTTGTAATTGAATATTCTCTATCATTGGTTTACTTATGTAATACTTTTTTTTATTAATAGTAATAGTTTTAGGGGTATTTTTGTCAACAATATTCCGTAATTTTAATTCAACAGTTTTATTATTAATATTAGTTTTCGCTTGCGACATTTTTAATAAAAAAATTTTAAGTTATCAAAAATTTAAATCTATTCTAGTTATGAAAAATTTTAAGTTATCAAAATTTTTAATCTATTCTAGTTACCAAAAATTTTAAGTTATTCTAGTTATGAAAAGTTTTTAAGTTAAGAATTTTTAATCTATTCTAGTTATGAAAAATTTTAAGTTAAGAATTTTTAATCTATTCTAGTTATGAAAAAATTTTAATTAATTTATTCTAGTCATCTTCCCATTAAGAATTTCAATAGAATATTTTACATCTTCTAGCAATAAACCATAAGCCATCAATGAAGTTGTGGAATCTTTCTTTTCAATATTAATTGTTACATCACAACCATTTTTAATAATATCTTCAGATTGTGCACTTAAATCGAAACAGAAAATTGGATATAAATGTCTCCAATCTCCAGGAGTTAATTGTGGTTCAACTCCAAATTCTATACAAAGATTTCGATAAGAATCATATCCTTCCATAAATTGATTATTGGTATCATCGAATCTTAATGGATCAATTGGATATCGAGTTTGATTTAATGAAACTTGTAAACTTCGAATTGTATTAATATGAAAAATATTATTGTTCTTATCAAAACTTGGAGAATTATTTCTTTGAAATGTTAGTAATAAATATCTTGGAGTATTCGCAGTTCTAGTAAAATGCCAGTTAAATCTTTGTTCGGAAAAAGTTACTGAACTAGCAGTTCTCTTTAGAAAATTAACTGGAATTGGTTTGTTAGTATTTAATCTTTTTGCAATAGCTGTTTCAATCTCTAAACTAGGAGTAATATGCTTAATCCACCATTCAAGTCTATCAATTTTTAAATATGCTTTTTTTCCAGTCTTACCAAAAAAGATTAATTCATTATTTGCTGTACGATGAATTATTAATTTAAATTTTAACTGATATGATATTTTAACATAATCTAAATATCCGAATAATGGAGACAATGACTAATTTACTGTTTGCTTACTTTTCTTGTTAAATTCACGTCTTTCTTTATATGCAGTATTGTTTGTTTTATTTAAATGTTTTGCAATATTTTCTACATCTTTCGCAATTCCTGCGGCATCTGTTCCAGCGTGAGTTAAATCATCAACAATTATGCCATCATTAGTATCAGGAAACCAACCTTCGATTTCATGCTTTTTATTATTTTCACCAATTATTACAAATCTAAGCATTGTATCAATTACACCTGGAGAATCACTTATTGTTTCTATATTTTGAGTTGCAACATCTAAACGCATTTGTGTAAATAATCTTGGAAAGAAATTATTCTCTAGTGTAATATTATCGGTATCTGGTAATGGTGTTGTAAAATTAGCATCAGAATATAGAGAATATTCACAGTGTAAAAATGAATCAGGTAAATATAAATAACTCTGCTGATTATCAACTTCAAAGATTAAATCTCCTCCAGTATTTACTCTACTGGAAGATCCGGGATTCATAGCAATTCTTATATAGTCATTCTTTTTTTGATTATAACTGACGAACGGAGGATCGTCTAATCTAAATTTATTTTCGATAAGCGAAGACATTTTTATAAAAAATAATTTGACTTTTTGTTTTTCTCACAGATAGAAAAAAAATTTTTACTAAAATATAATTTTTAGAATTTTGCTAGACCAGCTCCGCTACAGCTTTGCTGGTTAGACCGAAGGTTGCTGCTCACGCCATTACCTCTTATTTCTTCAATTGAACGAACCGTAGGTTCTATGGCTACGCCTGTTTTTTTATTATTTTTATTTTCAATATGTTTACTATCACCATCAACAGCTATGTTTGCAATTTTGTTCTTTGTTTCATCTGAAAGTTTTTTTAATTTTTTTAGTTCTTCAGAATCATTCCTAAGTTTACGAATAGCTTCTAGTTGTTTTAATTCGTTTTGTGATTTAACAGCATTTGGTATTGCACTAGCTGTACTACCTATAGCAGCTGCTCCTTTTGCAGCAGATGTAATCAAATCTTTATTATTTTTAATTAAGTTAACGATACTTCCAATACCAGAGAAGATGCCATCCCCTTCTTTTTGAACGGTTTCTCTATTATCATAATGATAAACAGGATTCATACGTGGTTCATGAGCAATTTTTTGATTTGAAGCAAAATGTTTAAGATTGTGTTTATAAATTATAGGCATTTTTTAGTAATAAATTTGACTTTTAGGAAAAATATAAATACGGGCGAAGCCCTGGAAGACATCTCCGATGTCCATTATAAAAAAATGTTTATTTTTTGTTCTTAACTTTTACAGATTGCGTTTTTGGTTTAACTTTATCAGGAACCAAACCTGCATCAATCATTCTTTTTATTCTATGATTTTCTTTCAATATATTTCTTTCTTTTATTAACTCTTCTAATTGTTTAATTCTTTTAAAATTATCAGCTCTAATTTTATCCATTTTTAAAATTATATACTTTTATATTTTTAAATTTTTTTTAAAAATTATATTTATACTTTTATATTTTTAAAATTATATTTATATTTCTATATTTTTTAAATTATATTTATATTTTTTATGATTCTTATTTTTTGTAGGTAAAAAATATTTAAGTTAATATTTACAATACTCGTTTAAGATTTACGTTTGTGAATTGACAACAACTTCGAGATAACTTTATTAATTGACTGTTGCACTTTATCTATTGCGTCAAGCAGCGTGTGATGTACTTTAATTTCTTTTCTATTAACTTGCATTTTCTGCTGATTAATCTTCAACGCCGTTTTAAGTGCATTTAACTTAATTTTAAGAACATCTAATTGTCTTTTAACAGAATCTAACTGTTCTTTATTTTCTTTAGAGTTTTCTTGTAAATTTTTCTTTAATTCATTTTCTAAATTGATTTTAAGAGTTTTCATTTTATCAACTTTTTGATTAAGCGAGTTTACTTCATTTATTATTCTATTCATCTTTTTCATTTGTTGAGTAATTTTAGAACTTAATTCATCAACACTTTTTTGGAATGTAGTTTGTAACTTCTTTAAATTTTTTTTAATTCTTTCAGGTAGTTTTTCTATTTCATCTTCTAATTGTTCTTTCATTAATTTTATCTGATGTTTATTTTTAATTACAGCAGATTTTAAATTTAAAGAAAGTAATATTAAAATTTTTGATTGTTCTGAAATCTTTTTAAAAAGTTTTGCTATATCTGCTTCTAGCTCTCTATCCTTTTTATCAAGTTTTAATAATTTTTCGTTTAATGATTTGTCATTAAGTTTAAGCAACTTTAATTCATTCATCAGTGGAACCATAACATCGTTTATATATTTTTCCTTTAAGTCATTGATTTGTGTATCAACATATTGTTTATTTGTTAACTCTGTATTTTGTTGCGGAAGAATAGAAAGATGCAATGGACCAGATAAAACGTCTCCAGTTTTCATGATATAATTTTCTATCTCTATTTCTAATTCACGATTATTCGGGATATATGCACCTCCACCAACATTTGGTAACATCATTTTTTAACAATAAAAAAGAAATTTTTTTCTAATAAAAATAAAAATGGAAATGACTCAAATTTGTCAAGTTTGTGGAGTAGATTTTTTAAACCCAACTATGTTGTTTACTCATATGAAAAATACATCATGTGGGAAAATTAATCGAAGTAACTTTTATAATAATCAATCTAACAATAATCAACCTAATAATAATCAACTGGAACAACCATTGCAAAAATTAAAACATTTATTTATTTCAGATCAGGGGCAAAATCTTTATACCGCTAGAAAAAATACACCTAGAAAAAATACACCTAGGCAAAATAATAATAATCCTTTTACTCAAAATAATCATTTAGATACAAAAAATAATCCTTTTACTCAAAATAATCATGTAAATCCAAATAATCCCCTTACTCAAAATAATCATGTAAATCCAAATAATCCCCTTACTCAAAATAATCATGTAAATCCAAATAATCATGTAAATCCAAATAATCCCCTTACTCAAAATAATCATGTAAATCCAAATAATAAATCTGTGAAAGGGGATACGAAAAAATGTTCTGGTTGTAATAAAAATATAACGTCCAAAAATTTTGCACGTCATTTAAAAATATGTGAACAAACAGAAGAGGTTAAAAAAGAAAAAAAAGATAAAATGAAAGATCAGTTATGTCGTAATTGTAATAAATATTTTACAATTCAAGGAATTACTAATCATTATAATTCTTGTATAAGTTCTACAAGACAATGTACAAGTTGTCAAAATACTAAACCTAAGACAGAGTTTTATGATAGTAAATATAAGTGTAAGGATTGTTTAAAGGAAAAAGTAAAATGTAGAGGTTGTCAAAAAATTATATTAAAGAAAAATTTTCCAAGACATGTAACACTATGTCCAAAACTTAATGAAGATTTAAATCAAAATATTCCAAATCAAAATATTCCAAATCAAAATATTCCTAATCAAAATATTCCAAATCTTCATCAACGTATAAATACTTTTTATTAGTATTTCTATTAAAATAGTCTTATATATTAAAATAGTTGTATTTCTACTAAAATAATCTTATATATATTAAAATAGTTGTATTTCTACTAAAATAATCTTATATATAGTAAAATATTATTTTTTTATAAAGAATAAAATATTATTTTATTAAAATATTCTTAAGCATTCCGGAAGAGAGGAGAGGTATAAAAATACTTCTTTTGAGTATAGGAACAAAAATTCCGACACATTCCGGAGGTTCTACAGAGGTTAAAAACACTCATTAGAGTGTAAGAATGCTAGTCCGGAATCAACAAATAATAACTCCTAAATTTTTTATTTAAAAAATAATAAATGAATAAAAGCGAAAATTTGGAAGATTTATATTCACCGGTTATAATTAAAAGTAATAAAAGTGATAAAAGTAATAAAAGTAATCTAAGTCGTCATAAATCTCTTAATGCAATAAATGAAATGATAAATAATTATATAAATAACACTGAGTTTCAAGATACACTAACTCCTCAAGATCCTAATCTAAATGATATTAATAATATTGTAGATAATATTGTAGATAATCCTAGATATAATCCTAGATATAATCCTAGATATAATACTATAGGTAATAATATATATAATAATATAGATAAAAATATAGATAAAAATATAGATTAAAATACATATAATAATATAGATAAAAAAATATATAATAAAAGATATTTAGAAACACTACCCCCTAATTCATCTCTTAATAAAAAATACCACAATCAGATCTTACACGTCTTTGGAATTTTTTAAAATTTCATTGTATAAAAATATTGTTAGCATGTATTTTAATATTTTTTATTTATCATCTTGTTATATGTATTGGAAATCAATGGGGTTACTTTCTAACAGAGGAACAAAAGAGAATAATTTTTTATAACCAAGAAAAAAAAACTTTTAAAGGATGGAAGACTGAGGAGGATAAGATTAAGGATAAAACTAATAATAAACAAGGTAAAATGCATCAAGAAAATTTACATTTCATTGTTTACGGTAAAACTGGAAGTGGTAAGACTACGTTTATTAAAAAATATATAAACGAACATTATAAGGATGAAACAAAAGTACATATTTTTTGTATGCATACTTCTGAATGGTCAACTTTTACAAACGTCTATAATGATAAACAATTAGATGAGTTACAAGATATGGAAAGTTTTGCTGGTACACCTGAAAATAAATCTTTATTAATTTTAGATGATGTTGCAAGTTTATCAAAACAAAAAAATATGTCAGAAATATTTACAAAAGGAAGACATCAAAATATTGAAATAGTTGTATTAGCTCATAAAGCTTGTGATGTAGATAATAAGATTAGAGAAAACATTCAAACATTTTTTACAACTACACAAAATAATGCAGCATTCTTTAATGATATTAATAAAAATTATAAAATGAATATGCCTTTATCATATTATACACAACATAAATATGGAATAATACGTGCTGACACCATAAGTGGACATATGATAAAGATTTAAATATATTAGTAGATACCGAACATGAAATCTATAATAACTCTCAAGATTTTGATATTAGAATGTATGCAAATACAAAACATTTATCAAATCAAGTTATAGAACAAATAATTATCTTTTTAGAATCCGAAGCAAAAGTACCACTAAAAATTATTCCTGATACATTTTATTTTTATTTTGATCATTATTTAAATGCAAAATTTGGTATACCAATACCAAAAAGATTACAAGATAATGAAACATTAAACTATTTAAAAATTGCAATAAATGATGTTAGAAACGCTTTAAGAAAAGCAACACCAATAATATCTGATGTTAAATCTACATTTTCTGATGCCAAATCTACATTTGTTGAAGCCAAAAAAACTTTTAATGATATAAAACCATTAATAAATGGTGTTAGTGAAATACTTAATAATTAAACAAATTTATCATAATTAAACAAATTTATCATAATTAAACAAATTTATCATAATTAAACAAATTTATCATAATTAAACAAATTTATCATAATCGAACCGAAGGTTCTAGGGCTTCGCCCGATTGCAGATATATATATTTATAATATTTTCCATTATATATATTTATAATATTTTCCATTATATATATTTTCCATTATATATATATTTTAGATTTTTTTTAAAAAAACTAAAACACAAATTTTTTCTTTAAAAAATAAAAAATGAAAAAATTTTATTGTGTCTTATGTGAAAAAAAATTACAAACAAAAAGAAGTTATCAATCTCATCTACAAAGTAAAATGCATTTACAAAATGTAGAACGAGTTGATGAAGGAAGTATATTAAAATTAAATAGTTATAAAAACTATTTAGAAACATTACCTACTGATATAAAAGTTAAAAAAATATTTGATGATTATTCACATTCGGAATATAAAAAAGTTTTTAATAGTGAAGATGAACATGTACGAACCGAAGGTTCTAGGGCTTCGCCCGCACCAGATGGAAGATATTTATTTAGCGATACTGATGAATTTAACGAAATAGATGAATTTGATGAAGTCGAACGAACCGAAGGTTCTAGGGCTTCGCCCATAACAGATATAAAATATTTATTTAATGAATCGGTTGAATATAATGAAACCGATAAAACTTTTTCTGATATTCTAACCAACTTTTCTAATATATTTAAGAAATCTTTCAAATGTTATATGAATGTAGAAGTACTTTATACAAAAAATGGATCTGATGGAATTCCTAAAGAAATAATACAAGGACATTTTACAAAGTCACAAGAAATTCATAATGTAAATAATATACAACCCATATTTCAATCGATGATACTTAAATTAGAAAATTGTATAATTGAAGCCCAGTTACGTGAATCTGGTTGGAGATTTTTTAAAATACTATCTAAGAAAATAGTAATTGATAAATATAAAAATAATACTGGTGGTAGTTATGTTCCTTTACCTTTCAGTTCACCTCAATTAATCAACATAAAAAATGAAGATGATTATTGTTTTCTGTGGAGTATTATAGCACATTTACATCCTGCAAAATATCATAAAGAAAGACTAAGTCATTATAATAAAGAAGAATATATAAAGGAATTTGATCTTTCGGATGGTTTACATGAATTTCCATATGATTATAATAGGTTAATAAAGTTTCATAAAAAGAATAAAAATTTAATTGAAGTAAATGTTTTTGAATTAAATGTGAATTATGTTTCTATTGGTAAAATTACTCCACTTTACTCAGATTCAAAAAAATTTTATTTGAATAATAAAAATTTATGTCAATCAGAAATAGTATATAATGATAGAGGAAATTACATGCATCATAATATTTTTTACCAAGGAAATATAATATGTACTGAAAAATTTGAACTTGTTAAAACACTATCACCAATAATGATTAATCATAATAATTATAAAGGACGTACTGATGATTATAATTACAAATATTCATCTTTATCTTCAGAATATCAACAAAAATTAGAAAATTTAAATAAAAGTTTACAAAAATGTAAAATAGATTATCAACAACAAACAAAAATGTTACTACAAGAATATCACCATAAATATCAAAATAAGATAGAAACAATTCAAAAATTAAATGAAGAAAATAATAAAAAATTAAATAATAAAGAATTAAATAATGAAGAAAATAAAGAATTAAATGAATGTTTAAAAAAATGTCTACAACAATATAAAGAACAATATGATAAAGAATATATTTATCAGCTACAAATATTAAATCAAAATTATTATCAAAATACATTTAATATTACAAAAGAAATTGATGAAACACATGAAATATATAAAGATGAATTTGAAAAACTAGAACAGTCAAAACAACCAGCACAAGCGAATATATTATATTATCAGGGTCATTTTATATTGTGTAAAGATGTTTCTATATTTACAAAAACTTCAGATAATAAAAATTTTCCTTGTCTTCAATGTATGACAAGTTTTAGAACTTTAGAAGAAATGAATAGACATTTGGAGAATTGTCAACAAAACGAAGCAGTTCAAAATACTTTTCCTAAAGATGATTATTTAGAATATAATAAATGGTATTTTAAAAATAAAGTACCCTTTACTATTTATTGTGATTTTGAAGCATATAATGTTAATATGACACAAAATCAAACGGAAAGTTCCAGGGCTTCACCTGATTCTGAAAATTATAATTCTGAAAATTATAATTTTGAAAAAAGTGCGCCTGAAAAAAGTGCACCTGGAAAACGTTCAGCTGAACAAAGTAAAGAAAAATATTTATTTGAACAAAAACCATTATGTTGGGGAATGTACATTCATTCAAATTATCCTGAATTATTTAAATCAGAATATTTACAATACTATGGTGAAGATAGTTCAGAAATGTTTACAAAGAAAGTAGAAGAATTACAAGAACGTTTTTCGCAATTGCTTGAAACAAATAAGCCAATGATACCATTAACGGATGAAAAAAGAAAAGAATTTGATGATGAAATAAATTGTTATTACTGTGGAAAAGGTTTTACAAATAAATATAAAACTGGCAAAGGTAGATATCTTGATAAGGTAAAAGATCATGATCATCTAAATGGATTATATAGAGGTGCAGCACATAATTCTTGTAATCTTAATGCTAATAAATTTAAATATAACTTTGTTCCTTTATATTTCTACAATGGTTCTAAATATGATTTCCATCTAGTAATGAAAGATTTATTTTCATCTGAAAAATTACAACAACAAAAAATAAATGTACTATGTAAAACAGAAGAAGAATATTTTTCAATGCAATTAGGTTGTATTAGAATTTTAGATGCATTTAGATTTTTTACTCCTTATTCATTAGATGTTATGGGAAAAACTTTGAAATCTGAACAATGTAAAATATTAAATAAATATAATTTAAAACCTTTAAAAGGAATATTTCCGTATGAGTACATAACTGGAGATTTTAATTCTGTGAATAAAATTATGGAAGAAGAACAACTTCCTCCAATAAATAAATTTAAATCAACATTAAAACAATCACAATTATCTGACGAAGACTATGCAGAAGCTGAAAAAAATTGGAGAGAGTTAAATTGTAAAACAATGTATGATTATACAATGAAATATCTACAGATAGATGTATTAATACTAGCTGATCTTTTCGAAAACTTTCGTGATATGTGCATAGAATATTACGGAATAGATCCATGTTATTGTTATTCTACACCAGGTTTAACATGGTTAGCAGGATTAAAACATACAAATGTTAAACTTAAACATTATAAAGAAAATACATATGATAAATTATTATTTTTTGAATCTGGAATTAGAGGTGGTGTTTCATCAGTTTTAGGTAATAGATATGTTAAATGTTATAATAAGAAAGTAAATCCACAAGAATATGGAATAATGAAACCTTTATCTCCAGAAGAAAGCGATCAGTTTATAAAATTGTTTAATCAAAATATAGAAGGACTTATATCAAATGAAGATAGTCAAGCAGCAGTTGATGAAATCATGAGAGAAAACTATTTATTATATTATGATTTTAATAGCTTATATTCTTCTTGCATGATACAAGAATTACCAACAGGTGAAATGACATGGTGTAATAATCTAGATTATCAAAGAACATATGATGGTGAAAATAATTTTGGTTATGTATATGAAGTTGATTTAGTATACCCTGATTATATAAAAGAAGCAACAAAATATTATCCTTTCTGTCCAGAAAACAAAATTCCCAATATAGAAGATTTTTCAGATTATCAAAAATCTATAATTCCGAAAAAATACAGACCAACAAAAAAACTTATGTTAACACAAGGTAATAAAGGAAAGTATGTTGTTGAAGGAAGAATGCTAGATTGGTATTTAGATCATGGTATGATTCTCACCAAAATACATCGAAAACTAGAGTATAGAAAATCTAAATGGTTAAAAAATTATATAGAGTTCAATATTGAAAAACGTAAAATAGCTAAAAGAAATAAAGATGATTTTGGAAACGTTTTCTTCAAATTAATGAATAATGCATTTTATGGTAAGACTTTAGAAAATGTGCGTAATAGACAAAATATTGAAATAGTTTATGATAGAGATAGATTTCAAAATTTAACAAGGAAACCTACATATAAAAGAACTACTAGATTCAGTGATGAACTTTGTGCTGTTCATCTAAGAAGAAGCATTGTAAAACATGATAAGTTTAATTTCATTGGTTTCACTATATTAGAATTAGCTAAACTATTTATGTATAGTTTTATATATGATTATTTAGCACCTACTTATGGCAAAAACTATAAATTACACTTTACAGATACCGATTCTATTTTCTTAGAATTAACAGTACCATATGGTTCTTCACTTGATAAAGAAATTAATAAAATAAAAGATATTATTCATCCTTCTGATTTATGTAAAGTAAAAGATGAATTAGAAGGAAATGAAGATTTCATAACAGAAGCTATATTTTTAAAATCTAAATGTTACTGTTATGATACAACTAATAATATTAAAACACATAAAACATTAAAAGGAATTTCAAAGGCATCAGTGGCTAATCAAATAACATTTCAAGATTATAAAAATGCATTATTTAATAATGAAATAAAAACAGCATATAATTATAGACTTAATTCAAAGAAACATAAAATGTATTTAAAAGAAGAACATAAATTAGCATTAGATCCATTTGATGATAAAAGAAAAATTTTACCTGATGGAATAACTACTTTACCTTTTTAATTTTCTAATTTCTATTTTCTAAATATAACAATATAACAATATAAAATATTATAAAATAATATAACATAAAATAATATAACATAAAATAATAATATAAAATAATAATATAAAATTAACATATAAAAATGGATAAAGTTAGAGCTGATAATTTTAAAAGAATAAAACAATTAGACGAATTAATAAAACAAAGAAATATTATGAAAGAAAATCATCTTCAACATAGAATGACAAAAGCTGGTATTCAATCTGATATGTTTGAACAATTAAAATTAACTGAAGAAGTAAAAACTGATTATGAAAAAACTGTCGAACCATTTAAAACTCTTGAAAAAGAACTTAATGAAAAACGTGTTGATATAGCGGATCCTATACTTAAAACACTATTAGATGACTATGGTTTGTTAGAGGCAAACATAGATAAAAAATTACCAAAATCTATGTTATTCGAACATTCTACTTTCTTTTTAGATAAAAAATTATTTGCAAGATTTTATCTTGGTGGTAAAGAAATATTTCCACAACCTTTACGGGGATTAATTTTTACTCCAGATAAAAAACCTATTAGTTTAGATAGAAATTTTGTTGATCTTTTAAGAGGAGCAGATTTAAAAAATTATGCTGTAGAAGATCTCATAAAATATAAAGCTATGTTAGATAGAGTTGGTGTAGTAAAATCTCTTAGACGTTATAAACAATTAGAAAATTTATTATCAACGGGAGTTAAAATAGGAAAAGGTTTATCTGAAAAACAGAAAAACAGAAAACAGAAACAACCATATTTTTACCAGATGATCCACAAGAATTACTAAATAGATTAAATATTTTAATATCTGCAATAAAAGAAGGACATAATTCTAGTTTCAATGAAATTCATGCTATATTAAAAAGACTGTTAGAAAAGAAGATTCTAAATGAAGAAGATTATAAAAGTGTAGCTGAAATATGTTGTTTCTAATTTTTATCTATGATTTTTATTTATGATTTTTATCTATGATTTTTATTTATGAGTTTTATCTACGATTTTTATCTATGATTTTTATTTATGATTTTTATCTACGATTTTTATCTATAATATTTATTTAATTTTTTAGTTTAAAAATGTGTTCAGCAGATTTAGACAAAATTAATAAACATTTAGAAAATTTGACAGAGATTTTGGGTTCATCAAAATTTAGTACGACGTTAAAAATTATAACAACTACTTCATCACACACTTGTAATTTAGAACCCATTCTACATTTGGAACAAAATAAAAATTATCAAATTGCATTGACTAGTTTCTCTACATTTAACACTATTCAAAACGTTATCAAAGATGTGAATGATCAATTTAGATATTCTACTGATAAAGGCAAAACATGGAAAATACTAACTTTTCTTCCTGGTTCTTACGAAGTTGAATCAATATCAAATGAAATTAAGAGACATTTAGGGATACCATTTAAAGATAAGAAACAATTACATTTTGCAGTTGAACCGGCAGTTAATAAATTTTCTCTTACTTTAGACGAAAATCATCAAGTTGATTTTAATCATGATAGATCATTGTCAAAGCTATTAGGATTTAATAAACAAACTTATAGTCAAGGTTATCATTTAAGTGAGAAGATTCCAAAAATAACTGAAATAAATTCAATTGTTGTACATTGTGACATTATTGAAGGAGGTTATATAAATGGTAAATTATCAAATTTAATATTCAGTTTTCCAGCTTTTACTGTGCCCATTGGTTATAGATTAAATGTAATTCCACAAACATTAATATATTTCCCTATTACAAGAAAAACTATTAACAACATTAACATTAGAATCACTGATGAGAAAGGACAAGAAATAAATTTTGGAGGTGAAGAGATTATGATAGATCTTTTGGTTCGAGAGGTATAAACTCCCACGCGAAGCTAGAAAAGTTTAATTTTCTTCTTCTTCTTTAAAAACAAAAAATTAAAAAATTAAAAAAAAATTTTTTATTAAAAAATGAGTGAAGTGCCCCCATTAAATAAAAAAAAACTTAAATTTAATCATCATCCAAATTTATCTAATAAAGTTTTAGCAGTTATTTGCGGAAGATCAGGATGTGGAAAAACATATCTATTATTTAAAATTTTAACAACTCCAAATTTTTTGGATTATAACAATCTTATAATTTATACAACAACAGCAGAACAACCCATCTATCAATTTTTAAAATATGGATTTGAAAATAATCTTAAAAAAACAGCAATTGCTTCTCTATTCGAAGAATACGAAAAATCTGAATATGAAGAAGAAATAAGTTCATGGTGTGAGGAAGCAACAACAAATAATCAGTTAGTCGAAACCAATAAAAATAAGCATATAAAAATACAACTAATAGATGATAGTGGTAATATGCAAGATCCTAGTAAACTAGATAAAACAATGAAACATTGTGTAATTTTTGATGATTGTGTTAATGATAGAAATCAGTCAGTTCAGAGAAATTATTTTACAAGAGGTAGACATAATAACTGTAGTGTTTTTTATTTAACACAAAGTATGTATTCATTAGACGGAAGTGTTATTAGAAAGAATGCAAATATATTTATACTATTTGAAATAAATGCAAGAAACTTAAGTGATTTGCTAAGAGATTTATGTATAAGAGATAAAGATGAATTTAAACAATCGTGTAATAATGCTTGGGCAAAAGATTATGGATTCATTACAATTAATATTGATAAAAAAATTCATGATAGAGTTATCGAACAATTGTTCTCTGACTAGGCTTTGCCTCGAGGGGCTTCGCCCCGACTGAAAGTCGATCGAAGATTTGTTTACCGAGTGATAAAAAATATACAACATAGGGGTATAATATTTTTTTAAAATATAATATTTGAATTTTGCGGTAACATTGGAATACAGCAAAAACATTTTACTGAACAAATTATTTTTTTATTGCTTTGTTGTCTGATATCTTTTCGTTCAAAGGTTTCTCGTTTAAAGTTTTCCTGTTTTAAGTTTTGTTTAATAAAGTTTTGTTTAATAAAGTTTTGCTTAAATTTTCGCTTAAAGTTTTTAGCTCTTCTAAAAAAATTTTATCATTTTCTTCATTAGATATTTTACCACCAGTAAAAGTTTTATCATCACTAGAAATTTTGCCACCCTGTTTATTCTTATCACCAACTTTTTCTGACTGTAATTTAAATGATATTTTATTTACTTCATTAGCTATTTGATCAAATTTTTCAATCTCATCTAGCGTAATAACATTATCATCACATACTCTTTGAAAGTAGTAATGTAGTTTATCATAGACTTCTTTAATATGTAAATGCTTAGTTTTTAATGATTTTCGTTTCTTAGTTATTAAAGATTTATCTAACATTGTAACAAGTGAAGTTGTAAAAACACCCGTACCTGTTAAAGCTGTAGCAACTACTGGAATTACTAAAACACCTGAAGATATAACAATTGTTAAAGCACCTAAACTTATTGTTAAGAATATGCCAATTCCTTGTGTTACATTCTTAACTTTAGTCCATCTCTTTCTTAATTTTTTATAATGCTCTAATCTTAATAATAATTGAGATTCCTTATCTTTCATATACCTTACTCTATCCTTGTGTTTTTCTATATTTAATTCACTTATTTTTAATTGAGATAACGAAGGATATATTCTTGCGGTTCCTTCCACTTTTGTTTCTTCCATTTCTGAAGTTCCTTCCACTTTTGTTCCTTCCATTTTTGTTTCATTCATTTCTGAAGTTCCTTTCATTTTTGTTTCTTCCATTTTTAAAGAAATATTTTTAGTCACATGATATATTTTAAAAACCTGAAAGATGGATAAAATTCATGAATTTGAAATTCTCAACTTTTATGATTTTTTCGGTGTCCGGGTTTTCGGTGTCCTAGAACGGTCATGATTTAAGCAATGAAAATCGAACCGAAGGTTCTAGGGCTTCGCCCGATTGTAATTCTCAAATTTGAGATTCTTAACTTTTATGATTTTCGGTGTCCTGGAACGGTCATGATTTAAGCAATGAAAATCGAACCGAAGGTTCTAGGGCTTCGCCCGATTGTAATTCTCAAATTTGAGATTCTTAACTTTTATGATTTTCGGTGTCCTGGAACGGTCATGATTTTAAGGGTGAAAATTGCAATTCTCAAATTTGAGATTTTGAAAAATTTGAAAAACTGGGTATTTTTAAAAACGCCCAAATTTATGAATTTAGGTCTTCATAACCTGAAAAAGGGTTCAAATTCATGAATTTATGTTGTTTTTAAAAATACCATTTTTTGAAAAAATGGTACTTTTTGAATGGACTAAATTCATGAATTCAGGTCTTTAAAACCTGAAAAAGGGACTAAATTCATGAATTTATGTCGTTTTTAAAGATACCAATTTTTTTATTTTTATGGGTGTCCTGTCCTGGAACGGTCTTTTGACCATTACTCACCAAAACTACAAAATTGGTTACCTTTTTTGGATATTCAAATTCGCATAAGGGGGGAAATTTAGAGTACTCCTGGTATCAAAAGGAATGCCAATCGGGAATCGTTCTTAGAAAAGACTCGTTCTTACCTGCGCATGTAAAGTCTAACTATGTTAGGAATAGCATTAATACTATAAGCAAACGGTCCAATGACCCCGAACTCAGAAAAGAGAACCTTTCCAAATTTGAAAATATCTTAGAAAATAATGGCTACAACAAAAAAGATACGAATATAAGTATTTTAAGGAAGCAAAGTAAAGCACGTCAAGATGGGAATGTAAATTTCAAGTTACCGTATGTTACTGATCGCTGCAACCGTAAGGTTAATAAATTAATTAAGAAGTATAGCTTACCAATAAGTCTGACAAATGAGTATGGCTGTAATTCAGCGTCTTTTTTAAAAAATAGTAATAATAATAAATATTGCGACTGTAGTATTTGTAAGGACTTAGTAAACAGTAAATATACTTGTAGAGACCGCTTTGTAGTGTATCAGTACATATATGTACATTGCGGAGAATTTTACATCGGCAAAACAGCGAGGATGCTAAAAACGAGACATCAAGAACACAAAAGAGCTATAGAAAATAAAAGCATCACCAGTGCCTTATACCAACATCTGCAAGATAAACACAATGGAGAGGGCAGCATCGGAAATTTTCAGGTCGGTCTCATTAGCAAACTGTTCAACACACGAGACCCAACAATAACAGAAGTCAAAGCAATCACATACTTGAAACCTACAATAAACAGGAAATATGAACTGCCACACTACAATCTGACTTCACAATTAGACATGCATTCATACAGACATCACAATTCTTAATACATGTATCACTCACTCTTCATATATCTTCACACGGCTTGCTTGGCAGTAAACCTTGGCAACAAAATTCTTTTTCATGGTATGACGAATATCTTGAAAACTTTTTGAAAATACCCTTTTTTTACTTCCTTTCATAGCTTGTTTTCCGTAAGGCCTTTCACCAACTCTCGTCAAGCGGAAACGTCGGAATACATCAAATGAAGTAATCAAATGAAAAAAATATTCTTTAACAGAAAGTCACAAAAAACCACTATTTGCAAGCCTACACATACTTGGAAGGAAAGATCTATGTCTTAAGACGAGATCACACTTTAGGAAACGAAATTTGCCAGAAAATGGAGGCACATCTGGTTTGAAATGATGGAGCGGATGTTCAGGGTCACTAAGTAACTGCGAGAATAGCTTATATGCCAAGATAGTTCGTCGGTAGTTTAGAGGCAAAAAATCATCACATAAACAACTTGAAGTACCACATATAGTTCTATGCGCTCGTATTTGCACCAAATCAAATAGATCACTATCTTTTTGATGTATTGAAATCAATAATGGAGCACAATGCTCGAGGATATTTCGGATGGTGGAGTTGTAGATGGTTACCAGGGACTCAGTGCTCATGAAAGGTTTCAATTGTCTCAGCTCACCAAGCCTGGATGAAGCCTTTTTCGCAATATTGCCACAATGGTTAGACCACTTCAAACACTCATCGAACGTTACACCTAACAACTTGGGTTCGGATTTCACAGGAATGTCGGGGATAGCAAATCGTTCAATTTCAGCCTAGTGCTTCGTCGTAAAAAATATCTGGCTACTTTTATTAACATTGAGCTTCATGTTGTTAGCAACAATCCAATTACTAACTTGATCAAATGGTTGCGACACAAAAATGCTGATTGAGCCTTTTTGATAATGCCACAAATAGCTATGTCATCCGCATATTTGACAAGTATACTACCGCTGATATTTGTCAAACACTGATAACTTCTATTTGCTAACTTCTGAGGCAAAGAAGTTAAACAAATATGGACCAAAGGAAGAACCTTGCGGAATTCCACTAGTCACCGCCACATAACCACTATATTTGTTGTTCCATTTCACTCTCTGGGAACGATGAGACAGATAGTTGTCAATAAAACTTATCAGAAAATGTGATAAATTTTGTCTGACCGTTTTTCGACGAAGCAAAGCATGAGACACCTTGTCGAACCCCTTTGCTAGATCTATGGCGCATAGATGACATGCTATTACATCATTGCATTGAAGATTTGACGCAATGAAATTTTCAATTTCGATCAGAGCACCGGTAGTGGAGCTCTTAGGCTTGAACCCAAACTGAGATTTATCAATCTTGTCTAGGATTTCCGTCTTGTAAGCTTTAATCATCCTCTTCTCAAAGATAACTTCAGGAATGGGTAATTTTGAAATCGGTCTAGTTTCATGAACATTGGGCGGGACTGTTTTCGGTGTAAGCGTGATATCATCTTTCTTCCATATAGAAGGCATGTCAGCAAACTCAAGACACTTACTGTAGAGAATGGACAAAGGTGAGGCAAATGAGGCAAATTTAATCCAAGCAATAGCAGTGATACTTCTTCTTGGATTCACAGCAGCAAGTAGTCAGGTGGTTTCTTCTTGGGAGAAATAGAACGGTATCGTATAAGGCAAAGGCTTCATCTTATGGGAAAATCATCCGGTGAATTCATATTCGATGCATATTCAAAATTCAATTTCTCCAAAGTCTCATTCACATTCTGTGACTCAGATAAATTAAGAAGCCAGTCTTTATCAACTTTATTTGAGCTGGTTACCTTCTTAAAAATGCTCCAAGTGGATCCGTTTTGGCTACTCATCCGTTTTCCCCATTCAATTTTAGCAACATGAATCTCCTTTTGTACCTTTTCGCGGTAATGTCGATACCTTTGGTCTATACAGGGACCAATTTTTCTCCCGATAGGCATTGTAACGCTTGTTAATTAAAACTTTAATTACATTAGTAATCCAAGGGTTGTCTTTTGATGTCTTATGGATATAGTCACACGGTAGCAATGAAAGGACATGCCACAAATGAGAATAAAAGAAGTTACATGCATCATCAAGGGACAAATGCTTCATCTCATCATCCCAATCAATGGATTTGAAATGTTCCTGACAAATTCGAATATTAGATTCACGGAAATCCAACACTTTACATAAAGAATTTAATTTAATACAATTCAAATACTTGGACCTTAAATATAATGTCACATGGTCACTGCAACCAACAGGAGGCAGATACTCAACGTTATACCAAAAATTAACAAAGATGGCAGGTACAAAGATGACATCTAAAATGGAATGATAACGCGTCGGCTCAGTAACAATATTCATCAAATCATAATTTGTCTCAAATGCATAAGTAGGAACTTTATTGAAATCACCGCAAAGGATAATAAGGATAGGAGAAATAATCTGGCACATTGCATCATCAATGATATCAGTAACATAATTGCATGCAGTTGCGACAGAACTATTGTTCAATTTGGATCCAATTGGAAAATACAGAGTGACTAAAATACACCGAACTCTGATATGATACATGTAAAATCAATAATTCAACATCAGGATTACGCGAATTACTTGCTGTTACTTTCACAATATACGTTGACTTAATCCAGACGACAATTCCGCCACCCTTACGATCTATTCGATCAGCATGGAACACATTGAGATTGGGCAATGATATCAAACCATTTGCTATAGTAGCATCTAGCCAACTTTCTGTAACGCACAAAAAGTCAATATCACGATCTGAATTTAAAATAAACAATTCGTCCATCTTATTGCTTACTGATCTGGCATTTAAATAACAGATACATGGGACATCACTCTTTTTGTCGGTTTTTTTTGCACTGAGCAGTCATTAGATAGGAAAAAGATGTTGTAAAGGATTCTCCCTATCAAATTCTATGTCATTCAGCATGAGCACGCCTTTCTTCACATCAATTTTTGAATCAGGATACTTATTCCTCAATTCCTTCGCTAGTAACCGAATGCGGTGAAATTCCTTCCTATCAGGGAAAGTACGCTCGGGATTTATGAAAATACCTTTGGGTTTATTCTGTCGATCAATCTTTCTAAAATTCTCAAGCACTTTCTTCTTGCTTTCTTTTGTCTTCATAACCACCCTAGTCAACCGGAGCTGACCGGCCTTTGGCTTGCCGATCCTCTCAACTCGATGTATCATTTCAGTGGATACCAAAGAACGTAACCAAGATTCAGCTTTGAGAAAAATATTATCATTATGCTCTTCGATAATACCTTGTATAATTAAATTTCGCTCCATACCTCTTCTCAATTCGCTTAGCTTCCTCTTCCCATTGTCAACAATAAGTTTTTTCAAAATGGAAATTTCTTTTTCTTGTTCAATCAATTTTTCCTTAAGTAGAAACAATTCATCTTTAATGGTGTTCTCAATCTTAACAGAAATGATTTCTAAAATAAAAGCTTTTATTCTCTCCAATTCATCAGATATGGCAGCTCGAACTTCCAGTCGAATAAGATCTGCCATCGAATCAGACTCACTGATGTTGTCACTACTTTGATTCTTCCTCTTTCTTGGCATCGAAACTGTTTTTAATCTCTTTGCGACAGAAATCCGTCAAAATTAGATGAATAATTCCAATGCACCGATCCAGATTAGAACCAACCGCAGGTTCAGCTTCAGAACACTCTTTGGCCGATAGACCATGGTTACTTAACAGTCCACAAACGTGCAAACAAATATTTGCTCTGAAAAATCTCAGAAATGATATAGCGCCCGTGAATGTGAGATATCAGTGCTTGCAGTCACGCCAAACAACTACGTGTAAATGGAACTCACTGACGAGGAAGCAACTTGAATGGAAAAATCATAAATCGGGCAATTCCGCGTAGTCGGTCAAGATTCAAACACAGATGTAGGAATACTTCAACAGATGATGTTGCGTCGAACACAATGATATAAAATCCAACAGTAAATATTCTCAATAAGATGGTGAAAAACGTAAAACACTCGATGCGACGCGAGACAGAGATAAATGCGACCAGCACAGCGCTGTCAAATAATAAATAATAAATAATCAGTCTTAATAAAGTCAAAAAGAAATCAATAAGTGCAAATCACAGAGATGGATTCATCTGCATGTGGGTTATTCTGGACAGACATAATCTTACCTCACCATTGTATGCAATGGTAGCAAGCGAAAAAGATTGACATACACGTAGATATTCGTCTCTCTTTGGCCTGCTGGCAGAGATAAATTGCCTTGTCCGCGCGTTTAGGTCTAGAGATGACTTTCCTCAATGCAGATGGTCACGGCCAGAACTAGTCTCGAGGGGCAAGAAGATCAATTTTCCATTGAACGTAATGCAAACTCAAGCCTAAATTCTGACGGACCTGAAGGTTGACACCACATTAAACCTACATAGTCAGTAAATTTAGATCGTGAAGTGTTGAACAGTGTAAATTATACATATTTCTATTTGACGAATTTATCATTAAATAAATAAGTCAAAGATACTGTGTACTTTTCACTTCGCAGACCTGTCTGTAGTCTGATCGTTGAAGTTCGTGGGTTCCCTGATTAGAGCTGATTCTGCAATGCGCGCATTTGACCAATCACACAAGCCAAAGAGAGACGAATATCTATCTCAATTTCCATCCCTTGCTACCATTGCATACATAACAGGGAAAATACAGGGACATGATCACGTCCACTCTAGACTACCCGACACACAAGCGAATCCATCTATGTGGGCTTGCTTGATTGGCTAAGTGCTTGCGTTGCAGAAATAGCTCGTATCTGCAAACCCACGATCTTCAGCGGTCAGACCTTCTTGCCCCTCAATACTACAGTTTTTCCGCTCGTATATCCGATGTGTGGATCCAAATATCCGAAGCGGGCATTCAGTTATCCGATGTGTACATCTAGCTGTTGACAAGTGCATCTAAGTGAAAATGAGTTCGAATTTTGTGCCACTATTGTGTATTGCATGAAGCTTTACTTCCATTCTAATGGTTTTATTGTTACCAATTTCTATGGTCTATATAGAGATGACGTTCCTCAGTACTGATAGTCACGGTCAGAACTACAGTTTTTCCGCTCGTATATCCGATGTGTGCATCCAAATATCCGAAGCGGGCATTCAGTTATCCGATGTGTACATTCAAGTATCTTCATTTTTGACAGTGATTTTGCATGTGATATTTTTACTTCAATTGAATCAGTGGAAGTATGGTGGCTAAATGGTTCAAATCATGTCATTGTGGATGAAGACAAATGCAGAACAAATGAAGAAATGTTGGATTCCATGAAGCATAATTGGCGGATTAAGAAACTGGCGATAACAAATTCAAGTGTAAAAAGAGTATTTTCCATGTGTAGTCTTAGGTATCGTGTGTATAGTCCGATTGTCCTCGGTGTAGTAGTCTACCTCCATCATCCACTTTCCATTTGTCAACTATTAACATTATCCACCATGTGTAGAGTCAATTGTAGTGTAGCATTAGCTCACTTGTAATCGATGTAGTATGTAGCATCATTGTAGTTCTATGATTTACTTCCACTTTTCCAGTTTTATCCGTCGGTTTTCTGTTGTTTTATATTGTTGCCACGAGAAAGCTCCAGTGAGTTCTTTTAAGAACTGATTAATCCAATGGTTACAACAGCATTGCATTTGCACACTTGCGGATTGGAGTCCATCAGTCCTCATCAGCAGGCTTGCCGTTGGGATTGGGATCCCAATTGGGCTTCCAATAGCTATTGGGATTGGGTTGGGATTGGGCTGCCAAAAATCCACCCCAAATCCAATAAATCCCAATAAGCCCTCTCCCAACAAAATATGCATGTAATCGTTGACATTAGTCAGCACGTTACCAATGTTTTCGGGTTGTACAGAGCAGTTCATTTTTCCGTGTCTCCACTCTGACCTTGCCTCTCTCGAATTCGAGCATTGAGAGCTCATAGTGTGATCAACACAAATTTTAAGTTTTAACCCTAGTCTATGGCTTTAACTTCCCTAGTTGCTAAAAATAGTGCTGCTTAAAAAGGTAACAGCTATGTAATAGTATGTATAGGCTTACACAATTCGCCTATGCGTTGTCATGCGCTTCGCCGCTTCTGTAATTAAGCTATACATTGTAAGCTATTTAAGCCTATTTAACCGTATATGCCGCTGTCTACTGCCTGTTGCCTACTCTACGTGTGAGCCCGTGTAGTGAGCTGTTTATTAATACCGCATTTCCGATATAGGCTTAAAATACCAAATGTGTTTGTAGTTCATACATACATATTAGCTATACACGTAGACCCCTATAAGCTCTTGAGTGAAGGCAGTCTCGGTGCAAAATATAGTCATACAGTACGCCTATTATACATTATTGTTTAAAATCAATTAAAGCCCCTATTACTATTAAGGCCAGTCTAGTCCTAGGCCTACGATCGTGGACTTCGTCAATTCAAAAAGTATCACATTTGGCAGGCATAAGCGGTAAGCCCGATGCAGTTTGGGGTTAAATTGAGTACGTTTTTAGCACTAAAGCAGGCTATTGGGATTGGGATTGGGCTGGAAATCCATCCCAATGGCAAGCCTGCTCATCAGGACTAGTTCAATCAATAATTTAAATTAGTAAGCATTTTATTCTATTATGAATGACCGCTGGGATGATTTTCATCATCACATGGGAATTCTTTGCGATTACTTTGGATAACTGCACAAACATTGAAGTTAATGAAATTCATTGCGCCTGAAGATGTCTGATTGATCAGACGAAAGGATGACTCGCGATAATTGCAGTTTTCACAAATTTTTTGGGTGATGCTGTCCGAAAATGAGAATAAAGATAAATAATGTCCACTTTGAACGAATATAAAAGTCAGGAGAGGGAAACCTGGAGGATGATTATTCCGTTGCCAATTTTTTCTCTGTCGTGGATCTTTTCTCACGTCTTTTTTTCTGTGTAGTGCGTCTTTCTTTGTACTGTCTGTCACAAAATTGTGCATGGTGTCGGTGCATCACTCATCATTTCGACCGGGTAAGATATTTTAAGAACTCGGTGATGCCTGAGAGTCATCCGAAGGACGTGAACTTCGATATTGGACCCTTTGACCTATCCACCATACTTCTACTGATTCAATTGAAGTGAAAATATTACATACAAAATCACTGTCAAAAATGACGATTTTGCATGCGCATGAGCGGTTGATGTATCCTCAGTAGAAAAAGTGAAATAGAAAATTATGGCCCCGAGGTTCACTGAACCCCCCCCCCTGAGGTCTCTGAGAATCAAAAATGCAGTATGCTGCAGAAATACAACGTCTAAAATACATCGATACAAAATGAATTACAGACTTTATAATGCAGTTAGAAAAAAAATAGTGTCAAGTACCTTAGAAAAGATATGTTATAAAGATATGAAAATAAAGTCCCCATTCGAAGAACAATGGCAATTTCCTTTACTACAGGTATTATTCTAATGAAAATGGGTCAACATATGGCAATGGCTTAAGTATCAATGCACAGGAAATCATTTAAAAAACGTAGAAAAGATCGGAAAATTCAACGCACACGTCGAATACTTGGATGCACAGGTCGGATGTTTGAATGCACACATCGGATATACGAGCGGGAAAACCGTAGTTCTGACCGTGACTATCAGTACTGAGGAACGTCATCTCTATATAGACCATAGAAATTGGTAACAATAAAACCATTAGAATGGAAGTAAAGCTTCATGCAATACACAATAGTGGCACAAAATTCGAACTCATTTTCACTTAGATGCACTTGTCAACAGCTAGATCATTGGGTTAGAATCAGTCACATGTGCAATTCTAGGCTTTTCATTGGTTCTATAAGCCCCAACTTAGTTCCCCCGGATGCGCCGCGACCTTGAGTCAATTTCCATTCTAGTCAACTTTAATTAAACAATCTATTTCTATGACATAGACCCAAACACGCAAACAAAGCAATTTTTATCTGTGGCCTCGAGATACGGTAATAGCTGTTGATGACGTGCTCGATCAACACAGTCGAAGTAGGCGGTCTTTTGCCTTGCCATATTGAACGACCCACATGACATTGCGTGTCTGGTGACCACGCTGGCCGGTGTAACCATCTCCGCACATGAGAGCTGACCAGCACGGTCACCTTGTCTTGTCAGCTTTGATATTGCTTCTCTGTTCACGAACATCCCTTAGAAGACAAGGAGAACATCCCCTTATACAAATGACCGCTAATTTTGCTTATGAGAATAAAAGTCATGAACCCCAGATTTTCTTACAAACATTTCCATTCAATTGCTTAGAGTTGCAACAGGTGGCATTTTCTTGTTTGATGACAAGCTTAATAGCCAAGTTGATGGGCTGGTCATGGGTTCTCCTCTGGCTCCTATAGGTTTAGTAACTTGTTTATGGGTGTTCTTGAAAACAAATTTTTACATACTAAGTACATGGTTATAAAAGGTACCGGTATATGGATGAGATATTTCTGATCTTTCAGGATGATAATTTTGAATAATTTTTTTGATTATTCCAACTCTTGACATCACAATTTTGAATTTGCTACGCTAGCTGGTGGTAAACGTCCCCTTTTTGGATATCGACATCAACGTAGCAAACAATGGTCTTGACACATCAGTCTATCACAAGCCAGTATATAGGTATTGTTTCCATAACAAAGCGACGTTTCCGAATGCATGGAAACGTGGAATCTTCATCACTTTTCATATAGGGCTTATTCTGATTGTAGTTCTTGGACAAACTTTTATAAGGTAACTCTAAACTAGTTGATTTTTTCACTTCAAACAGTTGCCCTATAAATTTTATCTATAAGCACAAAAAACGGCTCTTATACTCTAAATATGATCAAGTGAACCTCCGAGAACAATCTGACCAACACAGACATTTTTTGAATTAAGATTTTTTTCATAGGGAAAAATCTCATTATATCAAAAGCTTCTAAAACAGTTTTTCTCAAAATTTACAAAGTAGAGTTTGTGTTTAACACAAAGAATTTGGGTCATTGCTTCAGCTTGAAATCTCTAACTTCAAAACCCCTTTTAGGTGACGTTATATATTACTTTAAATGTAAGGTTGGTCCGCACTCTTCTTACATTGTCAAGACCATCCGCCATTTGTGAGTTACGAGTAAGGGAGCATCAAACTAGAAGCCCTGCCATATGATCATCGTCTAGGAATGTAAATTGTCATTGCATTATTGATCATTTTTACATTTTAGGCACGGCTAGTGATGATTACATTCTAAAGATCTTGGAAGTCATAAAAATCATAGGCCGTGAATCTTCTTTGAATAGCAATTGTGTAACGCTATCTCCTTTTCAGAGTTAGGCTGAGCTGAATATTATGATTTATTTTTATGCATTTGTTTTTTTCTTTTGTAGATTCTTTGAGTATCTGTAGGCTGTTTAAAACTCTTTGCACTGATTGTTTACTAGTGCATTGAGGTAGACATCATCAGATGCATTAAGTATGATTTTACTTATATTTGGTGGATCAACCAATTGATATATCTGATTTTTGATTGATTCTATATGTAGGCTACATAATTGTGTGTACAATTTAATTACTTATTGCAAAGGGTATTAATTTGGTACAAAATTTCACGAGAAAGAATCATTCCAATAACTTCAAGAATATCAGAAGTTCGGTGAATGGAAGAAGTCTTCGATATTGGTGGCTACACTGTTGAGAACCCAAAGTTCATTAGAATCCAGAGTGTTTATTTTCGATACTGGATAACGTTTTTAATGAGGATCACCGCAGTGACAATTCATGTACATGGTGGACAGAAAAGACCCCAATTTTCTATGTAACGATTTAACATAAAAAATCCAAGAAATTTATATGAAAATACATGGGTTCAGTTGAGTAAGATAGGGGGTTTATGTTTTTGGTACCCGCACCGAGTTTTGAATTATGTTTTTAGGTTTACTGTCCCAGCTCTGAAAAAATGTCCCTCAATCATGATATGGGGCTCGATATCTGCATTTGGCCGCTGAGGTATTTACTTTGTGCAGCAACGGGAGACGGTCAATTCCGCTGAATATTTAAAAAATCATTCAAGAAATGGTGCCACAGTGGATGGAACTTCATAGGTGCGATATGTTCCAACATGACGGTGCATCATGCCACCCATCCCGTGCTGTAAAATCTTGGCTTCATTGTAATAATATTGAAGTACTCAGTCCTTGGCCAGGATCGTCCCCAGACTTAAACCCGATCGAAATTGTTGGGTAAAGCTGAAGTTGGCAATGTCGAAATCCTATCCATCTTCACTAATAGATCTCAAAGCTGCTAATTTTCATGCCTGGACCCATGAGATATCTCCTGCGTATTGTCAATCTCTTGTGGATTCACTGCCACGACGAATCAACGCCGTTATAGCGGCTCATGGTACTTCAACTAAGTATTAAATGGTATATGAAACATTGACATTTTGCACCTAAAATGACCAATAACATTTAAATGCATGTACAATTGTTCACATGTATCAATTACACATGTTTTTGTTTATATGTCTTTATTGAACTAAATGTTTCTGCATAAGTGCAATTTGAGTGGCACTCTTTTAAATTAATCGACGGATAACCGCTGTTCACCTGAAAATGTATGAATTGCGGGGACGTCGATCTTCCGCAAGATATTTGAGCATTATCTCACTTGATCTGTTCGGTAACAAGAAACACTGGCCATTTCAACCAGAATCACAAACGCAACCGATATAGAAAAAATAATTGAAATGCGACGCCGCCTTAGGATATTATTCTATACACTTTGTGCTACAATTCTCTTATTACACATTAAACGCTTGTCATCATAGCAAAAGATAGCTCATGTGATGGCAAGAAAAATACTTCAAGCAAATCAAGGACCGTGGCGTTATACTGTGGTTTATTGTAACGATTTTCTCATCGAACCATATTAAACACAGCTTGTCAGCAACCTTCTCAACACCTCATCCCACCTCATCCTTTCACAAATAGAGCACCGTCAATCGTTAATTCTGCTCAACCATATACCGGAAATCCAACAAATATAATAGTGTTCTGAATGTCGTCCACAACGTCTGAAACGAGTGTAATGAAAATTTTATCGTTCAGTGCATCGAAGTTTGAGACAACAAAATAAATTGATATAGGTAAAATCTATTCGTCGAAAATACCTCTTCAAGGATAATTCAACCGTGCGTTACTAGGCATACACAGACTTATTGCTAAATTGAATAAAATCGAAGCCTCTGCTTCAGAAACTAGTGCACTAACCCACTTTTCGAATCATGAGAAGAAAAATTGTGATGTTGAGAAAACGCATATTCCTTAACGAGTGTTGAATAAATCGAAAAATAAAAAAATTATTTACATGAAGTCTAAACAGAGAAATGGAATCTTAAATATAATATTAAATCAGGAATACATGCATCACATAGAATTTCACTGATTCGTTTTAGCCTTGTCAAAATAATTTCAGTCAGATGGCTATAATTAGAATTCTATCTTCAGATTTGGAGAAAATTTTAGTGAAATGACTTTCAACACAGTGGTGTCTGCTTCTAGCGGACCATGTGGAATGTCTATAACACCAGTCGCTATTCAGTTCGCTATTTCAACTGACTAAAGCCTTTGAGAAAATGGAAGAGCAAAAGGGCTAAGGTTGATGTATGTATAAAAGAATTAATGACATTTTCATTAAATTTGTACTTTACATCATGTCTTCCATCATTGTTGAAAATTTGCAAACAGAAGTTAATACATTTTTATAGAATAATATATCTTCGATGAACTAAACTGATGCACATAACTTTAAAGCTTAGTTTATTTTTAAATGAAACTATGCACAAACTGTTGCAGTTACAGAAAGCCTACAATGGACCGCCACTTCCTAAATTTCGGCAGTACAAGAAGTGAGCAACAAGACATTTGTTTATGCAAGACCTGGCCGATATGTGATTTGGTATTTGCAATCACTTATTCGCTGCACACCCTGCTCTGAGAGGACAGCAGCTATTCGGACAGCGAAGTTAACTTTCTTTTGACTACTTCATTATTAGCAATTGTTTTAAATAAATCATTAAATGTCTGTAATGTTGATCACAATTTGTGCAGTTGCTCATCTTGCTTTTTCAAGTAGTTATCTTGCGAGCACAATATACTAGATAGATATGGCATACCATCATGCCAAGTGCCGAGCCCTTCTTACTAGTATGCGGCTGAACTAGACCTAGATGCTTATTGTCAACAGTACTTAAAAATCAATTTATTGAATATCGGACATCAATAAAATTTGCTTCCAGTATCATATTAAGTTTCAATCACAAGGTAACAATCACACTGATAAACCCAGAATGTAAATACTATCATAACATATCGGATATTCAATAAAGCATTTTGTTATTTGAGAGCTTTATAGATTGAACATACACGCAAATAAAAGCTCTATTGAAGCAATATTTCCTAATGCCCTTAGAATCGGAAGTGTTGTAAAAAATTTATTTACAATTATATGCAAAACTATTGTACGGAGTATAATATACAAGTGCTGAATGCTTGTAACTAATTTTCAAAACTTGGTAGGAAAATTCTTGATAGGCCTTTAGTGGAATGAGTACTCTAATGAGTAATTCGACGTCTGGTACTCTAACAAGTTGGCATCAAACACTCATTCATAACAAACTTGCACTGGGTCTGAAAATATGCTTGACTTTCAAAACATTTTTAATTCACAAAAGTGTACAAGCTTTTGAGTCTGCTTTGTTCATGCGATATTTACTAACCAAATATACGACTTTACCCACTGATCTAAAGCCATGGCGGTAGCGGTGTCCAATATTGTCTCTGGATGATGGTTTTTCAATAGCTTTTGCAGAGTCATTTGGCAATCGCCTTGACGGCAAATTTTCTAATGCAACTGCGCTATCGGGATATTTTGGATCAGCAATGGTAGCTAATGTTATACCAGCATCTTCCATGCCGATGATAACTTGAAAGCCACAAACGGCAATATCGTTGATTGGAGCGCTGCACTTCAGCATTCCAACACATCGCCCGTCTTCAAGTCGAAAAACACGCACTGTATGGTGACCTAAATGAGTGTATACTACATGTCGCTCGTCAGGAGTGAAAAGAACTTTATTGTTTATCTCAAAGATACTCTTATTTTGCTTTGGTATCAGAACTTTATCAGTTGAGGCTTTCCGAAGATGGGCATCATGCCAATGTAACTTCAGAACTTCAAGACCGCCTCGAATAGTTGCATTCAAACCAAGATAACCACTTTTTATACACATGCCATTCCAGTCAGAAATAAATTTGGTTGTACGACGACGCAATTCAATTAACTGAACTCCATGACTCCAAACAGCAAGTAAATGTGCGGGTAAATTATCTATGAAAAGTAAACGATTAATAGTGCAGGTGTGCGCCTTGTGATCCGCCGCTTTAACATCAATCATTTTGTGCCACTGTAATCGACCAGTTACTAAGTAATGAACCTGGAGCTGATGATGATGTTCTGAGGCAATCAAGGCAAAAACAATTATCTTCTTCTTAGAATTAATCGCAGGGGCAAGCAGTGGGCCATTGTTGTATACCATGAATGTGAACGCAACATTCAAATTTGGAAGATTAAATACCGCAACTTCGTATTCGTTATAATGATCAATCAGGCGCCGAATTACAAGACATTGAGCAGCTTTCGGTGTGCATATTTGCATACTGTAGCCATCTACAACCTCGGCACTGGCAACGCGTTCAGCCTTTTCGAGATTAGTTGCGTAGTTATCGTTTCTCCAACAAGAGACGTATTGAGAATCAAGAATTACAAATAATGAAGCATCTGGTTTGGATGCCATTGCGATTATGCGTAAGCTTACACCAATCTTAATCGTATGCAATAAAGAGCCTGTTTTCAAACACCAAAATCCAATTTCATTTCGGGTTCTCACCATGCAAGCATTAATATGTGTCAAAATCAACAATTCCTTCACCGGTTTTTCCATTTTCTCTATGTGAAAAACTTCTCCCATTATGTCTTTAATGTTCCATATATTTACTTTTCTGTCCAGTGAACAAGTCACAACTCGGTCTCTTTGAGGTAAGGCTACAAGACGTAGAATGCGTCCAAAGTGTCCAACAAGAGTTTTCATTAGTTCGCCAGTTATTGAGGAAAATACGTATACACCGTTTCGAGCGGCTGTAACGAGAAATCGATTGCCTTGAGTAAATGCTACTAAGCGCGAATCAGGAACGTGTACAGGAAGGTTTACAACCCCATATGGAAGATCCAAAAGCACTGGTAAAGTTGCACCTATGGTTAGCATCCATATCTTATATCCTTTTCGCAATGATCCAGCAAGAAGAGTACCATCACTAGATAATGTTAAAGCAAATATTTCATCTTTATTTGGTAGCATGCGATTCAAAGTCCACTGAAGATTATCGTTTTTTATTCGACTTAGGATATGTATGTCATTTGAGAGCATATCTGCACATGTGAAAGTAGTTAGAAGGTCCTTCGAGAAAGCTATAGCATCATGATATAAAAGACGACTTTCTTCTACGAGGGTATTATCGGCGTTATCATTTTCTCCAACAGCCAACATTTGATCACTGTCATAACACTTAAGAATCACCTGATATCTTCGACCGACAACTCCAGTACTTGGGAAAACAACGTCAAGTAATGTATAGTTATCAAGGTCTTCTTTTATTCGCCTTCGAAAAATAGTAGTGCCGTCAATTGCAAAGAAAACCAAGCGCTTTTGAGACCAAGCAACTATTATATTACCCAACAACGAACAACCCATGATGGTCTCATTCTGTATAACGTTCTCAAAGACGCTATAATCCCCGGTCGATAATTGATAGACAATAACTTGATTTTTATTAGTGTGAGCCACTATGAACTGATCAGGTCTCAAAAGTGACAAGCTAAGCATCAAACCTTTCAGTTCTGGTATTTCCGTAACACGAAATGTATCACCAGTGTGGATATCCCAAATGATTAGCTTACTTGATACAGAGATCAAAAATCGTCCATCACGTGTAATGGACATTCCAAAGGGAGCAAATGCATGATCATCAAGGCTGAATTCTAGCGCTCCACCCGGTGTTTGAAAACAATGGAAACTTGGCAATAAGCACGATTCGTTTGTCCCTTCAGTATCACATTGTCGAATGAGATCTCGAATACGTGGATATGACGGATAATGCGGAAGAAGTCTACCGATGATCTGAGAGGCTAGCATAATTGGTATTTTCATAATGGTTGATGATGACAATCGGAGTGTATCAAGTAGGATGCGAACTTCCTTGTTATCACTTTTATTATCTGCTTGAATGATATCTAGCAGGTTCCGCACAGTGCTGTCCAAAGGAAGAGCCTCAATTTTTGCTCTAAGAAATGCGAAGTTAAATATACAATGAGAAGAATATTCTGAAAATCTGGATGCATGAAGAAGATGATGTGGGAGTGCGCTCAGTTTTCTAAGATTGAAATGTCTTTTTCCAGAGTTATCAGCATCACTGAAACACAACGGCTGAGGTTGAACCATTCTATCAGCTTCACTTTCCCGTTCTTTGACTAATCCAAATTCTATGTGGTGGTTCTCGTACCGAAAAGGTTTTGGAACTCCAGCCCAGCGACCAAGAAAGTAATCTGCCATTGATGAATGGATTTTTGTCTTAAAATTTGAATTTTCTAGATATCGGTCTACCGCTACTTCTCGAAACTGTCGATGATACCAACTTATTACATTGGTGCCATCCACCTCCCTCTCGCTCAGATATCCCTCTAAGTCGCTTCGAATTCGGGTCCACAGCAATGGTGGAATTCGACGAATAGGTGGAACGTGATATTGATAAACATCATTCAACACTATATCTTCGAGTGACAGCAAGTCTTCAAGTTCGCCTTCAGAGATACCATTGCAAGACACTGTGATATAAGAAAATGCATAAAACACTAGCAGTCGACCGTGGCGTTTCTCGGTGTTAGAAAACAGTTGAGAGATAAGTTTCCTGACATTGACTGGCAGATCCAGTGAGCTCAGATTTTGATATGACTTCCAATTGACTAAATCATTGTAGATCAGCTTTACGTACAATGGAGTGCTATTTTGCTTCAGAGCATTTTGAACAATTTTCCATTGCTGTGAAGATAAGGCACGTCCTGAATCTTTCAATTTAGCATGAATCAATGCCATGCTAGTCTCGCAGCCAAGTGTATCTACAGGTATAAAATTATTGTACGCATTGGCATTCTTCAATTTGTTTATCAATATTTGTAGCATATCTTCATACTCCGTCAAGATGGACACAACCATAGTAACGTAAGGAGGAAGCGTTTCCGGTAGCCATGTCAACAGATGAGCTTGATCATTCTCAAGCAATTGATCCAGTGAATCTAAAATGATGAACAATGGTCTTTCGGCAGTGGCTACTCTCAAAAGGTGGCGAAAAAATAAACTCAGCTGCGTCACATCATTAGTCGGAATAGTCTCTAAGTTCACACCATACACAAAACAAATCTGATTGCAAACACTCAGTAACATCGGCAACAAGGAAGAGCTGTCAGACGATGTTCCAAGAAACCTTAAAGCCACACTGAGATCCACATCGGCTGGCCAGATGGATGAAGCTATAGAGGCTAATTTACTTAGCAGAGATGTCTTTCCACAACCTGAATGCCCATAGACTACAATAGGGCAGTGATTGGTTGGATCAGATATCTTAGATAGAACTTCTTGAACAACGCCTTCACGACCATGAAAGTCCTGTTGAGAAAGACATCAAGCATTCTAGTCAAATGGGAATGGTGAAGGAATGAGGTATTTCCTGACTTACCTTGCAAACATCTTGACACATATGCAAATGTTGCAGAACTTCTGCATACAAATGGTTGCTTTGCAATGAATCAACTTTTGCTATCGCATTATCGATCATTCTGATTAACTTGTCGTAAAACACCAAACAGAATTCCTCTCCATATGCTGAAAAAGAGTTGATAAAATGAATAACGCATAGGATAACTGAATCAATTCATTGTAATACTGTTGATAGAATTTTAATGGCGATCCATAATACTCAATTACATGCAGCTTCAGTGCTAATTACTCACCTAAATGGTCTTCATTATCCGCAGACAGACCCTTCTCACCTTTCCAGTTTACCGAATATCTTGCTATGTTGTGATCAGCCATTTTCACTACAACTTCACGCTTTAAAGAGTTCATTAGATATTGTGCCTCTTCATCTACAGCTTGGTTGACCAGATCAATGAAAAACCGAGCATTCTTGTTGAATGTGTTGATGCCATTTATTTGTCTCAAACAACAAAACACATGGCTATCCGTATCTTGAGATTCCAGAATACCCGCTGCTATTTCCCGCTCAGTGACTGTTGAAGAAACCATGTTAGAATGAAAACTCTTTGCAGCAATAAGATTGCAACTCAATTGCAACAACGATAAGCACTAGCTTCACAGCATACTTATTCATTAACTCTCGCAAGCAACGAAGTAGGCCTATAGCGTCTGTCCTAGAAAGAAATCACCGATACTAATGCAGATGCACAAAAGATAAAAATTTATTTCAATGACTTATATTGCGCAGAGTACTTGTCCTTATAATTTTGTTGAATGCCTACAAAACATGGGAAACATTTCTATTTTTAGGCTGCACACCCAGTCTCTGCTTAAACTAGATCGCCTACCCCTTACTCAACAAATGAAGGGTCACACTGTCAAAGAATATGGATTCATGGCTTCAGATCAGAGTTGGAAGTTGGAACCGTTTGGGCCGAGTTGATTTATCCGACCATTATCTGACCGATTATGAGTCGAGCATTCATACCTGCAGTCACGCAAGTCTTAAACTCAATCTTAATAATATTTAAAATGATTTTATCATATGCAGCATGCTTGAATCATGAAAATTAGGTACAGTGCATGTATATACATGTAGATCGTCAATTTTTCCAATGACTTTGAATGGTGATAAGTTAGATATGCAAATTAGAACAGGTCACCCTGATCTAGCCGTGCCGAATTCGATGCCCACCGACCGGACGACCGGTTACCAAGACGAAAGGTGCCGGCTCTCCCTGTACTTCCAAACAAATAACGGTCGGGCGGTTTTTGAGATGTCGCAAATTCATGGGAATTAATTTATGTATATTTTTGAGAATAATGGTCATCTGAATGTGCCACATTTTTCGGTTTCAAGATCGCATTAGATCTTTTTAATCAGGCCACTTTATTTTCGCTGCCGATGTCCTCCAAAGTCATGATTCCAATGTCACATGATTCATCAAGACGTTAATGGATTCACAATTATTGATATCAATCACCTGAGAAGGCACATGTTTACATTGAGTTGACCTATACCTACATGTATTCCGTGCTCTCCGCAGTCAGCGCACTTCCTTTCTTCTTCTAATATCATTTTCCTTTTCGGTATTACCATTTTAAATAACTCTACAGTGTTACTGTATTAATTTGCTATGAAAAATGTCAACTTTATGCTGACGATTGATTTGAATGTCCTGAGGGATCTGTTGCATTTGCATGCACGTGTGAACTGTGGTTTGTGCATTTTGCATGAGTTAAGTGCGAGTATTTCGAAAAAGTCAAAATGCATTTGCACGATCCCATAACAATTTAGTAAAGTAATGAGCGCCCTCTAAAAGTATTTTGCCTGCTTGAGGTTTGACACATCAGTCTTTTTATGAAAACATCGAAAAAAACTTGTCCGGTTTAGAAAGACATCGTCCCAATTAGGAATTATAAAATAAACTATCCACCTTCACGATCCTAGCCGCCAAAGCCATAGCCAGCTCCCAAGCTGCTACAGCTGGGGATCATAACTTTCACGTTTGCGTGTTTATGTCATGAGACTCCAGCCTAGACCAGAAACCCACCTCCGCCTCTGTCTCCCCAGCCCTGGTTTATGCTAAGCAGGTGCATAAATAAAACAGCATCAAAAATTCTTTCATTTGGAAATTTGAAATGTATGTATTTCATTTCAACGAAAGTTAGTAACTCAGGTGCACTCAGCAACACTATCCAAAATGCTCTAGCTCATATCCTCAATTGTAGTGAGGAGTTTTAATGGTGGCAACTTGGCAAGCTCATTAACATATTATCATTAATCGTAGGGAAGCATGAGGCGAATTTTTGCTTAATTTGATTGTCATTGACATTAGTAATGGGTAAAAGACCGTTCCAGGACACCATAAAATTCAAAAAAATAGTATCTTTAAAAACGACATAAATTTATGAATTTAGTCCCTTTTTCAGGTTTTTAAGACCTAAATTCATGAATTTAGTCCATTCAAAAAGTACCATTTTTTCAAAAAATGGCATTTTTAAAAACGACATAAATTCATGAATTTGAACCCTTTTTCAGGTTATGAAGACCTAAATTCATAAATCGGCTAAAGCCAGAGGAGCTTCGCTCCGATTTGGGCGTTTTTAAAAATACCCAATTTTCAAATTTTTCAAAATCTCAAAATTTGAGAATTACAATCGGGCGAAGCCCTAGAACCTTCGGTTCGATTTTCATTGCTTAAATCATGACCGTTCCAGGACACCAAAAATCATAAAAGTTAAGAATTTCAAATTCATGAATTTTATCCATCTTTCAGGTTTTTAAAATATATCATGTGACTAATAATATTTCTTTAAGAATGTAACACAATCTCTTAGAATGCCCGTTATTGTTACTGCTTTGCACTCTGATGAACTACCCAATTGTAGGGAACAGCTGCTCCCGCATACATGATATAATTGCAGCTGCTTATCGCATTCCTGAGCCATTGAATTACAGAGCAAGCAACCCGTATTAAAGATTAAAGATTAAAATGACGTTGAATATAATTGCAGCATGTAGGAAGTAAGACTTCATTTACAATTCCATTAATCATAACTAGTGACTGTTTTCTTTCCTTATTGCAAAATGCCAAAACGTACTGCCGCAGAAGCTTTTTCGTTTTACATGCCGATTTTACTAAACTTAATTAAAGAAGAGCACAAGGAAACTGCGAATAAATACTTTGAAGAGTGGAAGTTAGAAATTCAATCGAGAAAGAAGAACAAATTGGACTCTCAAAAACAAGTGGAGGATATTACAGTAAAAATAGAACAGTATCTTAACACTACTACAATTCCTCAGTTCAATGTTACAAAAGAACATTTCATTACCATCGAAGATAGTGCTACTATGATTTCAAAACTGATTGCAAGTGATAAAGTGCACCATGGGTCGTTGCTGAGAAGTGCTGCTTATCAAGGTTATGGATTTAAAAGAATTCTGGAATTGAGTGACAATAAAAAAACAGATTTGTGGCAAACTTGGAACTATTTAGAATTTCCTATAACGTAAGTTATTGTTATTTCTTGATGAACTTATCAGATCTAATTCTACCACACGTATTATTTTTAAATTCATCAATGCCCATTAGTTTTGTTAGAAAACATTTTAAAGAAATCAAAATTTATATAGAAAAATTGAATCAACCGACAACTATAGAAGAAATGAGGTTTGGTTCCCAAGATGAATGAACATTAACTGTGTTGTTTCACTTTTTAAGATATGTGCAATGTACATACATATTTGATGTATACATATTTATGAAGACTTCTTTATAAGTAGTAACGCATTTTGGATTATTTTGAAATGTAATTAAATTTTCTTTTGTTCTCCAGTCTAATGGTAGTAGACTGACATTGTACAATTGTATGATAAGATTGATTGTTGTATTATTATATTTGATATTTAAGAATGATTCATGGAACTTAGTAGTAACGCATTTTGGATTATTTTGAAATGTAATTAAATTTTCTTTTGTTCTCCAGTCTCATGGTAGAAGACTGCTATTGTATAGATCTATATTTCAGTATGTAACATAATGTTTGATATTTAAGAATGATTCATGGAACTTAGTAGTATTGAATTTTGGATTATTTTGAAATGTAATTAAATTTTCTTTTGTTCTCCAGTCTAATGGTAGTAGACTGACATTGTACAATTGTGTGATAAGATTAATTGTTGTATTATTATATTTGATGCAAAATACACTGCCGTTGTTTTCATTTTCCTGTACAAGAAGTAGACATTATTACAGTTATTGGAATTTATTTCATTTAAAATGAATGATGAAAATCCGACAGTTATACTGAGTAATATAGGTGATATATTACCTCAGGTTAATAACATGACTGAGTTCTTAGAAATATACGACAAACAAACAACTACGTATTTCGATTTAAATAGCATTTCAGAAGATTGTTTTCAAAATATTTATTCAAAATATTTCTTTAAAAAATGGAAGAAACAAAAATGGAAGAAACCGCAAGAATATATCCTTCGTTATCATATGAACGTAGTTCTACTTTAATGGACATTGAAAAGATTAACATTGAAAAAATGAACATTGAAAAACACAAAGATAGAGTACGCTATATGAAAGATAAGGAATCTCAATTATTATTAAGATTAGAGCATTATAAAAAATTAAGAAAGAGATGGACTAAAGTTAAGAATGTAACACAAGGAATTGGCATATTCTTAACAATAAGTTTAGGTGCTTTAACAATTGTTATATCTTCTGGTGTTTTAGTAATTCCAGTAGTTGCTACTGCTTTAACAGGTACGGGTGTTTTTGCAACTTCACTTGTTACAATGTTAGATAAATCTTTAATAACTAAGAAACGAAAATCATTAAAAACTAAGCATTTACATATTAAAGAAGTTTATGACAAATTACACTACTACTTTCAGAGAGTATGTGATGATAATGTTATTACGTTAGATGAGATTGAAAAATTTGATCAAATAGCTAATGAAGTAAATCAAATATCATTTCAATTACAGTCAGAAAAAGTTGATGATAAGAATAAACAGGATGGCAAAATTTCGAGTGATGGTAAAATTTCTAATGAAGAAAATGACAAAATTTTTTTAGAAGAGCTAAAAACTTTAAGCGAAAATTTAAGCAAAACTTTATTAAACAAAACTAAAAGCGAAAAGATGTCAAACAACAAAGCAATAAAAAAATAATTTGTTCAGTAAAATGTTTTTGCTGTATTCCAATGTTACCACAAAATTCAAATATTATATTTTAAAAATGAATAAAATTAGAGCTGATAATTATAAAAGAATAAAACAATTAGAAGAGTTAATAAAACAAAGAAATATTATGAAAGAAAATCATCTTCAACATAGAATGATAAAAGCTGGTATTCAATCTGATATGTTTGAAAAAATGCAGCAAACCGAGCAAGTAAAAACTGATTTTGAAAAAACTATGGAACCATTTAAAACTCTTGAAAAAGAAAGTACAAATAATGATAAACAAATTGATATAACAGATCCAGAGCACAAAACTATATTAGATGACTATGGATTACTAGAATCAAACATTAATAAGAAATTACCAAAATCTATGCAATTTGAACATTCTATTTCATTTATAGATGGAAAAACAATACCTAGATTTTATCTCGGTCAAAAAGAAATATTTCCACAACCTTTTCGAGGTATAATTTTTTCACCAGATAAATCTCCTTTTAATTTAGATAGAAATTTTGTTGATCTTTTAAGAGGAGCAGATTTAAATAATTATGCTGTAGAAGATCTCATAAAATATAAAGCTATGTTAGACAGAGTTGGTGCAGTAAAATCTCTTAGACGTTATAAACAATTAGAAAATTTATTATCAACGGGAGTTAAAGTAGGGAAAGGTTTATCTGAAAAACAGAAAACAGAAACAACTGTATTTTTACCAGATGATCCACAAGAATTACTAAATAGATTAAATATTTTAATATCTGCAATAAAAGAAGGACATAATTCTAGTTTCAATGAAATTCATGCTATATTGAAAAGACTGTTAGAAAAGAAGATTCTAAATGAAGAGGATTATAAAAGTATAACCGGACATCTCTGATGTCCTCCAGGGCTTCGCCCGAACCGGACATCTCTGATGTCCTCCAGGGCTTCGCCCGTAGCTGAAATATGTTGTTGTTTTACTTTTTTCATAAAAAAAATATTTCATAAAAAAATATTTATTTAATTTTTTTTAGTTTAAAAATGTGTTCAGCAGATTTAGACAAAATTAATAATCATTTAGAAAATTTGATAGAGATTTTGGGTTCATCAAAATTTAGTACGACGTTAAAAATTATAACAACTACTTCATCACACACTTGTAATTTAGAACCCATTCTACATTTGGAACAAAATAAAAATTATCAAATTGCATTGACTAGTTTCTCTACATTTAACACTATTCAAAACGTTATCAAAGATGTGAATGATCAATTTAGATATTCTACTGATAAAGGCAAAACATGGAAAATACTAACTTTTCTTCCTGGTTCTTACGAAGTTGAATCAATATCAAATGAAATTAAGAGACATTTAGGTATACCATTTAAAGATAAGAAACAATTACATTTTGCAGTTGAACCGGCAGTTAATAAATTTTCTCTTACTTTAGACGAAAATCATCAAGTTGATTTTAATCATGATAGATCATTGTCAAAGCTATTAGGATTTAATAAACAAACCTATAGTCAAGGTTATCATTTAGGTGAGAAGATTCCAAAAATAACTGAAATAAATTCAATTGTTGTACATTGTGACATTATTGAAGGAGGATATATAAATGGTAAATTATCAAATTTAATATTCAGTTTTCCAGCTTTTACTGTACCCATTGGTTATAGATTAAATGTAATTCCACAAACATTAATATATTTTCCTATTACAAGAAAAACTATTAACAACATTAACATGAGAATCACTGATGAAAAAGGACAAGAAATAAATTTTGGAGGTGAAGAGATTATGATAGATCTTTTGGTTCGAGAGGTATAAACTCCCGTTCGAGAGGTATAAACTCCCGTTCGAGAGGTATAAACTCCTACGCGAAGCTAGAGAAGTTTAATTTTCTTCTTCTTTAGAAACAAAAAAAATAAAAATAAAAATAAATTTTTTTATTAAAAAATGAGTGAACTACCTCCATTAAATAAAAAAAAACTTAAATTTAATCATCATCCAAATTTATCTAATAAAGTTTTGTCAGTTATTTGTGGAAGATCAGGTTGTGGAAAAACGTATCTATTATTTAAAATTTTAACGACTCCAAATTTTTTGGATTATAACAATCTTATAATTTATACAACAACGGCAGAACAACCCGTCTATCAATTTTTAAAATATGGATTTGAAAATAATCTTAAAAAAACAGCAATTGGTTCATTATTCAAAGAATATGAAAAATCTGAAGATGAAGAAGAAATAAGTTCGTGGTGTGAAGAAGCAGCAAAAAATAATCAGTTAGTAGAATCTAATAAAAATAACCATATAAAGATACAATTAATAGATGATAGTGGTAATATGCAAGATCCTAGTAAACTAGATAAAACAATGAAACATTGTGTAATTTTTGATGATTGTGTTAATGATAGAAATCAGTCAGTTCAGAGAAATTATTTCACAAGAGGTAGACATAATAACTGTAGTGTATTTTATTTAACACAAAGTATGTATTCATTAGACGGAAGTGTTATTAGAAAGAATGCAAATATATTTATACTATTTGAAATAAATGCAAGAAACTTAAGTGATTTGTTAAGAGATTTATGTGTAAGAAATAAAGATGAATTTAAACAATCGTGTAATAATGCTTGGTCAAAAGATTATGGCTTCATTACAATTAATATTGATAAAAAAATTCATGAAAGAGTTATCGAACAATTGTTCTCTGACTAGGCTTCGCCTCGAGGGGCTTCGCCCCGACTGAAAGTCGATCGAAAATATTTTCGCGGAGTGATAAAAATATACAAATATAGTGTTACAATATTTTTTTATTTTATATATATATCAAATTTGTCTATCTTAGAAATTAGAAAATTAAAAAGGTTCAGTAGTTATTCCATCAGGTAAAATTTTTCTTTTATCATCAAATGGATCTAATGCTAATTTATGTTCTTCTTTTAAATACATTTTATGTTTTTTTGAATTAAGTCTATAATTACATGCTGTTTTTATTTCATTATTAAATAATGCATTTTTATAATCTTGAAATGTTATTTGATTAGCCACTGATGCCTTTGAAATTCCTTTTAATGTTTTATGTGTTTTAACGGGCGAAGCCCTGGAAGACATCTCCGATGTCCTAATATTATTAGTTGTATCATAACAGTAACATTTAGATTTTAAAAATATAGCTTCTGTTATGAAATCTTCATTTCCTTCTAATTCATCTTTTACTTTACATAAATCAGAAGGATGAATGATATCTTTTATTTTATCTATTTCTTCATCAAGTGTAGAATTATACGGTATTGTTAATTCTAAGAAAACAGAATCGGTATCTGTAAAGTGTAATTTATAGTTTTTGCCATAAGCCGGTGCTAAATAATCATATATAAATCTATACATAAATAGTTTAGCTAATTCTAATATAGTGAAACCAATGAAATTAAACTTATCATGTTTTACAATGCTTCTTCTTAGATGAACAGCACATAGTTCATCACTAAATCTAGTAGTTCTTTTATATGTAGGTTTCCTTGTTAAATTTTGAAATCTATCTCTATCATAAACTATTTCAATATTTTGTCTATTACGCACATTTTCTAAAGTCTTACCATAAAATGCATTATTCATTAATTTGAAGAACACGTTTCCAAAATCATCTTTATTTCTTTTAGCTATTTTACGTTTTTCAATATTGAACTCTATATAATTTTTTAACCATTTAGATTTTCTATACTCTAGTTTTCGATGTATTTTGGTGAGAATCATTCCATGATCTAAATACCAATCTAGCATTCTTCCTTCAACAACATACTTTCCTTTATTACCTTGTGTTAACATAAGTTTTTTTGTTGGTCTGTATTTTTTCGGTATTATAGATTTTTGATGATCTGAAAAATCTTCTATATTAGGAATTTTGTTTTCTGGACAGAAAGGATAATATTTTGTTGCGTCTTTTATATAATCAGGATATACTAAATCAACTTCATATACATAACCAAAATTATTTTCACCATCATATGTTCTTTGATAATCTAGATCGGGCGAAGCCCTAGTAGACATCTCTGATGTCGTACGATTATTACACCATGTCATTTCACCTGTTGGTAATTCTTGTATCATGCAAGAAGAATATAAGCTATTAAAATCATAATATAACAAATAGTTTTCTCTCATGAATTCATCAATTGCTTTTTCACGTTCTACTCCTTCTCGTTTCGTTCGAAAAATTTCTAATATTTTTTCTTTTTCTTCTGGAGATAGAGGTTTCATTATTCCATATTCTTGTGGATTTACTTTCTTATTATAACATTTAACATATCTATTACCTAAAACTGATGAAACTCCACCTCTAATTCCAGATTCAAAAAATAATAATTTATCATATGTATTTTCTTTATAATGTTTAAGTTTAACGGACTTTGTCCTAGAGCCATCGGCTTGAACACCAGTATGTTTTAATCCTGCTAGCCATGTTAAACCTGGTGTAGAATAACAATAACATGGATCTATTCCGTAATATTCTAAACACATATCACGAAAGTTTTCAAAAAGATCAGCTAGTATTAATACATCTATCTGTAGATATTTCATTGTATAATCATACATTGTTTTACAATTTAACTCTCTCCAATTTTTTTCAGCTTCTGCATAGTCTTCGTCAGATAATTTTGATTGTTTTAATGTTGATTTAAATTTATTTATTGGAGGAAGTTGTTCTTCTTCCATAATTTTATTCACAGAATTAAAATCAGTCTTCGACTGTGAACCACAGGTTTTATCTCCAGTTATATCAGTCTTCGACTGTGAGCCGCAGGCTATATACTCATACGGAAATATGCCTTTTAAAGGTTTTAAATTATATTTATTTAATATTTTACATTGTTCAGATTTCAAAGTTTTTCCCATAACATCTAATGAATAAGGAGTAAAAAATCTAAATGCATCTAAAATTCTAATACAACCTAATTGCATTGAAAAATATTCTTCTTCTGTTTTACATAGTACATTTATTTGTTGTTGTTGTAATTTTTCAGATGAAAATAAATCTTTCATTACTAGATGGAAATCATATTTAGAACCATTATAGAAATATAAAGGAACAAAGTTATATTTAAATTTATTAGCATTAAGATTACAAGAATTATGTGCTGCATCTCTATATAATCCATTTAGATGATCATGATCTTTTACTTTGTCGGCAGAGCCGTCGCTTCGCCTATCAAGATATCTACGTTTGCCATTTTTATAATTTTTTGTAAATTCTCTTCCACAGTAATAACATTTTGTTTCATTAATAAAATTTAATTTTTCTTTTTCTGTTAATGGCATCATCGGTATATTTGTTTCAAGCAATTGTGAAAAATAATTTTGTAATTCTTCTACTTTCTTTGTAAACATTTCTGAACTATCTTCACCATAGTATTGATAATATTCTGATTTAAATAATTCAGGATAATTTGAATGAATGTACATTCCCCAACATAATGGTTTTTGTTCAAATAAATATTTTTCTTTACTTTGTTCAGCTGAACTTTTTCCAGGCGCACTTTTTTCAGGCGCACTTTTTTCAGAATTATAATTTTCAGAATCGGGTGAAGCCCTGGAACTTTCCGTTCGATTTTGTGTCATATTAACATTATATGCTTCAAAATCACAATAAATAGTAAAGGGTACTTTATTTTTAAAATACCATTTATTATATTCTAAATAATCATCTTTAGGAAAAGTATTTTGAACTGCTTCATTTTGTTGGCAATTCTCCAAATGTCTATTCATTTCTTCTAAAGTTCTAAAACTTGTCATACATTGAAGACAAGGAAAATTTTTATTATCTGAAGTTTTTGTAAATATAGAAACATCTTTACACAATATAAAATGACCCTGATAATATAATATATTCGCTTGTGCTGGTTGTTTTGACTGTTCTAGTTTTTCAAATTTATCTTGATATATTTCATGTGTTTCATTAATTTCTTTTGTAATATTAAATGTATTTTGATGATAATTTTGATTTAATATTTGTAGCTGATAAATATATTCTTTATCATATTGTTCTTTATATTGTTGTAGACATTTTTTTAAACATTCATTTAATCGGAGCGAAGCTCCTCTGGCTTTAGCCGATTCTTTATTTTCTTCATTATTTAATTCTTCATTATTTAATTCTTTATTATTTTCTTCATTTAATTTTTGAATTGTTTCTATCTCATTTTCATATTTATGGCCATATTCTTGTACTAATATTTTTGTTTGTTGTTGATAATCTGTTTTACATTTTTGTAAACTTTTATTTAAATTTTCTAATTTTTGTTGATATTCTGAAGATAAAGATGAATATTTGTAATTATAATCATCAGTACGTCCTTTATAATTATTATGATTAATCATTATTGGTGATAGTGTTTTAACAAGTTCAAATTTTTCAGTACATATTATATTTCCTTGGTAAAAAATATTATGATGCATGTAATTTCCTCTATCATTATATACTATTTCTGATTGACATAAATTTTTATTATTCAAATAAAATTTTTTTGAATCTGAGTAAAGTGGAATAATTTTACCAATAGAAACATAATTCACATTTAATTCAAAAACATTTACTTCTATTAAATTTTTATTCTTTTTATGAAACTTAAGTAACCTATTATAATCATATGGAAATTCATCTAAGCCATCAGAAAGATCAAATTCACTTATGTATTCTTCTTTATTATAATGACTTAGTCTTTCTTTATGATATTCTGCAGGATGTAAATGTGCTATAATACTCCACAGAAAACAATAATCATCTTCATTTTTTATGTTGATTAATTGAGGTGAACTGAAAGGTAAAGGAACATAACTACCACCAGTATTATTTTTATATTTATCAATTACTATTTTCTTAGATAGTATTTTAACAAATCTCCAACCAGATTCACGTAACTGGGCTTCAATTATACAATTTTCTAATTTAAGTATCATCGATTCAAATATGGGTTGTATATCATTTACATTATGAATTTCTTGTGACTTTGTAAAATGTCCTTGTATTATTTCTTCAGGAATTCCATCAGGTCCATTTTTTGTATAAAGTACTTCTACATTCATATAACATTTGAAAGATTTCTTAAATATATTATAAAAGTTGGTTAGAATATCAGAAAAAGTTTTATCGGTTTCATTATATTCAACGGGCGAAGCCCTGGAAGACATCTCCGATGTCCCGCGAAAAGACTGATTAAATAAATATTTTATATCTGTTACGGGCGAAGCCCTAGAACCTTCTGTTTGTAAGGCTTCATCGTTTCGTTCAGCTTCATCAAATTCATCAGTATCGCCAAATAAATATCTTCCATCTGGTACGGGCGAAGCCCTGGAAGACATCTCTGATGTCCCATGTACGGGCGAAGCCCTAGAACCTTCGGTTTGTATGGTCTCATCTTCACTATTAAAAACTTTTTTATATTCCGAATGTGAATAATCATCAAACATTTTTTTAACTTTTATATCAGTAGGCAATGTTTCTAGATAGTTTTTATAACTATTTAATTTTAATATATTTCCTTCATCAACTCGTTCTACATTTTGTAAATGCAATTTACTATTTAAATGAGATTGATAACTTCTTTTTGTTTGCAACTTTTTTTTACATAAGACACAATAAAACTTGGTATTTTCCATTTTTTTAATTTTTTTAGAGAAAATTTAAGGAAAAATTTGTGTTTTAATTTTAGATATAAACATTCTAATATCAAGGACTTAAGTGTTATTTTATATTATTATATATTTCACGTTCTTTAGTTATTTTTTTCTTTATCACATTAAGTTTTATCATATTAAGTTTTATCTTATTAAGTTTCATCATATAATGTTTTATCAAAAGATAATTTAAATTTTTTTTCACTAACTATTGATTCATCATCATCATCATAAATTGTTTCTTCATCATCATCATAAATTCTTTCTTCATCATCATAAATTACACTTTTTGGGATTGGATGCCCCTCCATGATAGGATACCATTCCCTGATAGGAATATCTAATTCTAAATTACATCTTTTATCTGATAATAATATAATAGAGAAAAATATTGGTCTTTGATCTCTTTTGGAAAATTTAATAACACCACCATAATTTGAATCACTTTTAGTTTTAGTTAAAGATGATAAAATTTTAAATTGATTAGATGTAAATCCTAATTTAAATTTTGTAGACCCGACACATAGTTGTCTAACAGTATCTTCAACTATACCATCATTATTATTTTCAATTGTAAGAAAATGAAATTTAGATAAATTTTTATAATTACTAATATTTTTATAATCTTTTTTACCATTTACACCATTTTCAGATGTTTCAGAATCATCATTATTATCATAAGATTCTTTAAGATCGGGCAAAGCCCTAGAACCTTCGGTTCGTTTATTATGATTATGGTCATTGTTAATAGTATAAGGTGTAGTCCACATATAAATTTTCTCTTGTTGAGCTAAACCATTTATATAAGATTTTAATAAATTAATATTTAAGTTGGAATATAATCCTATATACGTATCATCATCATATCTTTGCGGCATTTCTAATGTTTCTTGTTTATAAATTGTGTCTCTATAATAAACTTGACATAATAATTCTTCATTATGTTTTTTACTCTCTATGTGAATGTTATATTGATTTTGTTCATCAACAAATAATCTAATTTTTTCTTTGGAAAAAGATTTTAATTTTTTAACTAATTCTTTAATATTAATATAATTAATAATTTTAGTTTCTATCCAATCAGTATTACTAATCGGCAAAACTGCTCTAATAAAACCATAAACATTATTATGACCTATTATAACCATATTTTCTTTATTTAATTCCACATAAGCTACATCATTATATTTACTTACAATCTCCATAAATTTAATAAATGGATCCCCCGGAAATAAACAATAATTAGTTTCTATAGAAGGTAAACCTTTAGTCTGTTCTCTAAATATTTCGGCTTGTAATTGAAATAAAATATTAACATCTATACATGGATTATTATTATTATTATTATTATCAAAACATTTATTTTCAAATCCCGTTGATCTCGTCGAATAAGAAGAACAGGATGATGCGGGCGAATATAATTTTTTTAAATTTGGATTTTCCATTTTTTTATTTTTATTAGAAAAAATTTTATTTTTATCAGAAAAAATTTTATTTTTATTAGAAAAAATTTTATTTTTTATTTTTATTAGAAAAAATTTTATTTTTTTTATTGTTTTAAAAATGATGTTACCAAATGTTGGTGGAGGTGCATATATCCCGAATAATCGTGAATTAGAAATAGAGATAGAAAATTATATCATGAAAACTGGAGACGTTTTATCTGGTCCATTGCATCTTTCTATTCTTCCACAACAAAATACAGAGTTAACAAATAAACAATATGTTGATACACAAATCAATGATTTAAAAGAAAAATATATAAACGATGTTTTGGTTCCACTGATGAATGAATTGAAGTTGCTTAAACTTAATGACAAATCATTAAACGAAAAATTATTAAAACTTGATAAAAAGGATAGAGAGCTAGAAGCAGATATAGCAAAACTTTTTAAAAAGATTTCTGAACAATCAAAAATTTTAATATTACTTTCTTTAAATTTAAAATCTGCTGTAATTAAAAATAAACATCAGATAAAAATGTTAAAAGAACAATTAGAAGATGAAATAGAAAAACTACCTGAAAGAATTAAAAAAAATTTAAAGCAGTTACAAACTACATTCCAAAAAAGTGTTGATGAATTGAGTTCTAAAATTACTCAACAAATGAAAAAGATGAATAGAATAATAAATGAAGTAAACTCACTTAATGAAAAAGTTGATAAAATGAAAACTCTTAAAATCAATTTAGAAAATGAATTAAAGAAAAATTTACAAGAAAACTCTAAAGAAAATAAAGAACAGTTAGATTCTGTTAAAAGACAATTAGATGTTCTTAAAATTAAGTTAAATGCACTTAAAACGGCGTTGAAGATGAATCAGGTGAAAATGCAAGTTAATAGAAAAGAAATTAAAGTACATCACACGCTGCTTGACGCAATAGATAAAGTGCAACAGTCAATTAATAAAGTTATCTCTAAGTTGTTGTCCATTCACAAACGTAAATCTTAACACGTAGATATTTTTCCCAAAAGTCAAATTTAATCCTAAAAAATGCCTATAATTTATAAACACAATCTTAAACATTTTGCATCAAATAATAAAATTGCTCATGAACCATCTCAGAAACCTGTGTACCATTATGATAGTGTAGAAACTGTCGGAACACAAAAGTTCCTAGAAAAGACGTTTCAAAAAGAAGGGGATGGAATCTTTTCTGGTATTGGAAGTATCGTTAACTTAATTAAAAATAATAAAGATTTGATTACATCTGCTGCAAAAGGAGCAGCTGCTATAGGTAGTACAGCTAGTGCAATATCAAATGCTGTTAAGTCTCAAAACGAATTAAAACAACTAGAAGCTATTCGTAAACTTAGGAATGATTCTGAAGAACTAAAAAAATTAAAAAAACTTTCAGAGGAAACAAAAAACAAAATTGCTAACATAGCTGTAGGGGGTGAAACCTTGAGGAGCGGAGCTCCGTCTGATAGTAAACATAATGAAAAAACAATTGAAGAAATAAGAGGTAATGGTCTAGCAAAATTCTAAAATTATATTTTAGTAAAATTTTTTAGTAATTTTTTTAGTAAAATTTTTTAGTAATTTTTTTAGTAAAAATTTTTTCTGTCTGTGAGAAAAACAAAAAGTCAAATTATTTTTTATAAAAATGTCTTCGCTTATCGAAAATAAATTTAGATTAGACGATCCTCCGTTCGTCAGTTATAATCAAAAAAAGAATGACTATATAAGAATTGCTATGAATCCCGGATCTTCCAGTAGAGTAAATACTGGAGGTGATTTAATTTTTGAAGTTGATAATCAGCAGAGTTATATATATTTACCTGATTCGTTTTTACATTGTGAATATTCTTTATATAGTGATGCTAATTTTACAACACCATTACCAGATACCGATAATATTACACTAGAGAATAATTTTTTCCCAAGTTTATTTACACAAATGCGTTTAGATGTTGCAACTCAAAATATAGAAACAATAAGTGATTCTCCAGGTGTAATTGATACAATGCTTAGATTTGTAACAATTGGTGAAAATAATAAAAAGTATGAAATCGAAGGTTGGTTTCCTGATACTAATGATGGTATAATTGTTGATGATTTAACTCACGCTGGAACAGATGCCGCAGGAATTGCGAAAGATGTAGAAAATATTGCAAAACATTTAAATAAAACAAATAATGAAGCATATAAAGAAAGACGTGAATTTAACAAGAAAAGTAAACAGACAGTAAATTGGTCATTGTCTCCATTATTCGGATATTTAGATTATGACAAAATATCATATCAATTAAAATTTAAATTAATAATTCATCGTACAGCAAATAATGAATTAATCTTTTTTGGTAAGACTGGGAAAAAAGCATATTTAAAAATTGATAGACTTGAATGGTGGATTAAGCATATTACCCCTAGTTTAGAGGTTGAAACAGCTATTGCAAAAAGATTAAATACTAACAAACCAATTCCAGTAAATTTTCTAAAGCGTACTGCTAGTTCAGTAACTTTTTCCGAACAAAGATTTAACTGGCATTTTACTAGAACTGCGAATACTCCAAGATATTTATTACTAACATTTCAAAGAAATAATTCTCCAAGTTTTGATAAGAACAACAATATTTTTCATATTAATACAATTCGAAGTTTACAAGTTTCATTAAATCAAACCCGTTATCCAATTGATCCATTGAGATTCGATGATACCAATAATCAATTTATGGAAGGATATGATTCTTATCGAAATCTTTGTACAGAATTTGGAGTTGAACCACAATTAACTCCTGGAGATTGGAGACATTTATATCCAATTTTCTGTTTCGATTTAAGTGCACAATCTGAAGATATTATTAAAAATGGTTGTGATGTAACAATTAATATTGAAAAGAAAGATTCCACAACTTCATTGATGGCTTATGGTTTATTGCTAGAAGATGTAAAATATTCTATTGAAGTTCTTAATGGGAAGATGGTTAGGATCGGTTAGTAACCTTAGGACCTTTGGTCCGATAGGTTAAAGCCCAAGACTTAGTCGATTAATTAATTTTTTTCATAACAAGAATAGATTAAAATTTTTGTTAACTTAAAAATTCTTAACTTAAAAATTTTTTCATAACTAGAATAGATTAAAAAAATTCTTAACTTATAATTTATTCATAACTAGAATAGATTAAAATTTTTGATAACTTAAAATTTTTTTATTAAAAATGTCGCAAGCGAAAAGTAATAATAATAAAACTGTTGAATTAAAATTACGTAATATTGTTGACAAAAATACCCCTAAAACTATTACGATTAACAAAAAAAAGTATTACATAAGTAAACCAATGATAGAGAATATTCAATTACAAGAAGAAAAGAATGGCGGGATTCTCCCATTAATTCCACTAATAATAGGAGGCATAGCTGCAGCAGGAAGTGTTGCAGGTGGGACAGCTGGTATTGTCCAAGCAGTAAATAAAAATAAATCAGAGAAGGCAGCATTAGAAGAACAAAAACGTCATAATAGGGAGTTAGAGAAAGTTGCTAGGGGTGACGGAATAGTAGATAATTTTATTAGTAAATTAAAATTAGTTGATGAAGGAAAACGAGTTCTTAAAAATATTCTCCACAATGTTGATGATTTAATTGAAATTAAAGAAACTAAAGATGGTTCTGGAATATATCTAAGTCCTAGTATGATAAGGTAATAACCTCAGAACCTTTGGTTCTTTTCGGTAAAACAATTATTTTATTTTATCTTTTAAATTTTTTTTATCTTTTAAAATGAATTCCACAAATTCCGAAAATTTAATTAAATTAAAAATTTCTAATTTAGATTTATTAAATTATCTATTAAACAAAAATAAAAACTCAAACTGTCAGCATATTGGAGGTGACAAGAACAAAGTTCCACACTACTTCGGTGGTGATATACAAAAAACATTAGAAAACTTTCCTGGATTTATTTGGAGTAAATATTCGAAAGAAAAACATCTTCCTGGTCATTCATATACCGGTCCAGGAACTCGATTAGATATAAGACTAGATGAGAATAATAATCCGAAACCAGGTGAAGAACCAATAAATAGAGTAGATACCGCAGCTTACAGGCATGATTTAGCTTATCGAAATCATGATCTAAGTTCTCGACATGCAGCTGATAAGAAGATGATTCAAGAATTAGATAGTATTCAAAATCCTACATTTAGAGAAAAAATTGAAAGAATGTTTGTTAAGAAAGCTTTACAAGCTAAAATATTATTCGGTCAGGGTTTAAATGAAAATCATAATTTAGACGTTTATGCGTCTGAAATCCACAAGGAATATAGAAGACCTAAATATTTATTGAAAGTAAAAGTATTTAATAAAGATGATATTTGGAGTGCTGATCTTATTCATATGCCGAATGAAAGGGACTACAAATATGCATTGACCGTTATGGATTTATATACACGATACGCTTGGGTAAAGCCTTTAAAAAATAAAAGTGGTCTATCAGTTAAATATGCGTTTGAAGGAATCTTTAAAGAAAGTAATAGAAAGCCAAGGAAATTGTTTGTTGATAAAGGATCGGAATTTTATAACCGAAACGTTCAGCCACTATTTGAAATTGTTTATTCAACTGAAAATGCAGGAAAAGCTGTAGTGATAGAAAGATTCAATCGGACGTTAAAAAATAAATTATTCAAGAAATTTACTCAGCAAGGAAATCAGAAATGGTTGAAGATATTACCAGGAGTTGTAGAAGAGTACAATAATAAAGTTCATTCTGGTATTGAAGAAACCCCAAAGAATGCTTCTGACGACCCTGATTTGATACGAAAGAAAATATTCGAGAATAATAATTTGAATGAGAGTAATCCGAATTTGCAGAAACTTAAGCCGAAATTTAAAATTGGAGATAGAGTTAGAATATTTAAATATAAGAATAAATTTGAAAAAGGCTTTGTTGGCTATTGGACTAAAGAAATATTTGAAGTTTCTAAAATAAATCAAAGTTATCCGATTACTTATGAAATTAAAGATTTAGATCATGAGGATATCAGAGGTCGTTTTTATCAAAATGAATTACAGAAAACAGAGCTTTAACCTTTAGGTGGCGCTTTAGCTAGCTTCGCTTGAGTTATAGATTGTTTAACTCTAACATAATATCTAGAAATGATACTCCTTTTTGTAATTTGTACAAAACGTATAAACATAATTGTCCACAATAAGTAGTTCCCGGTTTTTGAATTTGAAACGTATTATAAATTCCATTGCCAAGTATTTCTGTTACTTCATTCGTAGGTGGAAGTCCGTATGAGTCAAAATAATAATTTGAACAGTTTATATTTCTTTGTCCTGCTGACCAATGTACGCCTTTTTCATCTGACGTATGGAGATTGGTTACGAAATTTACAGTTATTGATGGAACTTTGTTCCGGGAACTGAAGGTTCCTGTTGGCTTATTTTTTAGGAATTGTAATTCGTCTCTCATTAGAACATGAAAATTCTTTATTCCTAATTCATTTGCGATTTTCTTTAGGTCGAAATTTGTCGTAGTTTGCGTTCCATATAATTTAAAAAACTTATTTATGTTGCTCATTTTATAATAAAAAAATTTCTTAAGGGACCCCTAGAAGACAGAAGGGAGGGGGTAGCAGAACTACGTTCATATGATATTGAAGGATATATTCTTGCTGTTTCTTCCACTTTTGTTTCTTCCACTTTTAAAGAAATATTTTTAGTCACATGATATATTTTAAAAACCTGAAAGATGGATAAAATTCATGAATTTGAAATTCTCAACTTTTATGATTTTCGCTGTCCTTGAACGGTCATGATTTAAGCAATGAAAATCGAACCGAAGGTTCTAGGGCTTCGCTCGATTGTAATTCTCAAATTTGAGATTTTGAAAAATTTGAAAATTGGGTATTTTAAAAAACGCCCAAATCGGAGCGAAGCTCCTCTGGCTTTAGCCGATTTATGAATTTAGGTCTTCATAACCTGAAAAAGGGTTCAAATTCATGAATTTATGTCGTTTTTAAAAATGCCATTTTTTGAAAAAATGGTACTTTTTGAATGGACTAAATTCATGAATTTAGGTCTTAAAAACCTGAAAAAGGGACTAAATTCATAAATTTATGTCGTTTTTAAAGATACTATTTTTTTGAATTTTATGGTGTCCTGGAACGGTCTTTTACCCATTACTGACATTTCATTGGTCCTCATATCAGACAGGTTAATTAGCATGGTGCATGTTCAGATAAAAACATCAGAAAAAACCTAGCTGGTCAGAAACCGATCAGTCGATCTGCTGCATGGTCGAATAGCCGATCAAAGACCGGTCAGTGAAGGCAAAAATTCAACAATAGGGAATTCAACGATCCTCGACCGGTTTCAACTCTGCTTCAGATATCCGAAGCAGAGCGTAAATGCAATAAATGTTATGTTGCTCAGTGCTACAGTCAATTGTAGTACTAAATAGCAAGCAGCACTATGTTCTTTACATCACTATCATTCTCAAGATGTTGACATAATGCTAGGTCTTCTCATAGGGAAGCAACAACATGGTTGAGGAAGTTAGAACCGGCTTATCCAAAAATGTGACTAGTGGTAATTTCCGTAGTTGTGGATGCCTGTTGATGGTGCAGATGATTTTTAGTAATCCGTACGTGATCAATAGGCATGATATTCTCCTTAGCACGTTCATTGCCGAGCCAGAGAATGTCTGTCCCCTCCAGTTTGCCAAACCAAACTAAGAATATATCATAAAAATATTGTATGATTCAATAGGCCTATATGTAGCATCCATTATTATATTTTCTGAACATTTTTTTCAATTTGGCCTACTACGAACATATAATGATAGTAATTTCATTTATGAAGTCAAACTAGTGCACGTTTTTTAACGATGGCTGCGGTGGCGGTTTAAAAGGAGGTATATCCTATGCTTACAGCCATTGCAATTCAACAAGCGGATCCAATGAATTTCACATGCAGTGCTGACATTGTCAATGTCTTTGTGCTGATGGCTGTCTTTTGAAGCTTCATGAGCAGCAATAAGTGCTGCGAAATCTGCTTGCTGGTTGATGAAGCTGCTGCCGTTTGAACTGCTTTGACTTCCTTATCTGAATATAAGAGGAAACTGCTTGTGGGAAAGACTCACTATTCATCTTCAACACCACGGTTTTACATTGGCGAATTTGGCAGCGCAGTAACAATAAAGACGAGTGGGAACATGAGATTATTCAGTTCTTTATAATAGATTAAGTAACATGCAATTTACTTATTAATTTACCATGTTACTTACCATGCTAATTAACTCGCCTGATATGTAGACTAATCAAATATCAATGACAATCAGATTATGAAAAAAGACACCGCTTATGAGCTAGGCTTTGTGACTAGCATTAAATGAATTGTACATATTTCACTCACTTTCCGCAACGTAAGTCTTACTACTTACTGCACATCCGTCATCGCGCGTGGAAATTACTAGTCGTTACTCCATTGGCATAATATAATCGTACTTAATTGAGTTCTTCAGAATTTCACATAAATAGCAAAGAATATCGATAGTTTGTACGTGGATATGAATTGTTCGCAATGATTTCCTTCCATCATTATACTACTTATTGAAGAGTATGTCAATATCTACAATTAACCGATATCTGTGACTATGCTGGTGTAATACTTTACATGTGATCTAGACATGTGCATCACATCATCAGTTTCAAATAAGTCAAAGACATTTGCCACTAGGAGCCATTTTAGTCTATTGTGACTATACTCATATTGGCAAATACTGTTGCACCACCAACTAAGAGCATGGTCGTAGCTGGCAATGAACGTGGCAGACGAAGCACAACACTGTCAGCCTTGTTCTATCGAAATGCTTGTTTTCAATATAGACCTATTGAATTTTTAATGATATAGAAAAGACATCTAGACATTTTATGTTTTGATCTGTAATGGCATTATTGAAGCTTTTAAACATTTATGTCTTGTAACCTATTATGTTTGTTGAAAGCAGGGATGCGGAGTCCTATCATTTTGATAGGACTCCGACTTCTGGGGTTGATAGGACTCCGACTCCGGATGGCAAGTATATAAAGCCTAGTTTTTCGAAAAATTAGCTTGTAGCCTGCATCATAGATCATTATAGGCTTACCTGAACCTATATTTAGTGATCATTGTATCAATTATCAATCATTTTCTATGAAAGTTTATCAAATGTCGCTTTCAATTGAATGCATGCGACTCGGCTCCTCCCATCTTGTTGGTGTGTGCTTCACACGGTTTTTCTCCAGACTCTACCAGGCAGGAAAATCCCCATCCTTCTTCAAAAAATATGTGCACACTTTCGATTTTAATAAACGCTTTGGAGGAGACATCACACACGATTAACGTGAGGGTAAGAGGTAACAGTCCAATTCTTCATTTTTGTCTCTGATGTGACCTTTGGTGCGTAGGTGTGATCGAGGCTACGAAGGCTTGTCTTCTCTACTAAATCACCGAGTGAAAAGACAATCCTTTTTTTCACTATCACGGTTCATTCCCTCAACTATTATAAGATTTTGAGATACTGCTGTCTCTTCACTTTTGTTTGACGGAGAAAGTTGACATCAAAACAATGACAGCTATGCACGAGAATAAATAATTTGCTTGTATTATATTATTTCGGGTCTAGTTATAGGCCGGAGTCCGGAGTCCTATCATTTGATAGGACTCCGACTCCGACTACAGCAAAAATGATAGAACTCCGGGACTCCGACTCCGCATCCATGGTTGAAAGCGTTTAGGTGATTTATTTTTTTAGGTGATACTCTGTTCAGTGTTTGAACTTAACAATTACATCATTTTGTATGAAAGCAATAAATGCAAAAAAACAATTCGACCTCGACCGGAATAGCCCTAGATCTAACTATTCTAACACTGATGAATGACTTTAAATGACAGAAAAGTGCAACATTTGATCTAGATACGTTTTTACGATAAAAAGGCCTTTATTATGAATTGGCCGCTAACCAAAGTTACCTTGTTAACTTTTCTTTAATTAACTTCATTAAATATGTCATCCATTTAATGTTAAGAATTAAGCACACTCGAGAGAAAGTCAAATTGTCAGCAATTATACGTTATGCGTAATTTGTATAATAAGAATGTATTGCAATAGTTGCAACATGAGCGAGTTGCTACAAACTACAAACTCAAGTAAGTCATGAACTTGACAGTCGAATACGAATACATCACTTTTCAAGCCCAGGCATTAATCCTTAGAGATACGTGTTTTCTTAATTTTTCAAATACATTCATCATTTTATCACATGACACGTAGAAAACCTAAGGACGCAATATATGAATAAATTATCTTATCAATCCGTTCTAATAATTTGCACGAAATCATTTTCTCACCGAATGTTAAGTGAAGTCGGAACTAGGTATCAATCTATTTGTTTAGAAAACGAGAAAATGAGACTTTTAACTGATTTATTGTCTTGCTCTGAGTTCAGAAGACAACTATAGGATTTTTGTAGCTTCCTTGACAATAGCAACAGAAAGTTATTGTATCGAATGATTACAATTTAATTGATTCCCCTTTTGCATCAAACTAAAAAACTGGTGTTTCCTGAGTCCGAAATCGAAATCAAATTTATCGAACACAAACTTAAAAAACGTTTAACTTCTCCACTGATTTATTCATCACAAATTGAAATTAATGCACATGATCAATGTAGAAAATTCATTGAAGTAATTGCGAATATATGACATCTTTATCAGAAAATGAATAGCAACTTCGTTGTAGAGGCCTTTGATTGCAACAGCATCCATAGGTCGTGCACTCACATATTTGCGGTAATTGCCATAACCTCATATGTACACGTACATACAACTACAAGGAAATAAGTTGGCTAATAGACGTTTTAATTTTTGAAGAGTTTTGATTTCTATTCTGGTTGGTTGTTTATTTGATCTCATTTACCATAAAATAGAACGACTTCCTAATTGCGCAGCATTTAGCAACTCACCTGACTTGAAATAATTATGCTTCTGCTCTGAAGACATGCGCTCTTGAAGAAACAATTCAGTTGACGCTTTTCGAAATAAATGTTGCATTTTTGTGAATTCATCCCACCATTGAGATTGATCCTTTGACATCAACTCAGGACAGTTCTGAGAAAATAAATCCCAATCAATAATGAGCAGATTAGCTACATTATCGCAAAAGACGAGACTATTTTGTGATCATATAATCATACCACATTATCATCAGAAATAATTGTAATTTACCCTGATAGCAAAGCATGTAATTGCAACGTCGCATGGAGATGATTTTCCATGATTTTATGTAAATATTCATTTATACATTTTTTCATGATTTTGTGCATATTTATATACATATATATATTTCAAACATAATTGACCGAACTTCATAATTTTGTGAAGGAAAAACAAAATTTTCTCTCAACCGAACATGTTTCGGAATGTAGTTTCATTCCATCCTCAGCGGCAAACACAAGTAGAGGTCAAATCAGGGGTTTATATACAGAATTCATGGCGTGATACAAATACAGTATAAAGTTAAAGCTTTTGAGACAAAACTGCGGAGAAAGAGTGTCAGGGTGACAAAGTCAAGTACAAGGGTACTGATCTGTTCCTTTCATTAGATAACCAATCTGATTTTTGTTTCAGTATAATAGATTCCAGTATCAATGGATATCTTGATATTCTAATGATAGAGAAGTTTTCAGCTTTAGGACTATGTTGATGCATAGAAATTTCAGTTTGACACGGGCATCCTTTTAAATGTTCCGAAATGCGAGAAGCAAAATGATGTCTAGTGGCGCCAACGTATCGCATATAACAGCGATCACAAGTGTAGAGATGCACAACATTTGATTTAACTGCGTTCGCAATCGGATCTTTGTAATTGAAATGATTTTGGATTTTGTTGGTTCTAAAAACAGGGACAATTTTAGCATTTTCAGACAATTTTTCGTTAATATCATGAATGCGACGGATCAACATTTTATTAGTGGGCTCAATGTAAGGAACAGACCAATACACAACCTTTTCATTCTTAGATTTTTCTTCTTTTGCTCTGCTTGCCCTCTTTTCCATATTGTTCTTCACTCGTGAAATTGTGCGTTCATCATAGCCATTATCTTTGAAAATATCAACTATCTTATCAACCGCTTTTTGATCATTACAACGGCTGGAGCAAATTTTAAAGGCACGAAAAAAACAAAGATCTCATAGTTGCCATTTTGTACGAGATTGGCGCATAAGAACTCGAAGGAATATAGATTCCAGTGTTTTTATCTTTCAAGTGATGCGAGATGTCAAAGACTCCAGTACTTATACTCACAGTGCTATCCAGAAAATTTATAATATTTTATTGCATCATAATTTTTCTGGATACCACTGTTATAATATTTTTATATAATATAATACAATATTATATATATATATATATATATATATAACATACAACACATTATATATATGTATATATATATAATCTAATCAAATGCCGAGACCCCGAAAGGAAAAAAATTACTGAACAATTTCGTTCGGAATTAGTGAATTGCGAAATCCAAAGACAGAAGAAGCAATATATGTATATATTTATTATATACACAGATATATGTACAGATATACACAGATATATGTTACAGATATATGTATATATATAAGAAGGAAAATAACTTCCGTAAGTCGTCAAGGAAAACTTTGAATCTTGAAAGCCCGACCGGTTTCACTTGGTCATTCAAGCTTCTCAAGGGCTAATGTTTATTATGAATATCATAACTTAATTTAAATGATCACAAAGAAAGCCACACATACATAGTAAGAGAATTACACAAATGTCATGGATGAAAATAAGAATTCACAGACATCGTACAGGGGGAATAGTGCACGCGGATATCATTGATCAATTTTGATTAAGTGAAGGTCTAAAAACACATGCACCATTTTTCTTTGCTCTCCCTATACGATCGATCACAACTTGGGGATAACTTCAAAATCGGGATTATGCTGAAAGGAGGGTCACTTTTTGAGCATGAGGAGATGCGCCTGCTCACAAACAAAGATCGATAGTCCTTGTCCTTAACTTGTTGTCTGTGCACTCGCGCCATTGATCTTGAAGTGTCTCTCGTCTGCAGTAGTAACCCCGTGGCAGACGCAAGGACAAAATGTGAAATGCTGAGTCATCAGGCTGACTCAGCCTCCCTCTGGCAGGAAGGTGAGGGAGTTCGCCAAGGATGTGTTGGGAGGAATGGGTCCGTGAGGAGAAAACCGCCCCCCCCCAACGACTCAAGCGACCAAATTGGTCGAAAAGACCAAAGTTGCTCAGAATCATGTGAAACAAACTTCTATCAAGGTTTCAGGTTGAAATTCGCCCAAAAAATTTTTCGAAAATGTTTCACTACGGTGGTCTCGACACTTAGGATTTTTTCGTGAAAAAAAAAATTTCAAAATGTTGGAATTGAGCTCCGAGACCCATCCCATCGTGTTTGTCGTCAAAAGTTGGGTCGGTGAAGTTTCGGTGAAAAAACCGCCCCCCCCCCCCCCCCAACGACTCAACTGACCAAATTGGTCGAAAAGACCAAAGTTGTTCAGAATCATGTGAAACAAACTTCTATCAAGGTTTCAGGTTGAAATTCGTCCAAAATTTTTTTTCAAAAATGTTTCACTACGGTGGTCTCGACACTTAGGATTTTTTCGAGAAAAAAAAATTTCAAAATGTTGGAATGGAGTTCCGAGACCCATCCCATCGTGTTTGTCGTCAAAAGTTGGGTCGGTGAAGTTTCGGTGAAAAAACCGCCCCCCCCCCCCCCCAACGACTCAACTGACCAAATTGGTCGAAAAGACCAAAGTTGTTCAGAATCATGTGAAACAAACTTCTATCAAGGTTTCAGGTTGAAATTCGTCCAAAAATTTTTTTCGAAAATGTTTCACTACGGTGGTCTCGACACTTAGGATTTTTTCGTGAAAAAAAAATTTCAAAATGTTGGAATTGAGCTCCGAGACCCATCCCATCGTGTTTGTCGTCAAAAGTTGGGTCGGTGAAGTTTCGGTGAAAAAACCGCCCCCCCCCCCCCCCAACGACTCAACTGACCAAATTGGTCGAAAAGACCAAAGTTGTTCAGAATCATGTGAAACAAACTTCTATCAAGGTTTCAGGTTGAAATTCGTCCAAAAAATTTTTTCGAAAATGTTTCACTACGGTGGTCTCGACACTTAGGATTTTTTTTTCAAGTCCAAATGTGAAATGTCGCTTTTTTAGCCAACTTTGACGATGAATAGCGGAGGATTGGAAGTGAATGAAGATCTCGGGTTTCTTTTAGGGGCAAGACCGCGCTTTGTTCTCTAGGATCTCCCCTTTTCAGATGCGTGGCAGGCTCCGTTTCCAAATGAGAGCCTGTTAAAAATCAAGTTTTTGTGCATTTTCCAAGATTTTTTCATCTCGGCTTCTGGTCATTGTAGAGGGTCGAGGGATGTCTTAAATGAAAGGGGAGAGCGAGAAAACGTGACACTCAAAATTTGGAGTCAATCGGAGCACTAGAACCGGAGATAGACGGGTTTAAAGTTTTTGGATGATGGGTATTACGTCATCAGCTGATCGCCACACACTATATAAGCTGGGAACCGACAGAGACTTTTCATTTAGAGGAGAGCGATTGTCAAAGGTAGGTCGTCTCTCTGAGCTCCGATGATAGCTTCGGACATTCCAAATTCCAGGTTTCTGTAAGAAACCGACTTAGAAAATTTCATTGCTGATATCAGCTAAGGCGTCAGACTTAGAAATTAGCCAGGAAATGGCCTTCGTCTCCAGGCTATAAAAGACTTCAAAGCTTTAAAGGCTTGTAACTTTGCTTCTACAAGTCCGTTTGACTTGATTCAAAAAAGGTTCGGTTGCTATTGACCTGCTCTAAGTGATAAACTACTTATAAAATTTCATAAGTAGTGCTAAAAAATTGAAAAATTTAAATTCACTAGTTTTGGAGGTTTTCTGGGGTTTTCGACCCTGCTGAATTCAACTAAGACATTTACAAAGTTCCCAGAGGCGAGCTTCGGCTCGAGACTTGTTTCCTGATGTAAATAACTCCACCGATTTTCATGTCAAAATCGGGGCCCGGATACCAACACAGTAACATGACGCACGCTCTGTCCGCTCGAGGTTGGATTTGTGGGTCGAGGTCTTGGAGTTGGGATAAGATCCCCTCTGAGAAATGCCTGTGACGGATTCATCAGCTTAACTTGTCTTTCCTCTAAGCGAAGTTGTCTTTGTGATAGCACTGGGCGACTATCGATTCTGTCTTTGTATAGCATGGGCCTTCACGACTGAAAGCCCAGTAACTCAGGCTTGGCAACGTCTATCGTTTGTCATTGTAACTTGGTAAAAATGGGGTGGTTACCGCAAGCATTGACGTCAAACCTTTTCGCGTCATAGGGGAATCCGTCTTTGTGTTGGGAGTTGGAAACAGAAAGCATGGTGACTGCCGATGCCCATACATGGTAAAACTGCTGTTGTCAAGTTAAAAGCATGGTCAAATAAGGAAGGTCTGAATCATGGCTTTGTGCTCCCTGGGTATATAAACCGCTGACTCTCATTTAATTTCATTTCAGTCATGCAGACGCCGAACACTCTGGTCAGCTCTCCTGACAAGTCTCGGTTGAAGCCGAGAAATCTATTTGAAGAGTTTCAGCGGGCTGAAGAGCGAGAAAGGATTTATGACAATCTTGCTCGAATTGGTTCATCGGCTTTTGATGGTGATACCGATTCAACAGAGTGGGTCTATATACCGCCCTCTGACAGTCGGGTGGTAGTAGAGGAGGTTGATACCGCTGACATAGAGAGACTAAGAGTCTCTCTCAGCAGGATCGGCCAGTCCCGTCCAAGTTAGACGTTAGTCTTTTTAAAAACATAAGATCAACTTTCATACATGCAACACATTCTTTCATCACCCTTCGTCGGGAACGCCTCATGAGCCCTCTTAAGGGCTACCTGCTAATGCAGATAAAGCGCCACATATCTACGCATATGGAATGCAGAGGGGAAGAAAAATCATGAATGGAATGAAGGGAGGACATTCATGCGCCACACGCAACACAACAGACTTCTCTCTTCGCTAGTGAACAAGCTCTTGTCAGTGTCGTACAAAAGTTTTACTGCAGCACAGGTTGATGTATAGTTAGAAAAGTTTGATCATGATGTTTTATGAAACACACATGTCATAAAATGTAAGCGTTATTGTAGTCAACTAGTTTTTACTACAACTCATGTTTGTGAAAGTAAAGTATTAGATTACACAGAGTCATCAATACTGTCAAAGGTGTACAAGTCATATCAAGCATATTCAACTGAGTGTCCATTCCTGACACTCATGATCATTTGAAATTATTTGAAGATGAAAAGTTGCATTCGTTTCCCAACTTCATGGTCTGTAGCAAGAAAGCTTGGCTATTCATTGAAGGCTATAGAAAGTGTTGCAAATGTAAATGAAAATATTAAAGCTGACGCTTTAGTTGAAAGACTAATGGATCTAGATGAGCATGCTATGAATCATCATTTGGATCGAAGATGGATAGAGGATTTTTCCATGCTGCAATGTAATGATAGTGAAAATGGGATGAAATTGGTGCGATCTGGAGTGAAAAAGAAAAAAGTGACATTTGCAACTGATTTGTCAAGTAACTCTACCAATAAAAGTGACTTTAGAAAGAAATTGGAAGAAGCGACGTTTAAATTATTATGTGAACGGAACTGCGTTGAGTGTTTTAAAAGGGAGCGATCCCTTCTCTTTTTACCATGTTGTCATTCTGTTATGTGTTCTACGTGCTATGTACCTTTGGAAACTATGTTGTGTCCCATCTGTGATCAAGAAATAATTTCAACAGTCAATGTATATAAATGATGTTGATGCAATCCTAGTCGAATTTAAAACAGTCACCTATGACCATGACACCACTGTATCATCGTCTCATTGAAATGAGAAAGCATGATTATACAAGGCAGTGGATTCTTGTGTTGGAAAAACTATTATCATCCAGTGATTGTAGAGAGATGATACATCGTTTGAGTAATGCAATCATCATTCACGCAAACTGTGAAGATGTTGACTATATGCTATCTTATAATTTTAAACCAAATCAGTTTACGAATACACTTTCATCACTGTTACATCATGGTATTCTTTCATTACCTTGCTTGGAGTTATGTATTCTACACGTTGCTTATGGGAAGCCTTTTCCACTTAAGCACAATTGATGCAAAGGCATTAAACTTTACAAACATCGTCATACAAACAGATTGTTCATGTCTGGCTCATAACATATCAGCAAACGACACAGCTGAACTGTTTCCATTGAACTATAGTACCTCACTGAATGATACATTACGGCGACCCACACATGTATCTGCTTCTGACTATCCTACTGGTACTGTGGCTGTTCTCAGTGTATTGCTTTTTACTAGTGCTGTACTCAATGTCTTCCTCTATTTCATTGCGTTTACGACGGTGATGTTTCGACACTGCTGTCGTGTTTAAGCAAAGAACACTCTAGCATCCACCTGTAAAAATGGCTAGACGTCGTTCATCTCACCGTTCACGCAGACAAAAGTGTCAATCAAATGCAAACAAAAAATTCTGTCTCACGCTTCGTCGCCTATTAAAATTAAAGCCATCTCATCGATGTGAGGCAATGAAGCTGGCAAACAATGCCTTCACTCGCAAAATGTGTACGGAAATACGAAAAGTGCGTTATATGACATTGAATAGCAAAAAGGCCAATGCAATTGCCAGACATGGTAAAGTTCTTCGTACCTTGAGCAATCCAAAAACATCAATTCCTACAAAGCGCAAACTATTATCACAACGTGGTGGCTTCTTACCACTTTTAGCGCCTATCATCATGGCAGCTGCCGGTCCTGCTTTGGGAGGTTTAGCTGGTGCTCTCGCAAATAAAGCCATTAATGGATAGATACTAAGTTAAATGGTATGACTTTTCATCAAAATCAACATGGATTTCCGTTTACGTTGTAATCGCACTATGTGTATCGTAGGACCCTCTCATAGTGGGAAGACACATTTAACACTGCAATTGTTGGAGCGTCGTAATGAGATTTTTGACTGCATACCGAATCGTGTTGTTTGGTGCTATGGAATTTATCAACATAACTTACATCGTGAATTGGTTGGTAAGGGTTACTTGGTTCAACCGGGGATTATCAGCACTGCTGATATTCAACCCTATGATATTATCATTCTTCATGATTTACTTAATGAGAGTAAGAACTCACAAGAAGTAACTGCTATGTTTACCAAGGCTGCTCATCATAAACCATGCTTTATCATTTTTATTATGCAAAATATTTTTCCAAGTGGAAAAGAAGCACGGACTCGAAGTCTAAACACACATTACTACATCATCTTTAAAAATCCTCGCGATAAAAGTCAAGTTGAATTCCTATCTCGACAAGTTCTTCCTCGCAAGTCAAAAGCATTGACTGAAGTATTTGAAGCTGCTACGGAAAAACCCTATAATTATTTATTTTTGGACTTTACCCAGGAGTGTCCTGAAGATTATCGCTTACGCAGTCATCTCTTTGAGAAACCCATGATCATATATAAATTGTTATGAGTGGTTTTCAACGCATGATTGCTATTCCACAAGAAGAGTATATACATCTGACTACAATGCAGAGTGTTCATCAACCTTGGGCAAATCAAATGTCACAACTTAATCAGCAATATTAACAAGAAGCTGTACAAAGTAAAAATCCATATGATCGTTTGATAAAGCAGAGTTCTACCTTAGAAGAAATAAAACAATTGAAAGAAAAAATACGCAATGATCTTTCGCTTGGTTCACCCAAACCCTATCGCAATCGCGCACTGAGCTTATATCGAAGTCTCGAACCCAACTTGAAAATCACACAACGAGGTGAAGTGGTAGGTGATGATGGTGCAGTCATTAGGGACTCAAGAGTGGAAGATTTAATTAATCATGCTGTTCGTGATCGTCGTCGTCACTTTACACCTACAGGATGGGAGTTCTTTTTAAAAAGTATGAAGAAATTCAATGTCCCAAAAGCAATTCTTGGTCGTGATACCTTACAGGAAATGGAAAATGATTCTACACCTAGGAAGAGAAAGTTGCAAAGTGTAGAGAGACCTAAAAAGAGAATCAAGCAAACTTTGAAAACACCCGAGAAGTTGCCGAAGCGTATACCAAAACCTTCAACACGTTATCCATCATTTGATTTTATCACAGACTTTTAATGAAGAAGCTATGTTGCATCCCATGTTCAGAGTTACCAAACATTCATGTGTCATTGAACTGCTTAAGTACATGTTGTAAAAGTGATTCATACAAGACGGCTCAAAAAAGTAGCAAAAGCAGGACTCAAACACAAACGCAAACCCTGGCGGAGAAAAAGGCTGATACTTTGAGGCAAATAAACGATCCCTCTTAATAGACGATGGATGAACATCTGAAATCAATTTACTATAACCCAAAGCATTATGCAGGTTATGCTTCAGTGAAAAAGTTGTCACAAGCAAGTGGTTATTCACAGAAACAAGTGAAGAGATGGTTAAAAGCTCAACCTGCATATACATTGCACACACAAGCTCGAAAACGTTATCCTACCCGTTCTTATATCGTTCATGATATTGATGAACAATGGCAAGCAGATTTGGCTGATGTTTCTTTATTAGCTAAAAAGAATAAAGGCTATCGCTTTCTCCTAACTGTCATTGACTTATTTTCTCGTTTTGCTTGGGTTCAACCACTCAAGACAAAGCGTGGTGAAGAAGTGGCCGAGGCTTTCCAAAATATTTTCAGTGAAGGAGGCATTCCCACACGTATTCAGACTGATCAAGGGAAAGAGTTTGAAAACAGACATGTGCGTGCTTTATTTCGCAAACACAACATTGAACTATTTAGTGTGAAAAGTGCATATAAGGCTGCAGTGGTCGAGCGCTTCAACCGTACACTGAAAACTCGCCTATGGCGCTATTTCACTGCAAAAGTAACACAAAAGTGGACAGATGTATTACAAGATACTGTATACGCTTACAATCATTCTGTCCATCGTATGATTGGTCACAAACCTGCTGACATAACCCCAGACATTGTGGATACAATCCGTGAAATCAATGCTAAACGCAGGCAACCATCACAAGGTAAACGTGACATTCAGGTTGGTGACAAAGTTCGCATTTCCAAGGTGAAAAGCGTGTTTGCGAAAGGATATCTTCCCAATTGGACGGAAGAAATATTTACTGTCTCTGAGGTTAACAAGAAATTTAGGCCCACTACCTACAAGCTTCGCGATTATCATGGTGAAGAGATTGAAGGGAGTTTTTATCGTCATGAGATAACACCCATCACCAAAGAAGATGATGACTACATGGTTGAAAAGATACTTCGCCACCAAATGCGACAAGGGGAAAAGTGGAGCCTGGTGAAATGGGCTGGCTATCCAAATTCACTGAACAGTTGGATTCGTCATTCTGACCTTTATCGTGTTAGTCAACGTTCCTAAGCAAAGTAATGAAATGTGTAAATATAAATAAATAAATACCTATGGATCAAACTGCTACATTTTATTCTGCCCCCTCCTATGCTAGTCATGGAGCTGGCTTTCCCGTTTATGCTGGATCGAGACGTCAAAAAAAGGGTAGTCTATTGGGTGCTGTCAAAGGTATGATGCTCCCCACTATCGCAAATGTGGGAAAATCAGCTTTAAAGGAAGCTGTAGGATTAGCAGCAGATGTAGCAAGTGATGCGCTTTCATGAAGATTGCCGATTTGTGAATCGCTAAAGCGTCATGGAATACAGCGTTTAAAGAATGTCGGTAAGGCTGGTATCAGGTCTGTCATCAGTCATATCAATCCACTCTCTACTTCAGGCAAACGTAAGCGAAGAGCATCTCGTATACCTCCTAGCAAACGCAGACGACGTGGACTGTTTTAAATATGGAATGTAAAACCACATCCCTTTGCTTATTTGATAGAACACCTATACAGACGGATATCATTAGAAATTATGTATCCATTCGTTATCCACAGACGAGTATTGATTCTGAGCAATCATACTATTATATAAAACTTCAACGCCTATTGAATGTTATGAATGATTTGGAAAAGGATCTATGGTTCTGGCAAATGGATCCAAATGTACATAAAGTTACCCTCTACATGAGACCGACTACTATTTCCCATGGATTTTATGTGAGTGGACCTCTGCAAAAGATATTGAATCTTAAATCACGGTTCTTTCTACCTATCACAAAATTTGCAGAAGTAAAAGGAGGCGGTGCCTTCCCTTTGAGCGCTCAAGTGTCCATGAAAGTATCAAAGCAGATTAAGAAATATCCAAATTGGCACAGGAAAAAATTTAATATTACCCTTCTTCCCCTTGATCACATGCATGAGCGCTTTGTGCTTTTTAAATCTGGTACTGTTGATGACTTGATCAAACAGGTAAATGAAATAAATGGATTATCTATGTCCATCACTCGAGTACACAATAAAGCAAGGATTGATTTCCGAAATGATTATGAGCGTTCACACATTGGATTTGTTCACATCAATTCTAAATTTCGTGATTTGCTCTCTTTAAAAACAGACGTCTTATGGTCATACCATGAATGGGGGAATGTGAAAATAACATCTGAACAGCAATCCGATTGTCGAATGGTCCTTTATTTCAAACGTACAGACCCTGTTTTACGTCCCAGTCTTACATGGAAGCCAAATGAAAAGTTACCGATACCTCCAAAGCATTATAGCAATGGTTATGATGTTTGTACATACTTGAACAAGGGTGTATCAAATCTACACTCATATCATTTTGACTATGATCCTAAAGCAAATACATTCTGCATCAGTGTACATGGTAAAACTGTCATTCACATTTCAAAGAGTTGACAAAGATTTTAGGATTCAAACGTGACATATTCTACGACGAGAAGTATTGTGGCTCAACATCCTTGCTCGATATGAATATCAATCACTTTTACATTTACACTAACTTTATCCATTCAACACAAGTTGGTGGTCAAATGGTTCCCCTTTTAAGATATATTCCTATTGACAGTGGCGACTTTGGCGTGACCATGCACAGGGAGTTCCTGAGCAAGGTATACATTCCAGTCAATGTATCACGATTATCCCATTGCAAATTTGGTATCTATGATGATAGTGGTAATCCTATTCAATTCATTGGTGGTCTTACTGTCTTAACACTTCATTTTCGTCAGATAACATCAAATAATTAAATGTGTATGTTGCGTGTGGCGCAGTCAATGTCTTTTCTTTCTTGATTAGGTGGCCGTTAAGGCCGTGGTCTCATAAAGACCGTTTGGGGCATTCTCTGTCTCATTAAAGGGCTTTTCACTCCTGAAAGTCAGCCTCGTTTATGAAAGGCTCACTCTCAACCGTTTGTAGAGTGAGCTGCTTGCAGCCTTCAATCATTTGTCTCTCTTCCTCTTCCTCTTTTTGTTGAAACTTTCTCTCAAGTTCCTTCTTCATAGGAGTTGAGCTAGCAAGAGGTGTGAACGTTTCCTCTGTGTCAAACATGACTATGATAATGAAATGCAAAACACTCTTCTTTATATTTGAGAATGATGCAGTGTGATTGATAAATGGCTGTCGTCCAATGAGAGAGCACGAAGCAGGGAGAGAGAATCTATATAAGTGCGATGCAATGACCATTTCCTCATAATATCATTAAAATGGATACACCACCGAACGCCTATACCTTACTCATGCCCAATGCCCCTCGCAAGAGGCAAGTGAAAAGCATTTACGATGGTGAGGTCGAGCCGCTGCAGTTCAATGAGGAAATCATCATTTCCGACGATGAAGAGGATAGTAGTGATACAATCAGGGCTGCCTTCCTGAGTGTGTCTCCAAAGGACGTGATGATGGAGCGGTGTATTGAGACTCTCCGGAGCTGGTTAGACCTCTTCTCTCCTTCTAGTCAGCCCCGCAATCTAGAAGAGTCTGACTTAGTAGACGTCATGTACCGTCTTATTACAAAACGTATTGCTTTTATTTCTTTTCAATAAATGTGTATTATGACAGTGTTGTTTTTCCTTCATATAAACTACATGGCTTCGAAAGGATCATCGAGTAAGCATAGTATCGATTGGGAGCTATTGTTAGAATAAGATATCCTATCATCTAGACACTTAACACAGTTACTAGAAATCGTTCATGATATAAAACATGATTTAGGTGAATCACTTGAAGCAACGTTATCTGAGAATGAGTCATGAGTTCTGCTTGTCACTCTTATACCACACGTATACAAAATCATTTTCTATCTTCTCTAATGGTATGATCCCTTTTGATAGAAAAGTAGACCGATAGTAAATGTGTTAACTAACCCCATATCTAAATTCCTCCATTTATTTCCATTTCAAGATAAATACATTGCAAAACAAAGACATATAGTATGTAGGTTTATTTATAATTGAATCACATATACTTTACAGCGAGGAAAAGTCAAGCGGAATAACCTCTAAGTCACTGTACACTTTATAACACCTTGGCCGTTTTGGTGCGTCGGGCACTTTTCTAACACGCGTCGTTTTTGGCGTGAATTCAGCATCAGTCCACACTACTTTTTCAATGACGACTTTCTTGCGGGACTCCTCCTCTTTTTCACGCTTGTCTTCATCCCACTCGTCAACAACTTCGAAAATTTTGAAGAAAATATTCATGGCTTCAGAAGAATTTGCCATACTAGAGTGTTCGATCGTATAACGTGAATGAGAAGTGCTGCAATCGTTTCACTTATATAGTTATTTAACAATGAATTCCTCAACAACCAATCAGAATGATTCTAATTTAGATGAAGATTCCTTTTTTCACTTTATCAACCTGTGTGGCAGTAAAAACTTTGTACAACATGATACACTTTCTGACTAGACTTGCGAATAAACCTTCGATGATCAAACTTTTCTAACTATACATCAACCTGTGTTGTAGTAAAACTTTTACAAACCATGATACACTTTCTGACTAGACTTAGGAATACAACGTCAATGATCAAACTTTATTTTCACAAACGTGCGTCGAGGTAATTTATTTGACTACACTAACACTTGCATTTCATGACATGTGTGTTTCATAAAACATCATGATCAAACTTTTCTAGCTATACATCAACCTGTGTTGCAGTAAAACCTTTGTACAACATGCAGTGGCGGCTCGTGAAGTCCTGCTCATGTGGGGCGCAATACAAACGTCTTCATCTTATCCCATCATCTACTACGGCTGTACTTCATGTACGCCTATGTAAATGCCTGTTTATGACATGATAAGCCTCACTGCAAATATGCTACTGTGGTCCTTCATAATGACATTATTTTCGGAAGCCTACTTAAAAACAAAATCATCGCTCGAACACTTCCTAGTTAAGTAAAGAAAGAAAAAAAGGGAATTTGATAACAGAAACCGGCATCAAATGTAAAAACGACTTCATTTATCATTTTCATTTATTCACGATTTATAAGCGAAGTCGACCCTTCGCTCTTTCAAAGTTTGAAAAATGTCAATAACCTGTTCGTTAAAATTCGGAATTCTTCGGACAAGGTTTTTGTCAATAGCAAGCATAGCAAGAGCATTCATGCGGTTATCTGTCATGGTATTGCGCAAGAATGTTTTTATGCGCTTCATGGTTGAAAAACACCGTTCAGCTTCAGCTGTTGACATGGGAGTTGTCAGAACAATTTTCAAAATTACACAAGTTTCTGAGAAACATTTTTCCAACCCACTTCTCGACAAAAATTTATACATGCCGATCGCACCTGTGCCTTTCTGCAGATCACTCCGCTCATATAGCACTTTCAACTCAGATTTCAGTTTTTGTTTGTTTATGAAAGGATGAGCATCAACAACTTCATCGACATAAGCGTCAGGGAATTTGTTGCTGTACTCAGCAAATCTGTCACTTCTTATTAATTGTGCTGCAGAAAGATGCCTGCAGAAATCAAAGCGTCTGTTACAATCATTAATAATTAATCAATGAGCACACTTTTACGGCGAAATCAATACACTCCAATTTTTGAGCAAACGTGCGAGTTGTCGAGTCAAAATAAACTTCTTCATGAAATTTCTCCCATATATTTTGTCAATCCTGTTCTTGGCACTTTCAATGGCACGACAAAAATCATGAATGTTATCTCGAGCAGACAATGAATCACAATCACGGCTTTGCAACTGGGCTGATAAGATATCAACATGAAGCATAATGTCATTGAAAAAATATAGAAAAAACATGAATTCCTCATCAGACAAAAGTCTCTTAAGTCCCATTGCGCTGTGAATACTGTTGTCATCAAAATCAGTGCTTTCCGTTATGATCATGAAACACTGGATTAAACTTTGTCGGTTTTCAAGCACAGTGCTGACTAATCGCGATCGAAAGTTCCACCTAGTCGCCGACTGTCTTGGTAGCCGACTTGAAGACAATGACTCCAAGACAGCTGTTCGCTTCGGTGAAAGCGAAAAAAACGAAGAAAATGCAGATAAATTTGCGAAAAAAATTCTTACTTTCACTATGTCAGACGTCGCGTTTGACATAATCAAATTCAACTGATGAGCATAGCAGTGTATATAATGAGCAAATGGAAATTTATCTCTCACCAATTTCTGCACACCATTATGAGCTCCTATCATGACAGCAGCCCCATCATAGCTTTGTGAGATGAGTTTGTCTGTATCAGAAGCTTCGATGATATTGTTCAGGCAGTCGATTATTGTTTTGGTAATGCTTTCTGCATTCGGAGCTGTGATTTGAGAAAATGAAATGAAACGTTCTTTTACATCCTCATGATGGAGATAGCGGATCACAAATACACACTGAATTTTGTTGGACACGTCAGCAGTTTCGTCGCATATGATGCTGATGAAACGCGAAGACTTCACTTCATTCTTCAAATGATTGACACAAACAGTGTAGATACACCTCAAAAGTTCATTTTGAATTATCTTTCATGTCCCCTTAAACACAGTCGCCGATGAGAGATGTTGCTCCATGGCTGAATTGAGACTCGCGGTGAAATCTATCAATCCCTTAAAGATCCCAGAATTGATGCTGTCTTCTGTCTCATCATGTCCGCGTAGGGCAAGTTCAAAAGCACCACAGAATTTGATACATTCGATTATTCTGGATAGAATATAGCGATTTGACTTCACTCTGTCATTGTGTTGCTTTATGGAGAGTCTATAACTTTCGTCCAGTAGCTGCGAGATGTTGTTCTCTCCAAAAGTTCCAAGTTGATAGGCAGAAGCAAGATGGGTGCGAGACTGTTCATGTTGCTGTATTCTGGACGATAGGTGTTTCCAGTCCTTGTATCCATGTAAAGTCCAGCGATGATCACCACCAAATAGCACACAAGGAAAACAAAATACAGCTTCCAGTTCATCTGATCCACAAAGCCATTCACATCTCGAATACCATTCTGTATTAAAATTTCTCTTGTAGTTTCGTCCTCTGTCGCTTGAAACGTGAGCTTGGCTGCCGTTGAGTCGTGGCCTTGGCGGACCGAGATTTCTAATTTCAATTTTTTCTTGTAGGGAATGTTGAGAAAACGGCTTTCTTAAAAGATATGCAATCTGATTCATCTTCAGTCGACACAGTGAGACAGTTATGATTGAAAGTGTTTCGCCAGTCCAAGGCTTGTATACACGCATCAGAATAACATAAGTTTGACCAGAATCTGACTTCCCAACGCACGCGCGGCGTTACCTAATCAGAATGTACAAAAGCGAGCCAGAGGGCCTTTTTGAGAGCGCCCCATCCATGCATTGTTTACGCGTGCGAAGCTGCTAAAAATCTTCGATGTATGCAGATGTATGATCAGCAAAACATGTATGAATCAAGGCGCACGGACTGTGCGCCCCATCCGGTAGAAGAGAGGGACAGTGACGTCTGAATGAGTCACTGAACCACGCTTCGAATGTGTTAAGCAGTACAGGTTGAACCATTGATAGTTCAATTCAGTCTGTCAGATCAGTTGCGTTTCAGCGCAATGTTCTGTGTAAATTTTCTTTGATGTAAATAATTTTTAATGGAGGGCTGCGCCCCAGGCGCCCATATGGACGGGCCGCCACTGACAACATGTTAGTTTCTGATGACACTGACAAGAGCTTGTTCACTAGCGAAGAGAGAAGTTGTTGTGTTGCGTGTGGTGCAAGGGTGGCCTCCCATTTCATTCCATTCATCATTTTTCTTCCCCTCTGCATTCCATATCCGTAGATATATGGCGGGCTTGGAACCGCTTTATCTGCATTAGAAGGTAGCCCTTAAGAGGGCTCATGAGGCGTTCCCGACGAAGGGTGATGAAAGAATGTGTTGCATGTATGAAAGTTGATCTTATGTTTTTAAAAAGACTAACGTCTAACTTGGACGGGACTGGCCGATCCTGCTGAGAGAGACTCTTAGTCTCTCTATGTCAGCGGTATCAACCTCCTCTACTACCACCCGACTGTCAGAGGGCGGTATATAGACCCACTCTGTTGAATCGGTATCACCATCAAAAGCCGATGAACCAATTCGAGCAAGATTGTCATAAATCCTTTCTCGCTCTTCAGCCCGCTGAAACTCTTCAAATAGATTTCTCGGCTTCAACCGAGACTTGTCAGAAGAGTTGACCAGAGTGTTCGGCGTCTGCATGACTGAAATGAAATTAAATGAGAGTCAGCGGTTTATATACCCAGGGAGCACAAAGCCATGATTCAGACCTTCCTTATTTGACCATGCTTTTAACTTGACAACAGCAGTTTTACCATGTATGGGCATCGGCAGTCACCATGCTTTCTGTTTCCAACTCCCAACACAAAGACGGATTCCCCTATGACGCGAAAAGGTTTGACGTCAATGCTTGCGGTAACCACCCCATTTTTACCAAGTTACAATGACAAACGATAGACGTTGCCAAGCCTGAGTTACTGGGCTTTCAGTCGTGAAGGCCCATGCTATACAAAGACAGAATCGATAGTCGCCCAGTGCTATCACAAAGACAACTTCGCTTAGAGGAAAGACAAGTTAAGCTGATGAATCCGTCACAGGCATTTCTCAGAGGGGATCTTATCCCAACTCCAAGACCTCGACCCACAAATCCAACCTCGAGCGGACAGAGCGTGCGTCATGTTACTGTGTTGGTATCCGGGCCCCGATTTTGACATGAAAATCGGTGGAGTTATTTACATCAGGAAACAAGTCTCGAGCCGAAGCTCGCCTCTGGGAACTTTGTAAATGTCTTAGTTGAATTCAGCAGGGTCGAAAACCCCAGAAAACCTCCAAAACTAGTGAATTTAAATTTTTCAATTTTTTAGCACTACTTATGAAATTTTATAAGTAGTTTATCACTTAGAGCAGGTCAATAGCAACCGAACCTTTTTTGAATCAAGTCAAACGGACTTGTAGAAGCAAAGTTACAAGCCTTTAAAGTTTTGAAGTCTTTTATAGCCTGGAGACGAAGGCCATTTCCTGGCTAATTTCTAAGTCTGACGCCTTAGCTGATATCAGCAATGAAATTTTCTAAGTCGGTTTCTTACAGAAACCTGGAATTTGGAATGTCCGAAGCTATCATCGGAGCTCAGAGAGACGACTTACCGTTGACAATCTCTCGTATTAATGTCAAGTCTCTGTCGGTTCCCAGCTTATATAGCGTGTGGCGATCAGCTGATGACGTAATACCCATCATCCAAAAACTTTAAACCCGTCTATCTCCGGTTCTAGTGCTCCGATTGACTCCAAATTTTGAGTGTCACGTTTTCTCGCTCTCCCCTTTCATTTAAGACATCCCTCGACCCTCTACGATGACCAGAAGCCGAGATGAAAAAATCTTGGAAAATGCACAAAAACTTGATTTTTAACAGGCTCTCATTTGGAAACGGAGCCTGCCACGCATCTGAAAAGAGGAGATCCTAGAGAACAAAGCGCGGTCTTTCCCCTAAAAGAAACCCGAGCTCTTCATTCACTTCCAATCCTCCGCTATTCATCGTCAAAGTTGGCTAAAAAAGCGACATTTCACATTTGGACTTGAAAAAAAAAATTCTAAGTCGAGACCACCGTAGTGAAACATTTTCGAAAAAATTTTTTGGACGAATTTCAACCTGAAACCTTGATAGAAGTTTGTTTCACATGATTCTGAACAACTTTGGTCTTTTCGACCAATTTGGTTAGTTGAGTCGTTGGGGGGGGGGGCGGTTTTTTCACCGAAACTTCACCGACCCAACTTTTGACGACAAACACGATGGGATGGGTCTCGGAGCTCAATTCCAACATTTTGAAATTTTTTTTTCACGAAAAAATCCTAAGTGTCGAGACCACCGTAGTGAAACATTTTCGAAAAAAATTTTTGGACGAATTTCAACCTGAAACCTTGATAGAAGTTTGTTTCACATGATTCTGAACAACTTTGGTCTTTTCGACCAATTTGGTCAGTTGAGTCGTTGGGGGGGGGGGCGGTTTTCTCCTCACGGACCCATTCCTCCCAACACATCCTTGGCGAACTCCCTCACCTTCCTGCCAGAGGGGGGCTGAGTCAGCCTGATGACTCAGCATTTCACATTTTGTCCTTGCGTCTGCCACGGGGTTACTACTGTCTGCCCCACATAAAGAGCGCAGCAACCTCTGCATTGTAGAACGTAGATCAAATACGATATATAAATATATATTTATATATATTTTTTTTTATTTGCAAGTTTGCAAGTTTTTAGGCCTACAAGGCTTGATTGAAATTTTTCTGCTAATTTGTGATGTTCTTTGTGTTGATTTTTTTACTGTTCTTCGTACTTTTTGGTAATAAATTGTTTTCTTCACATGTGATGTTAAATTGAATGTCTTTTTCCAATTTGATACATTTATTCAGTAGTTTTTCTGTTCTTCTATATTGTTGTAATTCTGCTGTTGTCAATGTTTTGATGATGATGAATGAGTACCATTTTATTGCAAAATATTTACATTTTATTGACGGCTACGTTTCGGTCTTCTGTACATAGACCATTTTCAAGCTAACATATTAACATAATGATGAGCTGTGGTTGAAATTCAAAAAGTCTCAACCAAAATGCTATACAGAAAGCTCAAAGATATAATACTGGATGTAGGTCACATGTTCATAGTTTTTCAGGGAGGATTTGATGACATATTGAAGTTGTGAAAGAATAGAAATCAAGAAATGATATTTAAGTGTCTTGTTAATCCCTTGTCGTGTTGATTTAGCACTGGAGCATTTTCATTTATTAGTATTGCTTCAGCGATTTGTAGGGTGTTGGCATTTGAAAAGCGAGCTATAACTTTTGTGTTGTTTGTTAAGTCTCTTGGTTTTTGTTTGTGTTCTATCATGTGGTGAGATTTTATTGAACCATTATTTTCGTGTTGCTTCATTCTCACATTCAACAAATTTGTGGTATATCCAATGTAGTGAGCATTATTACATATGCTCTCTGGACATGCACATTGGTACACCACATTGTTGTTTGAATGAAACCTGTCCATTTTTGTTTTTATTGAGTTAACCAATTTGACATTTTTGTAATACACTCGCACATGGACATCGCATGATTCAACTTTTCCCTTCACATTATCCTTGATAATCTTCTGGATGCGCTTTTCTTCTATCCGGTAATTTGATGTAAGCTGGCCTTTAAAATAGAACACCATCTCTGTTTTTTTCCCTTTTTCTTCATTTTTGAAGTACTTTTTTAAAATCTTTTTCACCTGTTGATAAATTGCACTCATGGGATAGTCACTGTTGGTAAGAATTCGTTTCACATTTTTAATTTCTTGATGAAAAGATTGCCAATCTGAGCTGAGATGTAGTGCTCTGTAGACATAACTTTTTATTACTGACATTTTGTACTGATTTGTTGTAAAGGAGTTGAAGTTGAGACAAGTATTTGTTTCTGTTGGTTTTCGAAAAACTGAAAAAGTCAAGGAAAAGTTACGCTTGATGGAAACATCCAAAAAAGATATTGTTCTCTCCTTTTCAATCTCATATGTGAATTCCAGCGTAGAATTTGATTTAAATTGCTCTATAGTTCTTGTAGATGGTTTTCATTTTCTGTAATGACAAATGTGTCATCGACATAGCGATAATACGCAATCTGCTTGTATCTCTCTGGAAGATTCTTCAACACTGCTTTTTCTATTTCGCTCATATAAAAGTTCGCATATGTTGGTCCTAGGGGTGACCCCATCGAAACACCATCAATTTGTTCAAAAAAATTATCCAACCACACAAATGTTGTTTTTGTGGTACAGATTGTAAGCAATTGTCTCATCGTCTCTTCAGGTATTGATGGTGGTTGGCAAGTAGGATGTTGATAGACATTTTTCAGTATGATTTCGGTGGTTTCTATCACAGGCAAATTTGTGAATAAGCTTACCACATCAACAGATCCCATAATATAATTGTCAAGGTCAATCAACGGTTTCACTTTTGCAACAAAATTAAAGGCTGAATCCGTGATGAATTCTTTGCTGCAATGCGGTTTGATTATATTATCCAAAACCTGACTGAGTTCATATGTGACTGATCCAACCATCGAAATTATTGGTCTCAGTGGAGGATTTCTGATGTCTTTGTGAATTTTAGGCAATCCATAGAGAAATCCAGGCTTGAAATATTCACTTAACTTTTTCATTTTGATGCCATTATTCTTGTTTTCAATAATTCTATTCAATTCTTTCTTGATTGATTCTGTAGGATTGGCTTTCAATTTCGTGAACTTCGGAGAATCATTGACAATGGTATTCAGCTTCTTGACATAATCCTCACGATTCATTATCATAGTGTTTCCACCTTTATCAGCCTTCTTGATTACCAAATCTGTGTTTTTCTTCAGACTTTTTAATGCATTTTGTTCTCCTTTTGAAAGAGGATTTTTGCTTCTGTCATTGGTTTTAGTGTAGGCAAAACTTTTCAAATCACCCTTTAGTTTACTCGGATTTGTTATTTCAATTGTGTTGTCAAATTCTGATCTTTTGATATCAGAGTATAATTTTTCAATTTCAACTTTCTTTTCAAGAGAATTGTATATTGGCTTCAGATTGAATTCCATGCCTTTCCGAAGTAGAGATAGTTCATCTGCATTTAAGGTATAATCTGACAAATTTATTACTCTGTCTTCAGTTTCATGCAGCATCATTTCAGCACCGTATAATGCTTTTAATTTCTTCAAATGCTTGAAATTGATGGTGTCAATGGATGAATAGGCAATTCTAAGTAGAAAATGCATCAAACTTAGAAATTTTACTTCTGAATTGAACATTTTCCTCAAGTTAGTCAAGTTTACAGTCAATTCCTTTCTTATTGATATCAATTTTGTTTGTAAGTTTTTTATCTCAAGGCTTGATTGAAATTTTTCTGCTAATTTGTGATGTTCTTTGTGTTGATTTTTTTACTGATCTTCGTATAATTTGGTAATAAATTGTTTTCTTCACACAGAAAAATTTCAATCAAACCTTGAGATAAAAAACATTTTGGTTGAGACTTTTTGAATTTCAACCACAGCTCATCATTATGTTAATATGTTAGCTTGAAAATGGTCTATGTACAGAAGACCGAAACGTAGCCGTCAATAAAATGTAAATATTTTGCAATAAAATGGTACTCATTCATCATCATCAAAACATTGACAACAGCAGAATTACAACAATATAGAAGAACAGAAAAACTACTGAATAAATGTATCAAATTGGAAAAAGACATTCAATTTAACATCACATGTGAAGAAAACAATTTATTACCAAATTATACGAAGATCAGTAAAAAAAATCAACACAAAGAACATCACAAATTAGCAGAAAAAATTCAATCAAGCCTTGTAGGCCTTGAGATAAAAAACTTACAAACAAAATTGATATCAATAAGAAAAGAATTGACTGTAAACTTGATATATATGTATATATACATATATATATATATATATATATATATATATATATATATATATATATATATATATACAGAGAGAGAGAGAGAGAGAAATGTTTCTGCCCGCAAAAAATCAAAACAACAATTTAGCACTTGCGCTTTCAATATATCTTCAGGTGCTTAATTAACAAGTGATGCAACGTACAGGGAAATAGGCATATATTTAAAATTCAGTGGAAAAATATATCAATGTTATGGCAGTAAAGCATTTTTTAGCAATCTCAAATGAATTTTTAAAGAAAGATTTAGATAACATTTTGTAAATGATGTTATTAAATAATTAATCTTTCGACGCATGTGCGTCGAAAGATTAATTATTTAATAACATCATATACAAAAGGCAGTAAGTCATGAGGAATTCAGAAGTGGCTTATAGATATCGATGAGATGTTTTTCTTTTACCTTGCGTTCAATATCATTGTCCGACTGTATCTTATGTAATAGACAATGGATGATTTTGAGGTCATTATATAACTTCTTAACCGAAAGCCGCTAGGCCTGTTATCCTAAAATTGAAGGATGTACCGACAGAATGTGTTTGTGGATCAGATTATTCGATAACACACTGTCTCTCATGCAAAAATGGAGGATTTGTTGCCATCAAGCACAATACAGTGAGAGATACAACGCATGAATTATTGACAGATCTGTAAAGATGTTAGGCTGGAACCTTTCCTTCTCCCATTGACAGGTGAAATGCTTCCAGCTGGATCTAACGTTCAGGATGGTGCTCGTGCTATTGTAAGTTGCCTAGGATTCTGGATGCCGATGAGTAGGGCATTTTTTGATGTGAGAGTAGTAAATCCCATGGTCCAATCAAATCGACAGAAAGAAATTCCTAGCATGTACCAACATCACGAGCAGTTGAAGAAGAAGGAGTATAACGTATGCATCCTTGAAATTGAAAAAGGGACATTTTGCCTTCTTTTTTTAGTTGCAGTGGAGGAATGGGAAGAGAAGCGATAAATTTTTACAAGGAATTGGCGTCGAAGATCAGTGCAAAGAAAGGCGAACGATATTCTATTCTCAGATGATAAGATTCATTCGACTGAGGCTAAGATTTGACATCCTCCGTACATGAGCAATTTCTCTTCGGGGGGGGGGGGAGCGTCGCAAATAAATGCGTGAGTCGACTCCAGGGATTACGTTGGATTTCGACTATTGCAAAATGCAAATTGATTGATACTATTTCTAAATTATTGATGGTTCCATCATTCATTTGATCTATATAAATGCAATTCCCATGCTATTCAACCTTTGTGGCTGTGAGGTCCTTGCAATTTCTTCTATATTCTGTAAATACTCGTAGTCTGTACAACATTTAACTTTTAACAACTGAACAGAAAGATGATAATGATATCTTGCCTTTTGTCAGTACTTATAATCCCAGAAACCCTGATATTATATCCACTATCAACCTTGTCAATTCCTTATTACAAAGCGATAGCAATACTAGTGAAATCTTCAAAAACAAAAAAATCATGCATAGCAAAAGACAACCAACCAATCTCAATCATATATTATGTAATTCAAAATTTCTATCAAATGAAACTCATGCTGTTACCAAATGCAGCGATGAAAGATGTGGAACTTGCGAAACATTACGGAGGGATCATCTTATAAATTTAACGGCGAAACTTTCAACATCAAACACAACAATTGCAACTCTAAGAACTTGATATATGTAATGACCTGCTCAAATTGCAAAGCATTTTATATAGGAGAAACAAGCACAACATTACGAAGCAGAGTACGTGTGTACAAGCAACAGATAAACATTCAAGAATATCGTCAACTTAAGGTAAACAACCACATGCATTATTGCGGAGCCGGTAATTTGACATTTTTCCTTTCTATAATGCATGATTTTGTAAGGCTTTCCATGTCCACCGGTTAATAAGTTCCACGAAGCAGGTACTTATTTTCGTGGTTGGAAATTATTAACCTGGTGTAGACTATGAAAAAAGTCATGCGTTATAACAGATAATGCATAGATTTCTTCGGTCATTATTTGTCATAATAACTTCGAGCCTTCGGCTCTCGGTAATTATAGCAAATAATGACCTCAAATCTATGCACTATCTAATTATTAATATTACAAAAGATACAGTCGGACAATGATATTGAACGCAAGGTAAAAGAAAAACATCTCATCGATATCTATAAGCCACTTCTGAATTCCTCATGACTTACTTTACTGCCATAACATTGATATATTTTTCCACTGAATTTTAAATATATGCCTATTTCCCTGTACGTTGCATCACCTGTTAATTAAGCACCTGAAGATATATTGAAAGCGCAAGTGCTAAATTGTTGTTTTGATTTTTTGCGGGTAGAAACATTTCTCTATATACTTCACCAAATACTGTGACACATAATTTTTATATATAGATATATACTCGTACATCAAAATAATGCAAATGGAAAAGAATGCAATATGGAAAATGAATGAAGAATAGATATTTGCATACACACATGTATGTATATATAAACATGTATGCATATGTTTCAGAAAAAAACTTTGTGAGCTTGTATTTGATTAGTTGTATCTGCGTGAAGAAATGCATCGTTTCCTGATTAACTTCGAGCAACAATTTTCAAAGTAATATTTTCTTTCATGTTTGAAACGGCACTGAAACATCATGTGGTTTTTCGCAACAAAGAAGAAGTCATCTTTGCGTCAGAATCAAACTAAATGTATGTCTTTGTATACATGTCACTTTAGCAGCAATTAGCGTTGCAAGTTTTTATCGATAAATAATGTTCGGGGAACGCAATCTTGAAGACCCAGTTCTAAAACACACCACATATGGTGTAGGAATTCAGAAAAATTAAAGTTCTGCGGGATTTTGCGGGGCTTTGTGGATTTTGGCGTTCGATTTATGGCTATAATTTTCATCCTCGAAATTTCCAATAATCGATTGGATTCCTAATTTCAGAACATTACCCATACACATAAATTAAATTAAGTCAATCAGACATGACTCCTTCCTATTCACTGGTTGACTTAACCATTAACCTTCGCAGCATCGATTGGGTTTTCAGCTGTGATACTATTGTTTATACACATGTTTTTAAGCTTGATTCAACATAGATTTCCATCCAAAATTTACTGTTCAAAGTTAGGCTTTAAATCGTGCCTGAAATTCGGCATGCGTTAAGCGTGACACAATGATATCATCCCCGCTAACAGAAAAATGTAAAATGTTTTATGGAAATTCATCATAAATGCGAGTCGATTATTCTGTTCCTGTTCAAAATGGACTTCTTGAAGAATTTTCCGGAAGCTCGGTTATGATAATCTGAGACGAAGAAAGCCGAAAAACAAAATTGAAATGATAAGACCGAGGTTAGCAACATTTGAATAATGTGTTTTTGTCAAAATTTTAGCCTCAAAATTCTTTGAGGCATGCCTTAACATGTTTACTCTTAAACTGCAAGGGTCAATTGATTTCCGGCTAAATATTAAATATATTTCAAGTGATTCTAAGACCGCCCCGTTATTTCAATCTTTCTTCGACTCATTTAATCAAAACTGAATATCCGGCCGGACCATTTTTTTAAAACGACAATTTTCATTTGATTCCGGCAATTCATGCTTCCCTGTCACTCATTTGTTTGAAAATGTTGCTAGATTCTGCAAGATTCAAATGAAATAAACTGAAAATGAGTAAATTTGTCTGTATTTATCACTAAAATGTAATTGCGCACTATTTTCTTCTTTTACTAGAAACATGTCATTGACCTTTTTGTGTGGGCACCATAAAAACATGCGTGTAAAACGCTTTTTCTTTTGAAACTTTAAGCAAATGTTAAGTCTTAGATGACACTATAATCCGTGCTAAAAACAATAATTTTCCGATGCTGATTCATAATTCGCTCTATGGCTTTTACAATATCTTCTAAAGCCACAACTGTTTTTATAAATGACAGCGTGTCACGAGGCGCGCAGTCTAATGGTTTATCAAGATGATTTGCACAGCCAACTTTGATAAGCACCCGAATTGAGAGATAATAAATACAGCTTGAGAGCATGAGCTTTCAAACGCCTATCAATATGAATTCTTTGAACAATGTGACGACCATATCCAGTTATTTTAATCACAATCATTTTCTGTGGTTTTTCCGATTTTGGAGTGTGGGATTGTGAAATAGGTACGTGACTCAGTGGGGTGGTGGATTTGAAACTTATCGCAACCCTGACAATGTGATATTACAAATAAAATGAAGTTCATTCCATTCAAATTCTGTTCATGCATCGACAGTGGCAATCATTCGGAAAATGAATACTCAATAGCAAAAAGCAGCTGAAGATTTTTGTTCTTTTTATCAAGAATTTGATTTAGATTCGCGTCAGAACTACAATACATGAAAAAATATAAACTTGAATTTTCGATGTTCAAGATGAAAAGAAAGTAATAGCATTTAGAAGAATAAAAGCATAAAGAAGTATATAGCAAGAAATATAGGCCTATAGAAGTATCAGAGAATAAAGTATATTGCGCGACCGCTGAATCAGTGTGTTAATAAGGACATTTAATTTTAAACAATTCTAAAACAAAAGAAGACGCGCAACTTGCAGTCTTAGGCGATGAGGTGACGGTTCCCATACCTGCGGCCGTCATAACCTTCAAGTATGAAAAGGTTGCGCACTCTTGCTATATTTTCATGTATCCTCTTTGAGTTTCTGAAAAGTTTGAAGTTTTCTGATGTCACATGCTGAGACCGTGGAATCAAGTGCCGTTGACAGTCTCATTTTCCAGAGTGCCAGAATGCGCAATCGTTCGTAAAGTGTGAATGAAAATTTCGCAAACGTTTCTCGAGCAAAATGTGAAAATAGGCAGCAAAATTTCTGCATTTGACATGAGTGCAAAATACAAATGTAGTGATTTACCTTGTTATTAAAATTGATCAATATTGAGCTAATTGGTTGAAGAACCGCCGCAGGAGGGTTACTGTTGGTGTCTTTATTAAACCATTTGTCTAAAAGTTTCCGTTCTTCATTGTCCAACACTGACCTCAAATCATCGAACTCTTCAAAATCGATAATGGGGGGAAATGGTCGATAGCCATACTTTTGACCGAGAATTGCCTGCAATCGACAGAAACATTGAATTTCACAATTTTGCTTTTGAACAAAAGTCCTCACCACAAAATTTGGTCCCACTGATAACCGCTTACAATTTTCCAGTTCACGCAGACAGAGACTTGCGGTAAGATGATCATCCGTTGATTCGTCTCGGACACCCCATCTCATATCTACTACTTGAAATTGTAGGCCATGTTCTCGTCGACAGAACTCCTGTAACTTTGGATAGACGAGCATCATCAAACTGTTTCGTTCTAGAGATGTATCTGCAAAGACAGAGTAGGGCCTATCATTTACTCAAAAGTAGTGCATTACCGAGGACGAAATGATAGGTAATGACGGATGTAATTGCATAATTGAACTAGTAAATATGCATACAATGAATAAGCTGAAAATTGCTGTTGTATAATATGATAGTCTGCACCAGGGTCCAGATCCATCATTTCTCGATAGCGGATCGGTTTTTTCCTTTCTTCATTGTTCAACGCCGACCTTAAATCATCGATTTCTTTGAAATTATGGAAAGGAATGGTCGATTACCACAAGTCGACGATTGTCATGTGAATGTGTTCGATAGGTGACCCTACGAAACTGCCTGACAAAAGTAAATTCGCTTCCTTTGCATCAGGGTATGCGATCATTCCAACCAAGCGACCGGATCGGATGCATATGATAACCCTAATACGATCTGATGATCCGATTCGATGGTGACAATCGAAAACTTGCAAGAATTACTAAGAAGGAGATGCCGCACTCAGATAATCTACAGCACGTGCTCACTTCACGTCGATAATGATCTATTGTCAATAAGAAATCCTCGTTATATCATTATTTCTTTCCTTGAGTTTTCATTTTCTTTATCTGCTGTGTTCGCATTACTGCTTAGTGCTTGTAGATCACTCGATCACTAGAAAGATATGTCAATGTACCAGGTAAAAAATACATGCCAGACATGCATTAAGACCACATATACATCATCACCAATTTGTACGCTCAAAATAGCGCCTCAGATGAGAAGAACAATTAGCATATTAAGATGAGGCCTGTAGACGATTCCTGATAAGGGATCAAGTAGGAGCTATTATGAAATAGTTGTCTTCAGAAAAAAAAAGGTTTTAGAGGTTGACATCTCATTTAATAGGTTGTTCAATTGAAAAGAAATGAAGTCAAATGCTGGAATAAAAATATACAATGAGAATAAATGAAAACGCAAAAAATAACATGTTGAATTTGCCTCAAAACATTTCTGAGAAATCTGTTTTTTCTAAATCCTAAAGTTGATACCACTAATGTACACGTGCATCAGGATTTGTGTAATGCTTTCAATGTGAGACACTATCTATCTTACTTGTTATATTATTTCCTCATACCTGTAAAAGTAGATGATGTAAATATCCGAACAACTTTTCTGCGCATCTCCGGAAGATTGTCCATTCGACTTCTTAAAATCCGATGTAAACGTTTTTGAGAACGATCAACAGCTGAGCTTTCTTTGCTTTCTATGTGACTTCTCGCATGCAACATGTCTTCATCAATTGATTTCTCCTCTTCTCGTCTCGTTACCTGGAGAGACAACGTTTCAACTTCATTGATGATGTGGTGCAAATGCTTTGAAGACCTCTCACTTCCACTGAATAAGTTAGAATGGCCTCCTCGTATATGTCTAGAGCTTGACGTAGTTGGAGATTCGCGATGATATGCAGAGATCTGAACGTCTTTCAATTTTGAAGATGCCGATTCAGATGGAGACACAGTCTGCCCAAGCTTGCTGAATCTATCAGCCTTATCATTTTTCAGGTGATTGTTGGGATGAAGCCTAGTTACACGCATCTTATGTCTCTTTCGACTTCGATTTGATGGCTTCGGAAAAGGAGAAAGACTGAGTGCTTCGATGTTGTTATGCGTTTTGTGTTTCATTGCTTGCATGACTTGTGAGTGATTTGATTCAACTACAACATCTGCGGTTGCATTTCTTTTTTGTTTATCAGTAATTACATTCATTGTTGAACTCACATAATCATTTTGAGACGTTATTTTCTGTGGGCCTTTAACTACACATTGATCGATTTTATCGATGTTATTCGGTTCACCAGAATTTGTTTGCCGATGGAATTTCGTAATTGACAAACGTCTGTCTCTAGTATTCTTCATTCTTTCACGAGTTTTGTCTCGAAAATCTGCCGTATTTCTAGTGTCGTCTGACAAATCAGCTGAATAGCTGTCAACACAATTGTTTGCTTTATGATAATGCTTTGTTCCAAAAGAATTCTTATTTCTTCTTATCAGAATCTCTTTGTGCTGAAGTACTATTGCCCAATAATCTCTAGAAGTTCCGGAAATTTCTTTTGCGTCTGAAAACAGAAGATAGGTTAATGAAAACAAAATGTATCATTTGGAGACCCACTGCAGTTTTTACGCGTATTATGTAAACTACGTAACCCAATTGTGGCATAGGTCACATGCACATGACATTTGATTACCGCATTCGTATTCGCTTCGTAGTACAACTGTTTCTCAACTTTGATCAAAGTCTTTCCGGTGGCACTCTTGCAAAATCATTGACTGCTTGAATTGCATGAAGCCTGTTGTCTTAGGCAATCTACGCCAGGCTGCACTTCCACGCGCCAGATAGCAGTTGCAAGAAGGATATTATGGCAATAGAAGTACACGTTGATTTATCCTTTAGCTTACATAATTTGCATCAATTTACATCTGCAGTAGTACCTTAGCATGTACATTAGATGATAGGATTGTGCAAACAAGGGATGCGGAGTCCTATCATTTTGATAGGACTCCGACTCCGCGGGTTGATAGGACTCCTGGGCTCCGACTCCGCATCCCTGGTGCAAACATGTTTTTAATGAAGATGCTTGAGCTTCTATGCGTATTCACAAGAGTCTTTTATGATAAATGTGTAGATTTATGACCTAACTTGTACAAAACTCAATCAATTTACACCTTACAGGTGCCTAAGAAAGCTATATCTGTAAGGTAGGGTGCGTTAACGCGTTTTTGTTCTAATGGCGTGAACACCTATGAGTTTTCACAAGATGGTAGTCGTATAAAGTAATCGTTTATTGATGGCAAAGCTCACAGATTTGTGGCTTAACGTGTACAAACCTGCATCACTTTATATCTTCTGATGGCTGTAAGTGTTTCTGAACTAGTGACCGAGAAATCTAGCTTTTTAGAATGGATATAATTTAGAATACATGCCTGGTATTGGTGAGAGCCATGACCCCCCTCCACTCACACACACACACACACTTCAACATAAATTAGCCCTTGGAAGATTCTTAGTGCCATGTAGAAACAAGCCTCACCTAAAAAGTGAATGAATTTACGTGTAATTGTCTATCATGGCACAATAACGTTGTATAGTCCCATTTTTTACACTCTTCTTCATTTTTTAACCGCATCCGTATGTTAGAGATTAATATGAGCAAATCCAGAGGCGAACCCTAGGGATAATTTGTGATGTTGATTGCTCTCGCAAGCGGTTCTCTTTCTCGAATGCTATAAATAAATACTGATCTACTCAAGTATACTGGAGATAGAACTCAAAATGGCTCTGTGTCGTAGCTTCTTGCCGCCATTCCTTGTTGCAACAGACAATCTCAGTGTGAAGGTCGTAGAATTACCGCTCATGCTGGTGAGAATCCTTCTAAAACCCTATTTCACTCAACGGGGATTTTGATGTTGAAAACCCGAGGGGGGGTCCTGGAGTCCCTTCTGAATTTGATGTTCCCACAGAATTAGATTCACCAGCGCGCTTCGGTTTCCTAGAAAGGAAGAATTGTATGCAACATTAATATCGAAATGGCACATCATAGAATTAGACAACTTGCTCCTTCTCTAATGGATAATTTGTGCATCGCTTGTTATTGGAAATGGCAAACAATAAGCTGTCAGCAGAGGACACCAGAGCTAGTGAGAGATGGCTGCGTGCTGTGATATCACTTCGCACACACCAAAACATTCGGCTGGCTAACATTCGATTCAGCGTATGCACTATACAGTGAGAAATGCCGAGGAGAGGATGTGAAAACATCAAGTGAACTAATTTTCGTACGCCTGCTACTTTCTTTAGTAATGATCGGAAGGGCCAACATTATGAAGAAAACTTGTGAGCAATGGTCTGAATTCTTCGAATCTGAAGGAATTGTGGCAATCGAAGCACTTTGCTGGAACTCACTTTAATACGCAACCGCCGCACGACTTTTTTCCTGTCTCTGTAAGGTATTAGGAATTCCTTTTTGCCCACCTAATAGGTTCCTCGATGTGCCGGTAATTTCGTATTAATCACACTTCTAGCAAACCGAAGCAGATAAACAAAATATTTAATTCTGTGGATGTTCCTATTATTTAATCGCTTCCAAAATTACTGCACTGCACAATTGGCGCATGCTCGTTTCGATAATGGTGTCAGTATTTTCAACTCGGTCATCTTGTTACTATAAACAACATTTCAAAATTTGAGTTCCACTTTTATTCAAAAATTTATGTTTTCCGTATATATGTTGTAAATTGATGGCAGCTAACTTTAATAGACGGTGCGTTTGAATCAATTATCACATGAAAGCATCTGAAGACAATATTGGGCGCATGTTTGACTGCACTGGTATAGTTAGGCGGCGCTGAATACAATTCAAGTAGAGTTTCTTTTTGAAATGCGTGTATATTACATACGAGTATATTCATATTCTAATTGAACGCATTACTTATAAAGCTATTATGAGCAGTGCTTGAAGTGTATTGTCATAATTAATTTAGATTTTTTAGAGAGATTGGAAAGTGCCAATGGTTGAATTTAATTATAATTGCTAATTAATGCAATATATTTCTGCTACTATCCTTGGCTATCATCCGGCAGTGAGTGAATGATTTACAGAATAAAATTTGAAATTCACATCAACAGATATATAAAAAAGATATACAAAATATACAAAACTATGGCAAGAGAAGAGAAGGAGCTATGCGGCAGGTAGTAAAGGGTTGCATAGTGCCAGTAGCATTTATAGTAAATGACCTGACAAGAAGAAATAGGATGTGAAAATTAAAATCTAATTGCTGTGGATAAAGTCAATGAAAGAGGAAATCTCTACAATTGTCAAGTTCGTGTCTTGAGTTCATATTTGGCTGTAACTTGTTGATGTAGTAGGCTTCTCTCAAACGAAGGTTGGGTGAATCATTATCAAATGACAAAACTGTTGTTGTCATTTTTGTCCTAGAGATGTTACACGTTTGCAGGTGTTTGAATACGGATGAGTTGATGTTGGTGGTGTGTTGACGACAGCGGATGTGTAAATGTCTAATGGTGCTGCCGATATAAAATTGTCTGCACTTGTGACATGTAACTTGATATACTACACACCTTTGGGAACACATTTTGCTGTTTCTGATGGGACAATTTTGGAGTGTGCACTCTTGATTTGGTCGTTTTTGTTTCAAAGCACTTCGTAAGGTTTTGTTCTTCCTTGCCACTCTAACAATTATATTTTATTATATTTATCTATATTCGTAACACGTTCTTGATTTGCTTGTCTACTTTTCGGAGACGAATGGAAATGGGAAATACATTTACTCAAAATTTTGTTCACTTCATTTTCTTTTTCTTTTCATTTGTTTATGCTTGCGATTTTGATCATTGAATCAGGATAACCTTACTTTGCGATAACCATTGCGTTGAAGAATTCTATTAAACTTGTTCTTGCATATTTTATATATTGCAACACTCGAGCATCGTTCTGCTATTCTGCCTTTTCTTTTTCTTTTAACAGAACTCTTCAACTATAGAATAGAAAATATGTTTATTCTCCAAGCAGAGTATGTACATTCGAAATGAAATGCAAGGGTAATACAATAATGTGGAGATGCAATAATGGAGAAAGGGACCAGAGGACCCACAAGAAGGGGTATATGACTGGCCCGCACATAATTATATACATGTTTGTTCACAAACCAGAAAGAAATTGTTCAAACACTAGAGAGTATGCGTGCTGCTGCGCAGCTACTCATAAAACTCAAAGAATTTGTTCTGCGAACGCATCTGATGCTTAGTTTTGGATAACATTTAGAGCAGAGTTTTTATCTATCGTGAGTAAGAGTGGTCAGGTTTCTAAAATGAGTCCCTATTTTTTATTAGATACGATTTTATATTCTTTTTGAATTCTGTAATTGATTTTGAGCTTTTTATTTCATTGGGGAGCAAATTCCATGTAAATGGTATTTGAAAAGTGCACATTTTTTGTTCTAATGATTTCTTACAAAACGGCAATTTGAAGCTATCGGATCGTCTAGTCGATGATTCTATATAGTTTTGATAGATCGATGGCAACGTGTTCTTTGTGTACTTAATTTTGTATGCTAGCACTAAAAGTTCATATTGATACATACTCGCAATATTCATATATTGCTCCTACTCATAGAAATGAAGTTCAAGTGATTGCTTTTCTTTTCGATGGATTATCTTAATCAATGTTTTATGTATTCTTTGCAAACAACTATTCGAATTTTTGCTTCCACTACCATATACTATTAGGCAATGTTTTATCAGAGGGAGACAAAGTTGGTCGTGCATCATGCGAAGGACATTTAGTGGTAGAATATCTCTTAGCCGATAGAAAATCGGAATGAATTTTTTTAATTTGTTGACAACAGTCGCAATATGTTCATCGAATTTGACGTTATGGTCGAACTTTATTCCTAGTATTTTTGTATATTCAACTTTCTTCAAGTTGGTGCCCTCAATATGTATATTTTTGGACATTTCACAATCATTTTTGTGGCTCATGGCATTGAAGATGATGTATTCACATTTATCTATATTCAGTGTTAGTTTATTGCTTTCCATCCACTTCACGATGCTATTCAGTGAAAGTTGAGTTTTCTCTATTGCATCAGTTAGAGTTTAGTCATTTACAACTAGGCTTATGTCATCCGCAAAGAGACTGAGTTCGCCATGGTGGCTGATGTTTTTTATGTCATTTATATAAACCAAAAATAATAGAGGCCCCAACGCTGAGCCTTGTGGAACACCAGACTTAGCGGTAAGCTCCTTCGATTTGACGTTGTTGATAAATACAATGTGAGGTCTATTTTTTAGATATGATTGAAGCCATTCGTGCATGAAGCCGCGGATACCTATTTTGTTTAACTTTTTCAACAATAACTCAGTGTTGACCGCATCGAAGGCTTTACTTATGTCCAGATTTAGTCCTACGCTGTATTCATTCTTAGCTTTTGCCTTGTATATCTTGTCTTGCCTCTTACGTGGTTTATGCGTTTCCATAGTTCTTTGGAGCCATTTTTAATAGCTGAAAATATGTTAATATAATGTCTCCTTTCGGCCGATCTAGCCATGTATTTGAATCTACTTGCAAAAATTTTGTAATTTGTTTCATCCTCCTGAAGTCTAGTAGTTTTCCATTTCTTGTATAATTGAATTTTCTTTCTGTGAAGTTTCTTTAAGTCATCTGAGAACCAATCCTTCTCTCTAAACATTTTTCTAGAGATTTGCTTTAGTGGAAAAATTGTGTCGTATAGGTTTATTAGCTTGAAAGTTACTCATTTTATCTGATATTGAAGTGGAACGTCCTGGTGCGTTAGTAAATAAATCTTCCGTTTTTCTTTAAATAGTCTAATGCCTTTTTCAGTGTAGGATCTAATAAATGGTCGATCTCTAGCTGTGTATTTCGTGTTTTGCGAGTTCTTTTTCATTATGAGATACTGACTATAGTGGTCCGTTACATCGGAAAGGAGGTTACCTGTGTATATTGTATTTTTCTTGTCATATATTGCTCGGTTGTGTATGAACATCTGGTCGATCACTGTTTTTGTGTCTCTTGTTTCTCGAGTTGCTGCACGCATTAATGGCGAGAAATTGAAGTTAATCATTTGATCATAAAATTTACTAGCTGATTTGTCTAACTGCTTATTTATGTTCATATTAAAATCACCGACGAATATTACTCTTTCGGGTCTACGCAAGCGCTTTAGATTATTCCCAATACTTTCAGTAAAGTTTGTTATGACCAATAATGGGCTACGGTAAATGCAGATGATGCAGTTTTCAGGATGCATTTCAGTTTTAAAATATAACCACAAATCATCGCAGTTACATATTCTTCCAGATTCAACTCGTGTCATTTCAATGGTTGACATTTTGGTGTAGGCTGCTACGCCCCCACTTTTATTGTGAGACGATAACAAGTAGCTAAATTTGTAGCCTGGCAGTATACTAGTAAACATCTGAATGTTGGTCTGCCATATTTCGGAGAGCAAAATAACATCTATGTCTGTTTCCAGATTTGATAGTAGCACCGCTAATTCCCGATAATTGCGATTTAGGGAGCGAATAGTCATGTGCAAGATTTTAATATTATCTAAATTGTCATATTGTCTATCGAATAATTCATTGAAATCCTCAGTAAGTAGGTCAGAATATTCAACATCTTTCAAATGGTTCAAATGTTGTTCATGCAAGTAGTAATAAAACGGCGAACACTCGACCGGCGCGCCCCCCCCCTCCAGAACGGCAGAGTGTCGTGGTCGGCCGCTGTGGTGCTTCGCGTCTGACGTCCCCCCCTCTGGAACGACAGAGTGTCGTGGTGGTCTTAGGCGACCGCCAGGATTTGTCTTGAGGCTATAGTGTGTGATGTTTTTCGTGCAATCTGCTGAATGTTGGGTTGTAAAATGGGCTGTTTCGAGTGGAAGGAGTGCTCGGATGGGAAAACGGAGGCCAGATTCGGATTCAGCGTGAAATTCTGCATCTGTATGGTGAATTTGAAAGCAATCGGAGAGAAAAAAATTTCGCTGACGTCCCCCCCCTCGGGAGAGCTAGCTTCGATTTTGGCTTCCAGTGGACGGATTTTATCGTGCAATAGCTCGTTTGAAAGGTAAGAGTGAGACAAATTCAGTGAAAGAAACGGCTTGTTCATATCTGTCTTCGTTTAGATGTGAGACGCCATTTAAGATTTTGGGACATTGGCGAAAAACGACAGAGTTAGAATTTGGGACGTTTTGGGCTCTAGCGTCAAAACGAAGCAACGGATGGGAAAACGGATTTCAGATTTGGAATCAGCGTGAAATTCTCTATCAGCATGGTAAGTTTCAAGTCAATCGGAGAGTTTCAAGTCAATCGGAGAGAAAAATTTTCAACATTTTTCGAAAAAACGAGTTAGAATTTTTGCGATGGCTGCCTACTGTGGAGCCAAAACGAAGCATCGGATGGGAAAACGGAGGCCAGATTCGGATTCAGCGTCAAATTCTACATGGTAATGGTGTATTTCCAGCTCAATCGGAGCACTAGAACCGGAGATAGACGGGATTTTTAGTGTTTGGATGATGGGTATTACGTCATCAGCTGATCGCCACACGCTATATAAGCTGGGAACCGACAGAGACTTGACATTAACCGTTCGTGTATGTTCTCACAAATACTAGCTAGTTTACGTTGTGGGGTAGAATTCTACCCCAAAGACATTGTAGAATTATTGCCGTAATTTGTCTGTAAGTTAGATCTTATACATCTCTTGCAAAGATATTTGGCACCTATAGGCATATGATTTGCCCTGCTGAGACTCTTGTTTTGATTCTATCTCTTCATAATTGATAAATTGGGGCCTACATGTAGACAAGGGGGCATCTTGTAATAGTCATGAGCATGTCTTTTGTAGGTAATTATGACTTCATTTTATAAACTGCCAATTCCTATCAATTAGAACGAGTTCTTTTATTTCTTGATGTTTACTTCCATCATACCGGCTCCTGTAAATCATACAAAAGTTTCGAAATCTTAATCTGCATAATCGTGTAAGCTTACATGTAGAGTAGAGGGACGTAAAAATTAATTAAGTTGAGTTTTTCAGATTATCTGGATTGAATTACAAATGAAGATCACTGTCACAGATGACTAATTGTCATTAATGCGATAAGCATGGTGTGTGCTCTACTTGTATGTAACAACAAATGTAACAAAATATACTGTACCACTAACGAATGCCTGTATGGCTACAGTTTTCACAGATCACAAAATGATGCCGTGCGAAGATGAATCTGTGGCATTGCAAACATAATTGTCTTGTTTTGCTGTCATTAGATCGAGGGCAAACTTGGCATCGTCCAGGTTTGCTTGCCTTCGCAATGCATGTTGTAGGAGTGGTGACTTCCCGAATTCCAAATTTCGACAAGCACTCCCAAGACGTAGTCGCGGGTTTTCAATACGCATTTGCATAAGGGGTCGACATAATTCATATTCCAGCTCCTTTTTGAATTCATAGTGATCTTCCATTGAATTGGACTGACTGAGCGCAGTTAACACTAACGTCAACCAAGTTCATGGCAACTGCATATGGCCACCTCCTGCACTTCCTCTTTGATCTGTATGTGCGTACAAGCTTGTCCAGATTGTCGACACCTCCTTTTGTTTCGTTATAGGTCTTCACTATATCAGGCTTTCCATCTTCCCGAGTGTTGTTCGTTTGAGGTCCGATGTGCATGGATGACAGCAGCAAAACTGGACGCCTTTGCTTGTCCCAAAATGAGCAGAGAGTCATGTCGGGAATGTAGTAGTGACGGGTGTCTCCCTTGACACGTTCTGACAAGCATTTGGATCTGGCAGGAAGTACTCGGTTGTTTTGTCTCACAGTACCAACATACGTTGTGTTGTGATCTAATAACTCCTGCACCAGACCTTCGCTGGTGAAGAAATTATCGGCAGTCACATTTCTTCCTCGATCCAAATAATCTTCAACCAAGCCCATGACAATGGCATGAGCTGATGGTCTAGATTTTTGCTCGCTCAGTGTCCCTTTACCGATGTAAACAATGCATTTAAGTGGAATTGTTGTCTCAGAGCCAACACATCAAAAAATGTTGATGCCAAATTTTCCTGGCTTGGATGGAATATACTGCCGAAACTGGACTCGACCGTGGAACTCAACTAACATCTCGTCAACACACAGGAACGGTCCTGGAGTGTACACTGACTTCAGAGTTGCATTGAAAGTTTCGACAACACTGCGAACTGGACTCAATCTGTCGGTAATATCACGGCGTCTGCTATCATCAAAACGTAAAGCTTTCTTGAGTTGAAGAAATCGCTGGGTTTTATGTCGAAATTTCTGAGTTGAAGAAACTCATGGTTGCCCTGAAGCAAAGATGTCCGTCTCGATGTGTCCACAATTCACTTAAGTCACGGTGATGAGCCTTGAAAACTCCTGCTAGCAAATGAAGTCCTATGAATGCCAGAATCTCGGCTTTATCTGTGCGTCTCCACTTTCCGTTTCGCGCAAATCTACGCAAGCTTGTGTTCGTGTAAATTACTGCTGTATCTATAAAATCATGCATCATTACAAGAAAAGCTTCCGTTCTAGATGCAGGATGCAAGCCAGTTGAGAAACCAGGCCGAGAAATATTACACATATTCCGTCTGCAACAACGACCTTGAGAAGCAATGTCAGAATTTTCAGTCCACTTCGACTATCGGTAGCTGCAGTGCATGACTATTGAAGGATTCTCAGATCTGAATGTATAATAGCATAGGCCTTCATTCGACAAAACTTTGTCAAGGACAAACTGGCCTAGAAATAATTAGAGACTCAAATCTCGTCTAGGAGGCTATTCAATCAGGATTCAATCAGATACGGAGTGGATTCAATACTGTAAAAATCACGTGATTGATATAAGTAAAGAGGTTTGGCACGCTTACAATGATATCATGATCCCCTAGTTATGTGGAAGTTGATCGTAAACCCTGTATATAAAGCCTGTGACGTGTAGGCCTATAGGCCTATACTTGCCATTCTCTTAGGTATTTCCTGTGAAAAAGATTGAAAGATGAAAGAAATTCAGATAAATCAAATGATTTCGAATCGAATTTCGAAATCAAATCGAATGTTTTCGATGATCGAAATAGAAAAACAGAAGTACAATGAAACAAAAAGTTTTTTCAGCAACAGATCAATGATATTTTTGACAAATAATTGTTGGGGTAGAATTGTACCCCAGAACATAAGTAACTGTGATTCTTGAAATATCCGATGAAGTACAATATATTTCTAATCAAGAATGTAGCGTCTAAAATTGACCCTATCTAACAAAAAAAGTCATATAGTATCAATGATCAAATGTGCGTAATAAAAAAATTACGCTTGTCTGAAAACGGCTGCGGTAGAATTCTACCCCACAACGTAAACGAACGGTTAATACGAGAGATTGTCAACGGTAAGTCGTCTCTCTGAGCTTCGATGATAGCTTCGGACATTCCAAATTCCAGGTTTCTGTAAGGAACCGACTTAGAAAATTTCATTGCTGATATCAGCTAAGGCGTCAGACTTAGAGGTTAGCCAGGAGATGGCCTTCGTCTCCAGGCCATAAAAGACTCCAAAACTTTAAAGGCTTGTAACTTTGCTTCTACAAGTCCGTTTGACTTGATTCAAAAAAGGTTCGGTCGCTATTGACCTGCCCTAAGTGATAGACTACTTATAAAATTTCATAAGTAGTGCTAAAAATTGAAAAATTTAAATTCACTAGTTTTGGAGGTTTTCTGGGGTTTTCGACCCTGCTGAATTCAACTAAGACATTTATAAAGTTGTGGGAGGCGAGCTTCGGCTTGGAATTTGCAACCTTTGTAAACAATCCACTGGTTTTCATGTCAAAATCAGGGTCCGGATACCAACACAGTGATATGACGCACGCTCTGTCCGCGGGAGGTTGGATTTGTGGGCCGAGGCCTTGGAGTTGGGATAAGATCCCCTCTGAGTAATGCCTGTAACGGATTCAAAGGTTCGACACTTTCCACCAATCTCACAATTTAGCTGTATGATTATAAGAATGACTGCCAATGTCGCCTGTTAGTAATTCTATTTCATCCTTCCTTTACAGATACATAAGTTACAAAATTGGAGGCAACTCAAAATTTTTATTTAAAAAGTGCTCTTGCGGAGAAATAAAGAGAGGTGGCGAATTCAAACGCCACATTAACAAGTATAAGAATACTCCTCACTTTCACGAGGAAAGAGCCGTTATTTCCGGCTGTACATATTGCCTGAAATTTTTAAAAGGCAAGGAGCATGAGGCATTTTACATCGCCCACGCCGAATGTCCGCTCAAAAAGGCTAACAATTATATAACATCAGACATCGGCAAAGTGATCGCGCCCTTCTCCAACGAAGAAACAGTCGATCTAGACGCAGCACTACAAGAGGCTATTGCAACAATTTTGGAACCTGTTGCTTCGGTCACTACTTCATCGACAGCAGAAGAGAAGGCCCCACTAAGCGATTTGGACTGCTCAGATGATTCCGCTTCTGAGGAGGTCGTCATCACTAAAAACGCGGAAGAGATAGGAAAACCGACAAATCAGTCTTCCCCGAAAAAGAAAGTGATCGCACCTTCCCCAGTAAAGAAGGGGATTAAGCAGCAGATGAACAGCTGGAATAAGGATGAGCAGATCGCAAAAGTGAGCCAGGAATATGCACTCACGAAATTAAAAGATGAGCTCACTCGTTACAAAAACGAATGTTCGGCCCTTAGGGATGACAATTTCCACCTGAAGGGTCAGGTAGCCGAGATTCGGGCCCTCAAGACCCAAGTAATTAACTTAGAACCTTTCCGCGAAAGGGCGCTTGCCAGCGAAAAACGAGTTGAAGAGCAGGCGACGTACATAAAATCACTAAAAGCTCAGGAAGAGGTGTCAAATTTAAAAATCGAGCAACTAAAGACTAGCCTGACTGAGAGTCAGAAGAAAGAAGAGAGACGAACAACGCTCCACATTCCCATCATCAAGAGCAGAATCGTCGACAGCGTCATCCTTGAGAGTGAGGACTTGGATGCCACATTCGAGTGCTACGATGGGGCAATGGCGGAGATGCGCTGCCTTAATCTCTCAATAAAACATGATGGTGACATCAAAGAATTACGCCACCGCAAGCGGAAACTGCCGGCCAAATACTTGCCTCAGCCACCACCATCGAAGGTTCAACGAACCGGTTGAATTGATTTATGGTAAGTTAATATCATCTCTATCACTTGAATATAATTTCATCTATTTTTCCTTCTATTTTCAGATACGACGAGAACGAACCATCGGCTCTCTTAAGGGCCACCAAGGGGCAAGACATGATAGAACCTCCACGCGGTTTGCCCTGGGCAGTCTTTAGACTGGCGAATACTATCATTAAGTTGAATCTGCTATCAGTCAACTTGAACGTTACATCACATTAGAGGGGTATATAAACCACTACCTCTCATTTCATTTCATTTCAATCATGGAGACACCAAACGCTGCAGTCAACTCTCCTTGTGGACCACAGTTAAGACCGCGAAATTTATTTAATGAATTTGCTAGAATAGAGGAGCAAGACAGAGTTCACAACAATCTTGCTCAGATTGGCAATGCGATGACAGCAAGTGTTGCCAATCCAATGGAATGGCGCTACATTCCACCCTCCACTCACATACCAACTAGCATGGAAGTCGACACTGCTGAGGTTGAACGGTTTCGACTCTCTCTCAACAGAATCGGTATGGAGTAAGATTGCTGATGACAACTCCCGAGAACGAACCACCGGCTCTCTTAAGGGCCACCATGGGGCAAGACATGATAGAACCTCCACGCGGTTTGCCCTGGGCAGTCTTCAGACTGGCGAATACTATCATTAAGTTGAATCTGCTATCAGTCAACTTGAACGTTGCAAGTGAAGTTCGGTGTAATACTTCCTTTCGACGGGTGCTCCTGTAAAGGGCGGCGGTGAAACCCGTAGCTATGTATACCGCAAGGGACATTCGGCAATGGTCAATCTTGTTAAACCTCTCTGCGTCATGTTTGCAAGTGATTGCCTCTGTCTCAACGTAGTATGCATTCGCGCCAGGGCGACATTTAGCCAACTGTCGAAGGTTGCCTAAAACTTTCCATTGCATACGTTATGAGAACCATGAGTTCTACCTGTCTCTATCAATGAGACGAATTGATGAATGGAATGAAATGGGAGGACACTCACGCGCCACACGCAACATAACACACTTCTCTCTTCCGTAGTCTAACAAGCTCTTTACACATGGATCGCAGTCGATTGCTATCCCTGTATCAGAAGTGTAAGCTATCTTAATTTTATTTGACACTATTTCATCTACCATCATCACCCATATGAAATGTTATAAGATTTACAAGTTAGACTAAGAGTGCTACTATTTCCAAATGAAAAAGTATACATGGTTAAATCATCCACTGAATCCCCATTCAAGTAAGTCAGTATGAAAGCAAAGATAATATGAAATAAAAATTTATTATGGCATGTATTTCAAAAGGTCTTCATCGTCAATATCGTCCCAGAGTTTGGCTTCACATAGATCACAAAAACAGTTCACTTGTTTCAATCGTTCTTCCACTGCGAGCCTCACTTTGTCGATATACTCCCACTCCGCCATAGTTCGTGGCTGGGAGTTAGGGGTGTACTACTCCCATAATTGGTGGAGGAATTTGGTGCTGGTGATCTCCATCACATCGTCCACCTCACGCCTGTTAAGTCGGGACACTCCTTCTCACATACACTCTCCTCTTCGTCGTCCGCTGGTAATGTCAACTTTCTGATATTGTCCAGTCGGTACACCTTCTCTACCTTTCCCTTCGTTGGAGCGTTTGGTGCAACGAGCGCCTTTGGTGTTGAGCATGGAGAAGAGAATTTTGTGTTTGGTGTTGTCGGAGGACTTGTCATGTTGACTGTGAATAATAACTTTGAAATGTTTTCTAATTCTTAAGTATCAACAAGCAACCAATCAGAATGAACAGCCAATGAATGATGAATATGAAAGTATATATGTAAAGTGACATTCGTGTCATTTCACTCTGTCTTTGTGACATATAAGTGAAGTGTTCTGTGGCGAATTCTATATTTGAGGCGTACAAGTGAACTGCTCTCTCGTAAATTCCAAATTTGAGTGAAGTCTCTATCTTGTTGAAGTATCAACCTTAAACTTGATTTCGTTGAAATGGTAAGTTGAAGATTTCCTCTCTCATCTCCCTCAAACGTGTGGCTAATAGCATCTTCCTCAATTTCAGGCATCAACTTCATCACCAACGCCCTCCCTTCTCGAGGAAAGTTTAGAGTTGTTGAGTCAAAGTAGGTTGTAACAATACACTGAGACTTGAACAGAGATGAAAGAATGATTTCTCTTTCAGGTGATACCAGTCCCATCTCGAGCGAGTTGGATAACAACAGCGACTCCATGTCAACATTGTCGCGGGAATGCAACGATCGGGAATGTGCTGACTGTGGACACATCTTCACGAGGAAGCGTGATCTCGTCCGACACATCAAGCGAGGTGTTTGTAGACCTAAGTCAGCATCAATCTCCGAAGGTGGGGATGATTCTGTTAACGATGTCTCCTTTTCTTGCGATTTATGCATTCAGTCTTTTGAGTCACATTTTGAACTATCTTCACATAGACTTCGACATACACACAGTGACGATAGTTATACTAACAGCACCTCCTCTATCCGACTCTCTGAAGTGTCGATAAATAATTTAGTGAGGAACTACCAGATGGAATCCTCAGAAACCATTACTGACTTTGAAGAATGGTTTCATCAAAATTCATCTTTGATTGGTGCGCTCTCCAACAATTTAGTCAATTTTAGAATGAAGGCGCTCATCTATCTCAAAATAAAATATGTAAAAATCGACCACCATACTGGTCAAATAGTAGAGAGGTTGGAGTTTCACATACCCTCCTCTCCTGCAACCGAAGTTGTAGACTGCGAGTCTTGGATAAATTTTCATATCCAAGGGTTAAAGTCAAACATAGATAAATTTAACGAGCGTGATAGTGGTCTCGTTTTTGATGGTATTGAGACTGCCATCATTAAAATCACTTTATTAGAGAACTACTCTGGACGAGGCTCCTTTAAACTTCCGAAAAATTTAAGAAATAAAGCAGCAGTCATTTCTGTAGATTGGGAATCGCAATGTTTTAAGTATGCCGTCCTCTCCATTCTCCACTATAATGATGTACAGTATAGCCAATACCGTAAGAGTAAGTATCAACAGTGGGAGAATGAATTAAAGTTTGATGACTGCAATAGTGAAGATATGAAAATTAAAGATAAAGAAAAATTTGAAAAATTGAACAACATCAAAATAGTTCTCCATGTTTGGGAAAACGGATTGAAGGGTGTCCGCTACAACTCGCGTTCGAGTTGTTATGACCACGTTGTCAACCTTTTATTAGTAAGACAGGATGATAGTGAGGAATGGCACTACTGCGGTATTCCCAAAATTTCTCGCTTATACCACCACTTAAGAAATTCTAGCTCATCAGAGATTTATTACTGTGACAGATGCATTCGCAACTTTAGGAGTAAAAATATATTTGAAACTCATTACGAATGGTGTAAGCGAGGTAAACTACAGATGGAGCGCATGCCCAAAGATAAGGAGTTTTCATATAGAGAGAATGGCGATGAACTAAGTCCTCTTCGTGTCATCTATGCTGACATCGAATGCTATATCGATGATATCATCCACAAGCCAGCAGCCATATCCTGCTATGAAGTATGGCATGACCATTTCCAAAATAGAAAAAATAAAATGCACGTCTGGCAAGGTGAGGATTGTATTTACCAATTCCTACAATTCCTCGAACAGGCTGTAAAATTTCAACAAAAGTATGATTTTTCATTTAGGATGAAACAGCGTACATTACCCGTCATTTTCCATAATTTCAAGGGCTACGACAGCCATATGATAATAAAAGGAGGTTTAGGTCAAATGAAAGAGTGGAAGTTTGATGTAATAGCACAAACGAGAGAGAAGTTTATGGCCATGACAGCAAAAGTGCCTGTCGATAAAACTAAAGAAAATAAGACGGTCTATTTTGATATAAAATTTTTAGATTCCTACCAATTTATGACTGCATCACTGGCCTCTCTCGTGCAAAATCTAAAGTCTCTTCCACTAACACAAAATCTTAAGAAACAATATCCAAATCTAACCGATGAAGTCATCACACGGAAAGGAGTCTTTCCATATGCATATTTTGATGCAATTAGTAAACTCGGCGAGACTTCTCTTCCGCCCATAGATAAATTTAAAAATGATTTGAGCGGCGCAGAATGTAAGACCGAAGATTATGATCATGCACAAGATGCATGGATAAAATTTGACTGCCATACATTTGGCGAATATATGATTGCCTATCTTAAGTTAGATGTATTTTTGCTGGCTGATGTATTTCAGGAGTTTCGACGAGTGGCATTAGAAGAAGATAAGTTAGATTCCGTCCACTTTGTCAGTCTGCCAGCCATGTCATTTAAGTCTGCTTTTAAAATGACTGGTGAGACCATTCATCTATTACAAGATCCAGAGATGTATAATTTATTTGAGCGAGGAATTCGCGGTGGCCTCACATTTGTAAATAAACATAGGTAAAAATCAAAAATAGTAGGCGATGATCAGACTCATCTTAAGTATTATGACCAAAACAATTTATATGGTAGTTCACTATCCAAACCACTCCCTCAGTCTGAGTTTAGCTGGTTAGATGATAGTGAAATTCAGCATCTCTCCAACCCTTCTAACATACTAGCAATTCCAGATGAAGGTGATTGGGGATATTATTTTGAGATAGATCTTTTCTATCCAAATAATATTAAACATAAAACCGTAGATTTTCCACTCGCACCCGAATCAGGTGAAGTGACCAAAGATATGTTTTCCGACTTTATGAAACAATTTCATAAAGATTTAGAATCATGCGGTCAACCCGACTATAAGCCTTGCCGCAAACTTTTACTCACCCAGTATGATAAGGAAAACTATCTAGTCCACTTTAGCATCTTAAAATTTTATTTAGAAATGGGTATGATTTTAAAAACAGTTCACCGCATTATTAAATTTAGACAGAAACCCTTCCTCAAACCATATATTGATAGCAACAGCCAGAAACGTGCACTAGCCCAAAATAATTTTGAAAAAGATGTTTATAAGTATAAGAATAATAGTATATTTGGTAAGACGATGGAGGATGTTAGAAAACGTGTAAACTATAAACTAGTCAATGATGTTACAAAATTTAAGAAATTGGTCTCATCACCTCTATTCATCGATAGAGACATTATCGATGAGGACCTTGTAGGTGTTAAAATGATGAAATCTGAAGTTGAGTTGTGCAAGCCCATCTATATTGGTCAAGCTGTACTAGATTACTCTAAGCTTGAAATGTACCAACTCTTTTATAAAATACTAAAACCATGTCCTCTCGTAAAAGAGGTTCGTTTGTTGGGTGGTGATACAGATAGTTTCTTCTTAGGTATTACCACTCAAAAAGATTTAAATTTCAATGAAGTAGGAAAATCTTTAGAAAGATATTTTGATACATCAAATTATCCTACTGATCACCCACTCTACTCCATCAAAAATAAGGCAAAACTTGGCTGCTTTAAGGATGAGACAGCAGGGAAGGAAATAGATGAAATGATTCTCCTCCGTCCAAAAATGTATAGTATGAAATTAAAGGATAGCGACGATAGTATTAAGCGCGCTAAAGGCATATCAAGATCATTGGTGTCTAACATGAAACATAAAAATTTCAGGGAAGCCTATAGAAATAAAAATATAACGTTTGTCAATATGACAATCTTAAAATCTAAGTCGCATGAGATCAAAACTCATACTTTTAGGAAACGGGCGCTTTCAGCATGGGAGGATAAGAGGTGCTGGTTAGAACATAACATATCTCTTCCACATGGACATCCTGATACAGACATACCACCACCCAAAAGAATTAAACTCACACTACCACATTCAGGAGACGTCTTAGCATAATCATCCTTAACTTAGTATTTTCATGTTGATTTCTGTAGATAAACACTGCTGTTTTATGTATCGCTTTAGATCGTTTCTTCCTTGTGAATATATGCCTACAGTCAGCCCATTCCCCCTATATCTGTGAAAAAACTTTTTCATACACATATTTTTATTTCAATAAACATATCACAATGACTTCACTTTGTTTTCCGAAACACTGAAGTTACGAGGGATTTAGTATCTTTGACATGGATGCACTCATGTAGACCATTTGTAATTTTGATAGAAATAGAGGGTATAGTTTGTTTGATAACAGAATGGTAGAAAATAGACTCAAACATCTTCTCGACTATTCCATATGAAGCGTCTTTATCATGAATGAAATCACGTAAAATGTATTCTTTTTTCTCACCAACAGAAATAGGTAGAATCAAATCACTTTGAATGTAAAGGTGCTGTTCATGTTTATCAAGTGTCATTGGTGTTTCTATACCAATCGTATGCGCAGCAGTAAACACAGTTTGTAGCATTGACAAACCAAAGAGTTTTTTCAAATTTTTACTCGATTGACAATGAATGTCATCATCCAGTTTCAGAACAACGCGTTGATTTTCAATTGAAAACGAAATGTGGTGTGTCTTTACATCATATTTACTTTTCATCACATGCTTCAACTTCTGTTGTATATAAGGATTTACTACATGAATGAAGCTTTCAACTGTATGATATAGACGCGGCATTATATTGATAGCAACTTTAGATTCTTCATAAGAGTGGTAAATTTTCTTGATGCGATCGCCATAGATGTCCACCCACCATTCATCATTAACTGAATCAGCTTTAGTGTGATATTCATGAGAAGCATACACCACACCGCTTCCAATAATAGGTGTATAATGTCTTACAAAATGACGCAAGGTTGGAGAGAAATAAACTGTAAGTTTGTCATTATATTTCTGAATAACCAACTTATTTTAGTCCGCCATAATTTTCTCTCCATACTTCTTACCCACAGTCTCATTCCATCGTTTCACTAACTCAATAAGTGATAAAGGTTGAACACCACGCTTTTTCAAAATGATGCGTTCTTCACATTCTACAACATCTTCATCAAATATTTTAAATCTATAATGAAATTTGTTGATTCGATTTGAATAAACTTTTCTAACATTTGCAGTAGCAATTGACGTTAGATGTAGTCCATGGCCAAAACCGAGATGCGGATAGAATTCATTATCCAACCTCAGTGTAAGACCTTTAGTAAAAGAATGAAAGCGAAGGAACTGTCTCCCACTCCAATGATAGATAGTAAACTCATAAGCTTTCTGATTTTTATTCTTCATGATGGAAGTATTACCACTATTGAATGCCTTAATAATTTTCTCATTCCCAAATGGTTCATAATAATCTGATTTTATCTGAATCCATTCATAGTTCCACTTTCCATCTGACGTTAAATTGTATGGGAACTGGAATGCATTATTCATCGTTATTCCATCATGGGTGCGAGGAGTCAATATCATTTCTTCCAAATCATTCACATTCTGAATATTGCTATCATAGCAAATACTAGAAACGCCAACCTCCCATTCACCTTCTAAATGTAGTGGGCGATTTAATTCTACTCGATAGTCTGATGGTTTATTTTTGGGAAATTTATTCATAGAAGCATTACTGGGTAAGTAGATTAGAAAAGAGTCCTTATTTTCACTTTCCATATTATTCACATTGGAAAAATATATTAGCATACTTTTGCATTAACTCTTCATTCGGAAATGGAGTGTGATACTTGTCACAGCATCTTTATGAAAAGGAATCAACGCACCAGCATCGTCATAAATGGCAATATCAATTTGTGGGATGTAGTTTGATTTCAGCTTTGTATAATGCACTTTCTTGAAAGTATGCTCAGATAAAATACTGCAGCTTTTTGGCTGGTATGGTATCATTGCTAGCAATGGAGCTTCAACATCTCCCACACGTACATCTTCACCAATATTGGAATATATCTGAAAATAGTTAATACGACGCGATAGCGACATGTCTGCGCTAGCTTTGGTTGCAGTACCACTTTTAAAGATATTTTGATCAAAACCCAAAATGTCCATTAGAGTTTTATCCATAATTAGTTCAATACCTTTTCCACTTATAGTGAGAGACAAAGTACCTTCTTTTTCAGAAAATGAAATATGTTGCTCATTAATCACTTCATTTAAATAATCTACAACCAATTTAACTGAAGTAATAATGCGAGGCATCAACACTCTTGTTTCATGTAAGATACCACCTAAAGGCTCTACACACTTTCTGTATAAAGATACGGTCCATTCTGTATCAAATTGATTTGGCCTTTCACATGGTAAATGTTGCATATCAGATTTTCCATGAACAGCTGCAGAACGATGTCGTAAGAACTGATGAAAATCTTCTGAACAAACTAATACTAGATCATCATCATCATTTAATTTACTTATTGCAATATGATTAGATGATTTCATATAAGTCAATGTTGCCACTTGTTTACCATCAACTCGAAGGAGATAATTAAATTTCTTCAATAATGTTTCAGGAGTCATGTTTGTCTTTCTTGGCTTAATCACAATCTTCTTCACCAACGTCTTCTCATTTTTTGGAATAAGATCTACATAATAAGCCTCCTCTCGATATATTAACTGTTTATGACCACTTATGTGGTAATTAACGTTAAAATTATCATAGCTTGTTAAGGCGCTAGCGAGGCTACCTAAATCATTTCTTAAACTTGGACTTAAACCAACAATCCAATCTTTCTCAACTACATGATGTACATAATTATGATCATCATTGTGCGGAGTAAATTGGACAATATGTTTACACGCTTTATTCAAGAAATCATATATAAACTTTTTACATGATAAGAGATCTTTCTTTGGCCACTGTGGAATGTATACTCGGCAGCCCTTTTCACATTGGTAAGCAACTGTACGTCTCATATTAATAGTCATCACCTCATGATCAAAAGTACAGACACAGTTGCTATAAACAAGTTGAGTGACACCCACTTCCCAATTTCCATTTAGCTGTTGTGCATGATCAATGGGAGTAGAAAAGAGTGCGGCTCGATTACTAGCAAATCTCTTTGTAGCCACATTGCTAAGCAAAATATGATAAAACGACATTTTTATATTGCTGATCTGCGGCTTTGCATAACATCATGAAGACTTGGATTTTGGACTCTCTACAATATATCAGAGTTGATCGTGATGGAAACGTACACTTCAAAAATTCTCATGGTCATACATCAAGAGGTATTACATTAACATGGCGACAATTTGTCAACCTCAATGATATCATGAGGGATTTGGAATATTTTGAAACATTAAGATTCATCTCCTTGGGTGATCAAGTTTGGCTTCAACATTACAGAAATGAAATTCAAATCTACCATTCTCATTCCGCAAACTGTTTCTCATTTCGCAAATACAATTGGGAAAAGTATAGAAGATACATACATCGCTCCATCATGACATTTATTCGTCGTGAGTTCATCGCCCTACTATGCAAATCTTAATCAGACATGACTACCACGCACCATGAGTTGGAAATTAGATTCCCTACAACGTATTGAAACGGATCATGATCGAAACGTCTATTTCAAAGATTCAACTGGAAATGTGAGAAGAGAGTTTGCTTTATCTTATCGTCATTTTCAATCTCTACATCATATCATGAAGGATTTGAAATACTTCTATATGAAAAGACATTCACGTATTGGAAATCGCATCTGGTTGCGCGTCAACAATCGGGGAATTCAACTCTATCATTCCCAACTTCATACTAACTTCGCATTTCATCAAGGTAGTTGGGAAAAGTATAAAATGAAGGTACATCGCTCAATTTACTCATTCTTTCATCATGAAGCGCCATCGCTACACCATCGTCAACATTCTCCGTCGCTTCAGACTCTACACCAAAATCGATCTCACAACATTACACCAACACCTTCCAAACAGCAAGTATTACCCGGGCCGACCTCAAATGTTAGTGGTGAAGATGAACAATTCACGGAATCTTCAACTCTTCCCAAATGGGACTGTACAGATTCTCGGCGCCCTTTCTCATTCATCGGCGCAGTCAATGCGCTTAGAGCTACAAAGACTACTACGTCGGATATGGAAGAGGGAGAGGTGTGTGATGTCGAATCTGACTGTGGACAATATGGTGATCTCTACTCAATTGAGTGAAAGTGTATCATTTTTGAAGATTCGTACCAGCAGTTACAACTTGTGTTATGAACCAGAATTTTTTCCTGCAGCTCTCATTAATTGTTGGAATCCTGTACATATTGCAATCTTTCACAACAGTAAAGTTATCATTACTGGACTGAAATCAGAAGTGCAAGCAGATACAATCCTAGACCGTTTAATCGAATATGTACATATCCAGCGGATTGTGAAATAAAAACAATTTTTGTTCCAATATGATGATGTTTTATTTCAAATCATGATAGAACTTACAAATCATCTTTTCATTAGAAGATGGGTTACATGAAAACTTTTGAATAACAGATTTAAATCGACGTACATGCAAGCGTTTTAAAATGAAGTACAATACGAAAGCACCACAAGTTGATGAAAGTGGATGTAGTAGTATGCGCTCATTTCGTTGATATTGACGAGTATGTTTTCTCAACCACTGCTGTGTTGGTATATTTGGAGGTTGAGCAAGAGAGTCAAATAGTTCACCACGTCGGTCTTCTCCAATAAAGATCGCTTTCCAATGCTCACCGCTTAAATTCTGCGAATGAGTGTTTAGCACAATAAAGATGGGATAGTGATTTACTGCAGGTGGTAAGGTATCGAGTGAATAGACATTATCGAAAGCTTTCAACGTCGCTTCGTCTGCATTACGCTGCACTTTAGTCTTAATATCGTCAGCAGTCAACCAACTCATTAACGATTATACTGAAGAATCACGTCACGATACTTTGTAATTTCAATATTTGAATCGAAGACTGCATAAATTAATACATTGATCGTCTCAGGTAGTGTTCTTTTGAACGTCAAATCCAAACGAATATTATGAGGCACGTTCGCTTGACGATAGGGTGCACTAATATCGCTGTCAGCAGTCAAATCAAATGCATAAATAGTATATCCACTCTTAAACTCTTTCATAGTAAGTCCGTTGGTGTCATCCGTATTGTAAAAGCCAAAAACATCCATAAAATCAACATAACTACGCATAAATTGATCCGCAGCAAAATCTGGTTTGTAGGGTGGACCAGGATGACTCACACCATTTACACGTAAAGCAATTTCACTTAACTGATTGTGTTTAAAATAGAAAGGATTCTTCTTTATATTACCATTAAATGCATCATTTTCAACCATTGCCACCATGAGGAGCTTCGGTGCTTCCGATGGAAAGAGGCCATCTTTTATGAAACTCTTTTGATCTTTCGGAATTGTAAAGGTGAGAAGCTTTGTATGCTGAACGGGGTAAATGGCATTTTGGCGGTTAAGACCTTCAGCATGTCCTCTAATGACACTTGGATTCGGTACTACTCGACGAATGTAAAGTGCAATATCTTCCACATGAATTCTAAAATTGTCAACTTTAGCAAATGCATTCAGCGCAAATTCAGGCTTATTCAATGTCAGCTTGAGTCGCATGCTGGTATTACAGAGTAAAAACTTTGACTGTCTAAAGAAGTCTAAATTCAGCGGACCATATAGCTGACATACTTTACTATCTTTAATCATAGCAAATCGCTTTACAAAGCCACTTTTTGTTTCAACATCAAATTTTCCTGCTTCATCTCTATACCATCCCATGGCTTCCATATGACTTTTTTGTGCTGCTGGATGAAACTGTGATACATGATTGAAATATGATTTATAGGGATAATCGCTTTGACCACCTTCCACCTGCTGCTCTCCAATCGTTAGAGAAATATCGCGAAGTAATGTAGTCAATGGTAAATTGTTCAGTCCAACTTTATGTGCATCATCAATAGCAGTTCCATCTGCTTGCTGAATTCTAAACCTCAAATCAACCATCGCATAACTCAAATCTATGTAGTCATCACTACCACCAGGAATAACAAATTCAATGGGGCCAGCATTCTCAGCTGTTCGAGGATGATAATCTACAATACTTGAACTAAGAATATCTGTCTGTATGGCTTGTTGATCAAACAAACAAAAACCGGAAGTTTTACACTCCATGATTAGAAGCTATAGCAGCGTCGTCGTTTAGCGCCTGATGAATGATTAGAACCTCTGCGACGTTTGCGTGAATGCCTTTTGACTGAAGATCGCACCTTACCAGCTCCGCGATGTTTCCTCCTTCCTTTATTCATTCGTTTAGGTGATTTCTTTCCTTGAATAACACCAGCAAAGGTCTGCTTCAATGTTTTTAAACCGCGTTCCTTCACACGATTCAACAAACTGCTCTTAAAACTTCTACCTCTGGAAAGATCACTAGCAACATCACCAGCAAAGCCAACGGCATTACTTAAAACATTTCGTTTTAAAGATCTACCGACATTGGATATGAGAGATGCTACAACAGATTTCAGTGCACCAAGTATGCTACCTCCACGTTGGCGGCGAGCGCCGATGTAAATTTGTCCTCCACCACTTACATAGGAGGGTCGTGAATAAAATGAGGCAGTTGGATTCATAGCTCAAACCCTAAACATTGTTAGTTGCAACTTTGCATGAATCACTGTCGATCACTTAGATGAAAGATGTCGGCACGACGCATCCAAGAGTTCATACTTGAAGGATAACCAGTCCATTTAACAAGACACCATTCTTCACCTTGCCGTTTTTTACATCGAATGATTTTCTCTACCAAATATGTTTCACTTTCAGTGACTACCTCAATCTTATCGCGGTAAAAGCTACCCTCAATTTCTTTATTATTGTATTCTTTCAACTTGTAGGTGGTGGGAGAGTCTTTTTGATTAATCCTTGATACTGTAAATACCTCCTCTGTCCAATTCGGAAGGTACCCTTTAGCAAAAACACTTTTCACTTTTGAGATAGGAACTTTATCACCAATTTTCACATCACTTTTCACATGAGTGCGTTTACGTTGGAATGATTCGCGCACTTTATCTACATTGTCAGCATTTACATCTACTGGTCTGAGTCCAATAGAACGATGGATAGAGTGATTGTAGGCATGGAGTGTATCTTGTAGAACCTTTGTCCAATTTTGTGTCAAGTTGGCAGTAAAATGTCGCCACAAGCGATTTTTTAATGTGCGATTAAAACGTTCAACGAGTGTAGCTTTATAAGCACTCTTTACACTAAACAACTCAATGTCATGCCTCTCAAATAATCTTCTCACATGCTGATTTTCAAACTCTTTTCCTTGATCACTCTGAATTCTTTTTGGAATGCGACCTTCTCGAAAAATTGTTTGAAATGCTTTTGCTACTCCTTTCCCTTCTTTAGTTTTTAAAGGTTGAGCCCACGCATAACGCGAGAAAATATCAATGACGGTTAAAATAAAATTATTGCCCGAGTTATGTTTTGAAATGGAGGCGACATCGCACAAATCTGCTTGCCACTGTTCATCGATGTCATGAACAATATAATGGCGGGTGCGGTACTTCTTTTTCGCTTGTTTGTGGAGTGTATAGGTAGCCTGACCCTTTAACCATCGTTTCACTTGTGATTGTGGAAGACCACTCGCTTTTGATAATTTCTTGATAGATGCAAATCTTGCCGGATGTTTTACATCATAATAGATTGACTTCAAACGTTCAGTCGATGACGACTGACTCTTTTTCCTCCTTCTCATCTTTTTGTTTTCTTGCCTTTCTACATTTACAACAACTGCAGCATTTAGCTTTAGCGGTTTTGCGATCGTGTTCACATTGCTTAGGGGTTTCATTATGAGAGTTGGCGCAGCAAGTGCAAGTGACAACGACATTCACCTCTGGCGGCTCATTACATGGCAAGCAACACATCTGCTTCATATTAATAGTCTGAGAACATGTATTTCCTGGGAGGAGCTGTTTTACGTTTTCCTTTTATTAGTTTTAGTGATGATGTAGATCTACGTCGAGTTCTTCCTCTTGTTTGCTTAGTGAGTGTGGGAGGGGATGTAGCAGGTGACGCCTCAATTAATTTCAATTAAGGCTTTTGATCCTCTGGGTGCAACTTGTCGCGCTAAAATTTCAAATTGACTTTTATCTCGCGGATTCTTGAAAATAGCATAATAGTGTGTAATCAGGTTTCGTGTACGAGCTTCTTTTCCATCAAGAAACAAATTTTGTGTGATATAGATGATAAAACACTTTTTATGATGTGCTGCACGAGTGAACATATCTGTAACATCTTTGGAATTCTTACTTTCTTTTAATAAATCATCCAATACAACAACATCATTAGACTGAAGTTTATCCACTGGAATAATTCCTTCATGTCGAATAAAGTTGCGACTTTGCAATTCCTGAAACAGGGACGATTGATAAATACCATAACACCAAATCACTCGGTTGATAGGTTCCTTAAACAACTCCCTTCTTTTATCCAATAAATTCAGCGTGAAAACAGTTTTACCTGCATGAGATGGACCTGATACAGTCAGAACTTTATCACATTGAAGTCTGAAATCCATTTTATTACTTTGAGATTCAACATTTGCATAATTAACGCTTAGAGCCAAAGATATTACCCAATAGGTTGCCCACGGCAGGAGCTATCATTGGAAGTATTGCTGAAAGGAAACCGCCCTTTTGTGTTAGAGTTTTCCTCTTTCTTTGAAGGGTGAGTTTAGGATTGGAGATGAAACGCAATTTCGTAGCATATCGCTTAAGTAACTTTCGTTGTTTTGGCGCTAATTTCTTCGTCCTCAACTTCCTCACATGAGAAATAATTTCACAAATGAATTTATCGTTAGCATGTCGTATAGCATTGTGTCGCTGATTTGCTTTCATTCGTCGGAGAGCTTGAATGGCTGAAGAAAACTTTGAAGATTTTTGACTTTTACGTTTCGCCATTTTACGTTTCGCCATTTTCCGTGTTAGTCTTTGCTAAAACCTATCTTTACCACATTTGCATAGGTACTAACTATTGCGGCATAAGTGACACTCGAAATGAGCAATATCACAGTGGTTACATTTGCAAAGTTGAATGCAATTACGTATGAAACAGCGTTGACAAAAAGCATGCTTACATCTCTTGAAGATGCGCTTTTCATTTCCATCCTTTCGCTTACATACATCACAACACATAGTTTCACCGTTACTGATGTCTATAGCAAGTCTTTTTGAAGATATGAATTTGCTAGCCTTTTCTAAATAATAGACACATGTACAGAAGGAATATACTTCGAGAGTGAGCAGACATAGCTCGAAAACCAGTTGTGCTACAATCAAGTACCACTGCATTTTCAATTTTCTTTATGGAAAGTTGAATGTGAATATCTGAAATCGCTTCAATCAGTAGACTGCTACCATGATGGTTAAATGCGTTAAGACGTTCAGCAATTTTTATCATATGTCTTTTAAAAAATTCTTGGGGGTGATCTACACTTCCATTGAATAAGAAGCAAAATGGAAAGAGCGACTTTCCACCTCTTCCTTTCCAAAATGACTAAACTTAATTTTCGAAACTAATCGCGCCATGATAATGCTATCAGAGAATGTATTCATTAACTCTAGAAATAGAGTGCTAGCATCATCGACCACTGCTTCGATGTCGGTCTCATCTTTATGAAAATTTATCACATAATCTTGAACAGCTCCTTTTAAACTTTGCCTATGAAAATGTAATGTTCCGCAGTCGTTTGAAAAAGACATGATCGCCCTTTATCTAACCCATCCATTGCATGAAAACAACAACTCTTCTCATAGTAACATTTATTGAATAACGGTAACAAGCATGCATTATAAATCAATGGTTTGAAAGAGATAAAATAGATACAGCTGGTAACTATCATACAGCGAGCAATGATAACCATGTAGGATTTTGGCAGTGTTCAGGTAAGGAGGAAAGAAGCATTGGTTATTAACGTAGCTACTACAACGAATAGACAAAATAGGAACACACAAATCCTGAAAACGTTTCGTGACTTCATGATAATGTTTATTCACTCTACTATCCCAAGGCGGGAGCAAAATATCATCAATGATTAGATTGGGAAATACTTTCCTCTCCTTACCAGGATTATTACAAAAGATGCGTATAACATTGAAAGCAGCTAACCATCGTTTAAAGTCAATAAGAAGAGCACTCTCACAAGAAAAGCCATAGTCTTGCAAATATTTCAGATTAAGTCCATGAATGTGTTTTCTCGCCCATTGATCAACATTGGGATCGCAGTTGGCATGTTGATGATAGACACTAACAATCTGATATGTCCAGTTGTTCATAGCAATAGCACTGAGCTCCTGTACAGGTTCACCCTCACAATCCATAAAAATGATGATAGAAGCCTAAAACGGAAATGTACACATCTAAGGAAGCGTTCTATAACATATTACAAAATGAAGAATTACATCGATGCTTTTCACGACAAAATACACAAATGATATGATGGCAACGAAGAAGTAAAATGTATCTAATAAGACCACGTCAACGACACTCAAAGCACATAAGCGAATTGTCATAGGGTAGAGTTAGGAAAGGACTAGTAATTCTCCTTCTTTGATTTGCGTTTTGATGCAGCATTCTTCTCCGACTTGCGCTTCGTACCACTGCTGTTAAGGATTTGATCAATTATGTCATCCACGTTGGGTGGTTTTGGAATATATAGGATGGATTCCATATGCATGGAGAGAGAGACTATTTTATTATCCTTGTGTCGACCATAATATAGTCCATTAACTTTGAAAAGGATATCCCAAGTACCTTCTCCGAGCTCATCACATCTGATGGGTATTGAATGATCTACATCCTTCTTATAGTAAGTACACCAATGTGATACCGGTAGGCAAATGTGATTACCATCCCAAATCTTTCTATAGGGAGTATCCTTGTCATCTTTAGCCTTCCACTCTTGAGCAAGAGGAGTAGGAATGTCCATATTTAATGTCACGTACTCCTCAATAATATCAAGTTGGTGGCGAATGTACGGACTCACGGGGATCAGTATGTAGTCCCCATACTGATTGCGCATTATCTTGACATCCGTGGAAGGGAGCATTCCCGTTTGGAGTACTACGCTATGATCGTCATAACGCAAGACTTGTTTAAATTTACGCTGTAGCGGTGTAGGATTATGTACCTTGGTTGTTTCTTCCACTGGCCTCAGTTGTAGATGATCTGACCGTAGCGAACCTTGTAACGTTTGACCGCCATTTTGTCCTACTAGTGCAGCAGATGGAGTAGATGCCTGAAAATGAAAAAGATTGTATTAAGTTTACTTTCAAGGGAGGAGAGGGAGGAAAGTAACGACTTACCATTTTAGTTGGATAATAGAATAGAGAGAGAAAATATGCGTCCGTCACTCGTGTGATTCAACGATGGAATGATTCTCACTGTGGAAGGCTCGCTATTTATATAGAAATGCTTGATTCCCATTGGATGATGATCCTCATTGGGCAATAACATCAAGCTGATTCCAAATCTTAAATCCGTTTTCCCATCCGATGCTTCGTTTGGGCGCTACAGACCAAAACGTCCCAAATTTTAACTCTGTCGTTTTTCGCCAATGTCCCAAAATCTTAAATGGCGTCTCACATCTAAACGAAGACAGATATGAACAAGCCGATTCTTTCAGTGAATTTGTCTCACTCTTAGCTTTCAAACGAGCTATTGCACGATAAAATCCGTCCACTGGAAGCCAAAATCGAAGCTAGCTCTCCAGAGGGGGGGACGTCAGCGAAAATTTTTTCTCTCCGATTGCTTTCAAATTCACCATACAGATGCAAAATTTCACGCTGAATCCGAATCTGGCCTCCGTTTTCCCATCCGATGCTTCGTTTGGGCGCTACAGACCAAAACGTCCCAAATTTTAACTCTGTCGTTTTTTCGAAAAATGTTGAAAATCTTTTCTCTCCGATTGACTTGAAACTCACCATGCTGATAGAGAATTTCACGCTGATTCCAAATCTGAAATCCGTTTTCCAATCCGATGCTTCGTTTTGAAGCTACAGCCCAAAACGTCCCAAATTCTAACTCTGTCGTTTTTCGCCAAAGTCCCAAAATCTTAAATGGCGTCTCACATCTAAACAAAGACAGATATGAACAAGCCGTTTCTTTCACTGAATTTGTCTCACTCTTACCTTTCAAACGAGCTATTGCACGATAAAATCCGTCCACTGGAAGCCAAAATCGAAGCTAGCTCTCCCGAGGGGGGGGGACGTCAGCGAAAATTTTTTCTCTCCGATTGCTTTCAAACTCACCATACCGATGCAGAATTTCACGCTGAATCCGAATCTGGCCTCCGTTTTCCCATCCGAGCACTCCTTCCACTCGAAACAGCCCATTTTACAACCCAACATTCAGCAGATTGCGCGAAAAACATCACACACTATAGCCTCAAGACAAATCCTGGCGGTCGCCCAAGACCACCACGACACTCTGTCGTTCCAGGGGGGGGGCACGTCAGACGCGAAGCACCTCGGCGGCCGACCACGACACTCTGCCGTTCCAGAGGGGGGCGCGCCGGTCGAGTGTTCGCCGTTTTATTACTACTCATGCATTTAAGATTGTATTTCTTTCCTTAGGAATTAAATCTTTCCTAATGAACATGGATCCGTCCCTAGTCCACACAAATTTGTAGTCAAATTTTGAGGCGAACTCTTTCATCTCCCTAAGGAGTCGGTAGCTCGCCTCAGTCAAGTTTTCCCTCACGAACATGTTCTTTGTGTGGAAGAGTTTGCGCTTTGAAAGAATAGCCTTCTTTATTAGAGGGCTTCGGAGAGTGCCTATCAGTGTCATTTTATCGGTGTTACCTTTGTCTCTGATCACCTTGATTTCCTCGATGTCGGTGGTTCCTTGTACTACGTCCGTCATGAGGACTGCGTTTACAGTTTTTTTCAGTTGTTCCTTGGGATCGCCTTCAGACATTGATACATTGCTGATCACAACATCTCGTGCCCTTTTCTCCTGCTACAATTCGTCCACTCTTCCCGTGATGTTGCTTACTTCACCAGTCCAGTATCTCACTTCGCTACGCAGCTTCTCGTTTTCCATCTCCAAACGGTTTCTTGCTTCCCTTCCTCTATCGAGTTCCTTTCTCATATCGAAGATATCGCTCTGTATGACTTCTAGCTGTCTCTCAAAGCCGTCTTTCAACACTTTCATGACGTCCCCCATGAATTGCTTCATGCACGAGAGCATGTTCTCCTCTCCACAGTCAGCTGATGCATTTCGTGCGCTCCTCTTGGTCATCCTTAGCTTTATTGTGTTCGTTGATCTGCACCTTTTCCCCACTTGTTCCTTTGCTGCTCTCTTCGATCTGCTGCACCAAAACCCTTGCCGCGTTCGCAGAGTTTTGTCTTCTCTTCCTTTGCTGCTCTCCTCGATCAGTTGCACCTTGTCCTTTGCCGCTTCGTGATGCTATATCTTCAGTCTGTCCCTCTTACTCCTCTCGAAGTAATAAGTAGCTCGTGGTTGCGGATAAGTATGATGAGAGTCACTTGCAGATATTGATAAAATTAAATTAAAAGCAGTGCAATACTTTAGTTGAATATTCCTAGTACTTTCTGACGGATAACTCGACTGAGAGGAAGCATCGTCATAATCTTGAAGAGAATAAGCCATAAATTCCGTCTTCAATTCTCTCAAATGCAAGATCTTTGAGCAACAAGATTGATTAAGTGGAACAACGCATCCTAAAGGTGAAACTAGATCTTGTAGTGTTGACAGAAACATGGCTTGACGAGTCAATACCTGATACATTTCTATCTCAGACTATGCGATTTCACGCAATGATCGCAATAGATTTGGCGAAGGAATTATCATATATTCTCAGAATGGTCTACAATTTCAATATTTGAGTGATGATCTAATCGACTCTGTGAATGCTATGTGATAGTGACATTCTTGCAATGATGAATTACATCAAAAATGCGAATACGTGAGATAAATACAACAAGCGTGAAAAATTTCTTGAATGCGTGAGAAACTTTACCTCCAGCGTGAGAGCGTGAGAAGAGGCCTGAATGCGTGAGACTCACGCCCGATGCGTGAGAGTTGGCAACTCTGTGATAAGGATGCGTCAGTTTGCAGGCTGCATAATAGCAATAGTCCGCAATAGTCGGTCGTTGAACATAACATGGAAGATTTTATTGATCTCATGGAAGATGAACAAAAGAAAATGGTAGCCAATTGAATGCGCCTGTATCTGAATAGCCTTATTTTGCAAGGCTATTACTATACTATATCTTGCGCTATATCAGAATAAAGTGATACGCAAATATTATATTCTGGCATCTTGCATTTGAAATGGAAGGTCAATACTGTACATCGACAAGATGGTTATTATGAATTTTGATGCCTTTTTAAACGGCATGATGTTTGAGGTTTGATATATTTTGGAATAGTGAATGGTTGTCAACATAACGAACGATCTGTCAAAATTTTCAGAAAATTGTGATCAACATTGCAGAAAGTTGATTACTGTATTTCAACACAACCAGACTGATGTTTGACGAATTATGACAAAATGTATGTAAACAGTGGACAGGTTGCAGTCAAAAAACCAGGCGGGAAACCTAGCGAAAGGAATGCAATGTATTTGGTTGATCACACTACATAATAATGACCAAAATTAACAAGGGAAAATGTTCTGTTTATCATCCGAAGAAGCTCTCTAGCTCCACACAGATTGATAATGACTTGACCGTGGCATGTAGTTCATTTACCTCACTACAAAATACATGTACATGTTGTGCAGTCACGTTGTGCAGTTAAAAAGCTCTTTCTATATGCATCATCCACGGTAGAACTATAGCTGCATCTGGTGTGCACATAGAATGACAATGATCGAAGTTGGCATCGCTCAACAAAGTGGTTATCCTTAATGATATGATCCTTATTATATGAATTATTAACCTTAATGATTATATGAATTATAAACCTTAATGATTATTATCCTTATAATATGAATTATAAATGATATGTAATTTATGTGATAATAAATATATATAATAATATATGTAATATAATAACTATATATAATAATAAATAATATAATACAGAATTCTTCTAATTCTATCTATTACGCTTAATCACCATTACGGCGTCACCTATATCGTTCCAAAGTAGGTAAATAATCTGGGAAATAGGCCTAGGTAATTATAGTGCTACATAACGACCTGATTAGGGAGTCATTAACCTGTAGACATACACAATAGCATCCATTATGTTCTATAATAACTCCGTATCAAATAACGTACTTCTTTGGAGGGAATATCTACGGGAATTAACTGAAAAATAACTCCCGGAAAGGGACATAGATATGGATATTTGCCACATAGCTCCTTCTCTTCTCTACTCTTGCCATAGTTTTGTATATTTTGTATATCTTTTTTATATGTCTCTTGATGTGAATTTCAAATTTCATTCTGTAAATCATTCACAGTAGTAAGCAAACCTCCACAATAAACACAGCGCCCCCCCCCTCGGGAGAGAGTCTTGGTCGCCGTCCAGGTTGACTTGGGCGGCCGACCAGGTTGGTAGATGTTGTAAAACGACAGAGTTAACGGTGAATTTGGGATGTTTTGGTCTCTAGTGTCTAAAGGGCTGTTCCAATGGTACATCTGAGTTTAGATTTGGAATCAGCGTCAAACTCTGCATCCGTAGGGTGATTTCCAGCTTAATCGGCGAGAAAAAATTTCCAACATTATTCGTAAAAACGACAGAGTTAGCGGCGAATTTGGGATGGTGTTGGGCTGTAGAGCCAAAACGCCAAAACGAAGCATCGGATGGGAAAACGGAGGCAAGATTCGAAATCTACGTGAAATTTTGGGCAAGGAAGGTTGTTTCCAGCTCCATCGGAGAGAAAAAATTTTTGGGACGTCCCCCCTCGGCAGCGTTGCTTCCAACTTTGGTTCTAGAGATCGCAGAACGTCGTGCAATAGCTCGTTTGAAAGCTACGAGTAAGACAAATTCAGTGAAAGATACGGCTTGTTCATATCTGTCTTCGTTTAGATGTGAGACGCATTTAAGATTTGGGAAATTGGCGAAAAACGACAGAGTTAACGGCGAATTTGGGATGTTTTGGACTCTCGCGTCTAAACGGCTGCTCCAATGGCAGATCACATTGAAATGGTGTATTTCCAGCTCAATCGGACCTCTAGAATCGGTGATAGAAGCGTTTAAAGTTTTTGGATGGTGGATATTACGTCATCAGCTGATCGCCACAAACTATATAAGCTGGGAACCGACAGAGACTTGTCATTAAGACGAGAGATTGTCAACGGTAGGTCGTCCCTCTGAGCTCTGATGCTATCATCATACAATCCAAATTTCGGGTTTCTGCAGACCGACTTAGAAAATTTCATTGCTGATATCAGCTCAGCCGTCAGACTTAATGGTTAGCCAGGAGATGGCCTTAGTCTCTCGACCATAAAAGACTCCAAAACTTTAAAGGCTTGTAACTTTGCTTCTACAAGTCCTTTTGACTTGATTCAAAAAAGATTCGATCGCTATTTATCAGACCTATATTTACAAACTACTTATAAAATTTCACAAGTAGTGCTAAAAAGTTGAGTAATGCCTGTAATGCCTCTGAGTAATGCCTGTAGCGGATTCATCAGCCTAGCTTGTCTATCCTCAAGTATTGAATGACATATTAGTTGTATTTTTAAAATGATTGTCAATGTATTCATTCGTTGAAGTTATAAATGGTATAAGTAGTAATTCTATTTCATCCTTCCTTTACAAAAAATGGGAGGAAATTCCAGATTTTTGCTTAAAAAGTGCTCTTGTGGAGAGATCAAGAGAGGCGGCGAATTTAAACGCCACATTAACAAATACAAAAATACTCCACACTTTCACGAGAAAAGAGCGATTATTTCCGGTTGCATACATTGCCTAAATTTTTTAAAAGGCAAGGACCAGACGGCATTTTATGCCGCTCACGCCGAATGTCCGATCAAGAAGGCTAGTAATTATACAACATCAGACATCGGCAAAGTGATCGCACCCTTCTTCAACGAAACAACAGTCGATCTAGACGAAGAATTGCAAGATGCAATTGATACCATCTTGACTCCTACTGCACCGACCACAGAACAACTTAGTGGATCGGAAAGCTCAGACGACTCCGATTCTGAGGAGGTCGTCATCAATAGAAAAGTGGAAGACATAGGAAAACCGTCAAATCAGTCTTCCCCCATAAAGAAAGCGATCGCGCAGCAGTCTTCCCCAGTAAAGAAGGGGATCAAGCAGCAAACGGAGAGCTGGAACAAGGATTCCCAGATCGCAAAAGTGAGCCAGGAGTACGCATTCACCAAATTGAAGGACGAACTGGCTCGTTATAAGAACGAATGTGCGGCTCTTAGGGACGAGAATTTTTACCTCAAGGGTCAGGTAGCCTAGATTCGGGCCCTGAAGACTCAAGTCCTGAATTTAGAACCTTTCCGCGAAAGGCGCTTAGCAGCGAAAAACGCGTTACTGAGCAGGCGACCTATCAAATCTTTAAAAGCTCAGGAAGAGACGTCAAAGTTGAAACTGGAACAACTTAAGATTAGCCTGACTGAGAGCCAGAAAAAAGAGGAGAAAAGAACAACGCTCCATCTTCCCGTCGTCAACAGCACAATTGTTGATAACATAATAATAGAAAGTGAGGACTTGGACACCACATTCGAGTGCTACGATGGGGCGATGGCGGAGATGCGCTACCTACACATCTCGATCAAGCATGATGGTGACATCAAGGAATTGCGCCACCGCAAGCGGAAACTGCCGGCCAAATACCTACCTCACCCACCACCATCGAAGGTTCAACGAACCGATTAAGTTAATTTATGGTAAGTTTATATCATCTCTATCACTTGAATATAATTTCATCTATTTTCTTTCTATTTTTCAAATGCGACGTGAACGAACCAACGGTCTTTAAGAAGCCACCATGGGGCAAAAAGTGATAGCACCTCCACGTGGTTTGCCCTGGACAGACTTCGGTCTGACTGAATCTATCACATAATTAGAAAGACTGAGTCATGTCTTTGTATCAGAGGGGTATATAAACCATTACCTCTCTTTCATTTTCATTCTATACTCCATCATGAAAACACCTAAGACGACAGTCAGCTCTCCTGACAAGCCTCGGCTTAGACCGAGAAATTTATTTATTGAGTTTCTAGAGATGGGGGAGCGAGAGCGAGTCTATAACAATCTTGCTCGAATCGGCTCATCGGTTACCGATGATGCCGATTCAACAGAGTGGAGATATATTCCGCCCTCTGACAGTCGGATGGAAGTAGAATAGGTCGATGCCGCCGACATAGAGAGATTAAAAGTCTCTCTCAGGGGAATCGGCCAAATCTAGACATGTATCCGAGAACGAACCATCGGTCTTTGGGAGACCACCATGGTGCAAAATGTGATAGTACCTCCTCGTGGTTTGCCCTGGACAGACTTTGGTCTGACTGAATCTATCACACGAATATAAAAAATATAATCACAAAGTTATATCTGCTATCAGTCAACTTTAGCGTTGCATGGCACGGAGAACTTCGGTTGGTGGGCGATCTCTATTGAGACAGCGGATGATATCGTAGTGATGAGTGTGGCAAGGGCTTGAGACTTACCTTAATCCGACTTTCCAACGGTCGTCGTGGTCTCTTCTCTCAACGTAGCACTTTGAACGCCAATCGGTTGAGTCGTAGCTATCTGCCGCAGGTTACTTTTTAAATTCTCCATTGCATGCGTTATCTGAGAATGAATCATGAGTTCTCTTAAAAACTGCCTCTATTATTGAGGCTAAATGATGAAGTGATGAAATGGGAGGGCACTCTTGCGCCACACGCAAACATATACATCTTCTCTCTTTACTAATGATACGATCTCTTTTGATAGAAAAGTAGACCGATAATAAATGTGATGACATTCGCAACCATGTATACAATAAACCCCATATCTAAATTCTTCCCTTTATTTCCATTTCTAGATCAATACATTGCAAAACAAAGACCTGTAGTTCTTTAGATTTATTTATCAAAGTTCAGTGGGACTGGTTTCAAATCATTATAAATCCTGTAATATACCACTCGCTTTGGTGCATCCGGCACTCTTGAGTCGCGTCGTCTTTGGTGTGAACTCGCCCTCACTCCATACAGCTTGGGTGATGTAACGTTTGCTACCACTCGACCTCGACATTGGCGATTTTGGGTTTATCGTCATTGTTCACATCCTCGTCCCATTCATCGACAACTTCGAAAATTTTGTAGAAAATATTCAAGGCTTCAGAAGAATTTGCCATACCAGACTGTTCGATCGTATGATGTGCATGAGAAGTGCTACAATCTTCTGATTTATATAGGATATTCAACAATACTTTCCTCAACAGCCAATCAGAATCACTCTAATTTAGATAGAGACTGTTAAAGTCAGAAGATTGCAAGATATACCAATCTCAGCTAAAATTACAATTTTGTGATCGTCAATGAGTGCGATGAAGGCAAGAGTAGTCAGGAGAGTGGTAACAAAACTGTAAGAATTATCTGGACAGACGAAGAGTGGACACCGAAAACAACTCGTGAGAGAAGAGTGTCAATTGCTCCCAAACGATCAAGTATGCTTTGATTTTAAATAAATCAAAAGAACCACACTTTTTGATATTTTCCCAGTGATTGAGGTAGTATTTAGAAAAAATGATAGTGTCTAGCATCAGCTGCTATGATTTATACTGAGCTGTCAAATGATTAGATTTTCACTATGATGTTGATGACTACATCACCCAGAAATAAGTGAAAACAGACAGATATAACAAATGAAACATATATTCAGAAATTGCAAATAATTTAGAAGTTCTTCAGTACTGATATTGTCCCACAGCGATTCGCAGTTACTGCAGTCACATTTCAGTTGTCGCAGTCTTTCCTCCGCTGCAGCCAGCGCACCAAAGACGTACTTCCATTCCACTTCGTTTCTTGGTTGTGACGATGGGCTGTACCATCTCCGTATGTCATGGAGAAGACTGATATCATCCTCCTTCGACACATCCTCATTGTTGTATAGTAGGTACTTCCACCTCACATACACCATTTCCATCTCCTCTTCCTCAGTCAGAGACGGATGCTCCAAGCTTGGAATATCCCCGACTTTTTTCTTCTTCTCCAACTTCACCTTCTTTGGATCGGGAGGGCAAGTTGATGTGTTCACGAAGAGAGTTGGTGTTGGCGAATTGATGACTTCAAATTGTGTGCTATAAACTTGATTTCTTAGTGCTTAAGTACAAGTTAGTAGCCAATCAAATGAATAGCCAATGAATGCCGAGTATGAGAGTATATAAAAGGGGGGAAACAGACTTATTTTTCATTCTATATTTGATACGTGTTGAGAATAAGTGAAGTCTCTATTTTGATAAACTATACAATTTTCTGACATTGAAGTATCATACTTAAACATGTTTTCGTTGAAATGGTAAGTTGAAAATTTCCTCACTCATCTCCCTCAAACGTTTGGCTAATAGCATCTTTCTCAATTTCAGCCATCTACTTCATCACCAAAACGCTCCCTTCTCGAGGAAACTTTAGAGCTGTTAAGTGAAGGTAGGTTGTAACAATAAACTATAACTTTAATAGAGATGATAGAATGATTTCTCATTCAGGTGATGTTAGTACCAGCTCAAGCGGTCAGTCGCGGGAATCTAATGAGCGGGAATGTGCTGATTGTGGTCACATCTTTACAAGGAAGCGTGATCTCGCCCGACACAACAGACAACGTGTATGTCAACCAAAGACATCATCAATCTCCCGAGGTGAGGATGATTCTATTCAACATGTCTCCTCTACTTGCGACTTTTTCACTCTATCTTTTGAAACACGTTTTGAATTATCGTCACATAGACTTCACCACACGCATACAAATGATAGTTATAGGAACAGCACCTCCTCTATCCGTCTCACTGAAGTGTCGCTCAATAATGTAGTGAGAAATTACCATATGGAATCCTCAGAAACCATTGCTGATTTTCCGGAGTGGTTCCATCAAAATTCAATATTAATAGATGCGCTCTTTAGAAATTTAGACAACTTTAGAATAAAAGCGCTCATCTATCTTAAGATAAAATATGTTGAAGTTGATCACCATACTGGCGAAATAGTCAAGAGGTTGGAGTTACACATACCCTCCTCTCCTGCTACAGAGGTAGTAGATAAAGATGTATGGTTAAAATTTCACATTCAAGGGCTAAAATCAAATATTGATAAATTTAACGAGCGCGATAGTGGTCTAATTCTTGATGGTGTAGAATCTGCCATGTTTAAAATTACTCTATTAGAAAATTACAGTGGACGAGGCTCCTTCAATCTTCCAAAAACGTTAAAAGATGAGAAAGCAGTCATTTCTATAGATTGTGAATCGCACTGTTTTAAGTATGCGGTTCTATCCATTCTCCACTATCATGATGTACAGAACAACCGTTTCCGTAAAACCAAATATCATCAATGGGAAAATGAATTGAAATTTGATGACTGCAATAGTGACGATATGAAATTGAAAGATGTAGAGAAATTTGAAAAATTAAATGAAATTAAAATAGTTGTTTACGTCTGGCAAAAAGGACTTAAAGGTGTACGCTACAACAACCGTTCATCAACTTATGATCGTGTTGTCAACCTGTTGTTGGTATATGAGGATACCAATCAACAATGGCATTACTGCCGTATTCCAAATATTCATCGACTATATTCCCACTTAACATCCAAAAGGAGGAGCATTTCATATGTGACCGTTGTATGAGATCATTCTGGTCAAAAGATAAGTTTCAAACACATTATGAATGGTGTAAGCGAGGTAAATTGCAAATGGAACGCATGCCCGAAGATGAAATCTTTTCATATAGAGAGAATGGTAGTGAATTAAGTCCTCTTCGTGTCATCTGTGCTGACATCGAATGCTATATTGATGATAACATCCACAAGCCAGCAGCCATATCCTGTTATGAGGTATGGCATAATCATTTCCAAAATAAAAATAATAAAATGCACGTCTGGCAAGGTGAGGATTGTATACACAAATTCTTGCAATTCCTGGAAAGTGCTAGTAAATTTCAACAAAACTATGATAGTGAACTCTATCACAGATCATTAAATATGACACCAGATGATCAGGTAAAATTTGAAAATTGTAAAGTCTGCTCAAAATGTAATAAAACGTTTGATGAGGGTAAAATTAAGAAAGTGCGTGACCATGATCACATCACTGGTAAATTTAGAAACGCACTGTGTTCAAGATGCAATTTTTCTCTAAGAATGAAACGGCGTACTCTACCCGTAATTTTTCATAACTTAAAAGGCTATGACAGCCATATGATAATAAATGGGGGTTAGGAAAAATGAAGGGGTGGTTGATGAATGTTATGGCTCAAACGATGGAAATATTTATGTCCATGACAGCAAAAGTACCAGTTGATAAGACTAAAGAAAATAAGACAGTCTACTTTGATATAAAATTCTTAGATTCCTATCAATTCATGACTTCATCACTAGCATCTCTCGCTCGAAATCTTAAGTCTCTTCCACTAACTCAAAATTTGAAGAAACAATATCCTAACTTGACAGATGAAGTCATCACATGCAAAGGAGTGCTTCCATATGCATACTTTGACAACATTTCTAAACTTAGTGAGACTTCTCTTCCATCAATAGATAAATTTAAAAATGATTTGACTGGTATAGAATGTAAGGTAGAAGATTGCAATCATGCTCAAGTTGCATGGGCAAAATTTGACTGTCAAACGTTTAGCGATTATATGATCGCCTATCTCAAATTAGCTGTATTTTTGCTGGCTGATGTATTTCAGGAGTTTCGACGAGTGACATTAGAAGAAGATAAATTAGACCCTATCCACTTTGTCAGTCTTCCATGTCATTCCATGCCATGTCATTCTAGTCTGCTTTTAAAATGACTGGAGAGAGCATCCATCTTTTACAAGATCCAGAGATGTATAATTTATTTGAGCGAGGAATTCGCGGTGGTCTCACATTTGTAAATAGACATCAGATAAAATCAAAAATAGTAGATGATGATCAGATTCATCTTAAGTACTATTACCAGAATAATTTATATGGTAGTTCACTATCCAAACCTCAACCTCACTCTGAGTTTAGCTGGCTAGGTGATAGTGAAATTCAACATCTCTCCAACCCTTCAAACATACTAGCTATTCCAGATGATGGTGATTGGGGATATTATTTTGAGGTAGATCTTATCTATCCAAATAGTATTAAAAATAAAACTGTGGATTTTCCACTTGCGCCCGAATCAAGTGAAGTGACTAAAGATATGTTTTCGGACTTTATGAAACAATTTCATAAAGATTTAGAAGGGAGTGGACAGCCCAAGTATAAGCCTTGTCGCAAACTTTTGCTTACTGAATTTGATAAAGATAATTATTTAGTCCACTTTAGCATCTTAAATTTTTTTTTAGAAATGGGCATGATTTTAAAAACAGTTCACCGCATAATCAAATTTAGACAGAAAGCCTTTCTGAAACCACATATTGATAGTAACAGCCGGAAACGTGCACTAGCCCAAAATAATTATGAAAAGGATTTTTATAGATATCAGAATAATAGTATATTTGGTAAGACGATGGAAGATGTTAGAAAACGTATAAACTATAAACTTGTGAATCATAATGATTAATTTCAAAAGTTAGCGACATCACCTTTCTTTATTGATAGAGATATTACAGATGTTGAGTTGGTTGGTATTAAAATGATAAAAGCAGAAATAGAGTTGTGCAAGCCCATCTACATTGGACAAGCTGTGTTAGTTTATTCCAAGCTTGAAATGTATCAACTCTTCCACAGAATATTAAAACCATGCCCTCTAATTAAAGACGTGCGTTTGCTAGGCGGTGATACCGACAGTTTCTTTTTAAGTATCGCTGCTCAGAAAGAGTTAAATTTCAATGAAGTAGGAAAATCTTTAGAAAAATATTTTGATACATCAAATTATCCTACAGATCACCCACTATACTCTACTAAATATAAAGCAAAATTAGGATGCTTTAAAGATGAAATGGCAGGAAAGGAAATTAAGGAAATGATTCTTCTTCGTCCTAAAATGTATTCTATGAAACCAAAAGACTCCAGTGACAGTATTAAGCGCGCAAAAGGCACATCTAAATAGATTGTTGTAAACATGAAACATGGGGCCTATAAGATGGCCTACATAAATAAGAACATAACGTTTGTCAACATGACTATCTTAAAATCAAAGACACATGAGGTAAAAACTCATACATTTAGGAAGCGAGCACTTTCAGCGTGGGAAGATAAGAGATGTTGGATAGGACATAACATATCTCTTCCACATGGTCATCCTGATACAAACATATCACTAACCAAGAGAATTAAACTCACACTACGACATTCAGGAGATGTGTAAATAGATTCAGTCTCAAGTCAGTATTTTGATGATGCTTTTGTTGACATTCATTGTTGTTTTATGTATCGCTTTAGATTGCACTTCCTTGTGAATATATGCCTACAGTCATCCCATTCCCCCTATATCTGTGAAAAGACTTTTTCATACATATATTTTTATTTCAATAAACATATCACAATGACTTCACTTTGTTTTCCGAAACACTAAAGTTACGAGGGATTTAGTATCTTTGACATGGATGCACTCATGTAGACCATTGTAATTTTGATAGAAATAGATGGTATAGTTTGCTTGATAACAGGATGGTAGAAAATAGGTTGAAACATCTCGACTATTCCATATAAAGCATCCTGATCAAGAATGAAATCACGTAAAATGTGTTCTTTTTCCTCGCCAACAGAAATAGGTAGAATCAAATCACTTTGAATGTAAAGGTGTTGCTCATGTTTATCAAGTGTCATTGGTGTTTCTATACCAATCGTATGCGCAGCAGTAAACATATTTTGTAGCATTGAAAAACCAAAGAGTTTTTTCAAATTTTTGCTCAATTGACACTGAATGTCATCACCCAGTTTCAGAACAACGCGTTGATTTTCAATTGAAAACGAAATGTGGTGTGTCTTTACATCATATTTACTTTTCATCACATGCTTCAACTTCTGTTGTATATAAGGATTTACTACATGAATGAAGCTTTCAACTGTATGATATAGACGCGGCATTATATTGATAGCAACTTTAGATTCTTCATAAGACTGGTAAATTTTCTTGATGCGATCACCATAGATGTCCACCCACCATTCATCATTAACTGAATCAGCTTTAGTGTGATATTCATGAGAAGCATAAACCAAACCGCTTCCAATAATAGGTGTTGCATGTCTTACAAAATGACGCAAGGTTGGAGAGAAATAAACTGTAAGTTTGTCATTATATTTCTGAATAATCAACTTATCTTTGTCCGCCATAATTTTCTCTCCATACTTCTTACCCACAGTCTCATTCCATCGTTTCACTAACTCAATAAGTGATAAAGGTTGAACACCACGCTTTTTCAAAATGATGCGTTCTTCACATTCTACAACATCTTCATCAAATATTTTAAATCTATAATGAAATTTGTTGATTCGATTTGAATAAACTTTTCTAACATTTGCAGTAGCAATTGACGTTAGATGTAGTCCATGGCCAAAACCGAGATGCGGATAGAATTCATTATCCAACCTCAGTGTAAGACCTTTAGTAAAAGAATGAAAGCGAAGGAACTGTCTCCCACTCCAATGATAGATAGTAAACTCATAAGCTTTCTGATTTTTATTCTTCATGATGGAAGTATTACCACTATTGAATGCCTTAATAATTTTCTCATTCCCAAATGGTTCATAATAATCTGATTTTATCTGAATCCATTCATAGTTCCACTTTCCATCTGACGTTAAATTGTATGGGAACTGGAATGCATTATTCATCGTTATTCCATCATGGGTGCGAGGAGTCAATATCATTTCTTCCAAATCATTCACATTCTGAATATTGCTATCATAGCAAATGCTGGAAACACCTACTTCCCATTCACCTTCTAGATGTAGTGAGCGATTTAATTCTACTCGATAGTCTGATGGTTTATTTTTGGGAAATTTATTCATAGAAGCATTACTGGGTAAGTAGATTAGAAAAGAGTCCTTATTTTCACTTTCCATATTATTCACATTGGAAAAATATATTAGCATACTTTTGCATTAACTCTTCATTCGGAAATGGAGTGTGATACTTGTTACAGCATCTTTATGAAAAAGAATCAACGCACCAGCATCGTCATAAATTGCAATATCAATTTGTGGAATGTAGTTTGATTTCAGCTTTGTATAATGCACTTTCTTGAAAGTATGCTCAGATAAAATACTGCAGCTTTTTGGCTGGTATGGTATCATTGCTAGCAATGGAGCTTCAACATCTCCCACACGTACATATTGGACGTATTGGAATATTAATTCACCAATATTGGAATATATCTGAAAATAGTTAATACGACGCGATAGCGACATGTCTGCGCTAGCTTTGGTTGCAGTACCACTTTTAAAGATATTTTGATCAAAACCCAAAATGTCCATTAGAGTTTTATCCATAATTAGTTCAATACCTTCTCCACTTACAGTGAGAGACAAAGCACCTTCTTTTTCAGGAAATGAAATATGTTGCTCATTAATCACTTCATTTAAATAATCCACAACCAATTTAACTGAAGTAATAATGCGAGGCATCAACACTCTTGTTTCATGCAAGATACCACCTAAAGGCTCTATACGCTTTCTGTATAAAGATACGGTCCATTCTGTATCAAATTGATTTGACCTTTCACATGGAAAATGTTGCATATCAAATTTTCCATGAACAGCTGCAGAACGATGTCGTAAGAACTGATGAAAATCTTTTGAACAAACTAATACTAGATCATCATCATCATTTAATTTACTTATTGCAATATGATTAGATGATTTCATATAAGTCAATGTTGCCACTTGTTTACCATCAACTCGAAGGAGATAATTAAATTTCTTCAAAAAAATAAATGAAAATGAATACAGTGTCTAGCGCTGCGAGCCCTGAGAGATCATCAGCAGTTAACCGAGTATCAACGGTGTTTCGGCCGTTTAATAACTGGACACCTCCACTCGGCCGGCCAGTACTGTCTGATGGCGAATCAAGCAGCACCTCTCTCAGTGCTCAAAGATGTTTGCAAAATCCATGCTGATCCGACTTCAGCCGCTTGACGGCAATTCTTCACGACTTCGGTCATTCTCCTTCCGGTCAACCCTATGCGCATAAGCCACTTCCTCAAAGACCAACCACTGAAACCACGACAACCAACTTCAACAGGGAATATTTCCGTTCTCCAACCTCGATCCTTACATTCACTTTTCAACTCTGCATACCGTAGCTGCTTTCTCTCATGTGCCTGCTGCATCCTCGTCTCCCATGGCACTGTCAACTCCATCATTATCACAGCGTGAGCTTCTCTGTTGACCATCACCAAATCTTGCCACCACATCAGCTGGCATCGTAGCATTTCCTTCATCGCTTCTGATCTCCCATACACCACGCTCCAACTCACTCAGTTTCACACCTTGCCATTTTTCACTCTCCCCTCACCTTCTCTAACAAACTCGATTGACCTAGCGATTGTTCTCGTACTTCGATGTTCTTTTACTGCTTCCTCACCAGCATTCTTCAGAACTGCAAGGACCTGATTGTGACGCCAAGTATAGGCACGCAGCAGCCCACAACACGTCGACAGCATGTGTTCGAGAGATCCTCTACCGCTCTTGCACACATTACACCCATCCAGATGACTAACCTTCCATCTCTTCAAATTAACCGGCGTCGGGCACGTGTCATACGTACTTGAAATCAAAAATTTGATCTGACCGGCAGATGTTCGCAACAAGTCTTCCCACGACACAACCCGCTGTTCAACTTCTCCCCAATTCATCCATCCCCCCTGCACTCCCTGCTGAGACGCCTTGCAGAGTCTCAACTCATCCTCCTCTTGTCAAACACTCTCAAGAATGATCTCTCTTTTGTCCTTCACGCCAACTTTACTGTACCACCTCCGTCGTGAACCTGGATATCCAATTCCTTGCCTCCCCTGTTGCACCGCACCTTGCACCTCCTTCCATTTCACCTCTGCAATTGCTCTGTATTGTTTCTCTCATGTTTCAGGAGTCATGTTTGTCCTTTTTGGCTTAATCAGAATCTTCTTCACAAACGTCTTCTCATTTCTTGGAATAAGATCTACATAATAAGCTTCCTCTCGATATATTAACTGTTTATGACCACTTGGGTGGTAATTAACGCTATAATTATCATAGCTTGTTAAGGCGCTAGCGAGGTAACCTAAATCATTTCTTAAACTCGGACTTAAAGCAACAATCCAATTTTTATCAACTACATGATGTCCATAATTATGATCATCATTGTGCGGAGTAAATTGGACAATATGTTTACACACTTTATTCAGGAAATCATATATAAACTTTTTACATGATAAGAGATCTTTCTTTGGCCACTGTGGAATGTATACTCGGCAGCCCTTTTCACATTGGTAAGCAGCTGTGCGTCTCATATTAATAGTCATCACCTCATGATCAAAAGTATAGACACAGTTACTGTGAACAAGTTGTGTGACCCCTACTTCCCACTCTCCATTCAGCTGTTGTATATTATCAATGAGAGTAGAAAAGATAGCGGCTCGATTACTAGCAAATATATTTGTTGCTACATTACTAAGCAAAATATGGTAAAACGACATTTTCATATTCTGGTGATCCATATATTACCAATTTGCATAACATCATGAAGACTTGGATTTTGGATTCTCAACAATACATCAAAGTTGATCGCAATGGAAACGTTCATTTCATGAATTCTCATGGAAATACATCGAGAGCAATTACATTAACATGGCGACAATTTTTTAATCTTAATGACATCATGAGGGATTTGGAATATTTTGAAACGCTAAAATTCATCTCTTTGGGTAGTCAAGTTTGGCTTCAACATTACAGAAATTAAATTCAAATCTGTCATTCTGATTCCTCAATCTATTTTTCATTCCGCAAATACAATTGGGAAAGATATAAAAGATGGATACATCGCTCCATTATGTCATTTATTCGTCGAGAGTTCATCGCTTTGCCATGCAAATCTTAATCAGACACCACCTTCAACACAATGTCACGCTCCATCATGAAGAGTTGGAAATTAGATTCCCTACAAATTGTTGAGATTGATTAAGATCAAAATGTTTATTTCAACGACTATACTGGAAATATGAGAAGAGAATTTGCTTTATCATATCGACATTTTAAGTCTCTAAATCATATTATCAAGGACTTAAAATACTTCTACATGAAAAAACACTTACGCATAGGAAATCGCATATGGTTGCGACTCAACAAACAGCGAATTCAAATCTATCATTAACAACTTTCTATCTGCTTCACATTTCATCAAGGTACTTGGGAAAAGTAAGAAAGGAAGATGCATCGCTCTATTTACTCATTTCGTCATCATGAGACGTCATCGTTACACCACGCCATCGTCAACATTCTCCGCCGCATCAGACTCTATACCAAAATCGATCTCGCAACATTATATCAACAAATTCCAAACAGCAAGTATTATCCGGGTCGACCGCAAATGTTAGTGGTGAAGATGAGCAATTTACGGAACCTTCAACTCTTTCCAAATGGGACGGTACAAATTCTCGGCGCCCTTTCTCATTCATCGGCGCGGTTAATGCGCTTAGAACTGCAGAAGCTACTACGCCGGATATGGAAGAGGGAGATGTGTGTGATGTCGAATCTGACTGTGGTGATCTCTACTCAATTGAGTGAAAATGTATCGTTTTCGAAGATTCATAGCAGCAGCTACAATTTGTGTTATGAACCAGAATTTTTTCCTGCAGCTCTCATTAATTGTTGGAATCCTGTGCATATTGCAATCTTTCACAACAGTAAAGTTATCATTACTGGACTGAAATCAGAAGTGCAAGCAGATACAATCCTAGACCGTTTAATCGAATATGTACATATCCAGCGGATTGTGAAATAAAAACAATTTTTGTTCCAATATGATGATGTTTTATTTCAAATCATGATAGAACTTACAAATCATCTTTTCATTAGAAGATGGGTTACATGAAAACTTTTGAATAACAGATTTAAATCGACGTACATGCAAGCGTTTTAAAATGAAGTACAATACGAAAGCACCACAAGTTGATGAAAGTGGATGTAGTAGTATGCGCTCATTTCGTTGATATTGACGAGTATGTTTTCTCAACCACTGCTGTGTTGGTATATTTGGAGGTTGAACAAGAGAGTCAAATATTTCACCGCGTCTGTCTTTTCCAATAAAGATAGCTTTTCAATGTTCACCTTCTAAACTCTTTGACTGAGTGTTCAATACAATAAAGATGGGATACTGTTTTACTGTAGTTGGTAAGGTATCTAGCGAATAGACATTATCAAAAGCTTTCAACGTAGCTTTATCTGCATTACGCTGTACTTTAGCTTTAATATCGTCAGCATTCAACCAACTCATTAGCTATTATAGTGAAGAATCACGTCACGATACTTAGTTATTTCAATATTTGAATCAAAAACTGCATAAATCAATACATTGATCGTCACAGCTAGCGTTGTTTTAAACTCCAGATCCAAACGAATATTATGAGGAACGTTAGCTTGACGATAAGGTGCACTAATATCACTGTCGGTAGTCAAATCAAATGCATAAATAGTATAGCCATTCTTAAACTCTTTCATTGTAAGCCCGTTGGTGTCGTCTGTATTGTAAAAGCCAACGACATTCATATAGTCAACATATAGGGCGGTCCAGGATGACTGACACCATTTACACGTAAAGCAATTTCGCTCAAAATGTTGTGTTTGAAGTTGAAAGGATTCCTCTTGATATTGCCATTGAATGCATCATTTTCAACCATTGTTACCATTAGGAGTTTTGGTGCTTCTGATGGAAATAAACCATCTTTCATAAAACTCTTTTGATCTTTTGGAATTGTAAAGGTGAGAAGCTTTGTATGTTGAATGGAATAAATAGCATTGCTACGGTTAAGACCCTCAGCATGTCCTCTAATTACACTTGGATTAGCTACCACTCGACGAATGTATAGCGTAAGATCTTCCACATGGATTTTAAAATTGACAACGTTAGCATATGCATTCAACAAAAATTCAGGCTTGTTCAATGTAAGTTTGACTCGCATGCTGGTATTACAGAGTAAAAACTTTGACTGTCTGAAGAAGTCAAGATTTAGTTGACTATATAGTAATGACATACTTTACTATCTTTAATCATAGCAGATCGCTTTACAAAACCAGTGTTTGTCTCACTATCAAATTGTTTTGCTTCATCTCTATGCCATCCCATTGCTTCCATATGACTCTTGTGCTGATGGATGAAACTGTGATAGGGCATTGAAATATGCTTTATAGGGATAATCGCTTTGTCCACCTTCTACCTGTTGCTCTCCAATAGTTAGAGAAACATCACGAAATAGTGTTGCCAGCGGTAAATTGTTCAGACCAACTTTATGTGCAGCATCGATGCTAGTACCATCTGCTTGCTGAATTCCGAACCGCACATCAGCCATTGCATAACTTAAATCAATGTAGTCATCTCTAGCGCCAGGAATGACAAATTCAATTGGGTCACTATTCTCAGCAGTTCGAGGATGATAATCTACAATACTTGAACTAAGAATATCTGTCTGTATCGCTTGTTGATCAAACAAACAAAAATTTGAAGTCTTACACTCCATGATTAGAAGTTATGACAGCATCATCGTTTAGCACGCGATGAAGGATTAGAGCGCGCACGGCATTTGCGTGAATGCCTTTTCTTAGATTTGCGTGAAGTTCGCCTCTTACAAGCTCCGCGCTGTTTTCTTTTTCTTCTAACATTCATTCGTTTAGGTGCTTTCTTTTGTCGATTACGAGTTAAGGATTCCTGTAATGTTCTTAAACCGAATTCCTTCCCACGATTTAGCAAAGTACTCTTTATATTTCTTCCACTGGCAATATCATTGACAACATCACCAGCAAAGCCAACAGCATTACTTAAAACAGATCGTTTTAAAGTTTTTCCGACAGTAGATAAGAGAGGAGTTACGACAGATTTCAGCGCGCAAAATATACTACCTCCACGTTGACGGCGAGCACTACTGTAAATTGTACCCGCACCACTTACATGGGAGGGCCGTGAATAAAACGATGCAGTCGGATTCATTACTTAAATCTTGAACTCGCAAGTTATAGTTTTGCATAAATCACTTGCAATCACTTTGATGAAAGATGTCTGCACGACGCATCCAAGAGTTCATACTTGAAGGATAACCGAGCCATTTAACAAGACACCATTATTCGCCTTGACGTTTTTTGCAACGGATGATTATCTCTACTAAATATGTTTCACTTTCAGTGACTACCTCAATCTCATCACGGTAAAAGCTGCCATCTATTTTTTCGTTATCGCAATCTTTTAACTTGTAAGTTGAGAGAGAGTCTTTTTTATTGATATTTGAAACTGAAAATTTCTCCTGTCCAATTCGGGAGATAACCTTTGTCAAAAACACTCTTCACTTTTGATATGCGAACTTTATCGCCTATTTTTACATCGCTTTTTGCATTATTACGCTTACGGTGGAATGTTTTACGCACTTCATCTACATTGTCAGCATTCACATCTGCTGGTCTGAGTCCAATATAGAGAGATGTACAGAGTAATTGTAGGCATGTACCGTATCTTGTAGAATCTTTGTCCAATTTTGTGTTAAGTTGGCAGTAAAATGTCGCCACAAGCGATTTTTCAGTGTGCGGTTAAAACGTTCAACTAATGCAGCCTTATAGGCACTCTTTACACTAAACAACTCATTGTCATATCTCTCAAACAATCTTCCCACATGCTGATTTTCGAACTCTTTTCCTTGATCACTCTGAATTCTCTCTGGAATGCGACCCTCTTGGAAGATTGACTGAAATGCCTTTGCTACTTGTTTACCGTCCTTAGTTTTTAATGGTTGAGCCCACGCATATCGCGAGAAAATATCAATTACAGTCAAAATAAAATTATTTCCCGAGTTATGTTTTGAAATAGAGGCAACGTCACACAAATCTGCTTTCCACTCTTCATCAATGTCATGAGTAATATAATGACGGGTACGGTACTTCTTTTTCGCTTGTTTGTGGAGTGTATAGGTAGCCTGACCCTTTAACCATTGTTTAACTTGTGATTCTGGAAGACCATTTGCTTTTGACAATTTCTTTATAGATGCAAATCCTGCTGAATGTTTTACATCATAGTATATTGACTTTAAAAGTTAATGTGATGACGACTGACTCTTCCTCCATCTTCTCATGTTTTGCTTTCTTGTCTTTTTACACTTACAACAGCCCCAAGATTTAGCAGATTTACGTTCATGTTCACATTGCTTAGGAGTCTCACTGTAAGAGCTCGCACAGCAAGTACATGTTACATCAACATGCACCTCCGGCGGTTCATTACATGGCATGCAACACATCTGCTTCATATTAATAGTCTGAGAACATATATTTCTTTGGTGGAGATCTTCTACGTCTATCCCTTTCTCTTGTTTGCCTAGAGGGTGTAAATCTACGTCGTTCTCTTCCTCTTGTTTTCTTAGTAAGTGTGGAAGGAGATGTAGAAGGTTAACTCTTAAACCAATTTCTTGGCATTGTAACACTCCTAATTTTAGGAACAGAATTAACAATTGAAGTAGTACCAACTTCTGAAATAGAATCAAGTTCTTTCAATGTTTCATTATTCAATGCAAATTTTGGAACATTATGCTCTTTCAATAGTTGAAGAAAATATGGCCAACCATGTGGGACATAACCTTGTCGATGTTTTCTACGCGTTGCATACTGAATCAAGTCTTCATACCGCGAAGCGCTAATACTTTTATTTATTAATTAATCTATATCTGAATCTATATCTGTAATAATTTCACCTCTATCATTCACAGTGACATATGGTTCAATGCTGTTGAAAAGAGCTATTGCATGTGCACGAGATGCTAAAGGTGTAGCAGTCGAAACAGAGTCACGCATCTTATTCTTCAAACTTTTCAATTCTTCAACAGTTTCTGATTGTAATAAAATTGCGCGATATGGATCTTTAATATGTGCATTTTCCTGATAATCCAGTTCTTTCTCATAAATTTGATTTGCGAGAGGTTGCTTTACTTGTTGTAAAGCAGTCAATTGCACATATTCATCCTGAGGAATAACAATCATGCGAGAACAAGAACTCATAGTTTGTAGATAATCATAGGCTTTTTTAAAATATCACTTCGAAATCTAAATTCTTCCGGACACTCTTGTGTAAAATCAATGAATAAGTAACCGTGTGGTTTTTCAGTTGCTGCTTGAAAAATTTCAATTAAGGCTTTTGAACCTCTTGGCGAAACTTGTCGCGCTAAAATTTCAAATTGACTTCTATCTCGTGGATTGTTAAAGATAGCGTAATAGTGCGTATTCAGGTCTCGTGTGCGGGCTTCTTTCCCATCTGGAAACAAATTTTGCGTGATATAGATTATAAAGCACCTTTTGTGATGTGCTACGCGAGTGAACATATCTGTAACGTCTTCTTCTTCTCATTCTTGCTTTCCTTCAATAGATCATCCAATACAACGACATCGTTGGATTCTATCCTATCAGCTCGAATAATTCCTTCATTTCGAATAAAGTCACGACGTTGCAATTCCTGAAAGAGTGACGGCTGATAAATACCATAACACCAAATAACTCGATTGATGGGTTCCCTAAACAATTATTTTCTTTTGTCTAGCAAATTCAGAGTGAAAACAGTTTTACCTGCATGGGATGGACCTGATACAGTCAGAACTTTATCACATTGAAGTCTGAAATCCATTTTAATACTCTGAGACTCAACATTTGCATAGTTAACGCTTAAAGCCAAAGATATTACCCAATACGTTGCCCACTACAGGAGCTAGCATCGGAAGTATTGCTGAAAGGAAACCACCCTTTTGTGTTAGAGTTTTCCTCTTTCTTTGAAGAGTAACTTTAGGATTGGAGATGAATCGTAATTTTGTAGTATGTCGCTTAAGTAACTTTCGTTGTTGTGGTGATAATTTCTTTGTCCTCAAACTTCTCACATGAGAAACAATTTCTCGAATAAATTTATCATTAGCATGTCGTATAGCATTATATCGATGATTTCCTTTCATTCGTTGAAGAGCTCGAATGGCTGCAGAAAATTTTGAAGACTTTTGACTTTTACGTCTCGCTATTTTTCTCTTTACCATTGTCACAACTTGAGTTTTCCATATTTGCATAGGTACTAACTTTTGTGGCAGAAGTGACACTCAAAATGAGCTATATCACAGTGGCTACATTGACAGAGTTGAATACATCAGCGTATGAAACAGCGCTGGCAGAAAGTATGCTTACATCTCTTAAAGATGCGTTTTTCACTTCCATCCTTTCGCTTACATACATCACACATATTTTCACTCTTACTAACAACTTCTAAAGCAAGTCTTTTTGGCGACATGAACTTGCTAGCCTTTTCTAGATAATAGACGCATGTACAGAAGGAATATGCTTCTAGAGTAAGTAGACATAACTCGAAAACCAATTGTGCTACGATCAAGTACCATTGCATTTTTAAGTTTCTTTTATAGAAAGTTGAATGTGAATATGTGAAATTGATTCAATCACTAGACTGCTACCATGATGGTTAAATGCATCAAGACGTTGAGCAATTTTTCCCATATGTCTTTCAAAAAATTCTTCAGGATTATCTACAACTTCCATTGAATAGGAAGCAAAGTGGAAGAAACGATCTTCAACCTCTTCTTTCCCAAAATGACTGAAATAAATTTTCGCAACTAATCGCGCCATTACAATTTTATCAGAAAACGTATCCATTAACTTCAAAAATAGAGTGCTAGTATCACCAATAACTGATTTGATATTAATCTCATCTTTATGAAATGTCATCACATAATCTTGAATAGTCCCTTTTAAACTTTGCCTATGAAAACGCAATGTTCTACAATCATTTGAGAAAGACATTGTCATCCTGCATCTATCCCTCCAATTGCATGAAAAACAGCAAGTCTTTACATAAAGCTTTAATTAAATGACTTCTTCAAGCATGCATTACAAGTTTTGGGTTTGAAACAAATAAAATAGATACAGTTGGTAACTATCATACAGAGAGCAATGAAAACCAAACCTTACTTTGGCAGTGTTGAGGTAAGGAGGAAAAGAACATTGACTATGAATGTAACTACTACAACGAACAATTGAAATGGGAACACTCAGTTCCTTGAAACGTTTCGTAACCTCATGATAGTGTTGATTAACTCTACTATCCCAAGGTGGAAGTAGAATATCATTAATGACTAGATTAGAAAAAAGCTTTCTCTCCTTGGAGGGATCATTACAAAAGATACCTACAACATTGAAGGCTGCTAGCCATCTTTTAAAGTCAATAAGAAGAGCACTTTCACTAGGAAGACCAAAGTCTTGTAAATATTGTTCATTAAGTCCATGAATATGTTTTCTCGCCCATCCATCAGCTTTGGGATCACACTTGGCATGATGATGATAAACACTAACAATCTGATATGAGCAATTGTCCATGGCAATAGCACTGAGCTCCTGTACAGGTTCACCCTCACAATCCGTAAAAATGATGGTGGATGACTAAAAAGAAAATTACATAGTTTTACTCATCGGATGAAAAATCCTATAACATATTACAATATGAAGAAGTGCAACGATGCTGTTCACGACAAAATGCACAAATAACGTGATGACAGCGAAGAAGTAAAATGTATCTGATAAGACCACGTCTACGACACTCAAAGCACATTAGCGATTCTCCTTCTTTGATTTGCGTTTTCCGGCAACATTCTTCTCTGACTTGTGCTTCCCACCGCTCTCGTTGAGGATTTGATCAATAATGTTATTAACATCTGGCTGCTTCGGTATATATAGGATGGATTGCGTATGCATTGCTATAGAGGGCAATTTATTATCCTTATGATAACCATAATATAGTCCGCTTATTGTGAAACGAATATTCCAAGTGCCTTCTGCGAGCTCTTCACACCTGATGGGTGTTATTTGTTCTCCATCCTTTCGATAGTAAGAACACCAATGCGATAGTGGTAGAGAAAGTCGTTCACCTTCCCATATCTTTCTATATGGTGTATCCTTGTCATCTCTCGCTCTCCACACTTCGTCAAGGGGAGTAGGGATATCCATATTTAGTGTCACAAATTCTTCAATAATGTCAAGCTGGCGACGTATGTATGGAGCTACAGGAATGATGACGTAGTCTCCATACTGATTCCTCTTCACACTCACGTCTGTGGAAGGGATCATTCCCGTTTCCAGCGCTATAACATGATCGAAATAGCGTATGCTTTGTCTAAATTTACGCTGTAGGGGTGTAGGATTATGTACCTGTGTTGTTTCCTCCACCGGTCTCAACTGTAGATGGCCTGATTGTAGCGAACCTTGCACCGTCTGGACATCAGCATCTAATCTGGTAAGTGATGTAGAAGCCTGAAAGCGGAAAGATGCGATTAGGTAAACACTCAAGAAAGGAGGTGGAGGGAAGTTTTCCGACTTACCATTCTAGTTGAAAAGTAGGATAGATGAGCTGAGAGAACGTGCGTCCGTCACTTATACGATTCAAAGATAGAATGATTGTCACTCTAAAGTCTCATTATTTATAGAGAAATGCACGATTCTCATTTGATGATGATCTTCATTGGACAATAACATCAAGCTAATTCCAAATCTAGCCTCCGTTTACCAATCCGAGCCTTCGTTCGCCCGCTGGAGCTGTTTTTTGGAAAATTTTAACTCTGTCGTTTTCGCCAATTTCCAAAATTTTCAATGGCGTCTCACATCTAAACGAAGACAGATCTGAACAAGCCGTTTCTTTCACTGAATTGTCTCACTCGTAGCTTTCAAACGAGATATTGCACGACTTTCTGCGATCTCTAGAACCAAAGTTGGAAGCAACGCTGCCGAGGGGGGGACGTCCCAAAATTTTTTCTCTCCGATGGAGCTGGAAATCACCCTACGGATGCAGAATTTGACGCTGAATCCGAATCTGGCCTCCGTTTTCCCATCCGATGCTTCGTTTTGCCGTTTTGGCTCTACAGCCCAACACCATCCCAAATTCGCCGCTAACTCTGTCGTTTTTACGAATAATGTTGGAAATTTTTTCTCGCCGATTAAGCTGGAAATCACCCTACGGATGCAGAATTTGACGCTGACTCCAAATCTAAACTCAGATCTACCATTGGAACAGCACTTTAGACGATAGAGACCAAAACATCCCAAATTCACCGTTAACTCTGTCGTTTTACAACATCTACCAACCTGGTCGGCCGCCCAAGTCAACCTGGACGGCGACCAAGACTGGTTTGCTTTCTACTATTCACTCACTGCCGGATGATAGCTATGGATAGTAGGAGAAATATATTGCATTAATTAGCAGTTATAGATAAATTCTACCAATTTACTTGGCTCCGTCCAATCTCAAGAAAATGAAATGACTAGCTGAGGAATATTCCCAATTCATATAGCAATAACATAGATGCATCTGTGGATGAATGAACATGCTAATCATGCTTTGTATGTACTTTGTCAATGGTTTGTAAGGGATTCGAATTGATTAGATGCTTAATTTTATAAGACAGTGACAAAAATTCTCAATATTCAAGAAATAGTCTCAAATAATGGTCAAATTTTGCATGTTCCTATTGGTAAAATATAGCAAAAATTTTTCTATCAAAAATACGTAGAAAACAAATAGGTCGCAAAATATTTGGAGTCGTGGCTACTGTAACTTTGCAGTGATATCAAAAAAGGCGTTGGGGTTCAGGAGGAGCTACTAAGGAGAGGAGGAGGAGGCAAAATAAGGCTAAGGGCTTTTGCAGAAAAGTTCGGAATCTTGTTAATTAATCTTGGTAGATAATTCATGGTAAATTTATAGTAAGCGTAATATGAATGCAATTCTTCCCACAATCAAAAGAAGCGCAATTAAACATTGGAAAAAATCAAAATAAAAGGTTGATATGCAGCAATTCATGTCCATTGATCAATTAATTAATTGTCTCTTTAGAAGCGCAATCTTTTTGAACATAGATGTCTACTTACCAAAAGGAGGACATGATAATCCTGTTTCTGAGTTTCCTTTATTTTCATTTTGCAAAGACTCAGTCTTATCATGCGTTACATCTTCATGCGATTTATAATGATGACTTATTGAAGAAAGATCATAATCTGATCGATATGTTGGATTCAGGAGTGACCTATTCGTAGATTGATTTGAGCGCGTTAAGGTTCGTTGTGGGTTCCTTGAGACACAGGAAGCACTTCTGTTCAGTATTTTGTCACCCAAAACAGCAGAATGGCGACGTTGGTGAAGAAATTTCGGTAATCCAGCTCTATGATGATAAAGTTTTGCAGACATTGCTCGCGAGTATGCGAAATATTTATATTTTGAATTTTCTGTGTTCATTTTCCTGCATCTAATTGAATCTGCAAGGTGAAGACTGTCATATCAAGTAATTACTCATATTAGTTAATGTGTGAATTTAACTAATCCCACTTCATGCAGGCCCACTCCCTTCCTTTCCGTCGAACTCTATTATTTCCATTTAGAGAAGCTATATCATTTTGCTTACTTCTTCACGCTTTCCCCTACAGACGAATTTTGAATCATGTCTCCTTCCTCCTGATGATGACCAGAGAGCTGGTCGGAGTATGCCTGGTATGACAAAAAGGAAGACTTTACAAATATTTGGATTTTAATTTATGATATCACTTAATCATTTTATTAATTATTTGATAAAATAGTTTATTTAATTTATTAAGTACCTATGCTTCATGGAAATATGTTCTCGTTTGAAGTTCCTTTATGGTTTATGTATTCCTAAAAAAGATCTGTTTGATGCATCCCTCTTCAGGGTCTCACAAAGATCTCCCCTGAGAATTCCAGCAAGGTTTTCATGTTTGATTGGTCATAATCAAGTAATCATAGTGATCACAAATCTGCAGAAATTTATAGCATTCGCTTTTTCAATTTACTGGAATTTAAAGTTGTAATGCGCCAACCGAAGAAATTTTGCAATTGATCCTGTTTTGTTTTAGGAAATAGAAGGTCTAACGTTTCATTTTGCATCCTAACGATGAGGTTTTAATCGTTGTTTCAAAAGATCTAGCATTTTTATCGAGAGCACATTTGTAAATAAAAGACATGATGAAAAATGACCCATCAACCGCGTGAGACCAGTGATAACCGCCGAAATAGCCTTTATTTATAGTTGTTTTTAAATTTCATGTCTAATGAGCTTGGCTAAAGGATAAAATTTTCGAAAAGGACCAATATTGGTTAGCAATTAGTCCATCAATACCGAAGATTTATCATTAACCGATCGGTTAATTATTCAGCCGAAAAAAGCAATCTATTTCCGGTATCTAAATTCCGTGGAAATATCATCCGACATGTCTATTCCGAATGTGATATAGACTATGACCAGTCCTAAATTTGACAAACAAATAGAAAGTTTATTATGCATTTGTATGCCAAAAATACGAACTTTTTCGAACTTTTTCTACAAGTTCATCAATTGTGTTGGGTCATTATTGATGTGCTAAACATTTATTCTAAAAATGTCAAATCAACTTCTATGTATTTCGATTCCTTTCAATGGTGTCATTGTAACAACCAACTGCAAAAAACATGAAGCATGGGACCAACACTAGGTAGCAAATATTATTTACGAATATTCTTCAGTACAGAATAAGCCTACCGAAGCTGCTAGAAATATCCGTCGTATTCTGGAGAGTACAAATCAATCCGCTTTTTTTCTACAATGAAATATGTGATCAACCGGCTAATTTTCTGATCGGTTAATCGTTAAACCAATCATGACAATGAATACAATCAAAGGTTTTAAGCATCACCAATACATTGCTGTTCAGGGACCTGTTCATTGGTCAATTACGCCATGCTATAATTAGATCTACGTAGTATTAACAATCAAACAATAGCAACTTATGATATTCAAATCTGATACATGTAATGTGTAATACGTGTATTACACTGTAATTTTAGTAAAAGATTTATAGAAATGCTGATTTTCCGTTATGTCCTACTGTTCTATTCAATGTAGGTAATTTTTCATTTATTTTAATCGCTTCAATTATTCTAATTTCTAATTTATACGAAGACACTGATAAAGACCTGATAAAGCTCAGAATTCATCATAGCTTGTTGTCTATGAATTATTGACTTACTTACTTTATGTCTTTAACTATCTATGGATGCATGACACTCTTGAGCAAAGCAAATATCATTCACCTGTCGATGAAATGAACCTGTCGACGAAGTAAACCACCACCATAAATTCATAGACTACACTCATTTCACTTTATTAGTGGCACGATATCAAAGAATATTATTTTAAAAAAGGTTGAAAAATTTGAATTAAAATTGTGAAAAAAACAAAACCCACTAAAACTGATTCCTACTTTAAAACTATACCACACGAAATATGTAAGTAATGGACAAAAGACCGTTCCAGGACACCATAAAATTCAAAAAAAGAGTATCTTTAAAAACGACATAAATTCATGAATTTGAACCCTTTTTCAGGTTATGAAGACCTAAATTCATAAATTTGGGCGTTTTTAAAAATACCCAATTTTTCAAATTTTTCAAAATCTCAAAATTTGAGAATTACAATTTTCACACTTAAAATCATGACCGTTCCAGGACACCGAAAAAATCAGAAAAGTTAAGAATCTCAAATTTGAGAATTACAATTTTTACCTTGAAAATCATGACCGTCCCAGGACACCGTAAATCATAAAGTTAGTATTTTTAAAAACGTCTTTTAAATCCGTTTTTCAGGTTTTTAAAAATATATCATGTGTCTAATAATATTTCTTTAAAAGTGGAAGAAACAAAAGTGGAAGAAACCGCGAGGATGTATCCTTCAATATCATATGAACGTAGTTCTACTACCCCCTCCCTTCTAACTTCCAGGGGTCCCTTCTGACTTCTAGGGGTCCCTTAAGAAATTTTTTTGTTATAAAATGAGCAAATTAAATCAGTTTTTAAAATTATATGGAACACAAACAACTACAAATTTTGATCTAAAGAAAATCGCAAATCAATGGGGAATAAAGAATTTTCAAATATTGATGAGAGACGAATTACAATTCCTAAAAAATAAGCCAACAATAACTATAAATTTCATAACAAATCTTCATACGTCAGATGAAAAAGGTGTACATTGGTTTGCAGGTATGTCTAATAAAAATGGAGATAATTACTATTTTGACTCATACGGACTTCCACCTACAAACGAAGTTAAAAAATTACTTGAAAATGGAAATTATAATACATTTCAAATTCAAAAAACAGGAACTACTTATTGTGGTCAATTATTTCTTTATGTTTTATTTAAATTACAAAAAGGAGTACCATTTCTAGATATTATGTTAGAATTGAACGAACCGTAGGTTCTATGGCTACGCCTAACAAGGGAATTTCATTCCCGAAAAACGCTAGTTCCAATAATAATGATAGTGATAATTAAAAATCACTTCGCTGTAATTCATTTTGATAAAATCGGCCTCTGATATTTTCATCATCTAAATCTTTGATTTCGTAAGTAATCGGATAAGTTTGATTTATTTTACAAACTTCAAATATCTCTTTAGTCCAATAACCAACAAAGCCTTTTTCAAATTTATTCTTATACTTAAATATTCTAACTCTATCACCAACTTTTAATTTCGGTTTAAGTTTCTACAAATTCGGATTACTCTCATTCGAATAATTATTCTCGAATATTTTTTTCTTATCAAATCAGGGTCGTCAGAAGCATTCTTTGGGGTTTCTTCAATACCAGAATGAACTTTATTATTGTACTGCTCTACAACTCCTGGTAATATCTTCAACCATTTCTGATTTCTTTGCTCAGTAAATTTCTTGAATAATTTATTTTTTAACGTCCGATTGAATCTTTCTATCACTACAGCTTTTCCAGCGTTTTCAGTTGAATAAACAGTTTCAAATAGTGGCTGAACATTTCTGTTATAAAATTCCGACCCTTTATCAACAAACAATTTTTTTGGCTCTCTCTTACTTTCTTTAAAGATTTCTTCAAACGCATATTTAACTGATAGACCACTTTTATTTTTTAAAGGCTTTACCCAAGTGTATCGTGTATATAAATCTATAACGGTCAATGCGTATTTAAACCCTCCTTCATTCGGCATATGAATAAGATCAGCACTCCAAATATCATCTTTATTAAATACTTTTACTTTCAATAAATATTTAGGCCTTCTGTATTCCCTATGAATTTCAGAGGAATAGGTTCGAGCGTTGCTCTCAGACAGCTTTGCTGTCGTTTCATTTAAACCCTGACCGAATAATATTTTAGCTTGTAAAGCTTTCTTAACAAACATTCTTCCAATTTTTTCTCTAAATGTAGGATTTTGAATACTATCTAATTCTTGAATCATCTTCTTATCAGCTGCATGTCGAGAACTTAGGTCATGATTTCTATAAGCGGCGGCGTCTACTCTATTTATTGGTTCTTCACATGGTTTCGGATTATTATTCTCATCTAGTCTTATATCTAATCGAGTTCCTGGACCGGTATATGAATGACCAGGAAGATGTTTTTCTTTTGAATATTTACTCCAAATAAATCCAGGAAAGTTTTCTAATGTTTTTTGTATGTCACCACCGTAGGTAGTAGCCAAACTTTGTTTGTTGTCGTTACCTTCATAAATTTTACAATTTGAGTTTTTATTTTTGTTTAATAGATAATTTAATAAATCTAAATTAGCAATTTTTAATTTAAATTAAATTTTCGGAATTTTTAGAATTCATTTTAAAAGATAAAAAAGTTTTAAAAGATAAAATAAAATAAATGTTTTACCTTATCATACTAGGACTTACATATATTCCAGAACCATCTTTAGTTTCTTTAATTTCAATTAAATCATCAACATTGTGTAGAATATTTCTAAGAACTCGTTTTCCTTCATCAACTAATTCTACTTTACTAATAAAATTATCTACTATTCCGTCACCCCTAGCAACTTTCTCTAACTCTCTATTATGACGTTTTTGTTCTTCTAATGCTGCCTTCTCTGATTTATTTTTATTTACTGCTTGGACAATACCAGCTGTCCCACCTGCAACACTTCCTGCAGCTGCTACGCCACCTATTATTAGTGGAATTAATGGGAGAATCCCGCCATTCCTTTCTTCTTGTAATTGAATATTCTCTATCATTGGTTTACTTATGTAATACTTTTTTTTGTTAATCGTAATAGTTTTAGGGGTATTTTTGTCAACAATATTACGTAATTTTCATTCAACAGTTTTATTATTATTACTTTTCGCTTGCGACATTTTTAATTAAAAAAAATAAGTTATCAAAAATTTTAATCTATTCTAGTTATGAAAACATTTTAAGTTAGGAAAAATATTAATCTATTCTAGTTATAAAAAAATTTTAAGTTACAAAAAATTTTAATTAACCTATCCTAGCCATCTTTCCATTAAGAATTTCAATAGAATATTTTACATCTTCTAGCAATAAACCATAAGCCATCAATGAAGTTGTGGAATCTTTTTTTTCAATAGTAATTGTTACATCACAACCAGTCTTGATAATATCTTCAGATTGTGCACTTAAATCGAAACAGAAAACAGGATATAAATGTCTCCAATATCCAGGAGTTAATTGTGGTTCAACTCCAAATTCTATACAAACATTTCGATAAGAATCATATCCTTCCATAAATTGATTATTGGTATCATCGAATCTCAATGGATCAATTGGATATCGGGTTTGATTTAAAGCAACTTGTAAACTTCGAATTGTATTAATATGGAAGAGATTATTGTTCTTATCAAAACTAGGAGAATTATTTCTTTGAAATGTTAGTAATAAATATATTGGAGTATTCGAAGTTCTAGTAAAATGCCAGTTAAATCTTTGTTCGGAAAAAGTTACTGAACTAGCAGTACACTTTAGAAAATTTACTGGAATTGGTTTGTTAGTATTTAATCTTTTTGCAATAGCTGTTTCAATCTCTAAACTAGGAGTAATATGCTTAATCCACCATTCAAGTCTATCAATTTTTAAATATGCTTTTTTTCCAGTCTCACCAAAAAAGATTAATTCATTATTTGCTGTGCGTTGAATAATTAATTTAAATTTTAATTGATATGATATTTTATCATAATCTAAATATCCAAATAATGGAGACAATGACCAATTTACTGTCTGTTTACTTTTCTTGTTAAATTCACGTCTTTCTTTATATGCATCATTATTTGTTTTATTTAAATGTTTTGCAATATTTTCTACATCTTTCGCAATTCCTGCGGCATCTGTTCCAGCGTGAGTTAAATCATCAACAATTATACCATCATTAGTATCAGGAAACCAACCTTCGATTTCATACTTTTTATTATTTTCACCAATTGTTACAAATCTAAGCATTGTATCAATTACACCTGGAGAATCACTTATTGTTTCTATATTTTGAGTTGCAACATCTAAACGAATTTGTGTAAATAATTTTGGAAAAAAATTATTCTCTAATGCAATATTATCGGTTTCTGGTAATGGTGTTGTAAAATTGGCATCACTATATAAAGAATATTCACAGTGTAAAGAGGAATCAGGTAAATATAAATAACTTTGCTGATTATCAACTTCAAAAATTAAATCTCCTCCAGTATTTACTCTACTAGAAGATCCGGGATTCATAGCAATTCTTATGTAGTCATTCTTTTTTTGATTATAACTAACACCTGGTGGTTTATCTAATTCAAATTTATTTTCAATTAGCAAAGACATTTTTATAAAAAATAATTTGACTTTTTGTTTTTCTCACACACAGAAAAAATACTGCTAAAAAATTTTACTAAAATAATTTTACTAAAAAATTTTACTAAAATATATTTTAGAATTTTGCTAGACCAGCTCCGCTACAGCTTTGCTGGTTAGACCGAAGGTTGCTGCTCACGCCATTTCCTCTTATTTCTTCAATTGAACGTTCTATGTCTACGCCTGATTTCTTCTTATGTTTACTATCAGACGGAGCTCCGCTCCTCAAGGTTTCACCCCCTACAGCTATGTTAGCAATTTTTTTTTGTTTCCTCTGAAAGTTTTTTTAAATTTTTTAGTTCTTCAGAATCATTCCTAAGTTTACGAATAGCTTCTAGTTGTTTTAATTCGTTTTGAGACTTAACAGCATTTGATATTGCACTAGCTGTACTACCTATAGCAGCTGCTCCTTTTGCAGCAGATGTAATCAAATCTTTATTATTTTTAATTAAGTTAACGATACTTCCAATACCAGAAAAGATGCCAGCTCCTTCCGTGTGAACGGCACCTGCGGTGCCAAGGAACTTTTGTGTTCCGACTGTTTCTCTATTACCATAATGATAAACAGGATTCATACGTGGTTCATGAGCAATTCTTTGATTTGAAGCAAAATGTTTAAGATTGTGTTTATAAATTATAGGCATTTTTTAGGAATAAATTTGACTTTTAGGAAAAATATTTACGATCGGCTAAAGCCTCTGAACAAAGTTCTATTGGTTAGTAACCTGAGGACCTTTGGTCCGATCGGCTAAAGCCTCGAGGAGCTTCGCTCCGATTAAGATTTACGTTTGTGAATGTCCAACAACTTCGTGATAACTTTATTAATTGTCTGTTGCACTTTATTCATTGCGTCAAGTAGCGTGTGATGTACTTTAATTTCTTTTCTATTAACTTGCATTTTCTGCTGATTCATCTTCAACGCCGTTTTAAGAGCATTCAATTTAATTTTAAGAACATCTAGTTGACTTTTAACAGCATCTAACTGTTCCTTATTTTCTTTAGAGTTTTCTTGTAGATTTTTCTTTAATTCATTTTCTAAATTATTTTTAAGAGTTTTCATTTTATCAACTTTTTGATTAAGCGAGTTTACTTCATTTATTATTCTATTCATCTTTTTCATTTGTTGAGTAATTTTAGAACTTAATTCATCAACACTTTTTTGGAATGTAGTTTGTAACTTCTTTAAATTTTTTTTAATTCTTTCACGTAGTTTTTCTATTTCATCTTTTAATTGTTCTTTCATTAATTTTATCTGATGTTTATTTTTAATTACAGCAGATTTTAAATTTATAGAAAGTAATATTAAAAATTTTGATTGTTCAGAAATCTTTTTAAAAAGTTTTGCTATATCTGCTTCTAGCTCTCTATCCTTTTTATCAAGTTTTAATAATTTTTCGTTTAATGATTTGTCATTAAGTTTAAGCAACTTTAATTCATTCATCAGTGGAACCAAAACATCGTTTATATATTTTTCTTTTAAGTCATTGATTTGTGTATCAACATATTGTTTCTTTGTTAACTCTGTATTTTGTTGCGGAAGAATAGAAAGATGCAATGGACCAGATAAAACGTCTCCAGTTTCATGATATAATTTTCTATTTCTATTTCTGATTCACGATTATTCGGGATATATGCACCTCCACCAACATTTGGTAACATCATTTTTAAAACAGTAAAAAAGTAGTTTTTTTATATAAAGAGAAAAAAATAAAATTTTTTCTAATAAAAATAAAAAATAAAATTTTTTTCTAATAAAAATAAAAAAATAAAATTTTTTCTAATAAAAAAATAAATTTATTTCTAATAAAAATAATAAAAAAAAAGCAAATTTAAAAAAATTATATTCGCCCGCATCATCCTGTTCTTCTTATTCGACGAGATCAACGGGATTTGAAAATAAATGTTTTGATAATAATAATAATCCAGTATAGATGTTAATATTTTATTTGAATTACAAGCCGAAATATTTAGAGAACAGACTAAAGGTTTACCTTCTATAGAAACTAATTATTGTATTTTTCCAGGTGATGCATTTATAAAATTTAAGGATATTGTTAGTAAATATAATGATGTGGCTTATGTTGAACTGAATAAAGAAAATATGGTTATAATAGGGCATAATAGTGTATATGGGTTTATTAGAGCGGTTTTACCAATTAGTAATACTGATTGGATTGAAACTAAAACTATCAATTATATCAATATTAAAGAATTAGTTAAAAAATTAAAATCGTTTTCAAAAGAAAAAATTAGATTATTTGTTGATGAACAAAACCAATAAAACATTCATATAGAGAGTAAAAAGCATAACGAAGAATTATTATGTCAAGTTTATTATAGAGATACAATTTATAAACAAGAAACATTAGAAATGCCGCAAAGATATGATGATGATACATATATAGGATTATATTCGAACTTAAATATTAATTTATTAAAATCTTATATAAATGGTTTAGCTCAACAAGAGAAAATTTATATGTGGACAACACCTTATACTATTAACAATGACCATAATCATAATCATAATAATTCTCTGAATCATATTGAAGAATCTGATAAAGATGATGATGATTCTGAAACATCTGAAAAAGGTGTAAATGGTAAAAAAGATTATAAAAGTATTAGTAATTATAAAAATTTAAGTGAAGAAAAATTTATATCTCATACTGATGTACATGATATTAATACTACATATAATCAAAATCTATCTAAATTTCATTTTCTTACAATTGAAAATAATAATGATGAAATAGTTGAAGATACTGTTAGACAACTATGTGTCGGGTCTACAAAATTTAAATTAGGATTTACATCTAATCAATTTAAAATTTTATCATCTTTAATAAAAACTAAAAGTGATTCAGATTATGGTGGTGTCATTAAATTTTCCAAAAGAGATCAAAGACCAATATTTTTCTCTATTATATTGTTATCAGATAAAAAATGTAATTTAGAGTTAGATATTCCAATAAGAGAATGGTATCCAATTCCAAAAAGTGTAATTTATGATGATGATGAAGAATCAATTTATGATGATGAAGAATCAATAGTTAGTGAAAATAAATTTAAATTATCTTTTGATAAAACATTATATGATGAAACTTGATATGATAAAACTTAATATGATAAAACTTAATGTGATAAAGAAAATAAAATAACTTAGGAACGTGAAATATATAGTAATATAAAATAACTCTCAAGTCCGTGATATTACAATGTTTATATCTAAAATTAAAACACAATTTTTTTCTTTAAAAAATAAAAAAATGGAAAATACCAAGTTTTATTGTAACTTATTTAAAAAAAAGTTGCAAACAAAAAGAAGTTATCAATCTCATTTAAATAGTAAATTGCATTTACAAAATGTGGATCGAGTTGATGAAGGAAATATATTAAAATTGAATAATTATAAAAACTATCTAGAAACATTGCCTACTGATATAAAAGTTAAAAAAATGTTTGATGATTATTCACATTCGGAATATAAAAAAGTTTTTAATAGTGAAGATGAGTCCATTCAAACCGAAGGTTCTAGGGCTTGGCCCGTACCAGATGGAAGATATTTATTTAGCGATACTGATGAATTTAACGAAATAGATAAATTTGATGAAGCTGAACGAACCGATGAAGCTGTAACAGATATAAAATATTTATTTAATGAATCTGTGCGAACTGAAGGTTCTAGGGCTTCACCCGTTGAACATAATGAAACCAAAGAAACTTTTTATAATGTGTTAACAAACTTTTATAATATATTTAAGAAATCTTTCAAATGTTATATGAATGTAGAAGTACTTTATACAAAAAATGGACCTGATGGAATTCATGAAGAAATAATACAAGGACATTTTACAAATTCGCAAGAAATTCATAATGTAAATGATATATAACCCATATTTGAACAAATGATACTTAAATTAGAAAATTATATAATTGAAGCCCAGTTACGTGAATCTGGTTGGAGATTTGTTAAAATACTATCTAAGAAAATAGTAATTGATAAATATAAAAATAATAGTGGTGGTAGTTACGTTCCTTTACCTTTCAGTTCACCACAAATAATCAACATAAAAAATGAAGATGATTATTGTTTTCTGTGGAGTATTATAGCACATTTACATCCTGCAGAATATCGTAAAGAAAGACTAAGTCATTATAATAAAGAAGAATATATAAAGGAATTTGTTCTCTCTGATGGCTTACATGAATTTCCATATGATTATAATAGGTTAATAAAGTTTCATAAAAAGAATAAAAATTTAATAGAAGTAAATGTTTTTGAATTAAATGTGAATTATGTTTCTATTGGTAAAATTACACCACTTTACTCAGATTCAAAAAAATTTTATTTGAATAATAAAAATTTATGTCAATCAGAAATAGTATATAATGATAGAGGAAATTACATGCATCATAATATTTTTTACCAAGGAAATATAATATGTACTGAAAACTTTCAAATTGTTAAAACATTATCACCAATAATGATTAATCATAATAATTATAAAGGACGTAATTATAATTATGATTATGATTACAAATATTCATCTTTATCTTTAGAATATCAACAAAAACTAGAAAATTTAAATAAAAGTTTACAAAAATGTAAAACAGATTATCAACAACAAACAAAAATGTTACTACAAGAATATGGCCATAAATATTAAAATAAGACAGAAACGATTCAAAAATTAAATGAAGAAAATAATGAAGACAATAAAGAATTAAATAATGAAGAAAATGAAACCAATCAAAAAATAAATGAATCTTTAAAAAAATGTCTACAACAATATAAAGAACAATATGATAAAGAATATGAACAACAGCTACAAATATTAAATCAAAATTTTCATCGAAATACATTTAATCTTACAAAAGAAATTGATGAAACACATGAAATATATCAAGATAAATTTGAAAAACTAGAACAGACAAAACAACCAGCACAAGTGAATATATTATATTATCAGGGTCATTTTATATTGTGTAAAGATGTTTCTATATTTACAAAAACTTCAGATAATGCCAATTTTCCTTGTCTCCAATATATGACGAGCTTTAGAACTAAAGAAGAAATGAATAGACATTTGGAGAATTGTCAACAAAACGAAGCAGTTGAAAATACTTTTCCTAAAGATGATTATTTAGAATATAATAAATGGTATTTTAAAAATAAAGTACCCTTTACTATTTATTGTGATTTCGAAGCATATAATGTTAACATGACCCAAAAGCACGGGACATCGGAGATGTCTTCCAGGGCTTCACCCGATTCTGATAATTATAAATATGAAAAAAGTGCATCTGAACAAAGGAAAGAAAAATATTTATGTAGAATAATGATTTCGGATATTTAGTGTTTTGTTTATATGAACTATTTTAATGTTAGATGTACATGTGTAAATATGTGATGTGATCTTGCGTTATTGTGAGGTTGTGTGTCAACGCATTGTGATAAGTGCGGAATTGCATATTTTGTAAACAAGTGTCACCCATTGACTTTCGGAGGCAATAAACAATAACTTAAACGTTAATTTGGTTCTCAGAAGCTAGCCGGGCAACGAATTGCATTGAGTATGAAGGCCATTAAAAAGATTGTTGAGTTTAGTGGGGATGGAGATTGTGAGAGGTGGTTGGACCGTTTCGAGCAGGCGATTGAAATAGATGAATTACAAGATAAAGAGGGGAAGATTTTATCAATGAATTTGTCAGGTGCCGCGTATGACACATGGAAGAACTTGCCAGATGCTGATAAATACAATGCAACAGCTATTAAGAATGCGTTTCGATGTGCTTTCGGGCTGCGACGCGTTGACGCTTGGAGAACTGCAGTGAGTACAAGGGCTATAATTGGTGATTCACTTGATGTTGTCGGGGAGAGAATAAGGAAGATGGTTAATGTTGCTAGTAGGGAAGGTGGAAGTAAAAATCCTATGGATTATGTCAGCGGCCTTTTATTACTGGAAGCTTTGCCGCAGAATGTCAGGGACCAGGTTAAAATGCACGTGGGTGACGAAATAAGTTATGCTGAGGTTTTGTGTGCTTCGAAGAAAATCTGGTCTAATAAGCCGGAATTTTCTGCGTGTGCTAGCGTTGGCAGGCCTGTCAGTATGAACCATGATCTGAGGGTCCAGGATTCAAATACCGGTAGTAATTTCCAACAGCGTAGGGTCGTTAGGTGTTTTGGTTGCAATCGCATCGGTCATCTACGGAAAGATTGTCAAATTACTTGCTTTCGCTGCGGTCAGAAAGGTCACTACCAAAGCAACTGCTCTTCTACGACTGCGGTTCCTTTAAACGACGTGCCGGGGGCAGCGCAACAAATGCAAGCAGTTGGCTCCCAGCAATCGAAGGGAATGGTACCGGCATCGCAACCTCGTCTCTAAGCTTGACTGATTGGCAGACACATTTGGGGAAGGTGAACGGGAGGGTCTGTAAATTTTTGATCGACACAGGCAGTACTTTTTCTTTGCTGGATTCTAACTTTGCCGTTGAGTCGCGTGTTCCGATTGAGAGGTTAAGTTTTCCGGTAAGTTTGGAAATAATGGACTGTACCAAAATCGAATCGAGGAGTAAGACAAAACTTGAACATGTAGTAATGGGAACGAACGAAGTGAATGTTGGTCCGGTGGAGGTGTTTATAGTGGATAGGCTGCCACTTGGGGTAGAGATGATAGTGGGTTTCGACGTTGTACTGCAGAATGGACTATACATAACTGGAAGTAGCTCGCGCAAGTTAATTGAATTGGATGTTACGAGTGATCGCTTTTTTGATAACTATTCTGATTTGAAAACTGTCTGTGTTGCACATAATCTAGCTGAACGAGTATTGCCAGACAAGCCAAAAGGAGAGAATAGGCCCATCGAGATTGCTGATAATGACTTCGAGACGGTTTACAACGATCAGATATGGACGGTACGTTGGAAATGGAAGAATGGTCCTCCATCAGATAGACGACGTGGTAACTACACAGTACCAGAGGAAGACAAGGATGCCTTTGCTAAAGAGATTGAAGAGTGGATTTCGGATGGAATTTTGATACCTTGGGATGCTGATAGGGATGGTGAGGTGAGGAATGTTTTGCCTCTGATGAGTGTGCGACAGGAGAAGGGGGAAACCACGAAGGTGAGGCCTGTGCTTGATTTCAGGTATTTGAATGATCACATCGTGAGTCGTCCAGGATTTTCAACACCACACTCTGTCAAGACAGAATTAGAGAATGGAGGAAGTTTGGGCCAGACTGTTCCATAGTTGATCTTAAGAAGGCATACCTGCAGATCAGGATTCATCAGTCGCTTTGGAAGTTTCAGGGAGTGAAGTGGAGAGATAAGATGTTCGTGCTGACACGCTTGGGGTTTGGTTTAAACATTGCGCCAAAAGTAATGACGAAAATTGTTGAACATGTGTTGACTGATAATGATAGATTGAAGTCAGGTACCAGTAGCTACATTGATGACATCTTTGTAAATGAGAAGGTAGTGCCAGTTGAGGAAGTCGTTCAGGTCCTGAACAACTATGGATTGAAGACGAAGCCAGCGGGGCGCCTCGGAGGTGAGAATGTCAGGGTATTGGGTCTTCGGGTCGATCGGCACTTTGGATGGAAACGAGATGGGGTGTTGCCGAACGTTCATGGAAATAAGTTGACAAGAAGACAGGTTCACAAGGTGATTGGTGAGTGGCTGGGGCATTTTCCGGTTTGTGGTTGGTTGCGCGTGATATGTGGCTATCTTCAACGACTGACTGCGAAGGAAAAGGTAGGTTGGGATGAACTTGTCAGCGACGATATCATGACCAAGGTTTTGGAAGTTTCCGAACGTCTAAAATTGGGTGACGATCCTGTACGCGGCAAATGGGTGGTTCCTACTGATGGCAAGGTGGAGATTTGGACGGATGCGAGTAATATTGCTATGGGGATTGTGATGACCATCAACGGTAATGTAGTCGAAGATGCAGCATGGTTAAGAAAGGAATCCGACACTTCTCACATCAACACGAGCGAATTGGATGCTGCGATAAGGGGAGTAAACATGGCAATCAGGTGGAACTGCAAAACATTTACGATTAAGACTGACTCGGCAACTGTTCGCGGATGGCTAAATTCTGCTTTTCTGGGTACATACAATGTTCGTACGCATGCACTGTCAGAAATGTTAATACGTCGTCGCATTGACATCTTGCGAGAACTTCGTGAACTTGAGGGTCTTAATGTGACTGTTCTCCTTGTTCCTTCAAACGACAATTTGGCAGATCAGTTAACAAGGGTGCCAAGAAATTGGTTATTTACTAAAGGGCAAGATTTGGAGAAGGAGGAACCTCATGTGGGAGTGGTAATGGTTTCTGGATCGATTGGTGATATGGAAAACTCTGTTAGGAAAATTCATGAGCGACATCATCTTGGAGTTGATCGAACGCTGCAAGTGGCCAAGGAGGAGTTTGGTGATTCAGTGAAGAGGAGTGTGGTTGAAGGAGTCGTGAAAGGGTGTGATAGATGTGCAAGGATTTGTCCTATGACAAACCCACATTATAGAAAGGGGAAACTGTCAACGAATGGAGTATGGAAGAGAGTTTCTTGTGACATCACACATGTGGGAGCTACTCCGTATTTGACGGTGATAGACAACGGGTCTCGTTTTTGTATTTGGAGATGTTTAACCAATGAAAGTGCTGCTCAAGTCTGTCGACAATTTCTGGAAATTTTTTCTGAATTTGGTCCACCCGAGGCATTATTGTCGGACAATGGGACAGTTTTCAGGAGTGCGGAGTTCAGGAAGGTTATGGAGTTGTGGAGTGTAAAGCAGGAGTATTCGTGTGCTTATAGGCCGCAGGGTAATGGAATATCTGAAAGGAATCACCGTACCATCAAAACTATGGCAGCAAGATCGGGCAATTCTATCAATGAATGTGTCTTTTGGTTCAACGCGACCAGCGGTCAAGGGAAGATTCCGCCGTATCAATTGATGTTTCACGCCAATGCCAAAATGCCAGGAATCAATAACAACAGGAAAATGGATTGTGATATTGTCAGAGGTTTTGGAGATCGCGCCGACTGTGTTGATGAAATGCTATGCGACAATCCTTTCAGCATTGGGGAATTGGTCTATTTACGTACAGATGGACATTGTGATTCAGAGTGGAGCGGACCGTTTCGTGTTACTGGGATCAACTCATCAGTATCGGTTGAAGTGAACAACGATGGTATAGCACGACACGTGAGCCATATCAAGGGCGTTCCCCGTCAAATCCAAGAAAGCAGAATAACATCGAGCAGTGAATCGGACTCTGAGAATGACTCTGTGACCTATAGTGATCCAAATGCTGTAATGCATGCTCCGTTACCGACACAATCGTCTTCAGAAAGTGAGAGTAGTGATCAATTATCGAATGAACAACGTATGTCACGACGACGAAGTACTCGGACTAGACGTCAACCCGCTTATCTACGTGATTATATTACTACTTAATGATTTCGGATATTTAGTGATTTATAGATCACGGGGGAGTGTAGAATAATGATTTCGGATATTTAGTGTTTTGTTTATATGAACTATTTTAATGTTAGATGTACATGTGTAAATATGTGATGTGATCTTGCGTTATTGTGAGGTTGTGTGTCAACGCATTGTGATAAGTGCGGAATTGCATATTTTGTAAACAAGTGTCACCCATTGACTTTCGGAGGCAATAAACAATAACTTAAACGTTAATTTGGTTCTCAGAATTTATTTGAACAAAAACCATTATGTTGGGGAATGTACATTCATTCAAATTATCCTGAATTATTTAAATCAGAATATTTTCAATACTATGGTGAAGATAGTTCAGAAATGTTTACAAAGAAAGTAGAAGAATTACAAAATTATTTTTCACAATTGCTTGAAACAAATATACCAATGCTTCCATTAACGGATGAAGAAAAAATTAATTTTGTTAATGAAACAAATTGTTATCACTGTGGAAAAGAATTTACAAAAAATTATAAAACTGGCAGAGGTAGATATCTTGACAAGCGAAGCGACGGCTCTGCCGACAAAGTAAAAGATCATGATCATCTAAATGGATTATATAGAGGTGCAGCACATAATTCTTGTAATCTTAATGCTAATAAATTTAAATATAACTTTGTTCCTCTATATTTCTACAATGGTTCTAAATATGATTTCCATCTAGTAATGAAAGATTTATTTTCATCTGAAAAATTACAACAACAACAAATAAATGTACTATGTAAAACAGAGGAAGAATATTTTTCAATGCAATTAGGTTGTATTAGAATTTTAGATGCATTTAGATTTTTTACTCCTTATTCATTAGATGTTATGGGAAAAACTTTGAAATCTGAACAATGTAAAATATTAAATAAATATAATTTAAAACCTTTAAAAGGAATATTTCCGAATGAGTACATAACTGGAGATTTTAATTCTGTGAATAAAATTATGGAAGAAAAACAACTTCCTCCAATAAATAAATTTAAATCAACATTAAAACAATCACAATTATCTGAAGAAGACTATGCAGAAGCTGAAAAGAATTGGAGAGAGTTAAATTGTAAAACAATGTATGATTATACAATGAAATATCTTCAGATAGATGTATTAATACTAGCTGATCCTTTCGAAAACTTTCGTGACATATGCATAGAATATTACGGAATAGATCCATGTTATTGTTATTCTAAACCAGGTTTAACATGGTTAGCAGGATTAAAACATACAAATGTTAAACTTAAACATTATAAAAAAAATACATATGATAAATTATTATTTTTTGAATCTGGAATTAGAGGTGGAGTTTCATCAGTTTTAGGTAATCGTTATGTACAGTGTTACAATAAAAAAGTAAATCCTGATGATTATGGAATAATGAAACCTTTATCTCCAGAAGAAAGCGATCAGTTTATAAAATTGTTTAATCAAAATATAGAAGGACTTATATCAAATGAAGATAGTCAAGCAGCAGTTGATGAAATCATGAGAGAAAACTATTTGTTATATTATGATTTTAATAGCTTATATTCTTCTTGCATGATACAAGAATTACCAACAGGTGAGATGGAATGGTGTAATATTCTAGATTATCAAAAAACATATGATGGAAATTATAATCATGGTTATATATATGAAGTTGATTTAGTATACCCTGATGAAATAAAAGATAAAACAAAATATTTTCCTTTCTGTCCCGAAAACAAAATTCCCAATATAGAAGATTTTTCAGATTATCAAAAATCTATAATTCCTAAGAAATACAGACCAACAAAAAAACTTATGTTAACACAAAGCAATAAAGGAAAGTATGTTGTTGAAGGAAGAATGCTAGATTGGTATTTAGAACATGGAATGATTCTCACCAAAATACATCGAAAACTATTTTATCAAAAATCTAGGTGGTTAAAAAATTATATAGAGTTCAATATTGAAAAACGTAAAATAGCTAAAAGAAATAAAGATGATTTTGGAAACGTGTTCTTCAAATTAATGAATAATGCATTTTATGGTAAGACTTTAGAAAATATGCGTAATAGACAAAATATTGAAATAGTTTATGATAAAGATAGGTTTCAAAATTTAACAAGGAAACCTACATATAAAAGAACTACTAGATTTAGTGATGAACTATGTGCTGTACATTTACGTCGAATTAGCGTAAAACATGATAAGTTTAATTTCATTGGTTTCACTATATTAAAATTAGCTAAACTATTTATGTATAGATTTATATATGATTATTTAGCACCTGCTTATGGCAAAAACTAAAATTACACTTTACAGATACCGATTCTGTTTTCTTAGAATTAACAATACCGTATAATTCTTCACTTGATGAAGAAATTAATAAAATAAAAGATTTTATTCATCCTTCAGAATTATGTAAAGTAAAAGATGAACTAGAAGGAAATGAAGATTTCATAACAGAAGCTATATTTTTAAAATCTAAATGTTATTGTTATAACACAACTAATAATATTAAAACACATAAAACATTAAAAGGAATTTCAAAGGCATCAGTGGCTAATCAAATAACATTTCAAGATTATAAAAATGTATTATTTAATAATGAAATAAAAACAGCATGTAATTATAGACTTAATTCAAAGAAACATAAAATGTATTTAAAAGAAGAACATAAATTAGCATTAGATCCATTTGATGATAAAAGAAAAATTTTACCTGATGGAATAACTACTGAACCTTTTTAATTTTCTAATTTCTAAGATAGACAAATTTGATATATATACAAAATTAAAAAAAATATTGTAACACTATATTTGTATATTTTTTATTACTCAGTAAACAAATCTTCTATAACTCTATCATGAATTTTTTTATCAATATTAATTGTAATGAAGCCATAATCTTTTGACCAAACATTGTTACACGATTGTTTAAATTCATCTTTATTTCTTACACATAAATCTCTTAACAAATCACTTAAGTTTATTGCATTTATTTCAAATAGTATAAATATATTTGCATTCTTTCTAATAACACTTCCGTCTAATGAATACATACTTTGTGTTAAATAAAAAACACTACAGTTTTTAAATTAAACAGTTAAACAATTACAGTTAAATTAAATGTCTACCTCTTGTGAAATAATTTCTCTGAACTGACTGATTTCTATCATTAACACAATCATCAAAAATTACACAATGTTTCATTGTTTTATCTAGTTTACTAGGATCTTGCATATTACCACTATCATCTATTAATTGTATCTTTATATGCTTATTTTTATTGGTTTCAACTAACTGATTATTTTTTGCTGCTTCTTCACACCACGAACTTATTTCTTCTTCATCTTCAGATTTTTCATATTCTTTGAATAATGAAGCAATTGCTGTTTTTTAAGATTATTTTCAAATCCATATTTTAAAAATTGATAGACGGGTTGTTCTGCTGTTGTTGTATAAATTATAAGATTGTTATAATCCAAAAAATTTAGAGTCGTTAAAATTTTAAATAATAGATACGTTTTTCCACAACCTGATCTTCCGCAAATAACTGACAAAACTTTATTAGATAAATTTGGATGATGATTAAATTTAAGTTTTTTTTATTTAATGGTAGTACTTCACTCATTTTTTAATAAAAAAATTTTATTTTTAATTTTATTTTTATTTTTAAAGAAGAAGAAGAAAATTAAACTTCTCTAGCTTCGCGTAGGAGTTTATACCTCCCGAACGGGAGTTTATACCTCCCGAACCAAAAGATCTATCATAATCTCTTCACCTCCAAAATTTATTTCTTGTCCTTTTTCATCAGTGATTCTAATGTTAATGTTGTTAATAGTTTTTCTTGTAATAGGAAAATATATTAATGTTTGTGGAATTACATTTAATCTATAACCAATGGGTACAGTAAAAGCTGGAAAACTGAATATTAAATTTGATAATTTACCATTTATGTATCCTCCTTCAATAATGTCACAATGTACAACAATTGAATTTATTTCAGTTACTTTTGGAATCTTCTCACCTAAATGATAACCTTGACTATAGGTTTGTTTATTAAATCCTAATAGCTTTGACAATGATCTATCATGATTAAAATCAACTTGATGATTTTCGTCTAAAGTAAGAGAAAATTTATTAACTGCCGGTTCAACTGCAAAATGTAATTGTTTCTTATCTTTAAATGGTATACCTAAATGTCTCTTAATTTCATTTGATATTGATTCAACTTCGTAAGAACCAGGAAGAAAAGTTAGTATTTTCCACGTTTTGCCTTTATCAGTAGAATATCTAAATTGGTCATTCACATCTTTGATAACGTTTTGAATAGTGTTAAATGTGGAGAAACTAGTCAATGCAATTTGATAATTTTTATTTTGCTCCAAATGTAGAATGGGTTCTAAATTACAAGTGTGTGATGAAGTAGTTGTTATAAGTTTTAACATCGTACTAAATTTTGATGAACCCAAAATCTCTGTCAAATTTTCTAAATGATTATTAATTTTGTCTAAATCTGCTGAACACATTTTTTAGTTGAAATTTTGAATAAATATTTTTTTATGAAATATTAGTAATGGGCAAAAGACCGTTCCAGCACACCATAAAATTCAAAAAAATAGTATCTTTAAAAACGACATAAATTCATGAATTTAGACCCTTTTTCAGGTTTTTAAGACCTAAATACATGAATTTAGTCCATTCAAAAAGTACCATTTTTTCAAAAAATGGCATTTTTAAAAACGACAAAAATTCATGAATTTGAACCCTTTTTCAGGTTATGAAGACCTAAATTCATAAATTTGGGCGTTTTTAAAAATACCCAATTTTCAAATTTTTCAAAATCTCAAATTTGAGAATTACAATTTTCACCCCCAAAATCATGACCGTTCCAGGACACCGAAAATCATAAAAGTTGAGAATCTCAAAATTTGTGAATTACAATTTTTACCTTGTAAATCATGACCGTTCCAGAACACCGAAAATCATAAATGTTGAGAATCTCAAATTTGTGATTATGACATTTTTCATTGCTTAAATCATGACCGTTCCAGGACACCGAAAATCATAAAAGTTGAGAATTTCAAATTCATGAATTTTATCCATCTTTTAGGTTTTTAAAATATAACATGTGACTAAAAATATTTCTTTAAAAATGGAAGAAACAAAAATGGAAGAAACTGCAAGAATATATCCTTCATTATCATATGAAATGGATATTGCAAAACACAAAGATAGAGTACGTTATATGAAAGATAAGGAATCTCAATTATTACTTAGATTAGAACATTATAATAAATTAAGAATGTGACACAAGGCGTTGGAGCATGTTTACCAATTTCTTTAGGCGCTCTCACTATTGTCATTTCATCTGGCGTTCTTACAATTCCAGTAGTTGCTACAGCTTTGTGATACAATTAGATTTTAGTTGTACGTTAGGGAAGTTGTTTTAATTCTTACTAGCACGTCAGCACAACCACATGACGCCAAAGCATCTGGCAGCTGTTTTCACTTTTCTCTCTTCTGTCATTGTTCCGTGTGCGCTAGAAAGCAAAGTTCTCATTTGCAATGTCTTCCGTCAGCAAAATAGAGAGAGAATTTTGTTGCTTCGTGGATCAAGTTGTGCCTCTTATTTCACCAGACCATCTTGATTTCTTCAAAACGATATCAACAAAATTTATTCTTGAATCACTAAGAAAGAAACAGAAGACGAGTGGAAACGAAGAAGATAAAAAGAGAGAAGTGTTTGAAATAATCCGAGATTCATTCAAGGATGTTGACAGCAGCAATTTACCTGTATTTCTCGAGAAAAAAGATTTTTTAAGTGTTTCATCGTGCATCTCGTCATTGAATAAACTCATTGCTTTCAAGAAAATGACACATCGGAATCTTCTACGTTGCTATATTTCGCAAGGAGAAGTACTTCAGCGACTGAAGTTATTGTCTAATATGAATTATACAAAATTCGTGAAAGAGTTAAATGAGACCCACAAAATAAAGTTTTCACGTTCATATGTGACATTACTGATCAAATTATTCAAATTATCAAAGAACTATCCAAACTTAGCCAATTCTTCTCCATCAATTTACTTTGTGATGAAGAATTTTGCTCATCTTGAAGATTATATTGATCGTGAAAAAGAGGAGGAACAGCAAAGAATAGCAGAATCCATATTTGATTCACCCAATGTGCAACAAACTGAACAACAACATGCGCAACATACTGGACTCACGCAGGAATTAGAAAACTTGCAAACGTGAAATTCTACTTCATAAGTAACAAGTAGTAACATTTATTGCAACTTATTTGCGTGAAGACTGAAAAATGACAATGACATTTTCAAATTGGATTTCTGTTTTCATATAAATGTTGGACTCTACTTCATAAGTAACAAGTAGTAACATTTATTGCAACTTATTTGCGTGGAGAATGAAAAATGACAATGGCATTTTCAAATTAGATTTCTGTTTTCATATAAATGTTGGACTCTACTTCATAAGTAACAAGTAGTAACATTTATTGCAACTTATTTGCGTGGAGACTGAAAAATGACAATGGCATTTTCAAATTGGATTTCTGTTTTCATATAAATGTTGGACTCTACTTCATAAGTAACAAGTAGTAACATTTATTGCAACTTATTTGCGTGGAGACTGAAAAATGACAATGGCATTTTCAAATTGGATTTCTGTTTTCATATAAATGTTGGACTCTACTTCATAAGTAACAAGTAGTAACATTTATTGCAACTTATTTGCGTGGAGACTGAAAATGACAATGGCATTTTCAAATTGGATTTCTGTTTTCATATAAATGTTGGACTCTACTTCATAAGTAACAAGTAGTAACATTTATTGCAACTTATTTGCGTGGAGACTGAAAATGACAATGACATTTTCAAATTGGATTTCTGTTTTCATATAAATGTTGGACTCTACTTCATAAGTAACAAGTAGTAACATTTATTGCAACTTATTTGCGTGGAGACTGAAAAATCACAATGACATTTTCAAATTGGATTTTTGTTTCATTTAAAATGACTGACCTGATCGAGTTTTTTAAATTATATGGAACAGAAACAACAACGAATTTTGATCTAAAGAAAATCGCACATCAATTGGGAATAAATAATTTTCATGTCCTAATGAGAGGCGAATTACAATTGATCAAAAATAAGCCAACAGGAACCTTCAGTTCCCGGAACAAAGTTTCAACTGTAAATTTCATAACGAATCTTCACACTTCAGACCAAAAAGGCGTACATTGGTCAGCAGGTATCTTTAGTAAAAACGGAGATAATTATTATTTTGACTCATACGGGCTTCCACCTACGAATGAAGTAAGAGAAATACTTGGCAATGGAATTTATAATACATTTCAAATTCAAAAACCGGGAACAACTTATTGTGGTCAATTATGTCTTTATGTTTTATTTAAATTGCAAGAAGGAGTGCCATTTCTTGATATTATGTTAGAATTGAATAATAATGATAATGATAATTAAAAATCACTTCGTTGTAATTCATTTTGATAAAATCGGCCTCTGATATCTTCATCATCTAAATCTTTGATTTCGTAAGTAATCGGATAACTTTGATTTATTTTAGAAATTTCAAATATCTCTTTCGTCCAGTATCCGACGAAGCCTTTTTCAAATTTATTCTTATATTTAAATATTCTAACTCTATCTCCAATTTTAAATTTCGGCTTAAGTTTCTGCAAATTCGGATTACTCTCATTCAAATAATTATTTTCGAATATTTTCTTTCGTATTAAATCAGGGTCGTCAGAAGCATTCTTTGGGGTTTCTTCAATACCAGAATGAACTTTATTATTGTACTGCTCTACAATTCCTGGTAATATTTTTAACCATTTCTGATTTCCTTGCTGAGTAAATTTTTTGAATAATTTATTTTTTAACGTCCGATTGAATCTTTCTATCACTACGGCCTTCCCTGCATTTTCAGTTGAATAAACAGTTTCAAATAGTGGCTGAACATTTCTGTTATAAAATTCCGACCCTTTATCAACAAACAATTTTTTTGGCTTTCTCTTACTTTCTTCAAAGATTTCTTCAAACGCATATTTAACTGATAGACCACTTTTGTTTTTTAAAGGCTTTACCCAAGCGTATCGTGTATATAAATCTATAACGGTCAATGCGTATTTATAATCTTTTTCATTCGGCATATGAATAAGATCAGCACTCCAAATATCATCTTTATTAAATACTTTTACTTTCAATAAATATTTAGGCCTTCTATATTCCTTGTGGATTTCAGACGCGTAGGTTCGAGCGTTGCTCTCAGACAGCTTTGCTGTCGTTTCATTTAAACCCTGACCGAATAATATTTTAGCTTGTAAAGCTTTCTTAACAAACATTCTTTCCATTTTTTCTCTAAATGTAGGATTTTGAATACTATCTAATTCTTGAATCATCTTCTTATCAGCTGCATGACGAGATTTTAGGTCATGATTTCGATAAGCTAAATCATGTCTGTAAGCTGCGGCATCTACTCTATTTATTGGTTCTTCACCTGGTTTCGGATTATTATTCTCATCTAGTCTTATATCTAATCGAGTTCCTGGACCGGTATATGAATGACCAGGAAGATGTTTTTCTTTCGAATATTTACTCCAAATAAAGCCAGGAAAGTTTTCTAATGTTTTTTGTATGTCACCTCCAATATGCTGACAATTTGAGTTTTTATTTTTGTTTAATAGATAATTCAATAAATCTAAATTAGAAATTTTTAATTTAATTAAATTTTCGGAATTTGTAGAATTCATTTTAAAAGATAAAATAAATGTTTTACCTAATCGGACCAAAGGTCCTGAGGCTTTAGCCGATAGAGCTTAGTTCAGAGGCTTTAGCCGATCGGACAAAAGGACCTCAGGTTATTACCGAATCATACTAGGACTTAGATATATTCCAGAACCATCTTTAGTTTCTTTAATTTCAATTAAATCATCAACATTGTGGAGAATATTTTTAAGAACTCGTTTTCCTTCATCAACTAATTCTACTTTACTAATAAAATTATCTACTATTCCGTCACCCCTAGCAACTTTCTCTAACTCTCTATTATGACGTTTTTGTTCTTCTAATGCTGCCTTCTCTGATTTATTTTTATTTACTGCTTGGACAATACCAGCTGTCCCACCTGCAACACTTCCTGCAGCTGCTATGCCACCTATTATTAGTGGAATTAATGGGAGAATCCCGCCATTCTTTTCTTCTTGTAATTGAATATTCTCTATCATTGGTTTACTTATGTAATACTTTTTTTCATTAATCGTAATAGTTTTAGGGGTATTTTTGTCAACAATATTACGTAATTTTAATTCAACAGTTTTATTATTATTACTTTTCGCTTGCGACATTTTTAATAAAAAAATTTTAAATTAGGAATTTTTAATCTATTCTAGTTATGAATAAATTTTAAATTAGGAATTTTTAATCTATTCTCGTTACAAAAACAATTTATTACTAATTACTAAAAAAATTTAAGTTAACAAAAATTTTAATTAACTTATCGGAGCGAAGCTCCTCGAGGCTTCAGCCGATCGGACCAAAGGTCCTCAGGTTACTAACCTATCCTAGCCATCTTTCCATTAAGAATTTCAATAGAATATTTTACATCTTCTAGCAATAAACCATAAGCCATCAATGAAGTTGTGGAATCTTTTTTTTCAATAGTAATTGTTACATCACAACCAGTCTTGATAATATCTTCAGATTGTGCACTTAAATCGAAACAGAAAACAGGATATAAATGTCTCCAATATCCAGGAGTTAATTGTGGTTCAACTCCAAATTCTATACAAACATTTCGATAAGAATCATATCCTTCCATAAATTGATTATTGGTATCATCGAATCTTAATGGATCAATTGGATATCGGGTTTGATTTAATGAAACTTGTAAACTTCGAATTGTATTAATATGGAAGAGATTATTGTTCTTATCAAAACTTGGAGAATTATTTCTTTGAAAAGTTAGTAATAAATATCTTGGTGTATTCGCAGTTCTAGTGAAATGCCAGTTAAATCTTTGTTCGGAAAAAGTTACTGAACTAGCAGTTCGCTTTAGAAAATTTACTGGAATTGGTTTGTTAGTATTTAATCTTTTTGCAATAGCTGTTTCAATCTTTAAACTAGGAGCAATATGCTTAATCCACCATTCAAGTCTATCAATTTTTAAATATGCTTTTTTTCCACTCTTACCAAAAAAGATTAATTCATTATTTGCTGTACGATGAATTATTAATTTAAATTTTAATTGATATGATATTTTATCATAATCTAAATATCCGAATAATGGAGACAATGACCAATTTACTGTCTGTTTACTTTTCTTGTTAAATTCACGTCTTTCTTTATATGCATCATTATTTGTTTTATTTAAATGTTTTGCAATATTTTCTACATCTTTCGCAATTCCTGCGGCATCTGTTCCAGCGTGAGTTAAATCATCAACAATTATACCATCATTAGTATCAGGAAACCAACCTTCGATTTCATACTTTTTATTATTTTCACCAATTGTTACAAATCTAAGCATTGTATCAATTACACCTGGAGAATCACTTATTGTTTCTATATTTTGAGTTGCAACATCTAAACGCATTTGTGTAAATAATTTTGGAAAAAAATTATTCTCTAGTGCAATATTATCGGTATCTGGTAATGGTGTTGTAAAATTGGCATCACTATACAAAGAATATTCACAGTGTAAAAATGAATCAGGTAGATATATATAACTCTGCTGATTATCAACTTCAAAGATTAAATCACCTCCAGTATTTACTCTACTGGAAGATCCGGGATTCATAGCAATTCTTATATAGTCATTCTTTTTTTGATTGCAACTGACGAACGGAGGATCGTCTAATCTAAATTTATTTTCGATAAGCGAAGACATTTTTATAAAAAATAATTTGAATTTTTGTTTTTCTCACACACAGAAAAAATACTGCTAAAATAATTTTACTAAAATAATTTTACTAAAAAAATTTTCCTACGAAAATTTTGCTAAAAAAATTTTACTAAAAAAATTTTACTAAAAAACATAATTTTAGAATTTTGCTAGACCAGCTCCGCTACAGCTTTGCTGGTTAAACCGAAGGTTGCTGCTCACGCCATTTCCTCTTATTTCTTCAATTGAACGTTTTATGGCTACGCCTGATTTCTTCTTATGTTTACTATCAGACGGAGCTCCGCTCCTCAAGGTTTCCCCAACAGCAATGTTAGCAATTTTATTTTTTGTTTCCTCTGAAAGTTTTTTTAAATTTTTTAGTTCTTCGGAATCATTCCTAAGTTTACGAATAGCTTCTAGTTGTTTTAATTCGTTTTGAGACTTGACAGCATTTGATATTGCACTAGCTGTACTACCTATAGCAGCTGCTCCTTTTGCAGCAGATGTAATCAAATCTTTATTATTTTTAATTAAGTTAACGATACTTCCAATACCAGAGAAGATGCCAGCTCCTTCCGTGTGAACTGTTTCCCTATTATCATAATGATAAACAGGATTCATACGTGGTTCATGAGCAATTCTTTGATTTGAAGCAAATTGTTTAAGATTGTGTTTATAAATTATAGGCATTTTTTAGGATTAAATTTGACTTTTGGGAAAAAATATTTACGTTAATATTTGCGCTAAGATTTACGTTTGTGAATGGAAAACAACTTCGAGATAACTTTATTAATTGATTGTTGCACTTTATCTATTGCGTCAAGTAGCGTGTGATGTACTTTAATTTCTTTTCTATTAACTTGCATTTTCTGCTGATTAATCTTCAATGCCGTTTTAAGAGCATTTAACTTAATTTTAAGAACATCTAATTGTCTTTTAACAGAATCTAACTGTTCTTTATTTTCTTTAGAGTATTCTTGTAAATTTTTCTTTAATTCATTTTCTAAATTGATTTTAAGAGTTTTCATTTTAGCAACTCTTTGATTAAGTGAGTTTACTTCATTTATTATTCTATTCATCTTTTTCATTTGTTGAGTAATTTTAGAACTCAATTCATCAACACTTTTTTGGAATGTAGTTTGTAACTGCTTTAAATTTTTTTTAATTCTTTCAGGTAGATTTTCTATTTCATCTTCTAATTGTTCTTTTAACATTTTTATCTGATGTTTATTTTTAATTACAGCAGATTTTAAATTTAAAGAAAGTAATATTAAAATTTTTGATTGTTCAGAAATCTTTTTAAAAAGTTTTGCTATATCTGCTTCTAGCTCTCTATCCTTTTTATCAAGTTTTAATAGTTTATCGTTTAATGATTTGTCATTAAGTTTTAGCAACTTTAATTCATTCATCAGTGGAACCAAAACATCGTTTATATATTTTTCTTTTAAGTCATTGATTTGTGTATCAACATATTGTTTATTTGTTAACTCTGTATTTTGTTGCGGAAGAATAGAAAGATGCAATGGACCAGATAAAACGTCTCCAGTTTTCATGATATAATTTTCCATCTCTATTTCTAATTCACGATTATTCGGGATATATGCACCTCCACCAACATTTGGTAACATCATTTTTTAACAATAAAAAAATAAAATTTTTTCTAATAAAAAAAAAATGGAAACCCCAAATTTAAAAAAATTATATTCGCCCGCATCATCCTGTTCTTCTTATTCGACGAGATCAACGGGATTTGAAAATAAATGTTTTGATAATAATAATAATAATAATCCATGTATAGATGTTAATCTTTTGTTTGAATTACAAGCCGAAATATTTAGAGAACAGACTAAAGGTTTACCTTCTATAGAAACTAATTATTGTTTATTTCCGGGGGATCCATTTATCAAATTTATGGATATTGTTAGTAAATATAATGATGTAGCTTATGTGGAATTAAATAAAGAAAATATGGTTATAATAGGTCATAATAATGTTTATGGATTTATTAGAGCAGTGTTACCAATTAGTAGTACTGATTGGATAGAAACTAAAATTATTAATTATATCAATATTAAAGAATTAATTAAAAAATTAAAATCTTTCTCGAAAGAAAAAATTAGATTATTTGTTGACGATCAAAATCAATATAACATTCACATAGAGAGTAAAAAACATAATGAAGAATTATTATGTCAGGTATATTATAGAGATACAATTTATAAACAAGAAACATTAGAAATGCCGCAAAGATATGATGATGATACTTATTTAGGATTATATTCAAACTTAAATATTAATTTGTTAAAATCTTATATAAATGGTTTAGCTCAACAAGAGAAAATTTATATGTGGACTACACCTTATACTATTAACAATGACCATAATCATAATCATAATAAACAAACTGAAGGTTCTAGGGCTTTGCCCGATCTTAAAGAATCTTATGATAATAATGATGATTCTGTAACATCTGAAAAAGGTGTAAATGGTAAAAAAGATTACAAAAATATTAGTAATTATAAAAATTTAAGTGAAGAAAAATTTATATCTCATACTGATGTACATGATATTAATACTACATATAATCAAAATTTATCTAAATTTCATTTTCTTACAATTGAAAATAATAATGATGGTATAGTTGAAGATACTGTTAGACAACTATGTGTCGGGTCTACAAAATTTAAATTAGGATTTACATCTAATCAATTTAAAATTTTATCATCTTTAATAAAAACTAAAAGTGATTCAGATTATGGTGGTGTTATTAAATTTTCCAAAAGAGATCAAAGACCAATATTTTTCTCTATTATATTATTATCAGATAAAAGATGTAATTTAGAATTAGATATTCCAATAAGAGAATGGTATCCTATCAGGGAATGGCATCCTATACCAAAAAGTGTAATTTATGATGTTGAAGAAACAATTTATGATGATGATGAAGAATCAATTGATGATGATGATGAAGAATCAATAGTTAGTGAAAATAAATTTAAATTATCTTTTGATAAAACATTATATGATGAAACTTAATATGATAAAACTTTATATGATAAAACATAATGTGATAAAGAAAAAAAATAACTAAAGAACGTGAAATATATAATAATATAAAATAACACTCAAGTCCTTGATATTAGAATGTTTATATCTAAAATTAAAACACAAATTTTTTCTTTAAAAAATAAAAAAATGGAAAATACCAAGTTTTATTGTGTCTTATGTAAAAAAAAGTTGCAAACAAAAAGAAGTTATCAATCTCATTTAAATAGTAAATTGCATTTACAAAATGTAGAACGAGTTGATGAAGGAAATATATTAAAATTAAATAGTTATAAAAACTATCTAGAAACATTGCCTACTGATATAAAAGTTAAAAAAATGTTTGATGATTATTCACATTCGGAATATAAAAAAGTTTTTAATAGTGAAGATGAGACCCTACCAGATGGAAGATATTTATTTAGCGATACTGATGAATTTGATGAAGCTGAACGAACCGATGAAGCGGTAACAGATATAAAATATTTATTTAATGAATCTGTTGAACATAATGAAACCGATGAAACTTTTTATAATGTATTAACAAACTTTTTCAAAATATTTAAGAAATCTTTCAAATGTTATATGAATGTAGAAGTACTTTATACAAAAAAATTGGACCTGATGGAATTCCTGAAGAAATAATACAAGGACATTTTACAAATTCACAAGAAATTCATAATGTAAATGATATACAACCCATATTTGAATCGATGATACTTAAATTAGAAAATTGTATAATTGAAGCCCAGTTACGTGAATCTGGTCGGAGATTTGTTAAAATACTATCTAAGAAAATAGTAATTGATAAATATAAAAATAATACTGGTGGTAGTTATGTTCCTTTGCCTTTCAGTTCACCACAAATAATCAACATAAAAAATGAAGATGATTATTGTTTTCTGTGGAGTATTATACCACATTTACATCCTGCAAAATATCACAAAGAAAGACTAAGTCATTACAATAAAGAAGAATACATAAATGAATTTGATCTCTCTGATGGCTTAGATGAATTTCCATATGATTATAATAGGTTAAAAAAGTTTCATAAAAAGAATAAAAATTTAATAGAAGTAAATGTTTTCGAATTAAATGTGAATTATGTTTCTATTGGTAAAATTACTCCACTTTACTCAGATTCAAAAAAATTTTATTTGAATAATAAAAATTTATGTCAATCAGAAATAGTATATAATGATATGGGAAATTACATGCATCATAATATTTTTTACCAAGGAAATATAATATGTACTGAAAAATTTGAAATTATAAAAACACTATCACCAATAATGATTAGTCATAATAATTATAAAGGACGTAATTATAATTATGATTATGATACCGATTATTTATCTTTATCTTTAGAATATCAACAAAAATTACAAAATTTAAATGAAATTTTACAAAAATGTAAAACAGATTATCAACAACAAACGAAAATTTTAGTACAAGAATATCATCATAAATATCAAAATAAGATAGAAACGATTCAAAAATTAAATGAAGACAATAAAGAATTAAATAATGAAGAAAATGAAACCAATCAGAAAATAAATGAATCTTTAAAAAAATGTCTACAACAATATAAAGAACAATATGATAAAGAATATGAACAACAGCTACAAATATTAAATCAAAATTTTCATCGAAATACATTTAATCTTACAAAAGAAATTGATGAAACACATGAAATATATCAAGATAAATTTGAAAAACTAGAACAGACAAAACAGCCAGCACAAGCGAATATATTATATTATCAGGGTCATTTTATATTGTGTAAAGATGTTTCTATATTTACAAAAACTTCAGATAATACAAATTTTCCTTGTCTTCAATGTATGACAAGTTTTAGAACTAAAGAAGAAATGAATAGACATTTGGAGAATTGTCAACAAAATGAAGCAGTTGAAAATACTTTTCCTAAAGATGATTATTTAATATATAATAGACATTATTTGAAAAATAAAGTACCCTTTACTATTTATTGTGATTTCGAAGCATATAATGTTAATATGACACAAGATCGAACGGAAAGTTCCAGGGCTTCACCCGATTCTGAAAATTATAATTCTGAAAATGGTACGGGCCAAGCCCTAGAACCTTCGGTTTTTAATTATGAAAAAAGTGCAGCTGAACCAAGTAAAGAAAAATATTTATTTGAACAACAACCATTATGTTGGGGAATGTACATTCATTCAAATTATCCTGAATTATTTAAATCAGAATATTATCAATACTATGGTGAAGATAGTTCAGAAATGTTTACAAAGAAAGTAGAAGAATTACAAGGACGTTTTTCACAATTGCTTGAAACAAATATTCCAATGATGCCATTAACAGAAAGAGAAAAATTAAATTTTATTAATGAAACAAAATGTTATTACTGTGGAAAAGGATTTACAAAAAATTATAAAAATTGCAAAGGTAGATATCTTGATAAGGTAAAAGATCATGATCATCTAAATGGATTATATAGAGGTCCAGCACATAATTCTTGTAATCTTAATGCTAATAAATTTAAATATGACTTTGTTCCTCTATATTTCTATAATGGTTCTAAATATGATTTCCATCTAGTAATGAAAGATTTATTTTCATCTGAAAAATTACAACAACAACAAATAAATGTACTATGTAAAACAGAGGAAGAATATTTTTCAATGCAATTAGGTTGCATTAGAATTTTAGATGCATTTAGATTTTTTACTCCTTATTCATTAGATGTTATGGGAAAAACTTTGAAATCTGAACAATGTAAAATATTAAATAAATATAATTTAAAACCTTTAAAAGGAATATTTCCGTATGAGTATATAGCCTGCGGCTCACAGTCGAAGACTGATATAACTGGAGATAAAACCTGTGCTTCACAGTCGAAGACTGATTTTAATTCCGTGAATAAAATTATGGAAGAAAAACAACTTCCTCCAATAAATAAATTTAAATCAACATTAAAACAATCACAATTATCTGAAGAAGACTATGCAGAAGCTGAAAAGAATTGGAGAGAGTTAAATTGTAAAACAATGTATGATTATACAATGAAATATCTTCAGATAGATGTATTAATCCTTGCTGATCTTTTTGAAAACTTTCGTGATATGTGTTTAGAATATTACGGAATAGATCCATGTTATTGTTATTCTAAACCAGGTTTAACATGGCTAGCAGGATTAAAACATACCGGTGTTAAACTTAAACATTATAAAGAAAATACATATGATAAATTATTATTTTTTGAATCTGGAATTAGAGGCGGTGTATCATCTGTTTTAGGTAATAGATATGTTAAATGTTATAATAAGAAAGTAAATCCACCAGAATATGGAATAATGAAACCTTTATCTCCAGAAGAAAAAGAAAAAATATTAGAAATTTTTCGAACGAAACGAGAAGGAGTAGAACGTAAAAATGCAATTGATGAATTCATGAGAGAAAACTATTTGTTATATTATGATTTTAATAGCTTATATTCTTCTTGCATGATACAAGAATTACCAACAGGTGAGATGGAATGGTGTAATATTCTAGATTATCAAAAAACATATGATGGAAATTATAATCATGGTTATATATATGAAGTTGATTTAGTATACCCTGATGAAATAAAAGATAAAACAAAATACTTTCCTTTCTGTCCCGAAAACAAAATTCCCAATATAGAAGATTTTTCAGATTATCAAAAATCTATAATTCCTAAGAAATACAGACCAACAAAAAAACTTATGTTAACACAAAGCAATAAAGGAAAGTATGTTGTTGAAGGAAGAATGCTAGATTGGTATTTAGAACATGGAATGATTCTCACCAAAATACATCGAAAACTATTTTATCAAAAATCTAGGTGGTTAAAAAATTATATAGAGTTCAATATTGAAAAACGTAAAATAGCTAAAAGAAATAAAGATGATTTTGGAAACGTGTTCTTCAAATTAATGAATAATGCATTTTATGGTAAGACTTTAGAAAATGTGCGTAATAGACAAAATATTGAAATAGTTTATGATAAAGATAGGTTTCAAAATTTAACAAGGAAACCTACATATAAAAGAACTACTAGATTTAGTGATGAACTATGTGCTGTACATTTACGTCGAATTAGCGTAAAACATGATAAGTTTAATTTCATTGGTTTCACTATATTAAAATTAGCTAAACTATTTATGTATAGATTTATATATGATTATTTAGCACCTGCTTATGGCAAAAACTATAAATTACACTTTACAGATACCGATTCTGTTTTCTTAGAATTAACAATACCGTATAATTCTACACTTGATGAAGAAATTAATAAAATAAAAGATATCATTCATCCTTCTGATTTATGTAAAGTAAAAGATGAATTAGAAGGAAATGAAGATTTCATAACAGAAGCTATATTTTTAAAATCTAAATGTTACTGTTATGATACAACTAATAATATTAAAACACATAAAACATTGAAAGGAATTTCAAAGGCATCAGTGGCTAATCAAATAACATTTCAAGATTATAAAAATGTATTATTTAATAATGAAATAAAAACAGCATGTAATTATAGACTTAATTCAAAAAAACATAAAATGTATTTAAAAGAAGAACATAAATTAGGATTAGATCCATTTGATGATAAAAGAAAAATTTTACCTGATGGAATAACTACTGAACCTTTTTAATTTTCTAATTTCTAAGATAGACAAATTTGATATATACATAAAATTAAAAAATATTATAACACTATATTTATATATTTTTATCACTCCGCGAAAATATTTTCTATAACTCTTTCATGAATTTTTTTATCAATATTAATTGTAATGAAGCCATAATCTTTTGACCAAACATTGTTACACGATTGTTTAAATTCATCTTTATTTCTTACACATAAATCTCTTAACAAATCACTTAAGTTTCTTGCATTTATTTCAAATAGTATAAATATATTTGCATTCTTTCTAATAACACTTCCGTCTAATGAATACATACTTTGTGTTAAATAAAAAACACTAAAGTTATTATGTCTACCTCTTGTGAAATAATTTCTCTGAACTGACTGATTTCTATCATTAACACAATCATCAAAAATTACACAATGTTTCATTGTTTTATCTAGTTTACTAGGATCTTGCATATTACCACTATCATCTATTAATTGTATCTTTATATGCTTATTTTTATTAGATTCTACTAACTGATTATTTTTTGCTGCTTCTTCACACCACGAACTTATTTCTTCTTCATCTTCAGATTTTTCATATTCTTTGAATAATGAAGCAATTGCTGTTTTTTTAAGATTATTTTCAAATCCATATTTTAAAAATTGATAGACGGGTTGTGCTGCCGTTGTTGTATAAATTATAAGATTGTTATAATCCAAAAAATTTGGAGTCGTTAAAATTTTAAATAATAGATATGTTTTTCCACATCCTGATCTTCCACAAATAACTGACAAAACTTTATTAGATAAATTTGGATGATGATTAAATTTAAGTTTTTTTTATTTAATGGTAGTACTTCACTCATTTTTTAATAAAAAAATTTTATTTTTAATTTTATTTTTATTTTTAAAGAAGAAGAAGAAAATTAAACTTCTCTAGCTTCGCGTAGGAGTTTATACCTCCCGAACCAAAAGATCTATCATAATCTCTTCACCTCCAAAATTTATTTCTTGTCCTTTTTCATCAGTGATTCTAATGCCAATGTTGCTAATAGTTTTTCTTGTAATAGGAAAATATATTAATGTTTGTGGAATTACATTTAATCTATAACCAATGGGTACAGTAAAAGCTGGAAAACTGAATATTAAATTTGATAATTTACCATTTATATATCCTCCTTCAATAATGTCACAATGTACAACAATTGAATTTATTTCAGTTATTTTTGGAATCTTCTCACCTAAATGATAACCTTGACTATAGGTTTGTTTATTAAATCCTAATAGCTTTGACAATGATCTATCATGATTAAAATCAACTTGATGATTTTCGTCTAAAGTAAGAGAAAATTTATTAATTGCCGGTTCAACTGCAAAATGTAATTGTTTCTTATCTTTAAATGGTATACCTAAATGTCTCTTAATTTCATTTGATATTGATTCAACTTCGTAAGAACCAGGAAGAAAAGTTAGTATTTTCCACGTTTTGCCTTTATCAGTAGAATATCTAAATTGATCATTCACATCTTTGATAACGTTTTGAATAGTGTTAAATGTAGAGAAACTAGTCAATGCAATTTGATAATTTTTATTTTGTTCCAAATGTAGAATGGGTTGTAAAAAAAAGTGTGTGATGAAGTAGTTGTTATAATTTTTAACGTCGTGCTAAATTTTGATGAACCCAAAATCTCTGTTAGATTTTCTAAATGATTATTAATTTTGTCTAAATCTGCTGAACACATTTTTTAGTTAAAATTTTAAATAAATATTACAGCTAAAAATCATAGATAAAAATCATAGATAAAAATCGTAGATAAAAATCATAGATAAAAATCATGAATAAAAATCATAGATAAAAATTAGAAACAACATATTTCAGCTACACTTTTATAATCCTCTTCATTTAGAATCTTCTTTTCTAACAGTCTTTTCAATATAGCATGAATTTCATTGAAACTAGAATTATGTCCTTTTTTTATTGCAGATATTAAAATATTTAATCTATTTAGTAATTCTTGTGGATCATCTGGTAAGAATACAGTTGTTTCTGTTTTCTGTTTTTCAGATAAACCTTTCCCTACTTTAACTCCCGTTGATAATAAATTTTCTAATTGTTTATAACGTCTAAGAGATTTTACTGCACCAACTCTGTCTAACATAGCTTTATATTTTATGAGATCTTCTACAGCATAATTATTTAAATCTGCTCCTCTTAAAAGATTGACAAAATTTCTATCTAAATTAAAAGGAGATTTATCTGGTGAAAAATTAAACCTCGAAAAGGTTGTGGAAATATTTCTTTTTGTCCGAGATAAAATCTAGGTATTGTTTTTCCATCTATAAATGAAATAGAATGTTCAAATTGCATAGATTTTGGTAATTTCTTATTAATGTTTGATTCTAGTAATCCATAGTCATCTAATATAGTTTTGTGCTCTGGATCTGTTATATCAATTTGTTTATCATTATTTGTAAGTTCTTTTTCAAGAGTTTTAAATGGTTTCATAGTTTTCTCAAAATCAGTTTTTACTTGCTCGGTTTGCTGCATTTTTTCAAACATATCAGATTGAATACCAGCTTTTATCATTCTATGTTGAAGATGATTTTCTTTCATAATATTTCTTTGTTTTATTAACTCTTCTAATTGTTTTATTCTTTTAAAATTGTCAGCTCTAATTTTATCCATTTTTAAAATATAATATTTGAATTTTGTGGTAACATTGGAATACAACAAAAACATTTTACTGAACAAATTATTTTTTTATTGCTTTGTTGTCTGACATCTTTTCGTTTAAAGTTTTCTCGTTTTAAGTTTTGTTTAATAAAGTTTTGCTTAAATTTTCGCTTAAAGTTTTAGCTCTTCTAAAAAAATTTTATCATTTTCTTCATTAGAAATTTTACCATCACTAAAAGTTTTATCATCACTAGAAATTTTGCCATCCTGTTTATTCTTATCACCAACTTTTTCTGACTGTAATTGAAATGATATTTTATTAGCTTCATTAGCTATTTGATCAAATTTTTCAATCTCATCTAACGTAATAACATTATCATCACATACTCCTTGAAAGTAGTAATGTAGTTTATCATAGACTTCTTTAATATGTAAATGCTTAGTTTTTAATGATTTTCGTTTCTTAGTTATTAAAGATTTATCTAACATTGTAACAAGTGAAGTTGCAAAAACACCCGCACCTGTTAAAGCTGTAGCAACTACTGGAATTACTAAAACACCTGAAGATATAACAATTGTTAAAGCACCTAAACTTATTGTTAAGAATATGCCAATTCCTTGTGTTACATTCTTAACTTTACTCCATCTCTTTCTTAATTTTTTATAATGCTCTAATCTTAATAATAATTGAGATTCCTTATCTTTCATATAACGTACTCTATCTTTGTGTTTTTCTTTATTCATTTTTTCAATGTCCATTAAAGTAGAACTACGTTCATATGATAACGAAGGATATATTCTTGCGGTTTCTTCCACTTTTGTTTCATCCACTTTTGTTTCTTCCATTTTTAAAGAAATATTTTTAGTCACATGATATATTTTAAAAACCTGAAAGATGGATAAAATTCATGAATTTGAAATTCTTAACTTTTATGATTTTCGGTGTCCTGGAACGGCCATGATTTTCAAGGTAAAAATTGTAATTCTCAAATTTTGAGATTCTTAACTTTTATGATTTTCGGTGTCCTGGAACGGTCATGATTTTAAGGGTGAAAATTGTAATTCTCAAATTTGAGATTTTGAAAAATTTGAAAATTGGGTATTTTTAAAAACGCCTAAATTTATGAATTTAGGTCTTCATAACCTGAAAAATGACCAAAATTCATGAATTTAGACCATTTAAAAGTACCATTTTTTGAAAAATCGGTATCTTTAAAAACGACTAAATTCATGAATTTAGGTCTTAAAAACCTGAAAAAGGGTCTAAATTCATGAATTTATGTCGTTTTTAAAGATACTATTTTTTGAATTTTATGGTGTCCTGGAACGGTCTTCTTCCCATTACTTATGTAGAATTGAAGTTTCTTAATTTTTGTCGTTAATATAATAGTTGCGAATTATGCGAAACCGTGCAAAGATACTCAAAATTCAAAGTGGGAAAATAGTATGGATTGTTTGACGGGATCATCATTATTGTAAATGGCTCTCTTACTGAGGAGAATGTGAAGTTTTCACTGTCAGCTCATGTTCTGCGAAACCAATGAAATCGATGAATTATGTCACAATGATGGAACAATATTTTATTATGATTTTATTCACATGGCATTAGCATTTGCTATGATTTTAAACTTCTTAGGTATGAAAATTAGCCTGCGAAATATCATTGATAAAAATTGATTGTTTACTTATACCAGTTAAGACTTGGCTCTCTTAAAAATCAGACTTTTTACGTGTAAGTTAGCTGCAATTCGCTTCAAAACTAATTATTTGCAGTAGAGGATATTGTTAAATATCTTTAATGTCTTTGATTCGCATGAAAAGTTACACATTTCTCATTTCTACATTATTGCCTGAAGGTCAAATTGATGCATTGTCAGTTTATCACAATCGTCGATGGAGTACAGTTGAAATCGACAATTGTCTCATCAAACAACTGCATTTTCATTTACATGAACGAAAACAAGTTGAGAAATATATCAAAATTAACAGAAATATTAATGAATCAAATCAACTCACCTTATTCATTAAATGACAATGACAATTCACCGACGTCGTATTTGAGACTTAGAATGCTCTGTGAAATTCAATATTAATAAATTCCGCATCTTGGCATTTCTTGGCATTTGAGCAACTGTATTTGACGTATAAACATCACTCTAGCACACTCACGTTAGTCATAAAGCATCAATCTTAGTCGATAAGAAACTCAAATATTGTCATTCTTGTCTCAGTAATCATTGAATGGCAAAGTATTACAACTGTTAACATACGTTAATATACTAACTGACTTGCAACGGCTTATTATTTGCTGTAAAGAAATGAAGCATCCACTTACATGTGATTAGATTCAAGAAAATTTTTGATAAAAGCTCATGAGCAATTTATTTTATTTTATTTTCAGTGGTGTTTGACTAAAGCACCAGTTGATATTTCTGCTTCCTTTAGCTTTTATCATGCGTTATTAAGGACTCCGTTGAATCGGGAAGTTAATGAGTAGTTTAATTTTTAGGATATGAAAACTGCAAATGAAATAGCTACCTAATGAAAACTGCAACGTCAAGTAAAAAGCTCGTTTTTCCTTTTACTGAAATCAAGGTTTTGCAAAAATTCAGTTGTTTCTCGTAAACCAGTGAAACCACTTCATCAAACTGATGATTCTCCTTTTTCCTGCCATTACTTATTATGTTGTACTGACCATTTATTTTTAGTTGTTAGCTCTATATAGAATTTGATGAGCATTAGTTGAGCGATTATCGATTCAATCACTTCTTTCAATTTTGAGAGGAACTATTTATAATCCAATCCTTTAGACAACAATGAAAATGCATTTAAGCATTTAGTGATATTTATACGATGATTGAAGTGATCAACTGGGACAATGAAATGATTGTCTTAGATGCTTTAGCCAATGCAAAGCGTCAGACTTATGTGACCACACTCAAATGACAGCAGCTTTGTAATAAAATTCGTAGAAACTTCTGAGGTGATTTCTAATTTAGATCTGAATTTTGCTTAAAGGTGGGTTTGGAAGTAATGATTATTCGACGGATTCTGTTTCAGGGTGAATTGTATTCACTAGAAGTATTTCACCCGCTCCTGCCAAACAAGAGAAAGCATTCCAATGTCAAGAAGTTATTACTATAATTAGCATAATCAAATACATATTCGGTTTATCAGCTGCTGCGCTGTGCAAAGACCGGTCAGGCTGGAGAGTATTGGTTGCCGCATCCACCGTATCACCCCAACGAGCATGCTCGACGTTTACGGGTTGAGTGAGTGAAGAGAGTGAAATATATTGGATTGTCTTGACATGCCTACACTTGCATTGTCGGCATTTGTGGAGAACGCGACGTTGTTTGAGGCAGACAGCGACATTATCAGTGTACATTGTTGAAACGTCCCACTTCAAAATGACCTCAATTGAGAAATTTCCGACTTTTCTTATCTGAACGATGTAAAATTTCCGGTTATTATTGGTTTGGTTTATAAATTTTTACCATTATTTTTTCCACTAGTGATTGCCATTTACAACATTACTTCGGCATGAAACGTTTTATTATTACTACTCAAAATATCGACGTTTCTCAATGAACAGCTGTAGACCACAACCAATGCATGTAAAGTTAGGTTGAGACGGACAAGAGTCTGAGTATAATTCTGGATCGGATTGGAAAAAGACTGAATTTTTGGACTACTCAGTGCGCGACCTATCTCATCAGATAATTCTTTATTTACTGCTAGGTATCTAGAAATCTCACGAAAAATGCTACTATGTAAGTGTCTAGGCCTTTCGTCTTGTCAATCACATACAGAGGCACACGTGTTAACGATCAATCCTCGACAATCACCAGGACTAATCCACCAGCAAAATGACGTCAAAAGGTTCAAACATTATCCATCAGATTTCTGTACTGAAAACGATGGCATTATGAAGAGATTAAACTTGATCTGCAGTTAAGACGTGGGTTTAATGACTACCGATAGACTTGAGAAGCTTTTATTAATTCGTGTTTGGCTTCTGTAGTTCAGAACTTAAAAATCGTTCAATGCAGATCTCAGTTTCAGTTTAATGAAGTAAGCTGACTGCAGCTATGCCCGAAGGATTTGACAATGAAGGGCGTGTGGAGATGCTCCTGAAATGCTCTCAGAAGAAGAAACGTGAAGCTGGGATCAAGAATCGCAATGAACAAATTCGATTAGAACAAGCATTTAAACGGATTTCAATCGCTGAGCATATCTATGAATACAAAATTGGCCGTCAACAGCAAGAAATGCGTGAGTATCTTAAAGACATTGTTGCTTTTCGTCGTGTATTAAAAAAGATTGTGGATGGAAATCGATTAACACATAAAATTCCTGAAAATCTTGGAAGTTATGGATTAAATGCAGGAAGGCGGGCTTTGAATCCTTTTGTTGAAATGGAGAAGACATTAATGGATCCTAAATACCAACAACAAGAAAAAATCAGAGAACTTTATGCAAGTAGAAAACGGGCACTTCCAGAGAGTCAAAATCTTGCAGCGAAGTTGAATCGTCGTCAACAGCAAAAAGCTGCGCTGACTCTTCCACCAATTGAAATGAATCAAAGCATGATAATGACCTCCAAGAGCAAGCTTGACTTACACGAGCGGCAAGAGAGTCATTTAGATCAAGTTCCAGTTTATTTATCGGCATCATAAATTTTTATCAGTATCAAGGCAGAGTTGTTGTTAATGGTGATTTCTGGAATAAGGGCATCAGTTGTAGGATAAGACCGGAAAATTAATCGTTATATTTTCAAACTGTTGTATCTGCCCTATGATGAATTTTTATCAGATGTTGGTAGCTAGAAAAGAGTATGCAAACAGATAAAAAGAAAGTATATCATGCAAAAGATGTGTGACCAGTGGGACTTGAACCCAAGACTAACCAGGTTGCCGAAACGTTTTGTTCTGTCAACTGAAATAATAGGTATAAAATAAAAATTATCACGCGGTAAAATCAGTTTGAAATAAACAGATGGTCTTGTGAACTTCATGTCATAATTCTCTTGTAATTTTTGGCAAAGTAGATCAGTCGCACTGAAATTTCTTTCGAGACTCTACGACATGAATCATTTTTATCACATTTGTGTTTTAAAAATGAGCTCTATTGCCCGTTGGGTATTATTCAACTCCTGTTCCATGGTCAATTTTGGCATCTTTTTAACAATGTCGTTAGAAAACGTTTCAAGAAAAAATAGCAAATAACACGCTTACAATGACTAAGTATACATCACGATCAAAATTGATACAGGACACTAATAACAACATCTGCTTGCCGATAACGGATAAACATGTATCTTGTGATGAAGGCCATTGAAACTTTCAGGTATAAGCAGTGACTGTGATGAGATGTTTAGCTGATATTTTTCTACTTCAGATTTTTGTACTGACGGATTTTGCTTGCTCAGTTGCTTAATTAATTACAAGAGCAGTGTGCAAACTTGTACAAATACATTAGATTTTTGTTCTATAAAAATACAGAGTTTTTTTGAAATTAAGAGTTTTGAATCTAAGGCGCAGTGTAATCACTCAACAATGCGATACAAATAAAATAAATATGATGGTATAATATTTTGGTTGTATGGTTATTTATGAAAAATTGACCCAAATCAGGTTTCAGGAATTTGTAATATCAACGAATTATACGCGACAGAATTTCTACTCATTCCATCTTATTAAGGGTATATATGAAAAATTGTTACTCAGATCATTTTGATGAATATGATTATCAGACAAATTACAACTCTTCTGAAAACACATAGGTCAAAAATATGTATATTATTCGATCGCAGATAAGATGCGGTTTTCAACGTTACCCCTTCAAGTTCTGTTGCATCATATATGATAAAGTGGCATCCTTGTGCTACATCTCTGAATTCTAGACAACAAAAATCCAAATTATTGCTGTTTTATGACTAGTATGTATTTACTATTGATGAAATAAATCTGATCAAAGCGCAGACTTCACCAACATGCTGGGAATGAGGGCTAGTCTCAATTCCGAAAAATTGATTTTCTGGAAAAATTGATGTCCAATAAAATGTGCCAATATTTTTCAAGTTCACAGGGCTTCTCGAGAGTTAAAAATCACTGCCGTTCAATGCTGATCCTAACTCTGCACACGAGCAGTGATAATCATTACATCTTTCATTAACGCTGTAGCATTAGAATTTATTTCCATACATCATGTATTATACATCCGGACTTAATGGGTAAAATGATTCATGGCCATTTCCTTGTAAAAGTTCATCAAATTCCTTTTACTCTATGACTTGGAGGATGGATTGTATCTGGGACATCTATGATTAATATAAGATATCTAAGGGACGCTCAACTCCCATACCATGTACTGGACTGAAGGCCAGTGACTTCGATAAACTTGATTAATGACGGTAGTGTGTACCTGGATGAAACCATGGACCAAATGGCAAACAATTCACTTCCTTATTGTGAAGTACATCAGAATCCAGCTGAATTGATTGCTGAACATACTAATTAATACGCCCGGCCCAGTCTTGCAGAGAAATTGTCGAAAAAATCTGTGCAGTGTGCATGTACAGATCCAAGTATATCATCGATAGTCAATTTCAAATATATTGTGACTTTCTATTTTATGAATTTATACGGATTTCGCAATCTACTTAAATCCTTATCAATGCCGTTCCTGAATTGCCCAATACGGTAGGACCTTAAAATCGTGGAAAGTCAACAATCACCTAAGCTTGATTTGCTTTTTATTCAACATGATCTTCGAATGTTATGAATCACTGACATCATAATCCCATTTTATTTGTTCCTCGGAGTTTTGATTATAAATTGAAGGCCTCCTCACAGATGATGCTCTATAATCACGAGTTGTCTAATAAGAGATAAAAATATATTGACATCGGTAACCACTCATTACGAGGAGGAGCACTTGGAAAGACAACTGGCTGCTCTTTTACACCTAAATCTTGATAAAGGATCTTCCGAAGGAATGGATATTCAAACGACTCTTCCTTATAACTTTTAGCATTTTAATTTGTTCTACCAATCAAACTATTATCAATTTTTAGCGTTTCGATTTGTTTTGTGTTCGTTTCTGATTGCATCATCGGTAGATTTTGTTTAGATTTAATCATGTCTTTTACTTGCAGCCTATAACAATGAATAATACATGGGACATATTGCTGCAATGATTGTAACAGCGAGTAAAATCATTACTGATCAGCTATCACTTATCCATGACTGCTTTTAGCAAAGGAAATAGATCATCAAAAAATTTCCAGAAAGAGTCCACAATTCTCCAAAAAGCACTACTGAATCGATTTTCGCAAAGCAGGTATAAAATGTAAAAAATCCACACCAATAGTCATTGATGCTACGTGCCGTAGGTGAACAGTTTCAATCATTAGCAGTTGATATTGCAGCTGCTACTGACAGTTGCTTATTCTTGCGGGAGTTTTGTAATTCTGTAGTCACTTCTTGACTGGTTCCAGAATCTTCTTTCAATAGAGTCCTTGTATGAATGACCGTATTGGAGTACTGGATAAATTGTTTTCACGGTTTTATCCAGATGTGCACAAACAACCGTCATTAATCAAATCTACCAAAGACACTGGCCTCTAGTCCAGTACATGGTATGGGAGTTGAACGTCCCTTAGATATCTTACATTAATCATTATATGTCCCTGATTGTATGGGATAGCTGTGACGTCACAATATCATAAGCAAGCCATGGACGCGAGAGATATCTTTTCCATTTAGCAAGCTTCCTATGGCATCAATTGGCCGTTTCCGAAGGTGATTGAAGATGTCTTGGCTAGTCATATATAATATTTAATGGTTGAGGAAGAGCCAAGGTTTTAATGATGTTGTACTTTAATTATGATATGATTAATTTCGGTTGCTATTCGGCAACCATCATCAGATAGAATTGTTTCCGAAGGATTCAAAAGTAAGGAAATGACAAGTAAACTTATATTATATTGTTAAACCATGATTGATTCGCTTTCCGGGATGTATTTTAGCCTTTTTGTTATCTTAGGTATTTTTGCGATTTCGGGGATTTATTTTACTAGCTTTCCATAATCCATGACTATAGTTTTGCCTCGAGGAAATATGCAAGGACTTAGTACAACTTCAGAAATCTATGACATACATGATCTATGATCTCTGACTATGATAAACCATAGATTTATAAATTTCTCTGGACGGATAGGTTGAAATTGGCTTATGCATGATCAGGCCAGCAATCCTAGATTAGACTACCCTACAAATAGACTGTCAATAAGCATAATCAACATTTTAGAGAACAGGTTGCCTGTCAGCACAACGCAGATTATATTGCCAGCACAGCATGTATGTGCATGTATATTTATGTACATTAGGAGTTAGGACGCATGAGTCTACACATGCTTATGCGCTAAACTTACGTGCTACACCCCCGCGTTATTTGCTAATTCTGCAATTTTTCTTCTAACAAATTTCTCAGGACTGAGGCATTTGAGATTTCATGAACAAATTTCTTACACATGCTGTCGAAAAATGTCATTGAAATTTCGGGAATCTGATTAATGTGCGTGCGAACAGCGAGATTTTACGAAGAAGTAATCGGAAAAGTGACGATATTCATTGATAGTCTGAGCACCGTCCTTTCATTTTTTTAAAGTGGGATCCTATTTTCTTAGACAATAATTCAGTTTCACCTGTAACTTGCATAACCTGGAAAAATGGTTTTTCTTCGCTATTCTCACAAATAAAGTATTTATATGAAAATTGAAGACTATTGGAGAGCATTGAGAGTAATTGGAGACTATTGAGAGCATTGGTCATTGGTCTCAGAAGAGTCTCCATCACAGGTTGGATTGCTCGATAACTGCTCAGGTTGGGAATGCTTATTGTGTCCATCATGATTGTTTTCATGAATTGAATGCAAAGAAGGATTTCCGTATAGTTCACAGAAAGTTCCCCCCTCATTTCAGGACATTCATAGTGTGGAAATCGGTGGCTTCTCTTTTCCTCTAGAAGCTGTCCCTTACATAACAATGGTCAATGCTTTGGCTGGATCTTCCGTCCGTTGGCTTCGGCCTCACCAGCAACTTTGTCAGTCTTTCCCAAGAATTACATATTTGAATCCGATTTCGAATTTCTATTACTGGCTGGTCATCAAGAGATTATCCACAAGTCATCAAATTGGCAACTTTGGAAAGCTTGTGATAGATGATAGATACATTATGTTCTGCTTGGAATGGATTTCTCTCTGTGATAGATGCAAATATCCGCAGATTTTTCGACAGTCAATGATGCGACGATGCTGAGGGGAAGATTTCAACTTATGATCGCCATTTTTTAGTCCATTATCGTTTTGAGATGTCACAAACCCAGGTGGAATGGTTTCTTTGTAAATTTTAGACAAAATTGTCATGACAAGAAATCTTCCGAAAGTGTTTCCATTGCCAGGACATATAGTTGAAAACGTGACCATACCGGACCGCAGCTTTGTAGTTGTTTGGAGAAGCATCTAGACAGATAAATGAATTTTGATGGAACTGTACTTTAGATCACACGTTTTAATTTCTTCAAGCTTTCTTCATTGCTTGCCATGATGATCCACGTCCTTCGTGGTGGCATTGAAGTCAGATTCATGGAATTGAAGGTTACACAAGACGTCACACACGGCTACACAAGAATGTTTAGCTAGGATATAATACTTTCAACAAAATCGATGCAATCACAAATTCACATTTTTTTTGTTATGCAGGCAGAGGAATGTACTTGTGTTACACCGTCATTGCATTTTGGTTCACAACCAAGAACGGTATACCGTATTTGCTTGCATTTTGCAATAGAATGAATCGCAAAGAGACTCATTTCAAATAGTCATTTATCACTTCGATAAGCTGCGAAATTCGACCTTTTGCAACACAAAGATTGGTGCCTGATCATGTAGAACATCATTTCAAATTTTACTCACCTATCTGTCGAGAGAAATTTAGAAGTCTATTGATTAACGGTGTAATTGAAATTGTGTTTTAAACGATGGTGTTATTTTTTTTTATGTATTCAATTTAAATAAATTAGTTGAAGAAGAAAAAAGTCTCTGACATAGCTCGTGAAATTATTTGATATATCCCTCGGGCTAAAGCCCTCGGGATTCATCAAATAATTTCCCTCTCTATATCCCACAGAATCGCACAGCCATCCTCTATCCATTACATACGGTGTACCAGATTATTACATTGTTGTAGAATTGTATTTCAAAATCCCTTCTACATTTGATAAAATTTGTTCCCCGGGAATATCTTGGTAGAGAAGGATTCTATCGCAGATATTTGTGGTTCTAATAATCTGGCACACTTTGTAACGGATAGAGGATAGCCATACGGTTCTCTGACATAGCTCGTGAAATTAAATCATTTCCCTCTCTTTATTTAAGGGTTTTAAGCCAAGCTGCTAAAATCAAATGTGGCAAAGTAATATTTTATTGCAAATTTTCACCGTTAAGACGGCCTTATCAAGCAGATGCAATGTTGAGAAGGAAGACATCAAAATTCAAAAATCAGTGATTGATATTCTGTACATTCCTCCCTGTTATTTAATGTAGGACATAGTCTTTTGATTAGCACGCAGATTCTCGAAGTCGTAAGTTGATGGCATTGATGTCTCTGTCAATCACTGTTACATCAATATCTGATTTACACAATTGGAGGTGTTTGTAAACAGAGGAATGATGGTGAGTAAGATGTTCATTGACTCGCGTGTGCAGAAATCTGATTGTGCTTCCTACGTAAAAATGTTTGCAATTTTTACAGTCAATTTAGTAAATTACTAATTCACTAATCTTATTTGGATTTCTGCAGAAATTGGATTTGCAATTAAAAAAGCAAATGGTATCCTGTGACTTAAACACGAATCTTCCGAGGAATCTCTGTCTGTGTAATATTTCATGTGAAGTCACATGATTACAGGACCTAATAAATGTTTCATCTCCGCACTTGAATGTATTGAATCCGTGCTTTACATCAACACCAATAGACGATCGGTGGATCCAAATGTCGGACCAATGGAAATGTAGAAAATGCAAATGATCTCATTCTTTGGTCATGGAGAAATTTGCTTTACGATTCGTTTAAGCAATTACATTATAGCCTACAACGGCAATGCTCAATTCAATGTGATCAATGAATCGCTGAAGCATCTGTGGTAGCGGACATATATTGGATTTTTTTCTTCCATAGGAATTGCATGGCATTTACCGGACAATATTGCAACTAAGAGCAATATTGTCCGGCAAAATGTAGAAATCTTATGCTAAGATGAATTATAATTTGGAATGTCGCACGGTTGTCGTAGCTATATAACTATAATACTTATAGTTAGCTTTTGAGGTTTATACTGTAGCATTATCATGGATTTTTAGGGCAGCAATATCAGACATAGAAGAGGCTGCGTTATCAGCCGAGACTGTCTGATATTTCTGCCCGCAAAATCCATGATACAGTGCTATTTAATTTATGAAAACGAAGACAAGGTCAATAATAAAATATATATCAAAACCAAAAGGCCTGGAATCAATGCTATGTATAGCAGTATGTAAAATGATATCTTGTCTGACATTCACCACAGTATTCAGTTTACATCTCATTTTGAAAATGTTGATATACTGTCAAAAATGTTTTCCTTCTTTTCGTATTGCTCTGTTAGATAGTTGATGTTTTATTGAATTGACAAAGACGTAGTCGAAAGCTCTTCAATAAATTTTATTATTGACCTTGTCTTCGTTTTTATAAATTAAACAAGTAGGTCAATGGTGAACCGAATTTATAATGTTATTGTGTGTAACTCTTGAGAAGTCAATGAATATTGCAATTCTTGATCACTGTTAGTCACAGATAATGGAGAGACGAAGAAATCTTTGATTGACTTTTACTGAAGTCTATGAAAGTTTGCTCTCTCAATAGATGATAATTCATGAAAAACTTGAAAGTCTATGAATGTTTACAAATGTGAATAGATTTGAAATTCAGATTTTTATCTAAAAATAATTTGAAACATCAGTTTACCAATTCATTCATTTTATGGATTATGAAGCTGGAGTGACGAACGACGGTTCATGGCTGGTGTGTATTCTATGTGAAATTGGCGGGCATGAAATTGTGCAATATGCCCTCCAATGCCGGGCAATAATGCATTTCAAACTAATTTCAATCATTTCTATGACTTCCAAAGCCATCGAGAACGAAATACAATGATTTTTATTGACTAGCTATGGCGTGATATCAACCACAGAAGTATATAGATAGTAGTACGCTAGAATGGAAGTTTGATATCTTGCCTATGTGCAATAATGGCACATGGAAAAATCTATGGTTTGTAGATCAGATTCGATCTAAAACATTGTATCGTATAGTCAAACTATTTGCCAAGTTGGTTGTGGAAGTTGTTGACACCTAATTACAGGATTTTCACGAAGAGAATTGCAAGTGAGATGGCGGCATTGTTTCATGTGAAATAGCCTACTATTCCATGGATTAATATACTGTGTCTATTTGTAGCAGTCACTGACAACTAGTTTCCAATATTTCAATATTGGAATGTGAATTAAAAATTGGTTCACAAAGTATAATTGAAAGTGGTCGGTGTGCTGTCTGTAAGAACATCTGAAGAATTCACAGATAGAAAGTCTAATTATTGGATAATTTCTTCTTCAAGCGGCTAGGAAACCTGGTGCTTTTCTGGAATAAACACATTGAAAGTTTCTTTACCGACAATCATTTCTCAAATAAATGAAATGTCGCTGGAACTTTTCAATTAATCATTGAATGACACATGTGATATATTGGAAGCGGATATTCGAATGCATGTAGAAATTTTGAAAATTATTCAAATTTAGTGAACAGGGGAGCCCTTTAAAGTAAAATGAATACTCTAAGATTTCTTGGCCTCTGATTTCAAGCTGGAGTTATGCATGTTCTGTAAATCGACATTACAAGTTGAGTAAGAGTCTGATTATACTATTGATAGATTATCGGAGCGATATTTCAAAATGATGAACGTACAGAACGTTTAAAAGGATTTCCTTCTTTGTCATCCTGTCGGCGCAGCATTTTGTAAATTCACTATTGCTTTTGAGTACATGGTCTTTGGACAAGGGCCAACAATCCAGATCAAGAATTGGGCTGATAAATATAAATGCCAATCAAAAAACATGGAAGCCAGATCGCACAAGTTGCATTTTGCCCCAACTAAGTTCCCCCGGCGTGTGCCATAATTTTCATGCAATTTCCATTCTAGGACTTTCTATGTTAATTTCTATGATATCAACTGAGCCGTAGGCGAGATATAAACCGACTTGACCGCTTGACAATAAAGTCATAGAAATTAACAATACCATAGAAAGTCCTAGAATGAAAATTGCATCAAAATTATGGCACAAGTCGGGGGAACTTAGTTGGGGAAAAATGCAAATTTTACGAACTTGTTTTCTTGCTTTCTGGTTGGCATTTACTTTTATCAAGCAAATTTGTGATCTGGATTGCTGCCCCTTGTCCAAAGATCATGTGCACAAGAGCCATAATGAATTTACAAAATACTGCAGCGACAGGATGATTAAGAAATGCTTTAAAACGTTCTGTACGCACATCATTTTGAAATATCGCTCCTGCAATCTATCAAGAGTATAATCAGACACATATGCAACTTGTAATGCCGATTTACAGAACATGCATTACTCCAGCTTGAAATCAGAGGCCATAAAATCTTAGAGTATTCATTTTACTTTAAAGGGCTTCCCTGCACATTATAATCGAACAATTTTCAAAATCTTTGCATGCTTTCAAATACTATAAGCTTCCAAAATATATGATCACACTATATCACATACGTCATTCAATGATTAATTGAAAAGTTCCAGCGACATTTCATTTATCTGAGTGATGATTGTAGGTAAAGAAGCTTTCAATGTGTTTATTCCAGAAAAGCGCTAGGTTTCTTTACCGCTTCAAGGAGAAATTATCCAATAATTAGAATTTTTATCTGCGAATTCTTGAGATGTTCTCACAACCAGTACACCGATCACTACAATCATGACTCTGTGAACCGATTTGTTATTCGTATTCCAGTATTGAAAAAATGGATAACGGTTGTCATTGACTGCTACATATAGAAACAGTATATTAACCAACAGAATAGTGGGTTATTTCATATGAAACAATGCTGCCATTTCACTAAAAATTCTCTTCAAAAAATAATCCTGTAATTTGCTGTCACCCACTTCCACAACTAACTTGACAAATAGCTTGACTATGATACGATGTATTAGATCGAAGCTGATCACAAATCATAGATTTTTCAATGTGCCATCATTGTACATAAGCAAGATATCAAACTTCCATCCTAGTGTACTATTATCTACTTCAATGAATAAAGTAGCTGATATTGCGTAATTTGATATCACGATCTGGATCAGTTGAAATCAAGCAACATCAACCGTTTGAGCTAGTGATATCAATTCTGATAATCAATGGAAAAAGTAGACAATACCACAGATAGAAGCACCATGTTACAGTGAATGTCATAGTATTGACGGTTATCTATGAAGTCAATCAATACTACAGTCCGTTTCATAAAAAGTGGATCATCCTAAAATTTGACTAAATAAAACGTAAGTATGATACAGAAAGCATTGTTCATGTTATTTCATGTCCCTAATATATTTAAATGTCCTAAAATAATCTGATAAGCTATGATACAGTAACGGTTCTTAAGAAGCTAATATTTTGTGGCCCTATCCTTATTGTCAATGACATTACCAATTCGTCTAGACATTGATTCGATGATATCGTTGATTTTTGACTGATCTAACTTTCTCCACTCTCTTTTTAACAGTGACGTAAGTTGTGATACGCCATCTGTAGGTAGCAGTGAACGACGAACGTTACGTTTTAGAATACTCCATACATTTTCTATGGGATTCAGATCAGGAGAACGAGCTGGCCAAGATAATGTCCTAAGCCCTAATTGAGACTTGCATAAGTTGACTCTACTACTCCTGTGACACGTAGCATTATCATCCATAAATAACCACCTTGTACCCGGGGATGATGTAAATGTCTCGGAATTTCCTGATCAGATTTTATCCATAATCTCAATCGACCATCACTATCCTTCAGACGGACTGATGCCTCATCAGACAAGACAACCCGATCCCATTGATTTCGCCAGTGACAATGACTCATTGCCCATCTGAGACGTCTTTTTGTATGCTGATCTGATAATTCGATCTGAGAGGGCCTCTTACAGCTCTTGAAATTCGACTCAATAAGTCTTCTATGAATAGTGGACTTAGAAATAGACGAGTCTAGTGCAGCCATCTCTGTTAACGAGAGACTTGGATCAACTTTAACAAATCTCAAAATTAGGCGGTCTCTACGTTTGGATGTTTTGCGTGGACGGCCAGAGCCCTCTTTACGACAGAGTCGAAAATCATCATTATGCCATCGATGCACATTTGTGTAAGGGACATTTAGTCGCTTGCTTGTAGCTCGCAAAGAAAAACCTAGTTCTGGCAAGGCTGACACTTTGCCTTTTGTGAATGCGATCTCGCTATTGTTCATTTGTGCTTTGTATTGTTTTCAACCGGTAAGAGATAGATTTCTAGCTGAAAGCAATCAGGAGTGCTGCCAACATGCACCACCGCAACGAAGTCAGGAAGCCATGGAACATGAAGTCCAGTTAATCACATGTAGCAGTTACATTGTTGTTGATGAATAGTGGTGCTATACTGGCTCTGATTGACCGATTATCTTTATTTTTGTTTTGCTTGATAGCTTTTGGCTTGTAGAACAACATATTACATAACAAAGGAAGCAAATGTAATTTTATAAGAGTGAGGTATGATTTTGTGTAACATTGCTAAATGAAGATCAAATTGTCTACTACTTTTTTTATCTATAACAGGAAAACAACTCAATATTCATGCTTGAAATTTCCAACAATGATATTAGTAAGCACAACTGACATATCTTCCAAATTTCAGAGAAATTCGTTCAAATTTGGCGGAGTTAGACAAAGTTGAAGTTAAGACGATGTTTAAGGGTGATCCATTTTTTATGAAACAATCTGTATTTGACCAAATTCCGTGCTGATATTGCAAATTGTCAGATTAGAGATTTACATAGAACATTTCCCCCGGAGGTTGATAATAGTATAATAACAAATCTCTTGCAAAATTTGCCTTTGGAAAGCATCCTTGTGGTTGATTTAGCGGACTTTCCCAACACTTCAAAATGTTATTTCTCAAACGAGCAGTCACAAGTAATAAGCTATCTAAGATAACAAAAACACTAACACAAATTAACAAGTCAAGTTGAATTAACTGGACAATTTGATGATCAGATCCGAAAAGCTTGATGCTGGCCCCTTCTAATGGTAGACCGATGAAGAGTGAAAAAGAAGTGGTTATAACCAAATTGAGCAAAGAAATGCATTCTATCGTGATATCAACTGTAGGCAGTAATACATCATAATTGAAGTAACATTAACTGTTCTCGTATGGCATATATCACCTTTTTTTCTAGTAAATGAATCGAATCAACAGTGATATTGGTGTAGAGCATGCTCTGGCATCAAGTGTGAAAATAACTGAACTATTCTTGCACATGAGCATTTCAGTTATTTTCACACTTTCAAAGTTTGCCAGTTTCCATGAATCGTAGAAAGTGTTAGGGATTTCCAACTCTCAATCCTACGGATTATTGTTACCGTATGGCACAATAACAAATTGTGCCATAGTTATGAGTTATTCTTCCATAGGACATAAAAGAATAAATTTCTATAATTTCATAGCTTTGCTATGAAAGTGTGAAAATAACTGAAATGCTCATGTGCAAGAATAGTTCAGTTATTTTCACACTTGATGCCAGAGCATGCTCTACACCAATATCACTGTTGATTCGATTCATTTACTAGAAAAAAAGGTGATATATACCATACGAGAACAGTTAATGTTACTTCAATTATGATGCATTACTGCCTACAGTTGATATCACGATAGAATGCATTTCTTTGCTCAATTTGGTTATAACCACTTCTTTTTCACTCTTCATCGGTCTACCATTAGAAGGGGCCAGCATCAAGCTTTTCGGATCTGATCATCAAATTGTCCAGTTAATTCAACTTGACTTGTTAATTTGTGTTAGTGTTTTTGTTATCTTAGATAGTTTATTACTTGTGACTGCTCGTTTGAGAAACATATTCCATCTCCTTGAATTGTTGGGAATGTCCATTAAATCACCCACAAGGATGCCTTCCAAAAAGAAAATTTTGCAAGGATTCAATTTTATAAAACAGCTAAACAATTTTGTGGTAGTTTTCTTGCTCAATATTTGATTACTATACCATTAATTTGCCATTGTTATATTTGCACAGGTCATTGATTCCTTCATCCGTGTTTCCTGTAAATTCGAAAACGATTCTAGGATTGTCTTCTTCATTGAAATTTCTCCTGTTCTAGACCTTCGTTATTCATCGCACATGTTGAGATATAAAATTGAATTGGTGCTGGCGCATCACCCAACAACTTTCCTCGACCTCTTTGACAATCTCCTAGGTGTGTGGTTAAGTCTTCAATTAGGCCTAGTGTTTTATCGTGCTTTTACTCTGTTCAGCTCTTTCATTCATACGTCAATTATTAAATTGAACACAGCAGAATAGCATCTTGAACTAACTGCTTCCATAGCTGAATTAAGAACTGTGAAAGTAACTGACTTTTGAATATTAAGGTCAAAATCATAGAGCTAGGCTATGATTTATCATTGCTTTGTGCTGATCACTATGGTACAAAATAGCTATGCCATAGACAAATGTGATGCATGGAGATCTTCGTAGTTTTAAAACACTCGTATTCTGCATAGATAACTCGCTAAAGCTAGTGATCTATGCAGACTACTGATATTTTGAAACTATGAAAATGATGTTTAGCAAGATGTTGTAATTTATTTTAAGCAGCATTTGTTATATTTATTTAAGAGTTTTAAGCCAAGCTGCTAAAATCAAATGTGGCAAAGTGATCTTCTATTACAAATTTTCACCGCTAAGACGGCCTTATCAAGCAGATGCAATGTTGAGAAGGAAGACATCAAAATTCAAAAATCAGTGATTGATATTCTGTGCATTCCTGTGTTATTTAATGCAGTTGGTTTTAGCGAATTACCACCTGAGGAAGAGCGAACGCTTGAAACGCGTAGGGGTTGTACATATCTTTTAATTAACTATTTTAATCTGGTCAATAAATTTCAAGGAGAGACGAAAGCTGTTTTTAGCATCAACTGAAGTGTGAAGAACCTCCTGTTGGCGGCCATCCTGTATAGAAATCTGACTGTGCTTCCTATGTAAAAATGTCTGCAATTTCTACAGTCAACTTTATAAATTACTAATTCACTAAGGCATATGTTCTTATTTGGATTTCTGCAATTGATGGAAGTATACTGTTTCACTTTTTTGGGTTTTTGTAACATCATTTGTAAAGTATTATTAGATCGATGATAAAGTCGGACAGGCAATTCTGATTTTTTTAATTTCGTCTTCACGGTAAAAATTTGTAATAAAAGATCACTTAGCCACATTTGATTTTAGCAGCTTGGCTTAAAACCCTTAAATAACTATGAAAATGAATCTCCACACACGCCACATTTATCTATAACATGACTACTACTTATTTCCAATCAATTTCTGTCTCCTTCACGAAGCTATCTTCTGTGAGCCAAAATTCAAGTTCCCAGAAGATAGCTCCGTGAAGAAGACAGAAACTGATTGTAAATAATTTGCTATTGTATTAATATAAGTTCACTTGGCATTCCCTTGCTTTTGAATTATTTACAATGAGCCAAGGCATTTTTTCACCATTTTTTCCAAGTGAAATGAGGGTTCCAGTTCAAAATGGCATTTTTATAAAATAGTCCTGAAACTAAGTTTTGATAAAACTGTCCAAGGGAAAGTCACAAAATAGTATTTAAATACGAGACGCGTTTTCAGCAACATATAAAGTCTAGGTTTCTGCCAAAAAGTTAACTAGAAACTCTCAGGCAGTCTGAAATTAGGCCTTTTTCCACGAAGTAGAAACGTCTTGCAGAAACGCGTCAGTAAAGATAAAAATAATGCGAATGCCTACGTTGCAATCATTTCATGCCGTAATTTTCTTTAGAAATGGAGACTCACATTGCTGCCACATCTATGAAAACTTACAACAGAACTACAATAACATTGCTCTGTTCTTCTGGAACTTCACACATTTTCATGGGAATTCTCATAGGAAAACCGGATCGCACGGCAAGCCTGATTTACACATGAAAGGAAGGGCATGTGACCCGCAGATTATAGCCTTGTTTGAGAAAACACGGCGCGTATACCCATGGAAAATGTCATGTCATGATGCCATGACATAAATAAGGGTTCAATTAATTTCATGGGGTTAATAATATTAAAACATCATGAAACTTGATGGATTCCCGTAAGGGCACAGTCGAGGTCGAGGCCAAGTGAATGCATCGACATCGAACATATTAACTTGTTATTAATTATAAGAATATTTATTATTATAAGAATTCAATCTTATAGAACCTGTGCTACCTCAACAGGCAGGACGTAGGGATCGACAGTACAAGAGGGAGGCATAATTGAGGACATCTGTCGCACCTGAACAATAGAAAACGCATTATTGAACTCGACCTGTCTGATGACTGATTTTTCGAATAACCTTTATGTTTGAGAAAATGAAACTCAGTACGTTGATTATTTATGCATATCTGGCTTATTTACATGAAATGACACGATCATCAAGAAAGGGACAAATGCTATTTTGTGCTCCACACCAACTGCATTTAAGCCTACACATTGATTAAGAGGCAGCACAGCTGTTCATAGCTTACTTATTACTGTACAGCAGTGGCGGGAGCAGTTATTTCGTGCGACAGAATCAATCGCGCGATTCTTGAATGATCAGGAATCGTGCGATTTGTTTTGCAATGTGACTCCTCAATAAAATTTGCTTGTTGAGGTAAAGATGGTGCTTCTATTCACTCATTCATCGTTTGAGATAATTGCAATGCGCGGGCCTCGTTCCTGAGATCATGTATAGCTAGACAGAGTTGCCTTGTGAAATCTCTTTGGGAGCTCCCCCACATAGCATTAAACACGTTCGCATAGGCCAGGTACACCATTTATACGAATCATGCATGTTGTCAAGGCAGTCAAGCATAGTAGGTTCCTATCATGTTATATATCCGTATCGAAATCATACAAATACATTGATAACAATGCGTATACATGCCTGATTTACATTTAACATGCACACAATGAACATAACCCAGCAACAGATTTGCTAATTCGCCTGAGCATAGAATAGGAAACTGTCATCAGACTTGAACAAATGAAGCACGAGAATTCCTTGGCAACCGTAGACGCTGCGTTTCGCCCTGCAAGGGCTCATCAGGATAACCAAGAGTGGCCCAAAGTACTGTAGCTTAAAATACCTGGAATGGCTGAGCATGATGAAGGAATGCACAACGGTCTGCTCTATGTTTATCTTTTCTGACTATGCCGTGCGGCTAATAATCATGAAGATGATGCTATAGAGTGCCAATTCTAGATATTTTAAGCTAGTCCGGGCCATTCCGAGTCTTACTGACCAAACTTGTTAGGCGACGTTCAGTATCTCAGCTGTCACAGAATTTTTGTGCTTAAAAATGTTCAAGTCGATGGACGTCTCTCTATTAGATTATCTAATGTTTTGAAAGCGTTATGAGTCTAATACGCTCGTAGTTTGATTGAATTGATGCATAATTATGCTTATTTCATAACTGATAGAAGAAATGGCATAAACCTACACTCCTACAGTTATGTTTGATAAAATATGACTGATAAAGACCAAAAGAAACTGGGAAACTGGGAAGCAAAAATATTTATAATTACATGTATTTATTGCATGTACTTCATATTACATGTACAATTGTACATGATGTACTTGCAGTACTTCTATGATGACAGATTTGCAGTAGAATCTTATAAATTGATTAGCAAAACTTTTCATGTCTTGTTTGCGACTTTTCAAGTGTTCTGATTTATTGTGCCGTTTTCCCAAGCATTCTCAAAATCAGTATCGCATTAATTAATAGGGTAGCTATAATTTCAGTCTAAGTAGACTGATTGTCACATGCTCTCAATTTAATGGAAATTATCTACCTCTTTAATGGAAAAATAGTTCTGAAGTGAAAAATTAATGCAGGGTAGGTTAACTGCAAACTTCTAGTCACTGAATCTGAAAATATTCAGAATCGCGCGATTTTCGATTAATCGTGCGCTGAGTCGCGCGATTCGGAATCGTGCGAAAATCGAATTGCGCCCGCCACTGCTGCACAGTGAATGTATACCGCATGCTGCACTAGCAGAAATTAGAAAAAAGCATTTATCTTAAAAATATGCTGCTACAAAATTACAGAAGTTATATTAACTCGACAGTCAACTACCAATGCAAGTCAAAGAAACATGATTATTAACTTAATTAGAACATTTGAAAAATGCACGTCTAGTGTTCGCCACCGGAAGACTCAATAATCAATATGGCGGCTCACACCGCTACTACTAGCTTGTGGTCATGCCTGCGGCTGTTCATCCAGAAGTCCATGCCATCTCAGTGTTATCCGAAACTTCGGACAAATCCTTTCGGAAATCTTTCATCCACTTTTCTTCTTCCTTTGTTCCCTCTCCTGTTAGTTTTGGCATCTTTCCCCAGGTCGTGGTGTAGGTTCCTACCAGTTTTACCTGTCATCCGATCTGTTCCACCCGGAGGTAGACTTATGTTCAGAAAGCTTGCTTTATTCAGTGAATTTTGTCTGCAGCGGAATACAGAGAGATAGTGTGCTTTGCTACACTTTTCATGTTTATCTTATTTAAAGTAGGCAGTAACTTTAAAAAAGGTGTTGCGTCGATGTTGAGAGATGTGAACTAGGCCTGCTGATGATTCCTAATATTGGATGAAATGGCTACTATTCAGGTCTGTTCCCATTTTTCAAGTGAGGATGCAACTCAATATTTAATTATTCTATTTACATTATGCTTGCAAAAAGCAGCATTTATTAACTATTGCAGGCACACTGATAGGCAATTTGCCAGCAGTGAGTTTAGAGTGACATCTAATGAATGCCCGTTGAATTTCACTACCTTGCTAATTGCAAATCTCATATGAAAACAAAGTTTTATTATCATGATGAGTCAACAGATTTGATTCGGTCGACGAAGTGAATATTACGTAAATTGGAGTTAACATTTCCTATTCTACCCAATGGCGACATCGCTGACTATACAGAACAATTGATGAAATCTGAAGTGTGAAACAGGAAAATGTTACCAACTTAATTAGACCACTTACTGCATAAGTCGAGACCTAAATGTTGGAATAAATTTTGAATAATGAAGCCGATTAGCACGAAGGCTGTTCAAAAAGTAACTGAACTTTTAGATCCACGAAAAGGAAGGCAAATGTGCATGATAAGCTCAACATGTACTCGGAGAGATACAACATGTATGGGGCAATTTTTTTGTGCAATAAAATCTGAACAACTTTCCAATTTTGCTATTTGTTCTAGATGTATCAGTGCTCTACTATGTTGGAGATAAAAGTAACTCCGAGCTTGTTTTGTCGCTTGATTATGTATACGACAAAAATCCTTTTTCAAGACAAGTACATATGACAAATTGACAAATTCATCACTTTTATGATAGCTAAAATTTTATTTTTATGATGAGGCATTATTTATGAAGAGGAATTCCCTGTACTGACATCAATAGCGTCATTCGAAGTTTCGAGTAGAAAATTAATAGAATTTTGAACTACGAACTCAAAGTTTTTTCATCAGCTACGACTCTAAATATTTTTCTGAATTTTAAATCATCTAAATATTTTAAAATACTGTTTTAGATTTAGATATGTCATGATTGATTTTTCAAGCATTGAAAAGTTTCATATTGATGTTAATATGTTGGTAAGAGAATATGCTGAGTATTAAAAGCGAAATCCTTGTCTTGGAACTATAACAAGAAGTAAATTAAAGAAGTCAATCTATTGTCGTCAAAGACTCAAACAAAGTAATTTGTTTTTAAATCTCATGAAAAAGTGAAACCTGAGGGGGAGTCAAAAACCTGTGGTCATACTTCACTGAGATAGGCTGTAGAACAGTTCTAGTAGCTGCTACCCACCTCGATACGGATGAGATTCGTGCAGCATTCATCATTCATGCGTGTGCGCTTGACTTTTTTGAAAATAAATACCGCAATTTCGAATATGCTTCGAATAATTATGCAATACTCAGGACATCTCATCATTCTATCAGTCTCAGGGATGCGGAGTCGGAGTCCCGGAGCCCTATCATTTTTGCTGAAGTCGGAGTTCTAACAAATGATAGGACTCCGGACTCCGGCCTATAACTAGACCCGAAATATAATGCAAACAAATTATTTATCCTCGTGCATAGCTGTCACTGTTTTGATGTCAACTTTCTTCGTCAAAGAAAAGTACAGAGAGAGCAGTGCATGCAAAGCTTGTAATAGTTGAGGGAATTGAACCGTGATAGTGAAAAAGGATTGCCGTATCACTCGGTGATTTAGTAGAGAAGAAAGACAAGCCTTCCTATCTTCGATCACACAAACGCATCAAAGGTCACATCGGAGACAAAAGTAAAATACCAGATTGCTTGGGAACATAACCTCCTACCCTAACGTCAATCGTGTGTGATGGCCCCTCCATAGCGCATATTAAAATCGAAAGTGTACTAATACTTTTTTGGAGAAGGATTGGGGATTTTCCTGCCTGATAGAGAGTGGAGAAAAACCGGGTGAATCACACACCAACAAGTGATGTGCAAAGTTGGTAAACTTCCATAGAAAATGATTGATTTGATACAGCAATGATCACTAAAATCAGGCTCAGGTAGGAATGATCTATGATGTAGGTCACCGGAACTAAGGGTGATATACTTGCCACCCGGAGTCGGAGTCCTATCAAACCCCGGAGTCGGAGCCCTATCAAAATGAATCCCTGGTCAGTCTCATCCGACGAGAACAGATAGTTTTGATAAAAAATTGAGGTGTTGCTTGGGGGCAGTCAATATTGACACAATTATCGACAACGGTCTAGAACAGCCTTTATCTGAGAGGATTACTTAGTAGGCCCCTAAGGCATGGCATGGGAATAAGAAGCCGCCCGTCTAGTTACTTTTTCGCGAAGCAAATTCGAATATGTCAGAAATTATTCTTTTGATTTCCAAAGTCTAGAGGTTGCAGCTGTCGAATGACATATAAGTTGACGTCTGACATTTCACTGTCAATCAAGTATTATAAAAAAAATGGCCAACACTAGTCTTAGGAACATCTTAACACAATCGACTGTCAAATTCCCATGCATAAATTTTACCTCTAGGCATTAATTTTTCGAATAATTAATTGCTACTGATTGCAAATTAAAATTTTATGATATTTTCTTTGTAAAATTTCCATTTAAGTGAAGTGCGTTTTAATTAATTTGGTTAAGAACTCAGAGATTGCATCAGATGGGCCTATGCATTATGTAGTCCTTTGGTGACTTAAACTAGCTGTTGATACATTTATATTTCCAATTGCAAATTAAAAGTACAGCATAGTTTCATCTAATCGTCACTATGAGTATTTCTATAAGGTACAAGATTTTGTGCAAATTAATGATTTGATATATTTCCAATTTCTAGGTTTAGAATGGACATATCATAACATGTATGAGTTTTCGGGAGTGTAATCGGGAGTGCCTTATTAAAAATCATCATCTAAGTTGAAACCGACAGCCAATTTCTTATCTTCGTTTCCAATACTCTCTGCAGTAAATTAAATGTCACTCTGGTGCAATGATGATAGTGTGGTCCTCTCCTAATTCAATTATGACTTTGAATTCACGGTTAAAGTATGAAAATATATTTTATAAGGATTTTGAAATTTAATTGGTCACAACGTCTTTAAATAGGTCAGAATTGTCGGATAGCCATGATGAAAGTCAATCATTCTCAGCACAATCACCTGGTATCAAACAGGAGTGCGCGGTGGGATGGGCCAGATTTTCCTATTTCGTAAGCAATGCGCCTGCCATTTCGGAAACCTTTCTAAAACTACATAGTTGCGCGTCTCTGTGCAAACAGCTCCATAGTATTCTAATGCTTCTGAACGAAAATCCTGGGCGCGTGATGGTTTGATATACATGTAGATGCATGTATAATTATGCATTATTCATGCATTACATGCTATGATGAAATTCACGGAAGAGCTTCATGAATACTGGTTTGATAGTTTTACTCAAAGTGTTTAATGCTGCCTGTGTAGAATATAAACGATGCGCAGCCCGGAAAAACGGAGTACACAAAGTTGACATTTGAAAGTAATTTCAAAGATGTAGATGACATCCAAAATGGCGATATATTCTCAATCTCGAATGACAGCTGCGATGACACGACCGACCACAGTTTGCAAACTTGGCTTGAATTTCAAATAGATATTAAGAACTCTTTGCCAAAACTAATCTTCATTTACTGATTTCTAAATTTTATAATTTTTCTGCGAACAGGCCGTCATATCGCAATGTTCTGGAGATTTTGGGCCACCTAGAGTTTATCTAAAATGCTTAAAACAAAATGGCATTCGGAATAATGCGTAGGGTAATCGGGGAATACCCATCTTAGATCTTCAAAAAACATCGCAATAGACATAGTTGTGCTCTAAGAAGTACTAGTGATCATTAGCGTTCAATTATCAGAGCCGAAAGTTATCAACAGACGACTCAACATGACGTCGACTTGGGCTGGGCTTTGGTTATTTGAATTCAATAAAAGTATTATCGATGTATCTCAGATATAGACTTTCGACTATGAAACAAATTATAAACAGCTATCATGTTAGTGACTTTCACGCTGATATGAAAAGGATCACTAAATCAACGTGCTTTTCATTAGCTTTAATTTTATGTGATGATCATCTATCTAATAATCCAATTTTCTATCATCATCAAGCAATTGATATTCTTCGCAAACGCAAGTAAACAAGTGGCGGATAAACTACAATCCTTGAAAAATCCTTTAGAAATTCTGAAGTCTTAATGCTACTTAAATAAAAATTTAAGTAAAAATAGTAGTGTTAAGATGCATCATGTTTACTTTTGGAAATAAAATTTATGCGAAGATCCGCACGCAGATGTCAGCAAAAGCAACTCATGATCAAAGAAATAAACTGTTTATCTGAAGTTCGCTAGAATGGAAATTGACTCAAGGTCGCGGCACATCCGGGGGAACTAAGTTGGGGCATGAAGAGCCAATTTAAAGCTTCGATTAGCTCATGTGACTGATTCTAACCCAATGATACAGACGTTGGCAGGTGCATCTAGGTGGAAATGCGTGCGATTTATGTGCCGTTATTGTGTATTGCATGAAGTTTAATTTCCATTCTAGAGGTTTTATTGTTGTCAATTTCCATGCTCATGATCATAGTGATGTTAAAGTTCCTGCCGACCACATGTGCCTAAACCTAAATAGCGAACATGAAGATGCTGAAATATTGTTAAAGGTAGGCCATCTTTCCTTACTGAAGTGTTCTTTGTAAAGTGTTCGTGCATGGAGTAGTGTGTTTGTGAAGAAAAATTACAAGGCAGGGCAACCTATGTGAAAATGAAATAGTTTCAGATGGGGTATTGTTTAGAATTAATAGTTGTGGATTTTTATCGTTTTAGTCAATGTGAACGTCCGGTCAGAGTGATGACTTCCAAGACATGCCAAGGAAAAGAAGAAAAAGCAGTCTTTATTATGTCTGTCTTTCAGCACTTGTGTCATGTACAACGGAATTAGAGGGCAGAAAATAGATTATTTGCTGCAACCAGCCCTGCGGTCTTGTGGTAGAGTGTTCGTTCTGAGTCTGAGAGAACCTTGGTCGCGTAAAAACCTTTGACTTTTGAAATAAGTGCACTCGGCATTCTTACTGAACACTCGCAGCACAAAAAGATTGAGTGTGGATAGATGACATCTCGGCCACATGACAGAAAGGCTCCGCGCCTTATGTGCTTCTGAGTATAGACAAAACTCATTACTTTATTTATTTTGCTTATAATAATAATATAGTGATTATTTATCAAAATTAATGAAAATCATAATGGTACAAGAAAGTAAATCTGAAAAGTATACATAAATGACTAAAAGATAATAGCATCAATGTGAGTTGATATGCCGAGTCAGGATATGCCGATGTCATTGTTGATCAGTGCAGTGGTAACCGGGAAGAATGACAATCTGCCCTTTTGTGTTCGGTTTGACCATAATGTCAGCCAAGCCATGGATCACAACACGCAATCGCGTTAAGCACATCATTCAAAGTCGTCTGAAGGACATGGATGGATTTAGAAGTAGAGCAGAAATAGACTATGGCTTGAAATGTCTATGATGATTAAACAAGCAAATTTTAGTCCATGTTTGATGTGTACGACGAGACCACCTCCATTTTGAGAAATTTGATCCGATCGTATTAAATCACTAAATTTGGATTAAGCGCTAAGATGACAGACGAAAGCTCATCAAGTTTACCCAGTAGAGACCGAACATTTGATAAACATAGTCGTTGATTGCAGCTGGTTTGTGCTGAACAGGAGAGTTCAATTAAATTGGCATATCATATGTGATGGTGTGTTCAATTCATTTGGAACAGTGCGCATAGAGCCGCATTTTATAGTTGCTCAACATTTCCGGCCGCAAAATATTATTGTTTGGGTGAGTTGTATATTCTATATAAGTGAATCTGGGTCGCAGGTATCCGCGTCGTTCTGTCATATGTCAAACTCGATGCAATTGTGTATATGTGGTCACAGGATTTGACGCAAACGTTGCGGAAACTAAAAGTTAATAGCAAATTGTAGACATCACAAATCAATTAATTGAGATTTGCAACTGATTACATGGCATTTGATTTTTGATAAAAAGTGGTTCGACGATGACGTACATGTGTTTGGTACCTTCCGATGATAATTGGTTGTTCGCTGTGATACAATATAACTACGCGTTGGAAATGAGTCAGAATTCATTGCAAAGCTATCGAACTGCATCTTGACTCTTATTTCATTCAATACGTGATACACATGTATGGCAATACCAATTATCCTTCACGGCCGATAATCTGGGAATTCCGTGTTAAATAAAAGATAGATGTTGTTCAGAAATCACCGTTTCAATGACTGCTTGTTAAGAAATGTGACGACACAAGCAATAAATATTATTACTTGGTCATGTAGTTGATAATCATGCATGATAAAGACGTTTACAGAACTACAAACAAAAACTAATCCCCGAAGCAATCTATGAGTTCATTCAATTGCAATTCAAGTGTCTATGAACAAAAGAAGACCTATACACTTGGTGCATATGGACGAAGACATTCCAAAGTGACGAACATCTCTAAATTAACCGAAACAAGAAGAAGACAGCAAGAAGAAAATTTTAGAGGCCAGAATGGTCTGGGTTCGTCAAAAAACACCAGACATTGAAACGAACCTTGCAAAAAATGACAGCAGTGAAGCTTTCAAAATTGTTCGATCATTAACTAAAAATTCTCAGCCAAGAATGAACGTAGTCAATGACAAGAAGGGCAACACGTTGACAAATGCAAAGGACGTTGCAGAAAGATGGAAAGAATATTGCGAAGATATATACAACCATACAGCGCAGGTAGATTACACCATGGTGAGAGAAACCAAAGATGAAAGCGAAGAAGACGATGAACCACCAATTTTAAGGGCACAAGTAGAAGAAGCCATAAATATCCTGAAATCTGGAAAATCCCCCGGAATTGATAGCATCTCCGGCGAAATGATCAAAGCAGGGGGTAATGAAATTGTGAATATTTTGATGCAAATATGTAATATGTGCCTCAGGCAACGAATTTGACCCAATCAGTGAACTAAGTCAATCGTAATCCCTAATACATAAGAAAAGCACGCAAAAGCTTGCGAAAGCTACAGAACGATGCAAGCAAAGTTTCACTCCGGATAATTCATAAAGGTATTTCTCCTCGAATTGAAGCTGTCCTACATGAATCCCAGGCAGACTGGGAATCTGAGAATTTTTGTTCGAAAAATATCGTAATCACGTCAATATATCTTCATGCATTTTATCGATTTTAAAAAAGCGTTTGACCGCGTCTGGCACGAAGGGCTGTGGCATACCATGGAAAAACACAAAATAGGAAAAGATATCACTGCACTGATCAGATCTCTCTCTCTCTATATGAGACTGCAAAAAGCAGATTTCTTGTCAATCACGATTACAGCAGCTGGTTCTCTTCTAATGCAGGAGTTAGGCAAGGATGTATGCTCTCCACATCGTTGTTTAATCTCTTTCTGGAAGGCATCATGACAGACGCTTTGGACGGACAACTGAGTGATATCAAATGTGGAGGATTGCGAATTAATAACTTGCGGTTTGTGGATGACATCGCTGTTATGGCAAACTCTGAAGCTGAACTAAAGACACTGACTTACAGGATAAACGACAATGAACCGATACGGCATGGAAATCAGCGGATCAAAAAGTAAAATCCTCACCACTGAACCTCAGCCTATTAGTATCCAATCTCAAATAGTGGCCAATGGAGAAGCACTATAACAAGTAAAGAATTTCAAAAATCTCAGCTCGTCGATTATTTTGAAGATGGAACGTCACAAAAGATGTCATCGCTAGAATTGGAATGGCTACAAGTGCATTAACAAGAATGGACACGTTATGGAAAGAAAAGAAGCTCTTTTTGAAAACCAAAGTCAACCTACTTCGTGCCAATTTTGCAGCCATCGCCTTATACGGTTGCGAAACCTGGACACTGAATAAGAAAGCAGCAAAACGCATAAGTGTCAAAGAGCATATCTTGGATGGATAAGGCATATCTATAATGATTATGTGAGTAAGAAGTGAAATCCGACGCAGGTATGACGCGCTGCAGAGCATACTTAACACGGTAAAAATCAGAAAACTAAAATGGTTTGGTCATGTCTCTAGAAAGGCAAACGCCTTGTGCAAATGCATGGGCAAGTGGAAGGAACAAGACAAAGAGGAATACCCCGACGAGCGTGGATGGACGACATTCTGGAGTGGAGTGGAGGAACGGCAGTCGAGCGCGTGAGAGTAGTCGACAGGAGAAATGGAGATCTTCTGTGCTTCGATGGGTGCACCAACGGCCTCCATAGAGGTTATGGTCATGACTAGACCTCGATAATCATGCATGCTGTAATCGTGTAAACGAAATTATTTATTATATCTATGATAGAATCTCATTAAGAAAAACAAGTCACTAAGAAGTGTTAGTCATTGATAAGAATTAAGCCACTAGAGTAAAATACTAAAAATCCCCGATGGATTTATTTAACTGCAGTTTGATGTCCAGTGATCTCAATTAAGTGGAACAACCACCTTGCACTATCAATATCAGAGACTACTTTGAAATTCCGAACCGATCAATCTATTCTTCAAAAAATTCAGTCAGGATCGATAGCTAATCTATATACAACGTTTTTTTCCAACTGCAAGTTTGAATGCAGACCAAATTTTTTCTATAAGGAAAGAGAACTTAGCCAAAACAGGCTCTAAATAGGCCAAACAAAAATAATGAACGCTGTCTAAGTAGGCAATGCTTTAATTTTCCAACGCTTGAACAATATGCTACGCAGTGACGAATAACGCATGATTTTAACGATTCTTAGATCGAATTAAATTCAATTTAAAGTCGCCGATTGGATCTACTATAGATTTTGTTGTAACCTCTTTGAAATGCTTACCCCTCTAATCTCTCTGAGTTTTCGCACATGATGTTTCAGCATTTTGCCTAAGTATGATGCCTAACACTAGAAGCGCCGATAAGTTACAACCCCTCGAAACGCCGTTTGAGTCAATTTTGACTCATGGCTTTTATCCTCTATTATTTTTAATAATTTATGATATGGCAATTTTGCTTGATGAGCTTCAACAAAGTAAGGGCAACATGTATACATAATTGGTGTCGAAGGAAGGAGAGAATTGTATGATATATCAGCTAATACCAACCATGCATTGATCTCAAAAAGTACGTTTAGCCAAAATTGACAATTTCTGATTTTTTCATAACGCGGCGGCATGTTTGTTTCAAACTGTCATTATGTAGCATTGGCAAGAAGATTATAGATTTGAACTTATTTTTCCCATAGTGCAACCATACTCGAGTAAAATTTGTTCAAATAAAGGAGCACTTAGGCTATGTGGTCCGCAAATGTTAGAAAGTGATTGAGAAAATATAATAAAATTTTGCTACATCATCATCATCACAAAACAACAGAGGACTTGGTAGACCATTCTACCTTTTCACGCATTGCATAATTGGTCCATGTCTTTTACTGGTTTAATGACATGATGTCCTTTCACTAAAAGTCGCTTAGGAAAAATTGTAAAACGAGATTGAAGGACACAAAATCATGGGTGCAAATATGCATAATAGCCTACAGTTTTCCATTTTTGAGGTAGTTTTGAACTTGCACAGTGAACAACTGAATGTCAGTGAAGTGTATTTGCAAAATCAGAGTATATTTTTTGCAAAATATTTTTTGCAGAGTATTATATTTTGCAAAATCAAAATATAACTCTCATAGCTGCACATTCAGACTGATTTTGCCTCTTGACCTATCAGTGTGATATTTACATGTACAGTACATACAATTTATTATTCCAACACTCATAATATTACTGGTCCATTACTGACATTTCACGTATTAGAGTGAGTGAGTTAGAGCACAATTACGGTACCTCATCAAAGTGTCAGAGGGAAATATGAGGGTCATGAGTGACCATCTTGCAGCTTGTTGATTCATTATGACGTGCGTCATGTGTGTGTATCTGCGTTGGTAAATCGAAAAGCATAACGCATGTAGGCCTACATCTTAGTTGCTTAGGATTTCAGCAAAATGTGATTAACGCATGATGCATTCATCGAGATTACATTGAAAACATATTGATGTTGTAACACCTAATCAAATACGGCATGTTATCAAAAAAATGCCCAATTCAAATGCGATGAATCAAATTTGACTCATTCGGCCGTTCATGGGGTAGAGTTATATATCTATGGGAGCAAATTCGATGTCAAACTTTTTATAGCAAAATGTCGATAAGCAACTAATTTCAGTAAAAGTCACGTGGTAAGCCTATTGAAGGGTATATGATTTCTAATTACGGAACTAATTCACTTTGAAACCAGAAATGAGTCAAAATTGACTCATCGGCGCTTCTGGTGTAATAGCTGACACCAATTTTATTTTTAGTGATGAATAAGCCATTTATTGTCACTGATCTTGGCCAGTGAATTTGTTCTTTATAGAACATCAATAAAAATACACCGGGTAGGCCTGGGTAAATCCAATTTATTCCACAACATTTCTGTCTTTTCAACTTTGGGTCTCAGATTTCCGTGAAAATTTGCATAGGCCCTATATACTCATTTTTTTACGCTGAACACGAAAATCTTAGCGGCGACCACACCAAATAAAAACTTTCCATAGAAATCTAGCACTTTTAAAAAGCCATTGTTTCTGCATCTCGGTCAGAGGACAAATTGATCTCGGTCAGATAGATGTCGAATAGGAAACTCTTCGGCTTCTGCATTTGGGTTGCTGATGAAACTGGGAAGTTAGGACGAATGCTTGCATGCGTAAAGCGAAGTGACCAAAATGTAATGTATTGCCTATAATGTTCGTTGACCGTGACCCACCTTGTCCTCTGACCGAGATTTTTAAGGTCTCGGTCAGAGGACAAATTGATGTCGAAGAGGAAACTCTTCGGTTTGTGCATTTGGGTTCATGAGACTGCGGAAACTTTGGACGAATACTTGAACGCGTAAAACGAAGTGATCTAAATGTAATTGCATACATTATCATGTCTTTAGACCGAGACCCTTGTACTCTGAGCGAGATCTTCAATTTCAACGTTGTCCTCTGACCGAGATTTTTTAGCGTCTCGGTCAGAGGACATTTTCGTGGATTTTGGAGGTTTTGAGAGGGTTAATTGATATAAATGAAAAATTTCTTTTGCATAGATGTTAAGAGCATGGATCCCTCCTATGCTGTGAAATTTCATCGATTCCTGACAAAATTTCTGGTTTTAGCATCCATATGAAATTTTTGGGAATATTCAAATTCTCTGGTCGAAAAAACGGATAAAAATATTTTTAAATCAAAATTGCACACTTGTAACGGCATCAAACTGAATTTTCTTTACGGATTTATAAGCTAGCACACTAGAGGATTCGTTTGGTGCAAAACGTTTAATGGAAGAATCAATATTCTTCGAGAAAAGGTACCTCGGTCAGAGGACAGAAAACGTCTCGGTCAGAGGATATTTTTTTCATTGGACAATGGAAACCCAGTGAAAGTTCAATGATTAATATTGATTATAATATTTAAAACTGGACTGTCTTAAAGAGCTGATCTTCTTCTTTCAGATGATATAAATATCAGTGGGTGTATTTGAATGTATCTAATCGAAAATCCGTGTTGAAATGAGAGTACTGCAACTTTGGACATGCTTTTTTGGTCTTTTTTCGGCAAAAAACGGCAACTTGTGAAGAAGGCCTTGGCTTTGTGACTTTTTAAAAACCATGCCATAATAGATGAGATCTTTACGGTTCGATTAAAAAAAAACTATTGAAATCGGTTCAGAAATATGGATTTTACAAATTAAAGACACATTTTCGTCAAATGTTGTGGATTAAATTGGATTTACCCAAGGCCTACTTTACATTCGTTGAAAAATATGGAACCACTTAATAATCAAACGCAATCGGTTTTCGATTAATTTAGAATCTGAATGGATAGGCAAATTTTTCTAAGTAATTGAAATCTAACAAACTGTTGAATTGAGAAGCTATCAAATTTGCTCTTCCCCTTAGTTTTTCGTCGCTCATTCCGTTAATGCGGAACGTAGATGCTGTTACTGCGATCTCCGATAAATTTCCTATGAAATGGCAGAAACTGCTCCATTTGTAATAATTTTGCTTCAAATTTAGAAAATCATAAACTCTCAAAAATTACTGTTTTTTTTAATGGTTATTATATGCACCGGTACAAACAGATTTGAGCATGCTGATGTAGCCTACCGCAGGCTTGTAATAATATAAATGGCTATAAACGCTGGTAATAATAACGATGTTTTATAGAAAACGGACGTTGTCGTACTTTAAAACCAACAGTGGTACAAGACAATTCTCGTGCGTGTGTAAAGGACTTCTATAAAAGATGATTTGTAAAATTGGGCGGGCAAAGTCGAATTACACGTATGTAATGCATTACACAATGGACAATTGTAACTCTAGATTCAATTGAGCAATTAAAACGCATGCGTACTTGCAATGTAGGCTACACATGTGCGATAGCATAACTTAATTTTTCACTATCGGTGTACCTGTTTCATGTACTTTTTAACTTAGAAGCTCCCTCATTTTTGAATACATCGGATGACAAGCATCAATTTTTTATGACACAACTGTAAGAAGCGTCGAACATACTCGAACAGCTCTTGATGAAGCATTTTTTAAAAATTCGCATCTAACAAGTGATGTTCGTCAAGAGTGAAAGCAACGACATTGTTTCAAAATACGACATTTTACTGTTCACGATTATGTAAAGGCAAAACATGGATTGAAAACGAAGATTTACAGTCGATTACAAGAGAACAACAATATCACCATCCTTGATAACAACAACTCAGCAACGACAACCAAATAACAAGACTGCTCTCTTTCTCTCTTTAGCATGAGAGATCCGGCGACGAATTGCCGCTTTCAATATCCATTTACACAGTCGCTACCTTTTTACATCCTTGTGCAGCGTCTAGATCTAAACTCTAAAAGACGAAGGAAATGCTAGATTATGACTGCGGAGAATGCGGAGGGGAGAACGAGGAAATGAAAGACGCACCATCAATATCGGTGGGTGCAGAGGGAGGCGGACAAGGGGACTGGGGAGAGGTGTCAACATCGGCGATAGGGGCGGAGCTGCCTGAAGTGGCATCGAGGTCACCATTGGTGTCTGTGATGGGTGTAGAGCAGTTCTTATTTCCCCAGCGCTGTTCGAAGAAGGCACGCATAACATGGCCAGCGTGCCCAATTTCCGATTCGTCCTCGTTAAACGTTTCACAATTGTCGAAGATGAGGCGAACATCCGCTACGAACTCGGACACATCACGATATCTGTGAAAGAGACGACGTTTTGAGAATGTGATGAGTTGATATAAATTTTATCATTCAACATCAGAAGAGAAAGTGATATCTCTAGTGCATATTGAACAATTGCTTAGAGACCAGGCTACCTTACACCTTTCAGCAAATCGTCGGGAGGTTATTATAGCAAAATTGAAGGCAACTATTGCAAAATTCGTAATTATGCAAACCGCAGAAGAAGAGGCAGCTCCATGATCAGTGTCAGTGCAAGTTCATAATTGTACTCGCATTAATTTACACAGCTTCTTTGAAATGATAAACTTAACCCATTTCGTAAATTGCAACTCCTGCTTGGAGAAAAGTACTTATTTGACAGAATTACTTGCGCATCAAAACAAGCAGAGTAATTGATTTATGCACATTATGCATTGTGCAATAACTTGTGTGAAGGATGGGAAAATTAAATAGTATTTCAATCTACACTGGCAATCGTTGCAAAAAAGACTAACTTAAAAGAAACTTGAACTAAATGCAATGCTTGTCGCACCGTTTAAGCACAGCAAAATCTAAGAAAAAACATTTCTAGAAAAAAACAAAAAACGTAGCATTATGAAATACTTATCGATCATTTAATTATTCCCAAAGATAAAATATCAGGTAAAGCATAATACTTTAGTTATGTTACAAGAGGAAATGCGTCGATGTTTGTTAATTTTCGATGAAAATGCTACGAACACTGACGGACATTCAAAATAATCCTTATTCTGATAGCCATGTATATTGGATTCCATTCAAGGGAAAGACAAACAAATTGTTGACAGTGAATGTTGGAAAACGCTCTCGCTAATCATGCAAAAATCATTGTGCGCATGCACTAACCGCACATGTCTATCATAGTAATCGCAGGTGAATAGAAAATAACTTAACAAGCAAAAATGTACAGAAAGCTTTTTGATCCAAATTAGCGATTCGGTGGAAAAGCTGCATTTGACAAAACTAAAATATCACGGACAATTCAGGTGGGATGTGTTGAAGATTTTTGGCAACGCCTTTTATTTATTGTATTTTTCAAACATAATAGACGCCTCAAAATGTACCTTTACATACTGAGCCGTTCGAGTGAATTCGCATACTTTGTGCTATTCATGTTTTCGCTCTAAATTTGCATTTTCACCATCAAAATATATTATAATTTCGATTTCATGTTCACGCTGTTTGACGGTTTAGTTTCTTAATCTTGTCATTTATTTACAGTATCATGTAAATTTACATGATATTCGTCTTTCCCTGGTACGCTTCCATGCATATTATTGCCATGGGTGTTAATTTGCCAACTATTCGAATACAACATTTCTAATCGAAATCAGAACTTTATCATGCGTCAAATATTATTCTACGTTTTAGTAGCTACATGAAGGATTTCATGATAAAGATGGACTACATGTTGTGCAGTTGCGTAAATGTCTCAAGTATTGGTAGATAGAATCCGTTAAACTTACTGCAAGTCATTGAGTTTCTTTCTGACGGTGAAGAAATCCATTGGTTTCTTGATTATCTTGCGATAAAATGGCACCTGTTTCAGGTTAACTGGTTTTAAGAAAGGCCAGGCTTCCTTCATGGCGCCCATTTCTTCTAAGATTGATCTGCAGTGGTAGAGAGGATTAGAAGTCAAATATTACTGCAAAACTGAGTTCTTAAGGCAAGAAGATATTGACAAATGAAATTTGTATCGTCAGCAATCGCGATAACGCTGCATTTATCAACCTCCGGATTTCTCGTGAGGCACCATACAATCTCTTCCCTATGAATTCCTGTCCATCCAAAACCTGATAGTTGATTCACTGCATCGTTCTTAAGAAGAAAGTTTGAGATCAATAAAAAGGAGAACGACGGTACTAAAGCCTTTTTTTCAGATGGCGAAAGCTGAATCGCATACGCATGTAACGCAATATTGTTCATTTTGCTTATCATCATTTTTCACAAGCAAAAATGGTGCATCTTGTTTTAAAAATTCAAATCTTATTTCCGATTCACACATAATTTATCAATGTAACACGGAATGGGACAAGCTGAGCATCAAGCGTTTTGCAGGTGAAGAAAATCCAAAGACTGAATAAACTAGAATGAAGACTGCTTGAAAATGAATGACATCAATCATACAAGACTTCAGTAGAAGTGGTTGACTGCGATGCGTGAGAGGAGGCGATTCATTAGATGATGAGTGACTAAGACAGTTAAAAGAAGCATGGGCACTGCCAAGAAATTTCATTCGCGTTGAAAAGCAAAAGATGTGCACATATTGAGCTAAAAAAAGCATGTAGGCCTACATGCGTATGTTTTCTCTGCACAATAGCATGATCAGGTCTAAGCAAGGAAGACGTTTAAAGTAGAAATGTAAGGATTAATAAAATTAATTTGGTCATGATTCAGAAAACAGCAGTTCACTACAGAAAGATCAGATTAATTTGTGAATGATCAATATTTATTGTTTAATACATTCAGGTTGACATAAATAAACTTCTATTTTCTTCAGACAGTCATTAGTTTTAATTGCCCTTCACAAGAGCTCACTCATGGCAACGAATTTGGTGAACGGTGAATGATAACAAAATTGTATTCTTCAAGATGATTTGTTGGTTGCATTTGTTAATATTGATTATTCATGACCATATTCAATGCTTCTGGATTTCTCACGGTAAAATATACAGTATCTTTGAGTGTGTACTTCTTGAAATATGCATGAAAGAATGGCTTGCAAGTTGGGTATTCATTATTAAGGGATTGATTAATAATGATAATTGAAATTTGAATTTTTAATGATAAGGAAATAGAATATTCAGATATCAAATATCAGAATTTGAATAATAATTCAATAATAACAGTTTCGGATAATGTTTAGTTATTCATCAATTTGCCAAGAAAATCACCCTTTGACCTTGGCAAACTTTCTGTATTTGCTCCTGGACTTCTCTCTCTGATAGGACATGATTCAGATACAGTTGGAGTCGACCGCTCTGTTTAAATGATTGCGTGATTGGCAAACACATGTTTCACATAGAAGTTAGAACTATAAGAAATTCAACATGTCACTCATCCATTGCAGCTTTCGAGAGTGAAGTTATACACTTCATAATTGTTCTCTATAATAAATTTGTGAAATGGAAATATTTTCCACATAAGCCAACTCCGTATGATCCAACCTTATCATTATGTGATCGTCTATGCTCTTGCAATACAGAAATACGGTTGCAGTATAATATATGTAATCATTGGGACCCCAAATAAAATAAAAATGTTTTATAAATGAGCCACTTTGAAATTTCAATGCGTGTCACTTCAAAGGCCAATAATGGTGAAATAGTCATTACATAGCATGATAAAAGTTTATGCCATGACTTTAATCGGTGTGAACTCACTTGCATGCATTCAGTTCCTCTTGTGTACATGTACATACGATTGGAGGTGTGATGGGCTCGGGTTTAGCTACATCTGGATTGGGAGATTCCGAAAGATGCGGCCGCTTGGAAGAACCGGCGCCTGAGAGGTTCTCCTCCGCGGAGTCACGACTGCCCTTGTTTCGAGGTCGCTTGCGATGATTGGGACGGGGTGTGGGGGAAGGCGCAGCGGCTGACTGACTGTTTGAACTAGAAGTACTACTGCTACAATTGGAATTGGGGGCATTCTTTCTGCCGGCATGAGGTCCCCCTGAGTGCTCAGCACAAGCGGAACACAGCCAGCGGCGGGGGATTCGAGAAAGGGGTGTTTCTAAGCAGTCCAGGTGATGTACACGACCACACACGTCACACGACGCCATGCGCCCGCTGGTCCGGCCACACACCGTACAATGAGCACGTCCAGTTGCTTTGGACACACAGTGAAAGCAGAACCATTCTCCTGCCGGAATTTCTGTCATCACGGGTTTGAAACAGTATGTATGATAACCGCGATCACATCCATCACAAAGGAGCAACTGCGCCTCGTTGTCGTCTTTTCGACAGATCTGACAGAGCTGCAATGAAGAAGAGATGCACGCATTTGAATGATGTGACAACAGGAAGATTTGCAGCAGGGGTCTAAATAATAGTAAAGCGTATTACCGAAAATAAGTAGATTAAAGTATTTTTTGTACAAAACCAAGTAGGTAGATGCTTTAATTAAAATACAGAACCCCTTCCTTCTGCAATTTACATAGTGCGATCTGCAATCTATACTAATAGATCGTCAGACAAGATGATCTTTGAGCATAGACAGAAATACATCGCAAAAAAGGAAGGCCTTGTAGCTATGGACAATCACTAGAATTGATCTGATTAGACTTCGTTTTATTGCATTGAACATTCACTGCAGACAATGCTAGACAATATTGATTTTGTAAAGTATCAAGTCTGGCCAACAATTAGAAAGTGAAAAGTATTCAGATGCTGTTATTTAACCGACCGCCATCGATGCAGTCTCAGTTGAACTACACGAACCTACTAAACGGTCTACTGAACAAATAATTTCTCTCGAGGATCAGCCACAATTTTGGATTTCGGCTATTCTTAAAGTTCCTGCTCCTTTACAGGTGAGATATAAATCATTCGAATTTTTCATGTTTCTTGTAAATTGATATTTATCACTATGCATATTCTTTGTGGCTGATCCTCAAATTAACTTTAATTAATTTAGCTACGCGATTGAATGACGGAAAATTAGGAATATATAAATGTAAAACAAAATATAGACTTGTGGTTTACTATCAATTAAAGGGAATCTGCTGGCTTGACCAATTCACTGAATTTATCAGACTTATCCATAAGGTGTATGCTCCTCTCATTCTCATTGAAGCCATATTTGTGTTACATCATGTTTACTCAAAGTTACTCATATTGTTTACTCAACGTTTATGCAAATGTTTTTTGCAAATAAACATCTGCTATTCTGCTATTCTGCAATGCTGATATTTCAATCAAATATAAGCATACTTGGTTCTTCCGAAAATACACCTAAAATGTCAAGCCAAAACATCTTTACTAATGAAGATTAAGATTATTGCAGTCTCGACAAAGTACACAGACATAGCCACGAAATGCATGACCATTCGAAACGCTCGGTAACTTTAAAATGAAGGTCTTCAGGTTGCTGTAAATGATAAATTGCTGCAGCGCTTTAATTTTTGCTGCTTCTCGTCCGCTAAACCTAGGAATTAATCAGTTTAGCTGGAAAGGATACCAGATTAAACCAAGTAGAAATTCTTCATCAAACTCTGTATTATACTGAAAGAATAATGAAGGAAACTTTGTCGGTTGGTTGTCCCAAAAAGATTTCCTAAAGAAGCCACTGCATTCTGCTACATAACTTGCCTGTAGCGGTGTGCTGAAGTCTAATTTATCAATGGTTAATGTAACATTCCATTCTCCGCGGTATGTATGATATACAATGCTATCTTTTTATCTCAGTAGTAGCCACTACTATGTCGTTGCATGTTGTCTAGCGCATTCACAGCAAATCTATTCTTGGATGAAAATTCCCACCGTTTGAGATTCGATCAAGCTTTAAAAATGCACAATTATCCATCAGCATACATGCATCCAGGTTACTAGGGATTTCACATGGTCAGGAATATTGTATGAAAAAAAGCATTGTCGGTGTGAAAATGTTATTTCGCGCCTGAAATGATTGTCAAAAATAAAACTATCAAGAATAGTTTTTTCTACTATTTATGCACTCGTGATGCGTGTGATGCTGCGTTGTTGACATTAACATCTATCGGCGTGGACGGGCAAGTAAAACTTTCCGATCGATAAGTATGGCTATTGAGAGAAAATGGCTGTATGGCAAACGGTGAGATTGAGGACATACTGATATAGGCCTATACAATCGAGGATGTATGCTGAACAATAAGTGAAGTGAATGACGAATTTTATTATAAAAGGTCTACACAAAACTTCAAAGCCTTTGCACAATAATGGATATTCAAACAAAAAAGTGTAGGAAAAACTCCCCAAAGGCTACGGTCGTCGATGTATTGAAATTAAATTAGTACACGACAGATCTTCGGCGTCCAGCGCCTTCGGTGGTCGATCTTACAATAAAACACGTTTTCTATTGTAAGATCGACCACCGAAGGCGCTGGACGCCGAAGATCTGTCGTGTACTAATTTAATTTCAATACATCGACGACCGTAGCCTTTGGGGAGTTTTTCCTGCACTTTTTTTGTTTGAATATCCATTATGATCTCCCGTCGTCTGGTCAATTGTAATAATGGATAGTAAAAAAATGATCGTGAAAACGGCAAAGAACGTAGCATTCATTCACATGCGAAAGGAGTATTTAGCAGCGACTTTGAAGAGACTTAGAGCTCCTCGAGAGATGACGGAGGACGGGAGGTTGTTCCACCGATGTGAGGTTTTTACGGAGAAGAGCTTATTGATGATCGTCTTGGCACAAACAGTGAATTCGTGTAAGTGGATCTGAGGCGAGAGCGATGTGCAAGTGAGCTGACAGGAGCAATATCATGTGTGCATTTCAATGCCAAGGTGACGACAACGTAGATCGATTGAGGATCTTATTGACAACCATTTCTAACTTTCCAATGCTGGTGTGATATGAGCGTGTCGGGGGAGACCGAAAACCATGCGAGCTGAGGCATTTTTCACGGTTTGAAGGCGGGCAATTCTGTACTCCGGCAGACCACAAGAGCGGAAATGCAATGCTCAAGCCATGGGGAGACGAGGGAAGTCACAAGATGAATTATCAGAGAGTTCATGATAAAGCGACGAATTGATCGAATTTGTCAAAGAATTCCAAATCACGATGATGTAGTTGTGGAAACATGGGATGCGAATGAGAAAGTGAAGTAAAAAATACCGCCAAGACAGCGAATGGACGAAACTGGGCGGACGAAGTGGTCGACGATGAAGATTGGCTCTTGGTGACGCTCTATAGGATATGCGAGAGAATACTGAGGATTACCATTTTGAGTCACGCATTGATGAACGTCTTTTAATGTGACTTTCTCCATAAAGTCATTATTGCTCGCTTACATGGTGCTATCGTGACTAAATAAGCCTGTGTATGCTTACTGTTAACATAATTTTGCCCTTCAATTGGGCTCACTTGTTCCTTCGCATTCCAATAAGTGCACGGTCAAATTCGCCGACGATGTTGTTCTTTTACAAATATTCCAAAGACTATCCTTCATCTCAGAACTTATTCATAATGACATACTTAGTTTTTGGTTTATTGTCATTCAATTCATGATAATGATCTTGACACCACTGCTTCACAAAGTGTAGATGGTAGTTGGCGGAAGACACGTGTTGGATTTCTTCGATATAATCATAGCTTTTGATTTGTTGTCATTCAACTCATGGTAATGATCTTGACACCACTGCTTCACATTATGATTATATCGAAGAAATCCAACACGTGTCTTTCGCCAACTACCACCATCTACACTTTCTGTTCTAAGCCCGTAATCCTGGGTATGACTTTTTCTAATTCAATGAGATGGGACAACCACGTAAGTAATGTGTGTAAAGAGGCAAGCAGTCGACTTTCTGTGATGCCTTGCTTTCATGAATTCCTATCGAAACAAGAAACCATGCATGTATACAAAACGTACGTGCGAAGTATGTTAGAATATAATACACCTCCTTTTATTGAACTTCCTCATATATTGAGTAAACGCTTAGAGCGTGTTCATAGAAGAGCTCATCGTCTTATCTGCGGAAAAAATGTTATGTGACTTTGTGCCTTTATCTATTCGTGATCATCAGGCAATTTGAACTTTTCTAAAAATGAGTGATCCTAGCCACATTCTTCAGGGCTTATTTCCAACAACTTTACTACGTTCGGGACAACTGCCTCTACTCCATTCAACTACAAGTCGATGCTCATACCGTAATGCGTGTCTATATTGAACAAAATGTACTTATAACTTATGATTTTCATAAGATTCCATGAGCCACTCTGTTCACACAGTAACCCTCATCCTGCTGATCTGTAAAGGTGCATATGTTTGCTTGTGAATTTGATTATTTCAAATATACCTCACCTTAATTATATTTTTTAAACCCGAATATTGTTATAGGCAGATTTGCATGACCGTGACTATCATAGGTACTATTATACTCGTAAAATAACTTTGTAAAGGACGTGAATCAAATAAATAATGGCACTTTTTGCTGTGACGTCATGCATTTAACTTTATATAAAAAGTTTGGAAATTGAACGTGTGATTTCTTGAGAGCGCGGGTTAATAATAAATGACAGATCATATTTCGAAGACCACGATTGCAAAATTGTAGCATCGATTCTCAGATTCTGATATTAGTTACAGATTCCTTTTCAGGTGATCTGCAGTTTCGATGTGAATGAATTTCTTACGTCGACCGTGATGTTGAAGTTTTGCTACAGAGAGGAATTTTCGAGAGGACAGCAGAGTTTGAGAGGCAATTGATTACATGAGAGATTCAAAGTCGTCTGCCGTCCACTTCATAGTGAGAGTGGAATGGTGAGGATTGTGTGACTCGAACAATTCACACAAGAATGACTTGGCTCAACCGGAAGACATCAAAGTGCAGGGACTGTCGGATTTAATTGGCAAGAGACAGTCCCACGGTTTTAATCTCTGAATTCAGTAGAGAGCTGTGTTTTCCAAGGCTGGGGAGGATAAATCAGCGCAAGTTGATCTGAAGCTGAAGAGAGTGAGAGTAGCTTATCGTAGAGTTAATTTTCTACCAAGTTCTCATCACTTGAAGTTTCGGTTCGGGCGTTCAAACGAAGAGAACTAATCTGAGTTGTTCTCCGAATATTTCATGTCAGCTACCATAATAGCTTTATCTATGCTTTTCAATATATGAATGAATACATTCGCCAAATGATTTCCATCAACGTCCACACAGTGAATGACAGAAGAAAACATGGCAGCTTCAATCAAGAAGTGTCGGTACGTTTACATCACAAAATACATTCATGAGGCTTAACTGACTTAATTGAAGCTGCCATAACCAGGCACTGAAGGTCTTGAATACTTGTTGTAAGAACATATTCCATATACTTAATAAAATGCTGCAATGAAGAAAATCAACAATTTTCAGTTCATTCAGAGCGAGAATATATCGCATATATTTTCAAAACCATCGTTATCAGCAGTGATCGTATATTCCGGACATGTTTCGGTATATGAGGTCATACCATCATCAGTGCTACAAACAAATGGTAAAATCAGATGCGAAATGGCTTACATACAAAAATGAAACTTACAATGAAGTTTACAACTGAAGTCTGATTGGGTGAGATCCACTATTCTCGTTAGCAAGTGTGTCGAAGTTGATTTTGATCAATATCGTTTATAAAATTTTAGGAAATTTATTTCTACCGACGATGTAGAAATCATCGCGTGACGGATTATGCACGTGCATAGCTCACTCGAAATAGCATCAACGTTCTGACAAAAATTAAAGGTTTTCGAGTTTTGAAAATCAATCTAATTTTCAAGTTTTCAGGTAACGACTTATTGGCAGTATAAATGCGTTTCTTAAGCTGTTCGATACGCTTGCTAAGAAAAGAGACATTCCAGTTGATACAGTTGAGATCGTTCTCATACTCAGTGTGTCTATTATTCGGCTTGCGTTCAACCTCATCTTTGATTTTCAGCATTAAGTTGTCAGGGTAACCATTCAAATGAATGAATTTCAAAATTTCATTAATGACGTTATTCTTAATGAATGCGTGAGAGCAAATGCGGAAAGCTCGATAGAATGAAGAGCATCATATATGCTACATGCAGGGTTAGGCCTTACATGGGAAATAGCTAATTCTTTATGAATTAAAACCAAATATTTTCTCTGTTTTTGGATTTCATAATCCACTAATTCTAAACGATCCAAGTTCTGGTCATGTAATATTTTGGTAATAATTAATTTTCTTTGCGAATCTTGTTGTACTTAACTTTTTCTTCTGGTGTTTGTGTTCACAAGATAATATAACAACACTATTTTATAGTAGAACAATTCGTGTTGTTACGCGATGTTTTGGACGGTAGCGACCGGTCCATTTTCAATGACCTAACAAATAGTGCAAGTGATATTTAAATGAAAATCTCTGATATAGATATTGCTATATTGATACACGACAAAGATCATTGACATCTTAACAAGCAATATGAGATAACTATTTACAAAGCTACCACAATAAATGATATTCTCTCTTCATTATTGCGATTACTATTTTAAAAAAAGAGCCTTCATTTCGAGCATCATCATTAAAAATGAATTGTGTTAGAAAACAGCACTATTTCTTGTCAACATCAAGGGTTTGCTGACCGATGCATCAATGAATGCAATGTGGAAATGCTTCTAAAATCATGATAATTTTCTTTACAAACTCACCACTCTCATGATAGACTTGTCCCAAGCGATGGCATTTTCCAACTGATGCAGGCAGTGCCTAAGTTGAGTAGCGGCAGGGGCACTAAGAGTGAGTTGTCGCCATTGTATAAGACCCAAAGGAAGATCTTCCTCTTCCACCACACCCTCCAAGGCACCCTGGCGTCGGATTTTGGCACCACCACCGGTACCGGAGGAAGCGCAGGACATGGAAGTGCTCTCATCTTCTACTTCTGGCTCAGGGACGGGAACAGGGGCTGCTTGACGGGCTTCTTCGTCCATTACGTCGAGCTGCGGTTCTTTGTTCAATGGAGGTAAAAGGTATCGTCGCTCAAGGTGAGATTCCATGTCCAACATCCGTTCACGGCACAGGTCAAGGGGATAGACCTCTCCTAACCGGCCCGGAGTCTTCTTCCGTGAAGCGGGGATAAGCGTAAGACGCTTGTCGTCGATGACTTTTGCCGGCGCTTGCCAACCCTTGGTTTGGAGACTGGCATTGAGAATTCGCTCCTCGAGTGCTTCTACTTCCTCAAGTAGCGCGCATTCGTCCACAAACCCTTCATCCGGCTCTTCTCCAGGCGTGGAGAACTCAGAAGCGAGTGATTGGCAGGATGGCAAAGAATCTCGGCGTGACATGCGGCCTTTACCGCGCCGGGAACGAACCTTCAACAGACAAGCGGAAGAAGGTGGCTCTAGACACATACCTGAAATTGATGAAGGTACAACATGCAATGTAGTCATCTGTCAATAGCTAAGAATTTGAAATCCTGTCAATTTGAAAAGTAATTATTCTTCTATGTGCAATTGTCAAAGCCATCAAAGTTAAGTTTTCAAAATATGTAATTCACCAAACTTTTTTTTTTATTTTAGAACTGGCACGCTCGAAAGGATCTCACTCAATGAACGTTTTTTGTCAAGGATGCATTATTTTCAAGGAGGGAATAATGAAATGACAGATTAGAAATAGATGCAGTCATACAACATGCAGTGCTTGCCACAATACGGCAGATAATTTGCGCTATAATTGCCGTCTATACGTTCTAATAATGTAAACTTTTTATTACGCAAACCCATTCTATAGAGATATTTGTTTTTCGGTGCACGATAAGCATGTAAACCCAAACGCAAGGATCGTTATAAAATCCAATGGTCATTCACTTAATTGTACACTTAATTTTGTATTGCTGGAACTTCGAAAGGACGTACTGCTAGTCAACATCATTTATAAAACATTGGATTTAAGATCGGAGTAGGCTGTAATGTGGAAATATTGTTTGCTCCACTTCTATTGCGAAAGATAGGGCTCTTATAGGGCTCACATCTACAATCCGTCTATTTCACAAAACTGCTCCGGTATGGCAGTAAACGATTGCAAAAGTAATGAGACACGTTTAAAGCATTAAGTTGATAATTAAATAAGGAAAATAATTATAATTAATTATATAATATTAATATAGGAAAATAATTAAAATATATCTTTTGGATTGTTTTTGATATATAGACATTTAAAAACAATTGGGAGAAATACATGTATGCATAGTATGCATTACCATGCAAGAAATGTGTGAATGTCAGCGGAATTGTACCTCATTTAAGAAAGTCAGCCGGCGCATATTTCCATGACTGTTGCATTTTAGACTTCACCATACGTATTGCGTTGATGAATACTAACAGGCTCACCCGAGCCAGTTCAATCCTACCGTATGCAAGTTGAAGAGAAGGCATGCAATTTCAGGAACCATAGATAGCGAAGCCAGTTTCAGTCACACGTCATCTGAGCCTCAATGCAAAGGAACACACGTTCGTATTCAGTTCAAGATAAATTATTCGCGGGAGGACACGAGGCATACGACCTACAGGTAGTAGGCAAAATGATTCGGTGCTGATCAAAAATATGACTTTGCCTTTCATCGGGTTGCCCTGAGTCCTCCCATAAATCATTTATCAAGGCTAATCAGGGATTTTTCAAACAAGTTCAAGATAAGGCAGCCAATTTCAATAACATCAAATTTCTATGGAATGATGGATAATTGAACTTACTTTCCAATTCACTAATTTGCATGCATCATCACGAAATTGTGTAAAGTATCATGAGCATGAGTGATCTAACATTGGAATCTATGATGTCCCACTAAAACTCACAGTCTTTGAAATTGCATGCCGTATCTTGAAGATGAATGACATAGAAATGAATTTGTCCGGGAAAACATGTATGTCATGACGTTGAAATATATCTGACAAAATAATCTAGAAGCGGAGCAGAATTTTGAATTTATTGGGTGTGCATAAATAATAGCATGCTGACGCGAAAGCTCACTTGGTCACTTTGACCTCAGTCACACTGAAATCAAAGCAAAGCAAAGCAAACACGAGCGTCCCGAGCAAACGTATGTCCGTAAGCTATCAATCGCTCTGATTTGCTTTGCTCGCTGTGTGGCCGTCTACAACTGCTGCAATCATGACTTTATATTTGCTGCAAAACGCTTGGAAAATCTCGCACTGTGGCTGAGGCCTTAAGCATTCACTACATTTTAGAAGATAACCGTGGAAATTCAATAATTACTTTATGGTGAAACACATAAAAATACTCTCCCCTGACAATCTTAAGGCTGATTACATGTTTCGTTGAAACTTCCGGGAGATTTCTCAGGCTGAAAAAAATCATGGAATGCTAAGTGGTTTTCCGAGCTCAGCCCCCACCATGATTCGAGATAACTGTTGGTGACAAAAAAGTTGCGCTAGACGCGGATGTTCCACTTTTCAATTATAAGATGACAGCAAAAAATTAAAAAATATTCCTCGACTCTGCAGTTAACTTGATTTGAATCAAATCGAAGTAAATGGAGATGCGGTTGAAAAATTTGCAATTTTTTATTTGGTATTCAATTCCATTGCAACCGCTGTGAATTGCATCACCAACAAAATAGTCATTTTAAATACTCCCAATGGAAATTTTTACCATTTCTTTACCATTGTCACTATTATGTGCCACTATTTCAATCATTTTGACAAGTGAGACCCCCTGCATCTAATAATGATAATAACATAATAAGAAACATCTCAAAAAATCCTCATAATTTCCCGAATTCCACATAGTTCCCCATAAACCCTCTAATTTCTCCGCGCTTCTCCATCTCGGGAATTGTAGTGATTATCGCTACAATTAATGGTATAATATTTAAGGCTTTTCTATACGTAAGTTCATCAGAAAATATCGACTCACTTGGAGCAGGGTCCTCTGAAGCAGAATCGACAACAGCGTCTAGTTGGCGCTGAATGGATCGATGGAGATTCCGTTCTCGAACACCTCTTTGGTGAAGGGAGCAAAGAGTTCGACGCACGGTATCCTTGCCGCGAAGTCGCCACCAACCGCATTTTCTGTTTTCGGGGATTCGCGCCGGAGTTGCTGCCTATTATATAAAGCATCAATGCATCAATGCGACATTTAACATACTGTTGTGATACAATGCAACGCAACGCTGATATATATATAGGAATTAACTCTAATTCTAACCTTATTATGCTTGAAAAATAAAGGAAAATGCATATTTCAAGATGAGAATTATTATCAAAAATTAGCAGTTGAATGTTAATAAAAAAGCAACAAATGTGAGTAAAATAGAAATCTTTTTTATACCAACCTCGCTGAATTATATTAACATCTTCAATTCAACAGTTTTCATCTTTTAAATGATCATTCAATAAAATTGAATTTTTTAATTTATGTGAACACAAAGAAAAAAGTTCATTGCGATTTAGAACTATGTGATTGACAAAGCCCGTAAATAGGTATGTGAGTTGAATCCATTGAACATCACACTAAAATGGTAATAATTTATGCGATATCAGGATATTTTGATACAATATCCTAAATGGCTTCTAACCGAGATGTGAGTGGAATGCAACAGACAGTAAATCGGGTAATGAAATTACGTCCTCAATTAATACGGGAATCTTTACTCAATATCTGTACCAACGAAGGATACAAAATCTTTACCTGCATCTTCCGTGCGATCATTTCTCTCTCGACAGCGGCGTCGTCCACCACAATGACAGGACTGTCGGCACGCTCTTCGGAATGTGTGGCATCGTAGGGGCTGGGATCAGCGGCGAGGGAAGCGGCATTTGCGGCAGCAGCGGCCGCCACGGCAGGTGAGGAAGCAGCGGTATTGGCATTGCTGAGCAGGAGTTGGTAGAACTGTAACCAAGTTTTGACGCTGCCAACGGGTGTGTTTCCACCACACTCAGCAGCAGCTGCTACAGCAGCGGACTGTTGAAGAAGTTTTTCCAACTGCTCGCGATAAAATGTCTGCAGTTGATGGAGTGGGACGTTAGGGTAGAGGACACTGGCCTGGGAAGCATAATACATGGCCATGTTGGAGAGAAGGGACTCGTTCACTTTCCCCGCTCCGCCGCCACTCTGTACAGTGTCCGGATTGGACAGTGGCTTAAGAGGGGTCCGTAGAACGCCTGCCTCTGAAGTGGTAGATGAGGACGACGAGGAAGAGGAAGAGAGCGGTTTGAGTGAGAGGTCGAGGGGTTCATCTTGGAGGAGACGACCACTATCCGATTCTGACATCCGCTCTGATTGCTCTGATGCAAAGCAACTTTGGATGCAGCCATTGATAATCTCCCGAAAAGGTGACGAATCCTCCTCGTTATCTGATTTCTCCTCCTCTTCTACAGTTTTTTCTTGTGGCTTTATAGAAACCGGAGTCTCAGGAATATTATTCTCCTCCTCCTCTTCCTCTTCTTCTTCTTCCTTTTTCACGCTGAATGGAGTCTTCACTTCTTCTGTATCTTCCTCTTTTTTCATTTCATTTTCAGTCTTGTATTTCACCTCTTCTTCTTCTTCTTCCGCCTTCACCACAGCACCTTTCTCCTGATTCTCAGGCGGTGTGGACGTGGGAGAGGACTCCACAGGAGATGGAGAAGTACATGGCGATTTTTCACTGTCGCCGTTCACCGCCAACCACTCGTCTTCTTCCTCTTCAGAAGCCTTCTTCTCTTCCTTTATTGAATTATCTTCTTCTTCTTCTTCAACTTTCAACTCACTCGCGATGGGGACTGGATCTTTGCGACAGAATGGAGGTGCACACGAAACGTTGATCATCGCCTTCTTCGGACCCACGTATGACACCGAGCTGACGAAACCGGAAATGTCGAAGTCTCCAGACTCCATTCCTTCCACATATACTCCTCCATTCTTGCCTAGGACCCAATACCGACAGCCATACCGATCTTGGCCAAGATGAAGTCCGCGAAGTTTGAAGGAGCAGTCCTTGTATGTCTGAATATTTAACAAATTTTGTTGGTTCAACTTTTCCACTCGCTTCTCATACTCTTCCGATGTTTGAAAATCTTCATCTTCACCTCCGGAGATGTTGCCACCCGTATCCCCTGATGCATCTGAATCGTTGCCGCTGTCATCACCACCGACACCGCTATCCTCCAAACCAATACTGCTACCAGTTATAGCTTCCTGAGCAGGTGTGCGAACAGATCCGAACTTCCGTGATTGTAATATCCGCAACCTGAAATCGGAATGCAAAATCACAATTAAATTTGCAAAAATGTCGAAGCTGTTTTCTAGCATGGTTCGTAAAATATTGTTATCGAAAGTCATCTTTGAAAGGGACCTGTAGCTCAGAAAAGCTCCACATCGTCATCAACATGGTACTCCCGACATGAATTGAAGCTCTGTATGTTCAATTTACAGTATATAGATGAAAAGTTGGAAGTCCATACTCTGTGCTATCTACATCGTAGACAGCATAGCAGTAATCCAGGATCAAAAATAGCCACATACAGATATTTGGTGATTGTCAACCGACAACGCAAGCCTATCCAAGATATCAAAATTACGAAAAACGGATCGGAAAGACTAAATTAAAACAGCCCTATCGGACTAGGTTACAATAGATGAAAATTGCATATTTAGAGTCTTCTATGAAGCAAAGTATGAATTCACTAAAAAGGCAATGCGCAATCTAAACATTTAGAGCACGTAATTCATGCTGGCCATTCGAATGTCAATGAAAACATGATCAAAGAGTGAGGAAATTAGGGACGAAGAGTCCAGAAAGAAATTGAATGTGTGGGATGTGGCAGAGGTAATGAAGCGTGGCACACTAAGGTGGTTCGGTTACGTGGAGGGGATGGATAATCGTCGTGGTTGAAGAAAGTGGGAAAACTGGAAGTGGAAGGTCGCAGACCTCAAACGTAATGCAGCCAGGTGATCAAACGCGACATGATGGAGTGGAAACTGAAAGAGGACGACACCAAAGAAGGAGAAAGGTGAAGAATAAAGTAAATGACTCCAGGAGTTTGTGACTTCTGTTTTTGTATTTCATGAAGGGGGAACAACCCTCAACTCAGTGGAAAATGGTCTCTTTTAAGTTAACGCTTGATGATGATGACAAGAATAAGGAGATGAGAGAAAGCTATAATAAATAAGAAGATGCCGACGTAAACTAAATATAATGCGTTTAGCCAGCAGTTTATGCTCAGATTACGATGTCCAGGCAGTTTACCCATAAATGTTCACATTTCCCATAATTGTTGAAGATGAAGTAATTCAGTTATATAACTACGAACATGCTCGTTAAGTAGCGCTCACTACACGGGTGCTGCTTGATAGCATCGATTTTGCATTATACAGATGTCAAGTTCAACCTTCATTCAATTCAGCTCAGCGGGATAAATCATTACAACATATATATGATTCGAATGATCTGACCTTTGTCATTTCATCCCTGCATATGTTTCTGGATTAAGTGAATAGCTTAGTTCCGCTGGATGCTGTCATGTCGATGTCAGTTAAGCGAAAGATACAGTATTTTCACTTATTTCATACACAGGCTACAAAAACGAACCCGAAGTCAATCAGAGTCGATGAATTATGGAATGCCAACTGAAGATGGCCAGTATGAAAGAGATGCAACTGAAGAGCGCAATTCCTAGTGGGAAAAATGGGGAAGTTATTTACACGATACCGAACTAGTGATTCTCTTCAAGCTTTCGTTTCAACGATAACAGGAATCTGTTCATTGCCGGGTGTCTCAAAATCCGACGCCACTCACTTTCTTATTTTGCCTTCTATGGACCATTTCTCGCGTTTGAGAGCAGTTTGAAGCTCGATATTCCGATCTATATCGCTGCAAAGAGGAAAACAAGTTGATGAAGGTCACGGGAAGATTGGGAATGAGTGAGTGACGGCTTACCCGGCAATCAGCTTGCTCCCCACGAGCTCATTGCAAACAAAGGCAATTAGACTTGCCTGCCTATCGGCAGAGAGTTGTCGGAAATCTTCACGTGCCAACCAGTCCGACATGATGTCCTCACGTCCATTCCGTGCCACCACGAATAGTCTGAGAACGCTAGAAGCGGTCTCTGCGTTAATTTCTAGGTCGGAAAAACGATGACCGAGCATGCGTGTCACCTAAGAGCACAAGAACATATTAGTGAGGAATATTAGCAAATATGCCACAACAACTTACAAGGCGAGGATTTGGGATCCCGGGGTCACAAACAGCAAATTTGAGCAGCTCCACGAGCAGGGAAATGACCGCCTTCATACATGCTTGATCATTATTCACCAGGGCTGCTTGCAACAAACCCATGGTCGGAATAGTATGTACATCTGTGGAAAGAAACTTACTGTGAGGCTGCTAGTAAATAAAAATAATTTCTTGCCTTTGGAATATAGTAGAGTTATCATCGGTCTTCGCTTTTGCCACTACTGAATCTGATTATCCCCTGCATCATCTAACACCTCAAGGACTTCCTGCTTCCCATAAGCATTACGCACTCGAATGCTCTTCAATGAGAGCGAAGTCATTCATTGTGACGATGATAAGACTTTCAAAGACTGATTTTTGATCATCAAGTACAACTGCCTTGTTCCTGACATATAGGCTTTTTGCTGCATCGTCTGGTTGCAATCTCCTTATACATGCACCACCAGCCTCATGATTTACACTCCACAGCATTGAGGCTGCTTCGATGATAACAAGAAACGTCTTTATTATTATTATTATTAAAAAGTATATACTGCATATCAGACAACAATAATTATTATGAACAAATTGCAAGAGGGTGCTATGCCTTGTGGGGTTTCAAGTCCCAAATAAATTAATCTTTGAAGTACTAGCAAGTATTATATATGGCAGCAGTTACACAGAAATTAACTTGTCAATCATGCTCATCATTATGGGAGAACGAACACTGACATAATTCCCCATCCCATCATCATCCCTTACCTTTCGGACATGCAACTCCGAATGAAGTTATTCCAGATATCCTACTCAGTGAGCTAGAGGATTTCATAAAAAAGCAATATTGTACTCTGATGCAGATGTCAACTTTAGTTATCATGTCCCAGTCTATTTGCACCATCATTTATTGATAGATGATTAAGACTAGATACAAATTCGTTCTAGCGAATGTACGGCAGGCAGTGAAATAAATCGGCGTCTTAATTGACCTCGGTTAGTTTTCAATCTATTATCAACAGTATGGCGTGGCAGAAAAGTTCGTTCTCCAACGAAGCATTGAATATTGAATACCTGCGATCTACCGGTGCTGCTATACGGGTTTCAGGAAATAGAGGGCTTGAATAATTGATAATGCTCATCATGGGAAGCCACAAAGCGTCGATGTTTGCGGGTGTGAGCCTTGGAGTCTTCCGGTTACCCTAACCCGTCGTCTGGACGATTTTCACCGCTCCTGCCTTCGCAACATTCTCGGTATTCGTTGGTGCCACCACATGACGAATGAAGAAGTTTATTCGAGGTTTGGGAATCCATTTGAAATCTCCAACATCATTCGCCAACGTCCATTGCGCTTTCTGGGCCATGTTGCTCGTTCCAACCCGCCTAGTCCAGCAAGAAAAGCTTTAGAAACATCGGCTCGTCACCCGCAGCATGGTTGGAGTCTTACGCACGGCCGACCACGACTTGCATGGATTTCCCAAGTGCAAGACGCCATCCCGCTGCCCGACCTTCTTGTCCGTGCCCAGGACCAGAATGCATTCCGCGATCTGGTTGCCACGATCACTTGAGCTGGTCAAGCGCATCCAAGTACAAGTAAGTAAAAGTACAAATTCATCTATGCACCAATTTTGCTGTGCAAATTACGAAACAAAATTTAACTTCATAAATAAGTTTGGAGGTTTAAATAGCTATAAAGCTATAAAAAAGATATAACTTTTACCAAGATCACCCCTCCTTTCGAAAAATCCTGATGATGCCGCTGCAGCTTGATTCCCTTAAGTGGTCGGTAGGATCTTACAATTTTTGCAATTAGGATTTTTATTGGCCATTCCTGGATGTGGTTAATTAAAAAAAATTCCCTCTGGCTTTCGCAGGAATTTAAACAAACATTTTTACTTAACGTTTCGAGATTCTTTAACGATAGTGACAAAATATCATTTATGTATAGCAGTTACATAAAATTTTAAAATAATGTGACATGAGAACATAGGCATAGAAAAAACGATGTAGAAGTTGCACAAGATCATTTATCATAGAATGCATCATATTCAAGGTTAATCAAAGGAATCTTATCTTGCTTTTAATTCCTGCGAAAGCCAGAGGCAATTTCTTAATATTTACAATCTTGATTTATTTGATTTCTTGGATTGAAAATGATTTGCAGTCCTACTCATGAACAAGCATTGAAGTATTTACCGATACAAAAGGCTTCCGCGAAAGTGTGAAGAAATTCCACTGTCATAAGGCAATCACCGAATGCTTTCGTAGAAAGTTTGCAATTTTCTAACTTCTCGTATTCTGGTAGCGGCTATAAAAAAAGAAAAAATGTGTGATTACTTGCACGACTTCAGGCACGGACTTTTCCTCACTTTGGCATCTAATACTTGCATATCCTCGATTGGCATTTTTAATTCCTGAGATATTCGAATTTCCAACATACGCTGTTCCATTCGACGCTGCCGAACTAGATCGCGCTCTTGTTGACGTTGAACTTTCATCTGCATTCGTTCTTCCATTCGTTTCTTCTGTTCCAACACTTTCGCCATCATTAGCTGCTGTCGCTGGCGCTCGCGTTCCTGCAAATACCAGGTAGACAAATAAGTCGATTCATTTTTAGCACTGTCTACAAAATTATACTTTGAAGGTAATGCATAAATGCATCGAGAAATGGGATTCTGAGAAGGATTGGATCTAATTGATTGGAACAATAAAAATCAATTTTAACACATATAAATACAAATTAATTGCAAAATGTCATGGCAGTGTTAGAATTCTGAAAACTGAGTTGTCGTCAAATTGAAATATTTTTAATTCAAGATTGAAATGCATGTGCTGACTGTGATGTAGGCCTGCTGATATTTGCAATGATTTCATGCTAATCTGTGTGATTGGCAATGCTATAAGCATCAGCATACATGCATCCTAGAAATACCGTTATGTACCGATGCTGCATAACGATACTTCGAGAGAGCATATGAAGGCAACCATGTGATCGAGTTGTAACTTAGCATACTGAAGGGTGCTATTTTCCATCATCTCCAGAGCTAGCAGTTATATCCCCTTGGCTCTTGGCTTTGAGCTTTATTTATGAGCTCATATATGCTGAATGCGCGCATCACTGTAAGTTCACAACCTCCATGACAAAGACTGTATTCGTTGATGGAAGTCGCACGTTAAACAATAGGAGAATTAGGAGATTTCATAGCAATTACTGGCAATATCACAGTAATAAATTGGCAATTAATCTGTTATTGGATAGATCCTTCATTTTCAATAAATTATAATCGGAGCAATTAAATCGCAATGGACTTTTGACCAATTAGTTCTTTAAGATTCCTACGTGTAGTTCTCTGCTAGCAACGGTGTGGATTTTTTATTTTTCTACATGAGCACGGAGATATTTGGGGAAAGCTTTGATACTAAGTCAGAGATATACGAATATATCATACATACTATGATCATCCCCTTGAACGCCACCACTTCTGCATTTCTTATTTCACAATGAAATAAGATGCTCTGATCTAGGGATCATTTCTCTTAAGTGTCTCAACAGCTGTGGAGTTTATTGGCAAGGCGTGATGTTTACAAAAAAGCATAAATTATATCCATATTTTTCATATTTTGCTTTTTAAGAATCAGTGAATCGGTTGAGCAATAAGCTGTGATATTATTTTAAAATAAAATATTCAATTGGATGCACCTCAAATTACGATACATGTCGCATTATTAGTTCGTAAAATGTGTATTTCAAATAGAAATTTCGTTCGTTGCGCATGAATTAAACCTTCGATATATTGTCGAATAACCAAACGAATTTGAAAGTCAAGGACAGGGAGATAAATGATACCCATTCACTAATTGTATATCGACAACCCATGATGCTAGATTTGCATGTTTCTAAAAGCTACACGAACATGAGTTCACGACCTGAATTTCAGGTCGCTATGGTGCAATTAAAATCTGTGAGCTCTTTGACTGAGTAGTAAATGCATCTGAATAAACTTTGCAAGTTCGAAAGTTACATCATGTTCAAGTTAAATCTGTAGCAAATTAACAGATTGGCACACCTTGTCATGTCATATACTGATATGTGGGCGGATATGCAACATCCAGGTTGTTGAAACAAACCGGGACATACCGTGTTTCTTGGAATAATAGCCGCACCACATCCCTTGTATAGCAGTCGCGGCTTCTATTCGAAGCTATGAATCCAAGCAACTAGATGATGACGTCTACATCTATGTAGGCAATTGCTGAGTTGAGTTTTCCACTATTAGTGTTATTAGTGCTATATTTTAAGCAACATCTTTATTTTGAGTATGCCTCCACGCAATTGATACATGCCTTTTGGGCATGATCAAAAATAAACTACCGGAGAGATTTAAGTGTGCAACATATACCTTCTAAATTTTTATGTTGAAACTTTACTAATGCCGCCTTTTCCCTTTTGCTTTCAATTTTTCTCAATAATTTGACTTACAAGTGAAAAGGTAATTAAGCATCCATTTACACTTCTAGGAGGTCCTAGATGCATCATAATTATCGGTTGTCAGAAATATTAACTATTGGCTGCTATCAGAACCCGTCTTCATGCACTGCATTTATATGGTGCGATTCTAATCCAACAATCTATATAGATCTATTCGACTTAATTAAGTTACGTTAATGAGTACACAATAGCAAAAATGTCGCATCGTCTTCATCACATCAAAAATACCGTTTGTCCTAACGATTGTTTGGACATGTAGTGACCGCCATCGAATAGTAGCCGCACCCAACAATGACATATTTTAATAGCTAGTAACTGCGGTAACTATTCAAAGAAATGCGGTAGTGTTCAGTTCCTATTTAATGCGAAGCATTTTTATCATAAAGAATACATGCATGTCACATGTTCCTCTTTTTTCTGATAATGGAATAACACATCCACATTCAGATATTACCATGAACACAGAAAGGATTAATTTGCTGCCACGAGCCCGCAGCATACAAAAGATTAAGTAGGATGGGGTGGAAAGTCCCTCAACAAAACCGACACTCTAACTTACTTCAATCAGTTCCCGTGCTCGTTGCTCTCGCTCCAGTTGTAACGTATCTGGTCTACGTTTCCTCTCTTCTTCCTTCAATGCTGCCTGCCGTCTGGCAGCTGCTGCCGCTGATGCTGCCGCAGCTGCTGCTGCCGCCGCTGCCGCGACAGCAGCGACTGCTTGGGAAGTGGCGTTGGAGTCCACTTTCGTGTCGAGGTTGATCGGTGTCACTGAAATGTGCAGCAATCAATGGAAATAGTGAAATAAGGCCAATTTAATAGTTATTGCATCACATGGATAGTGACAATGGCAGCCAAAATTAGATAAAGTTAAACGTAGATAAATACTGACTATTCCCGTGAATAATTGCTTTACAACAAGAGGTCAATTTCCAATCGCAACATTGGCGAAACATAAAAATTGTAAAAAGGTAAAAAATTGTAAAAAGGTCAGGCTACAATCCTTCATGAGATAGTAAAGCTCAAGGTGAACAGATATGTCTTTGTCAAAACCGGGACGGGGACACTATAAGAGAGTGCAATTTACATCCAGATTTCATGTGAATATAGTCTTCCATTTAGCATGATCACCGTTAATGTAAAACTGTGATCATGGTAAATGGAGGACTGCTGAATTTGCAAACAGAATTTCTAGAATTCAACATTGATGAGCTCTGACAACAGCGTCAAACACATTTAAGACAACCATGAAATTTCTGACCTCCACACAGTCGGAGTTATCATGCTTTTGCGATCTTTCTGATTGGGTTTTCATTATTATTCCTATTTACCATCTATCTGTTTTTGAGCTTACTATATTCATTGTTCGCGTAATCACAAAATTTCTTATTTCCTTTCACTTATGTAAAACTCAATATCTGATTTTGAAGTTCGTTTTTAGAGTGTATGTAATGAACTTTCCTGAAAACTTTTATCCTATTTGCTATTTCTGTTCGAATTTTGCTATAATTATTGTTAAACTTCTGCGATCTAATGCCTACTTTTCATTGTGTTGTCATTGAATATTTACAAGTAAGTTTACGAAAAGTCTCCATTATTTAGCAACTAGCAATGGAAGCTTGCGTGTTAAACTCATGTTTTTTAACAATAAGAGTGAAATGGGATAGACGATAGATCAAATTGCCATGCGAAATATATGCTGTTGGTAGAACTCGAACCTATGATTCCAGGTTACCTAGATCTGCTTCAGATCTTCGTTTGCTCAGTTATTTTCTTGTACAGTTCTTTCGGCATGTTTTCTGTAAATTTGCTTGTACATTTCTTTATATTCACACAGCCGCCTTCATCGAGCTACTAAGTGCGTCTTTCTAACGAATTTGCTTTAATTCTGTTGTTAGTTAACTACAGCTGTACAGGTATCCTTAAATCCTCCATTAGTAGGCCTGTGCATTTTTATGAAGTTTTTAATAGCTTATTTATCACTGTATTTGTATCATCAGCAACCTTCAGTTATCACTGTGTTTGGAATAAATGTTTCAAAAGTCCTAACATAACTTGCATTGAAATTTCATCTCACATATTCTACTTCTGTTTTCTGCAATGGTGATTTCTGTTGACAAGAAACACTGTCTTCACTCTTCACGCAACTGCGATGTTATTCACTAATTCAAAACTGAATTTCAGTATCACCGGTAATCAATCAGATATTGAAAACCGGGACATGCATCTGTCCGGAAAACTATTCTCGAGACATCAGGATAATAGGATATCAACCAAAATCGGACTTTCTCAGCAAAATCCGGACGTTTGGTCACTATGGGTTGGTATCACACTTATAGTTGCACTTATAGTTGCACAATGCTTGAGTGGGCAACTAATAATCTGAACATCGTCGATATTGCTGGACTCAATATTAGCCTCTGTAGCACTTGGGTAGACTGAGAGACGAGATAAGGTTCGTTAAAGAATCGTAGCCATAGCTTTCCAAGTCAACACGTTGACCACTGAACAAGTCTGGCCATGAAATTTTGCAAAATTCATATCAGTAATTTAAATTTCTGAATTATCACCATCGAATTTTACAATAAAGTCTGAATAACTGTCAATATTGGCAGGCTGACGCAGTAAAAAATTCGATGAGTCACTTTCGTATTTGGAGAATAATATCACGCCATTTTTCATTGATGAGGTGTTGTGTCAAGTAATATGATGAAAAAGAATGAAAAAAAGAAGAACACAAATAAAGGACATGACAACCCATGGGATAAAGTGGTCATCTGCCCGAGTTATGACTGAAGCTTGAATGAGCCAGACTTCGTCATCGTCGACTGGTTGTTCACAATCTGAACCTAAACTGTACTTACACAAGGTAAAGCAATGAGACAATAAATTATTGAATTGATTTGCTACTCTTTTTTAAGTTGAGGCATGGTTGAGGTAAATCGCGCTACAACCACTGGCTATAACGCACGCACCACAAAATCCATTATGATAAAACATACAAACTAAGTGATAATGCAGCATAGCTTATACCGTGCACAATCGAATTTTCCTTGTTTTTCTTTGAATTGTCTTTGACGAAGAATAGTTGTTTGAGAATGTTTGTTAGTCATCACATGTAATAAAATCTGACCAACCCCTTTTGACGTTATTGATTATTGTCATGAAAAACATTTTTCTCTGCTATAGAGTTACAAAGGACCTAAGTCAAATGCCCAACGGTTAAAACAATCTCTTCGATAAAAAATCGATGCACAAGAATTTTCTACCAAACAATGTCGAAAGTATGTTGAGCATGGATCACTACGACGATATAACGAAAAATGTCGACTCATGTAGCCACAAATCATGTTCCATAAGTAATTTCACGCAAAATTTATTATCCGTGAAAATTTGGGTTCAACTTTTGCAGGATAATTGCGGGTCAAGTGATTTGACCAAGTCTGCAAAATTGTTGTATTGATCTTTCAGGAATATATTAATAGGTGATAGCTTCGAATGATGCAGTAGTTCTAATTTAGGACTTCCTAATAGTCACATAATTTTCTATTTGACTTTCTGATCAGTCTTCAAAACAACAATATATAAAAAGGAATACATCCGAAGAAAATCAAAGCTTCTAATGCGCTGATTCATGGTTGAACTCGGCAATAAGGGGCTTAGTTTTCGGATGGCTAAACAAGTAGTGACTTACCTTGATTGTCTTTCTCTGAAATTGAGGTCGGTAAATGCTGGGAGAGCGGACTCTGCTCTTTCTGTTCTTTTTTCCGACTGTGAGCCAACTGTATCGACATCAACAATTCGTCTACAGCTTGTTCAGACATCTTGCTGTATCCCTGAAAGCAAAACATTGTCAAATGAGCTTCTCTAGTAAAGAGCTGTTTTGAGACTTCAAAATGCGTTTTACTAGTTCCGCATATATCACAAGCTAAAAACATTAAGAATTCTGCACACAGGAAATTTATTTAGTTTTCACGTAACAAAACCAAAAGCAACATAGTAAAATGTTTATGTGATATTTTCCAGTCATCTCTTTGATCTAAGCAGATGTGCCTTTCCAGTATTTCTATAAACCTTGTTGTTACTTTAATCTGAACTTATGAAAAACGGTTTCTAGCGCACAATTTTCATGTCGATTACCCATTATCAGAATATAACGTCACAGGGAGAAAGTCACAATTGATTTTAACCAAAATAAACGAAACAAGACAAAAAATAAATAAAATTTCTTTGGCTTTTTAAGTACACTTACTATGGGATAGGGAACCAAAGAAAAGTTTAAATACAGATTGATCCGACTTTCCGAGAAGTCAGAGGGTGGCCCTTAGCATTGATCTCTGAACTTGTACGATGCCGGATCTCAATGGCTGAGTTATTCTCAGGCTTATATTCCGCATTCAGAAACAACGAAACGTAATTCAGATTGAGAAATTTGGCTGCATATATTCACTTCACTTTCGGTGCAGACTTCGGGGGACTTCGTGTTTTGCTTCATCATCTCACAATAAATCTGACTTCCATTAAAGTATGTTTTCTTCTAACAAGAGACCGTGTCCATTCATTATCTCATTCAGTAAAAGATTTTAGAATAACCGGACAATACATCTGCGTGGCTGTACTTCTAATAACGTCGCTAAGAGACTCTTCTTCTCACGGTGAGATTCACACCAAAGTAATTGTAACAAACTTCCTGCGTTGAGTTAACGTAATTACTTCGGATTACAACTGTCTGCAGTTGGATACATGTATTGTTTGTCAGCAAATTCATCATGCTATAGCGATTATCATACACTCAATGGGCTTCTCCTCAATATCATCTCATTTTCAAAACATTGATTTCCATAAATTGCAGTCATATAACGCAGCATAATTTACACACTTAATGTGAAAATTGAAAAATCTAATTACATCTTCAATTTTGCAAACGTTCAAGGAAGAAAGCAGGAAGCAATCACTTTGACTTAAACTTAAATGAAACGTACCTATCGCTGATTTCAGGCTTGAAATATAAAAACAAAATTACCGATTTCAGGCCGTGCCGAGCCAGATCGTTATATCTAGGGTAACCCATGTTAAATAAAGTTAAATAAAGTTTAATAAAGTTAAGCATGCTCTCATAAGGTTAAATAAAGTTAAAAATCTCTTGCTGTGTTAGATATCGGTTCACCTCCTGAACCTATAGTTTCTCGTTGGGGAACTTGGCTAAAGGCTTCAATGTATTATTGCGACCATCTTCCTGATGTTCGAAGAATCGTCAATGAATTTACCGGAGATGGATTATTGGTGCGAAACGTGAGATCAGCTATTAATTGTGAAACATTGACGAATAATTTGGTGACTATCAAACGCTGTTATTCGTCTTTGATTGATCTCCTACAAAAGTCGGAATCAACTGCCTATACCATTAAACGGGCGAACGAGGATTTTAACAATTTATGTTTTGCTGAAGATCCTTGTAATTTGAAAGAGTATTTAATAAAGAAGATTGAAAAATGTGACATACCGTCCATTATTGCTTGTTCTCGTCATGATATTTCGCCCAGCTGTTATACTAAGCTACAGAACGGTCAAGCAACTTCAGCAGCAGTGGAGAGGAGTTTCTCAATCCAAAAGAAAATTTTAACCAATGGTCATAATTTTCTGCCCGACAATGTAGAAAAATACTTGATGTTATGCATGAATCTTCGTTGAACCAATTTTATACTAACATATTTTCCTATAAAATTTGTTTGTTTTGCTGAAATTTATTTTAATAATACGCTTTGTGTGTTTTTGATAAAGTTAAATAAGGTTAAAAATAAGGGGGAAATAAAGTTAAATTTTATCAGTCTTTAGGTTAAATGTGGGTTGCCCTAGACTTATATCGAAGTTCAACCACACTACAGGGGTTCGAAAATTAGCGCACTTTTTTAGTTCAACGTAAAAACGAGATTTCAAGTTAGAAGAACGATAGAAACAATAATTTTGCATAACCTATTGTGAGGTGATAATAGGAATGATCTTGAAAAATGTGAAGTTACAAAACTACGTTAATGCGAAGAAAGGAGGCGTATGTTTTATTTAAATGAAGATTATCAAAGAGCTTATGCAATTTCCTATGCTGTAAAGCCGATTTTTGTGACTTTTCCATTACCTATTATTCCTTACTGTAAGTTACATTACGCTGATATTTCCCTGTTCATTTACTCACTGCAAAATTGGTGTTTTATGCACTTATGGGTGTAATGAAATTTCTAAAAAATCAAAGATTAACGTATTTATTAGGTTCTGCTCAGTACTCAGGCAATTTTTGGTCAATAGTTAGATGAATGCTATAATTAACCAAATGGTGACATACTTGCAATGCCTTACAAAAACATTATTATTCGCATCAATTATTTCACAGTATCATAAAAATTCTTGTCATTGGCGTCACTGTGAAGACAGTTAGAATTCATAAGAAGTTGGCTTCAAATTTCGCATTGACTACAATTTTGCAATCAAATATTTCCAATGGATTCGTGTCCTCATAATACCACATTTCAAAGATTGAATGCATTGATGAATGCGTCCTTTGCATTTTCTTGAATGACGATCGAAAACAAGAACATAACACAGTATAACGACTTAAATTATAGCTTCTAAAAATGACACCTGAGACCATGCACGGCGGAACCGGGGCACGTGCCCCCCTAAAAAATTAGCAACTTTTCATGCCCTTCTCCCAAAATCTAATTGATGTTCAAACTTTTCAGACATCTCATTGACTTGTCAGAGCCAAAGATTGCTGATGAGTTGCCAAGCTATCATTTGTCTCATCATTAAGCCCATTTTTAATCCCATTCAAGTGAAAATGATACTGCAAAGCGTGGGATTGAGACAATCATGTCATACTTGATAGGCAATGGATAAAGCAAACAAGTAAAAAGCAGAATAAACTCATTAATCTATAATAACGGAGCTGCCTACGACATGTCAAGCGAATGTGAATTATCTACCTGTTGGGAGATAACTCAAACAAATGTTGGGATGCAATCTACAGCGAGTGTTTCCGTGACAAATGAAGTGTAATTTTATCCGCCCTTTATCAGTTTTAAGGGACCTTCAGTATCGAAAGTCCATTGTTACTCTAGGGAAACCCTATCACTAGCATCAGGTGCCCCTCAAAGCATTGAGCGGGTCCCTTTATCAGTATTACACGTATGTTGGGTCTTCAGTGTGACAGTATGGAGGGTCTCTCCGAAGTATAAGGAGCCCCGTGCTAGTCATTGCTATTTACTCCACAGTAGGCCTACTTTGCTCTCTAAATGACCGATTGATTTAAATACAATATAATACACATCAAAGCGAGTTTCACAAAAATTACATCAATTATTACGTGAGGCATGGTTTCCCTGAAAAGCAACCACGGTATCTAATTTTTTTTGGAAAGTTTTGACTGTATTTTGATTGGCTTGTGAGCCATATGCATTCCCATTATCAACTTTCACAACATTGTGTTTTACTTCAGCATGGTTCAGCTTCGACGTCGGAATCTACATGTTTGATAAATGAAATCTCAACAATTATCAAGAAAAAGTCCAACTGACTTAAATGTGCGGAATATTAAAATGGCTGTACCTTTCGTACTTGAATATACGCATAAACTTTCCGATTTATGTGATTAATGAATAAACTAGAAGTTGAATGGAGATGCCTATAAAATTCTGTCGTTTCTTAAAGCTCATTCAACTAATACGCGCCTGATGTGGCATATGACATGCATGCATTTGCGCACACCTAAATTGCATTTCCAATGCCAGCAGCATTTTAGAGTATATTCGATAGTTATACTATGGTCGAAAAACTCAGGCATAAAAAGTACCCTTCTGATTTGGTGCCCCTGCCCCTCTCATTGTCTTCCGCCGTCCCTGCCTAAGACTTCTGTGACAAGTGCGCAAATTCGCCCCCTGTCGCAGTATTGCTGTGGTCCATTTAAAACTAAACCAACTGAGCTAGGTTATTGTGACTTTTAGTTTTAGCGTGTTTTCCTCAAAAATGTTCCCTCAAAAAAAATTTTGGATTTGGCATACTGAAAGATAAAATTTATGATCTATTTTAAAGAGCATATTTTTGGAAAAAATCTGAAATTGGCCACTATTCCAAACATTTTGTATGCTAGCTTTCAATGAAACGCATAGATTTTCAACATGGACAGATTACACAAGGGAACACGAAATTTTTTTTAGAATGCAACTGATAGTTGAATAACTGTTTCTGGTAATTCTACCACGCTGATTTCAAAACTGACGTCCGTTTTTCTCCACGACGTCCAGATTTTTAGATATAGATATTCATAAAATCTGTCATAATGCCATATTTTTAATGTATTTTGTCATTTGCTTATTTAATGTTGTTCAATAGCCATCAAAGGTGGAAGACCAAAAAGACAAGAACTGTCATATGAAGGGATACCTTATCAGATACAAAACGTGGAATAATCTAACCCTCTTCAATTACTATTTTAACCGGTTTGTAATAAGTGCTTTATTTGCGTGACCGAATCCTGGTTAGATCCCTCAATTCCTGACTCTGTGGTATCCATCCCTGAATATTCTGTCTATCGTGCTGATCGTTCCAGCGGTAAGAAGGGTGGCGGTATTCTCTGCTGGCTGAGAAATTGTTTCTTCTCACTGATCATATTTAGCAAATCTGTATTTGCCGATGTGGAGTTGCTCATCTTGCGAGTTATGTATCGACAGTTTAAGTGCATCCTTGCGGTCATTTACTTTCCCAAAGGCAGATCCCTAAATCTAGCTGAAAAGCAAACTCTGGAAAATTATGCGTGCTCTATTATCGATGATTGCTTGTCTCGTTTTCCTGATCATGTCGTGTATATCGTTGGCGATTTCAATTTAGTTGATCACTCACAGTTCGAAATTTCATTTGGATTGGAAAATGTGATTCACCAGCCTACTCGGAAAAACGCAATTCTAGATCTTGTACTGATACCGGATGAATATGTGTCTCAATATTCAGATCCTACAATTATACCTCCCCTGAGCACATGTGATCACAATGTTATTCTACTCAAGCCTTGTCTTCAATTCCTGTATGATCGCGAATATATTTCGGTTTTGGATTTGCGTGATTCGAATTGCAATGTGGCCAAGAGTTATCTGTCATCTTTTGATTGGCAGAATGTCTTGTTGGATGTGAGTCTTGATGAATCTTGCGAACGATTTTACGGTGCTCTCCGAAGTGCTTTGAGTTACATTCCTTGTGATTTAATTATTAGACGCCAATCTGACAAACCCTGGATCACTAATGTTATCAAGGTGCTAATCAATAAAAGGTATAAAGCATACCATGAGAAGAATTGGGACCTATATTATCACTATCAAAGCAAAGTGAAGTCAGCAATATTTGATGCTAAGAAACACTGGGGTGATGCTGTTTTGAATTCGTCCAGTCATTCCTTATGGGATGTGTATAAAGCAGTCATGAGCGATAATAAGAGAAATTACAATTGGCTTCCACAATGTGAACCGACTAAATCGGTAATGCAAATTATTAACGAGCTTAATGCATCGTTGTTCTCAAACTTTATCTCCGATCCTTCCTCAGTCGTTCAATCTTATTCGCAGTCTTGTACAGATATCCAATATTTCTATGCTGATACTGTGGAGTCTCTCCTTAACAAAGTAAAGCCCAGCACTTCTCCTGGATCAGATTGCATTCCGTCGATTGTGTGGAGTAAATTTGCATTTGAGCTCTCGGTACCCATCGCCATGATATTCAACAAATGCATAACTCAAGCTAACGTGCCTCATAGTTGGAAGTGTGCAGATATTATTCCGTGTCCTAAAACGAATCCACCTAACTTAAAAAATGTAAGACCTATATCTCTGCTGCCAGTTCCGGAACGTCTGTTAGAAAAGCAGTTGCTGAAACACATGAAGAGTGAATTCATTGACCGATATGACCGCAAACAATTTGCATATCGCCCAAAAAGTTCCACGACCTGTGCCCTTCTAGACATCGACAACTTCATCTCCTCAAGTTTACAAGAAAAGAATGTTATTGCATGCCATTTGCTTGTGCTTGACATGGAAAAGGGCTTTGACAAATTGTCTCATCGCATCTTAATTGACAAAATGAAATCAGACGGTTTCAGTGATTTTACCTTTAATTTTGTGATTAATTACTTGAGTTCTCGTTTACAAAGAGTTCGTTGGCAGTCTACATATGGTGACTATTTGCCAGTTTGCAGCGGAATACCTCAAGGGTCATGTATTGGCCCCTTTGTATTCAATTACTATTGTGCCGATATGCCATACCCTGTATCTGATGATGTTATGTTAGTCAAGTACGCGGACGATATCATTATCATTGGTAAAGTGAAGCTAGATTGTCGAAAAAGTCCACTTCTATCGACATTTTCCGAAATACTGAGATGGTCTGACGAAAATAAGATGACAATAAAATCAGAGAAAAGCCACCAAATGTTTGTTACGCTACGTTCCAACTATGATATGGATGACTTCTTTATCCCTCAGATTCCCGTGTGCAAGTTCATAAAGATACTTGGTGTAACATTTGATTCCAACTTGAACTTCCGACAGCATGTGCATAACATTTCTAAGAAGGCATCATCAAGACTTCACGTTCTGCGAAAATTAAAGCCCTTCCTTCCTACTTCAGGTTTAGTACAAATATACAACAATTGTGTGAGAAGTATACTAGAATACTCTGCTGCCATGTTCGTTGGTTTCAGCAGTTCTAACAGTTCTTCCTTGGAACGTGTGCAGAATAGGGCTCATAAAATTATTTGTGGCTCCTCTACATGTGATTGCTCTAACTTTTTGCCCCTTGAGTATCGTCGCCTCATGATCGGTTTCGACATTTTTTCATCTCTGTCCCAAGATCAGAATCATCCTTTGCATCATTTATGTCCTCAGCGTCTGGCTTATTCGAATAAGTTCACCATGCCTGTCTGTCTAACAGCAATGAGAAGCTCATCATTCTTAGTCAAAATGATAAAATTGTCAAACTGTGGCTTTGTTCGTTGACAGTTACTTTTCTTCGTGTTATGTGTGCTTTGGTTGTGTTATCATTATCTTTAACTTTAATTTTTTTTTTCATATTGTGATGTAATATTTTTGTCTATTTGTAACCGCTTGTCATGCCTCACGATTACCATTATTGAGGCTTTAAAGCAAAATATACACGTCTATTATTATTATTATTATACATTATATGTTATTTTCTATCAATATGTTTGATGTGTTAGAGATGGAATACCAGTATGCAATTGCTCCTGTCAGAAGCTATAATTAATATTGTACTATTTGTACTGAGACACAAAAATGGCTTTTTACAAAAGAACAAAACATGCATTGTAACATGAGGTCAATCGTACTAGTTCATAGGAAGTATTCGAGTTATAGGGCCTATAGATAGGTAACAAAAATAGCTCACAATTACTGGTTTTACTTTTTGATCATCCAGCAAAAATCTGCTAACATTGAAGGATCATTGCGGCCCCGATAGCGTCTCTCAACAGAGGCAATCACTTGATGAAACCTTTCACTATGCTCATCACTGATTTTTCCCAAGTCATCCGGAAAAAAGGAGAGATGACTATGCAGGAAGTGAATTTTTAATGACATATTGACCTTTTGAGAATAGAATTTCTCCAACATGTCAGTCACCAACTCGCCGTAATTCGGTGACCGATTCGCTGACAAAAAGTTTTTCACTACCAATACTATAGCGTCGAGTGCATTTTTAGCACTTTCGTCCAGTGATTCTCTGAATGGTTCATTTTGAGTTATCTTCCTCACATCAGGACCGACAAAAATTCCTTCCTTGATTTTTGCTTCAGATAATTTCGGAAATACCATTCGCAGGATACACATTGCTTTGCTATTTGGATCAAGATATTTGATAAAGTTCTTGAACAAACCTAACTTTGTATGTAGTGGTGGGAGGAGAATGTCTTGTGGTTGCACTAGTGGCGCATGCTCGATGCTTTGATGTCCAGCGACCCGTTCACTTCGATCGGGCCAATGACGTCGAACATAGTGTTCTTCTTTGGCTCTAGAATCCCACAGGCACAGGAAACACATGTGTTTGGTATATCCCCGACGCATACCAGTTAGAAATCCAATGATTTTGAGATCACCGCCGCATTTCCATTTGTACTGATTGTATGAAATCAGTTTCAAAATGAGTTCTACTATTTTATAGGACTCTTTTGCTACTCTGCTGTATGCGATTGGTACTGCAGGCAATTTATTTTCAGTGTCTAAGAGTACGGCTTTCACACTACTAACACTTCCATCAATGAAAAGCCAGAATTTACTTGAAATCTGTTCAGCCGAATTACATAAGTCTAATTTCTTGAATAAACCCACAATGTCACTACAGTAGACAATATCATGGTCAACGTCGAAGTAATCCAAATATTCCTTCTCACGGGTTCTAGAAAGTCACATTGGCCGTAGGATGAAGTACCTCATATCTCCGTAAAAGAGTCGCCGTTTTATACGCATCTGCCTTTGATAGACCAAGCTCTCTCACCATTTCGTGTAAATTTTCTTGATTTACTTTAGGACAATTGCATGAAACAGTACGTCGATGACGAGTTTCTCGTGGAGATTGTAATACTTCCTGAATTTCTTCAGCTGATGAATCATCCTCATGTTCAGAGAGTTCGAGGTGGAAGGATGGTGCCGGTGGATCTTCTCCACCTTCGTAAGGTGCTGGTAGTATAGCGCTTGGTAGATTAGGATATAATATTCGGTTGGCAGATTTCTTCGTATATCCCGCAATTTTAGTCAAACAAAAGTAGCAATCACTGTGATGGTCTTTTGGCTCACGCCATGCCATAGATGTGGAGAAAGGCAGTGACTTTTTTTTTCGCCGACCAGTGTGAAGGACCACTATTGCATGAGATACAAATCACGTGCAAGTGCCTGCATGCTAGCGCGCGTGTGTGTCGCGTGTGACATGTTAACACACGTCACATTAAACTTTCAACGACCAGTCGCGCGTTGAAGGTTATGGCAGACAATTATGGGGTTTTGAAGTGTAGGATAGAGATTAAATGTAATCTGTATAAAATATCGCGAAGCGGGCGAGCAGAATTTGTGAGGACCTGCTTAGCTGGCACACCTTTACCCATCAGGTTTTAGAATATACTTGTACATTAGAATGTACAATATATAGTTTCATATTCTTACTTGTAAATGTTGCTTAAATACAGGTATCTATTTTATGAGTAAGTAGTAGGCCCTATTAGTAGTTATAATAGTTTCCTATATCAAAAGTTTTATGAGAATGTTAGAACATTGAATTTAGAATATTAAGATATTTTATGAAATAAATAGAACACCTATTTGAAATAAACTAATAAACTGAATATTTTAGTACACGTATAGACCTATTTTCAATAAAATCTTGAATACAAAAATTACAACAATGAACTACTAATACTACTGACAATTGGCAATTAGTGAGCATTTTTCAAACTTACAAGATCCAAAAGATAGCCATGAAATGCTCTTTCATATGATGCAAGATATATTTAGCGGAAAACATTCAGGTAGCTTGACTAAATGTAAGAAATTTAACTAGATTAACGTGCAAAATACTTATACAGTAATATATATTTGCTATAAACAAACAATTGCAAATATCCAAGAAACTAGACGTCTAGAGATATTAAAAGTATACATATTCTTGATTCTCATAGGAAGAGCTATTCAATTATGATAGTCGTAACTCAGTTGCATTTTGAGTGTCACCTAGTGTTATTAAATAAGTATATGCCGATAAAATCCATCGCAATTTTTCTCCAAACGATTTACGAGCGACGACTAACTAAAACACTAACCAATAAGTATGACATCTGGAAATTAATGCTTAACAATTCTCTTCTCCCAGTTGGAATGTACATTTTTTTTCGACAGTGTCAACCGCACGCAGTTTTCTCTGATTGAGTTGCGCTTTCACGCATATATATATATATATATATATATATATATATATATTCCTGTTTTCCAATGTTCTTGGATATAAACATTTTTTTACTTTAAGTCTATAAATCATATCATTACACCGAAGACATCGAAAAACAATTGAATTGCTACGATATCGACTTAGCGATGTAGCATTGAAGTGGTATTCCAAAATCTCGCCAACTTCTTGATCTTCATTTTTCATGTCGTCTTTCGTCCTTGTAGAATCATTGACAGAATAGAGCGGTAAATTTTGAAAGAAAACCTTGTGAAGGTACTGCGTGTTGAAATTGATTTGTACACAAATCCCAAAACAAACAAATTCTTCATCCACTTCTTGTATTGTTAAGTTAGGTAAAACAAAAGAAATACTGTACAAAAGTTAAAAGGAAAAGTAAAAGTTTGTTCATATCCCCTTTCAGGGAGATTTGAAAGCGCGTGAAGTTCGCTCTCGTCTGATCTCTTCTGTTAAACGAGCATATCCTGCTGCGGATCCGATTATTCTTTTCCGTGCCCATACTATTCCGACTGGTTCTCTCAAGGATAAGCTGAGCAAAGTCGACCGATCTCATATAATTTACAAATTCGAATGCAGCTGTGGACTCAGCTATGTCGGTCGTACTGAGCGCCGCTTATCCATGAGAATTGCTGAACATCTCCCGAAATGGGCTATTACTGTGGGTATAAGACCAAGATCCAGAAATGCTCCTGCCAGCTCTGTTACTAGCCACATTATATCTTGCAGAACTTTTGACAAAAATCGTAGTCCGTCATCTTACTTTTCTATCATCAGTAGTAGTAACAATTTCCGCTATCTACAAATTCTAGAGTCGCTCATTATTAAAGCTATGATGCCGGCTCTTTGTGTACAGAAAGAAACGTATCAACTTCACCTTGCGTGGTAGCAGATTAATATTCATGTTTATTAGCTTACTCTCGTGACCGCTCTCTGTCAGACATCGCAACTTGCCATTCCGTAATCCGGTGTGTTCCACTGAAGTGAACCGGCGAAAGGCCTCTGGACATGTCATCGTAATCCTTTTAACTTTTGTACAGTATTTCTTTTGTTTTACCTAACTTAACAATACAAGAAGTGGATGAAGAATTTGTTTGTTTTGGGAAAGAAAACCTTGTTTATCACGCCTTTTGCGTTGTCTTCTAGGTACAAATCAATCTTGTTCATAAATTTTTGTATCCAAGCGCAACCTCTTATTAAATGAAACCATTTCGTTCTCATAATTAGCTATCATTCAGGAAATTTAAGGCCAAAATCCGCAAAATTTTCAAAATCTTGTGACACCCGAAGGTTTCTAATTTTTGAATTGCTAATTGCAGTAAAGAGAAAGAAAATTCTAATCATGTAGCATTTATGTTATTACGAATTTCTTGCAATTCGGAACAATGTTTTGGAAATTTAGGAGGGAGTAGGCTGCATCCCCGTGCTGGGATCTGTATGCGTTTCAATGCCCGACGTGGAGAGGGTTAACTACTAAATACTAGTTCAATCAGCACCGAATTAGTACATGAATTTTATTTTAAATCACCTAATTGTCGATACAGATTATTATAACTGCGAAATTTTTTGAGAATATTGCACATTTCTCAAAGAAAATGTGCTACGAGAACATGAAGAATACATGCATGAGTTGTTTCAGTGTTTTGCTGTGATATTATAGAAATCACGACACTTACATTCTTCTTTCTTGCAAGGCAGAATGAGTCGGCATTGCTTCCTTAGATTAAGCACATTTTTAAACAGTAAAATATCACCTCATTTTAATTATTCTAAAATTGTGAGTTTAGATATGATCTTGCGAAAAGGACAGTATAATTTCATGTTATCTTTAGTGTTTCTGGCTTCTCAATATCAGGTTAAATAAGAGTTTTGTGATCTCTCAGTATCTTTTCGAGAATTCACTAAACAACCGTTCACCATTCCAGTATACTGACGAGAGGAGCTAATTCAATTTGAGGATATTTAGAAGAGTCGATGCTTGATACTTAGAGTTTCACGCGAATGACTTGCTTTTCATTTCTATTTCCCGTGACTCGTTCATAGCTGGAAAGTTCACTTCTATCAATATATTTCACTCTATAATCGACAGCCATTTTTACGAACAGTTGCATTATCAATCCACCAGAGTATTACAATCAATTCTATTAACGTTCAGAAATGTCGTGTTTGTTATCAATACGTTTCCCCTAAAATTCCCTGAGATGAAGGCAATTACGTTGTTGACATGAACTAAGATAAAGTTAGTATTTTGAGATGAGCAAAATCCATGCAAAATGAAGGAGATACTCTTTCAATTTACCTGTTCTGAGCCCTTAGCGCATTCCAAATAATCTCCAAGGCGAACATGACTTTTGAAAGAGAAATGCTCTTCCCGAAGACCGTGTTGATTTCCGGTGCAATTGAAATACTGAAAAATACCATCAATGTCAGCAAGTGAGAATAAATATGCTGATTTAATTACACAGTGAATGGACGCTAAATTGAAGAATCTATTTACTTACTACAGAATGCTTAGTAAAAATTGAAGCTCATTCTTCAAAGCAGTACTATTTTTCAATAAGTGAAATTCAATTAAATGATTGCCGATTTTCTTAGAATTAATATGACTTCTTGCTCTTAATTACAATCACTGTACTTGCAACGGCGAATATGGTTTCCTTAACATAGAGAAAGAAAGATGGAACTGATCGTCCTTAGCATACATAATTAAACATGAAACAAAACAATAAGTGCTAATGTTTTCTCAGTGACCGATCTTGACTAACTTTGGCCAAAACTTATTAGATTGCAGTATCGACAATTGATAAATATTTGACAGTAGCACTAATATTTCTGACTTCGTGACCGGATTCATAAGTCATAACCATTATAAAAAAGGTTTGGCTTTGGATTAACAATCATGAATAAAGAAATTTAGGCCTCAGAATACGTCGCTCCGAGACCGAGTACTTTTCGTCCGATCCAGCTGATCTGAGAGAGGAACGATGGAGATCCACGGTCAGCCGTTAAAGAGAGTGGACCGCTTCAAGTATTTGGAATCCATGGTAAACAGGGAGATGATCAGCGCAAATGATCCTCCAGCCTCACAGGTTATCGGAGATCAAAGAAGCCCGAGTTAAGGCGGGTGAACAGAGATTTCCTGACATGCGGATTTTACGGTAGATGCCGGGTTATGCACGGACAGACCGCAAGTCCAACGATGAAATCAGTGTAAATGTACATGTAGAGAGGGTTCCAATCCAAGCTGTGGCAAGATCAAGAAGGCTAGCGTGGTTCGGAACCTGTGCAGCATCCCCTCTGTAAGGCATCTCGTCTGCGAAAGGATGAAAAGGGAATTTGAGGCGTCCGAAATCTGAAGATGGCCTGCATAGCAGCGGTGACCGCCGACATGAAGGCAACTGAAGTTAATGCCTCGCTGGTAGACGACCGAACAGAGTGGAGACCTACTGGACCTACCTTGAGATGCGCAGGAAAATGGTCATTGAAGTAAGCAAGAATCATCAATCAGCCAATCAACTAATTACTAAGACGTAAAAACACGGTGCGGTTTGAAAATGTGCAGCTCAATCCACGAACTTTCGGCCGTAATCAATGTGAACGGCTTTATCATTTCGGATCATGGCCGGAAGCTCCTAAATTGAATGATGCATTTTCAAGCCGGTGTATGATTTTCTATATTATCAATCATGGATTTACATACATAAGAACATAGAACAATGACGACAAAAACATGTCAAATACATGTATTTTATCGAAAATAAGCAAGGCCAAGAATTTGTTGAACGGCTTTTATGATCTCAAATTCCTCAGAATCGCACGAGGTCGACATGTCATTTTACTAACCACTGTCATGTAGAAATTTGACACATCGAATTGCGATAGACTACTTTATACATACACGCATATTCGAAATTAAACCAACTTTTTCACTGTTTCAATTAAATTTCACAATAAAGCTTGAATACAAAACTTTGTCCATCTACGACATACAAGAGGAACCAATAACATTGCACCCCTTTTAACAATAGTCATACTACATGCAGTTATATTTCTAACAATTTGCAGCAAAATTATTCTTCCATCGCCCATTCCACTAAATAGAGAAATTCGAACGTGTAAATGAATCAAATTTAAAATCCTCGTCACAGAAATAAGCTCCGACAAAAAGTATACAGCGGCTTTCACAACCTTGAAATACTCTTGTCTATGCAAGTTGTCTCACAACAATTTTCTACCATTAATTTGACAGGTTAACAGTGTTCTGAATCAGTCGGGAATATGAATGAAAGTGTCAATGAGTCAACAATCAATGTTAGTGCTGTTTAATACTGAAATGTGCACTGCAAGTGCATTACTACAATTTGAACGAGTGAAACTGCTAGCTGCTGTTTTAAGGAGATCTTGATTAGGAAGTTTCTAGGAGCATTCTTATCCGGGCACAATCTTCAGTTTTTGATTCTAGAGCTTCGTAGATCTATAAATGTGGAATCAAAAACCAACACAATACGAATTCATGGGAGTTATCCATAGATTCCCAAAAAAACGCGGGTTATCCGGGTTGTGATTTGAATTCAGATTGAAATATCTAAAAAGAAGCCTTGTGAAGAAAAATAATTATTCATCTTGATTTTTCTATTTGATTTAAGGGGAATCACCTGAACCACAGTGACTATTTTTATTCAAGAATGAATGAAAATTAATATTGATGGTTCTCAATGTATTTTGAAGAACTCAACACCTACATTATACATTTTGATGGATTCGTTCGATGAAAGTCGAGTTATCAGTAACGTTTTCGATTTTCTCATTTCAGTTAAAACCGTCCTAAGCAAGTTATATAAATCACATGTCCGTTGATGCTGGTGAAAAGTTGCAATAATGAAAGTCAAGAGACAAAAGTATTCGCACATGGAAAAAAGGCAACTTATCCCTGATTCGTGTATGATCATTCGTGTATGAATATAACTCACAGCAATCTTTCAACAAAGAAGTTTCAGTCAATTTTAAAATGAAATAAATTCTTCACCCGGGGGATAACAAATGATTTGAACAAGCCATCTTAAAAGCAACAATATTTAACGAAATCAAATATTTGCAGAAGCAAGGAAGTCGCCAATTCTAAGAAATGTTCTTGAAAATAGTACTGTCATTTTTTCTTAGATAAGTCTTTGACGCAGAAAAAATGATCTCGATAAATGTTTTCGCCTAAAACTCTGTTACTTTGTATAAGAAGAAATTGAAGCTTTGGCGAAAATATTTTCAAAACATAAAAATATAATTCATTTACTGAATCAAGGAACCTTATTTTACTTAAGAAAAATAAAATAAATGCTGTCCAAATTTCCCTTCTGGAAGCACATAAACTCACAAAATATCTTAAAGCAGGTGTGTAAGAATTTTTCCCTTGAGAGAAAATGTTGAGGATCATTTTGTGTACTTGCATCAAGGATAGCCAAATAAGTGAATAATAATAGAAAATTATCTTGTCATTAATTGAATAGTTTTCATGTGTATTCGAAGTAACAAGGGATAAAATGATGTTTCGATAACATTTTGTTTTTGACATTTTATTCCAAAAGAGGAAACTTTCTTTTCCAGGGAAGTTTATTTTGCTTTTGCAAATCCGAAGTAAATGATATCAAATTCCATATTATAACCAAGAGGTAATTTCTTAATAGCAAATTAACTTCAAAACTTATGTCACTATGATGAAGCTCTTGTTTATTTTCTGATACGAAATGTCAATGAGTATGTTGCATGCAATATCTGCATGTATATCGCACACGTATCGGTATCATCCCATGCTTCTCATAGTCATCGAACCATATTGATAACATCCCCTTACAGTGTGAGCAGAATATGAAGACGACCTACCACGATGTACTGCAATCAAGTTTCATTACGATTCCCGAGTGTCAGCCTAAATTCTGAAGTGAAGATTTCAACTGTCTCAAATAAGCTACGGATTTCAAAAAATATAGAATTGCTGATATAGGATAAAGAAAACAAAAATTTAGTTTATGCATTTTTGCTTGTATTCATCATGCAGCAAATAATTATTCCTCACCTGACGAATATTTTCTAAACTCCATAATTTCTTCCCACAAGGAGAGACATACGTCACCTCTCCCAGTACACCGCCCGGTCCAACCCCTTTCACAAGTGTCTCCCGACGCCATCTGAAATGAGTTGCACTGATGCATTACTTTTGTGAATGAATGAAATCGATGCGAATTTATTTACCCAAGTTGTAGAGGGAAAGCAAGAGGGGAATCACTGTTGCGAATCTTCTTGGAGAGATCTGAAGCGACATAAAATACATGCATCGATCGATGTTGTCATACATAATATTTTTAACGCTCATCCAGCCTCGAAACAACACTGTAAACTATCACAATATTTTGTTTCTATGAAGAAATATACGTGTAATGTTTTATAGATACTACTTAAAAAGCGGAATTCATCAGTACTACAATAATATTATTTCATCTAAATTTTCATAGAGAATGAAAAAACAATACCTGCAACATCGCGTTTTGCGTCGAATTTCCGCTTCTTTGTTAAATCTGTAGCCTCAAGCTGCTGCAAATCCTGGCTTTCTTCATCAGATCTGAGGCTTCTCAACACATCAGCTATTGTACCTTCGATAGAATCCTCGTATGATTTACGACTCTTTGATTTCATGTTGATCGGTAGCTCCGATTTCTTGCATCGAGAATTCGGTCTGATTGGGGACATTTTGCTGGCAGGACTGGAATTAGATGTTGGGGTTGGAGACTTGGTAATCGGTGATTTGCTCAGGTGAGATGAAGGACTCTCTGCTTTCAACAGTCGAAGAGGATCACTATCTGTTGTGCCAGATTGCGACCGACCATCACTATCGACAGGAGGACGGCGTTCTTCACTTGTGAGGTCGCCAGGCAGAGACAGTTGAGTTTGTAACTGACTCTGAACAGAGCCTGCTTCTGACACACTTCTTTGGAGCTTTCTTTGATCGTTGCACATTTTTACTTTCACCTTAGCGTTACCTTGAAAATGACTGCTTGGTGATTTCCTGTTGACCATGGATTGTTTCTGCTGAAGCAACTGCTGGAGGTGAAGAGATTGGTCTGTAGGTGTTGATTTCATGGACAAATTGGTTGGTGATATTTGAGGCGAAGGTTTGGTGATACTCATATTTTGTGCAACTTCGTCACTCCCAGATATACGTGATGGATCTTCGCCTAATTTGGTAGATGATAGTGATAATTGTTTCTGCTGTTTCAGTTGGTGTTGTTTCAACTCTGCCTCCAACTGCATCTTTAGTTCCAAGCTTCGCCTTTCTGACTCCTGAAAGATTTACAGAAAAGTTATCAAGGTCACATTGATACAAAAAAATGAACGTTATCAATTTTCTAAATTTTAAAATATATCTCAATTTTAGAATCAGGACCTTAAGAGAAGAAACAGTGTAAGTGCTTCAAGTGAAGAAAAGCCCTCACAGGAACGTTAGAAAGGAGGGAAGTCGAAAATATCATGGATGGCTATCAGCGACTGTACCTCTGCAGAGACAGCAAGGAACGGATTTGGTGTCAAAACATAGACATGAGATGGTGCAGCTGAAGCGCAGTGATTGAGTGCTAGGTTCCTAGATATCAATATGGATGTGCAAACAAACGTTTACTGATAATTAGTGTATGCTCTCCACAAACTGAATGTCCAAAGAGCAAGAAATTAAAAGATTAGAGGGACATTTGATTCATGAATTTTCCTTATGATACTGAGAAGCATGTCAGCGAAAGAAGCGGTGGAAAGAAACTGCCATAGATCCAGATGCACGTTTTTGGATACCGGAGGGACAATAAAAAGTTCTGGATTCAGCTGGATTCCACCAACATTGGACTGCTTACAATGATCTCAATTTTTTAATTCACTTATCGTTCACCTATAAAGCTTAAATGCATCGCTCAACAAAACACATATTTTTGAACACGTGAAAGCTACAAAAAGTTTGTAAACTAAAAGACAAGCTGATTTTCATTTGTCACCTTTTCCAGCAACAAAGGGTCAAGCATGCATCCAAAACTACACAATTATAATTTAAGCAAATCATCAGATGCAAAGAATTTTTATTTTACTAAAACTGGACACGCCGTCTCAAACTACAGCACTCAAAAAGATGCATCTCATTAATCATATCCACTCAGCGTCTGCTCTAATTTGTTGTCTTTTTCAAAAAAATGACCTTATGAAAGCTAGTGTACTTACTTCTATCCAAATTACTGACGAAAATCAATCATTCATGCTGAGATCAGGCTTATAGATGGGCCTGAATAATTCCACCCCGATCACAAAATGCCCCACCCGTTTTATCGGGAATTGGTCTGGTCCCCTTATTTCGTGCCGTTCGGCCCGTTTTGAATGATGATGTGATAGAACCAGAGATAAATTGCTTTATCTGCGTGTTTGGGTGTAGAGATGACATTCCTCAATACTGATGGTCACGGTTAGAACTAGTCTCGAGGGGCAAGAAGATCAATTTTTCATTGAACGCAATGCAGGTTGAAGCCTGAATTCTGACGAACTACAAAATTGACACCACATTCAACGTACACAATCAGTAAATTTAGATCCTGAAGAGTCAAACAGTGTGAATAATATTTCCGTTTGACGAATTTATCACGGAGGAAAATTGAGTCAGATTTGCGTACTTTTCACCGGCCTGCAATCTGACCGCTGAGGTTCGTGTATTCGCCGATGCGAGTTACTTCTGCATTGCGAGCTATGCAAATCACACAAGCCAAAGAGAGACGAATCTCTATTGCTTGCTGCCATTGCATACAACGACTGAGATAGGATTGTGTCCGATCTAGACTAACCCACACGCAAATGAATCCATCTCAGCGGATAGAACAAAAACATTGCAATATATTGCACAATATTGCCTTCATGGTTCAATTTTCCATAGGTCTATTACAAAATTGGCAAAATTTTGAATCTGACTATTTTAACTATATTTTTTTGACTATTTTAAGCATAAATTGTACTCGATAATCGATATATCGACAAAAACTTATATAATAAGCTTTCAAGAAAAATCGGTTCGACCAAATTCAAATTGCAGAAACAGAAACATAGATCTAACACTTATAACGCATCCATTCAATACCACGATGTTTTTCTAAATTAAATTACGATAATTAGATTATTTTGAATTACGTTTTTTTCTTTGCATATTTAGGTCAATTTCATGTCAACCCTTGTTGCGTTTTCAGCACAATTTAAGAGCAAAATGTGGCTATCTTGGGCTCCATTATTCAGTCGATGTTTTCAAGAATTGAACTGTTTTCATCGCATTATTTTATACATGGACTTCTTTATAGTATCACGACAACGGCTTCCCTTGATTCGCGTAATCAGTGCAGAACCCACCTGGGATGTGTATACGTCACAGTAGTCTCAACTTCACGTCTTGCATCAAAATATTTTCTCGTATTCAAACTATGATTTATTGACTCTAACATTTTCAGATCTGGTCCATTTACAAGTCTGGTTGAGATTGTAGAATTTTAAATGACTTTCACTTTTGGCCAAACCTGAAGCACACAGAACATTAAGTATAACAACATGCACAGTTACAGTGAGCCTAACTGCAACAACAATTCACGTGGATAGTAGCAGGTCTGTACAATTTTTGGGATACCAGTTGAAAATGCTAACTTTCCTCCAATTTTCGACCAGATATTCATCTCGTGTCTACATGTATACCAAATAAGTCGTTCTGCTACCTTATCGATCATGTGTTCTTCTTACTCATGCTCTTCAGACGGGAAATACTTTGCAGGTGTTATACTTCATAAAAATTTACGACTACATCACTGATTTTTCACCACGTAACTTGAAATAAGCTATTAGCAGAAGCAAATCCGCACGCATGAGAAGCAAAATGAGAATGCGGTCATACTCACATTGAAGTTCTCCAGCTTTTCTCCCATTTCTACTAGTTTTTGAGGGAACAGTTTGGGAGGTCTGCCTCTACCTCTTCCCATGCCACCTCTGCCATAGAGAATAGGCGGAGTGTCATTTGATCGCGCACTATCGGATGCTGTTGCGAGAGTAGCCACTCCTGAAGATTTGACGATAAGTGGAGTAGCCTCAGTCGTTTTCTTACGCTCCCCATCCACTGATCTCTTCCCATCTTCCCTAGCAAAAGAGTTTGACCCTTTTGGAGGCTGCATGACCGTGGGGGAAGACTTATTTTGACCTCCTGGATTTGGTTTGGATGGTGTCGAAGGAGCACTAGAGGGTAACGGAGGAAGCTTCTCAACAGGTTGCAAAAGCATTGCAGAGAGACAGGATTCGGATCGACGCGGACTAGTACTCGGTTCGCGCGGACTTCGACGAGGTGTTGATGTGCGTGAATGATCTGCCAGACTCATAGCTGTCACTCCTGACATGGCGGATAGATCAGTTCCGATCAAGTCTGCCTTCGATGTTACCTGAAAAAAAAACTTCATGAGAGACTAAATCATGAGAATTGTAATAACGCCTTTAGGATTTAATGTAATCAATCAATTTCGAAGAAAATAAGGAAAGACAGTCAGAAAAAAAGAAAGTTTCATACTAAATATGCTACTTTTGAGTTTGATTATTCTATGTCTTTTAATATCACAGGAAAGCTGAATGATATTCAAAAGATAATTCTTGAAAATTAGAGAATGATAAGATTGAAAAAGACCTGAGATTCCAGAGCAGACAAATGTAATTCAATGATTCGTGACTGTCAAGGTTAAGATATAGATCGTTGTCTAATGTCATTGATTTAAGTGAAGTTCTATTCGTATTCACTCTATTTCAAATTTAAAATAATGATTTCTATGTCGGGAGCAATTGAAGATGAGTTGAAACTAATAAAGCATTGAATGAAAAGTCGGAATCATCACAATCAGGAAGGAACATGTTTCAAGACATTATGATTATTCACCGGTTCTGTTGTTAGATGTCTAGTCTGTCAATACCACAGGACTGTGTGTATCATGACTGGTCATGTTGACACAGATGCAAGTGAAGTGACAATTTTTTCTTGGTGAATGCAGCGTCATAGCTTTTACATGAAGGACACATTTGACAATGAGCTTGTAACATTTCACATCATACAATTTGCAGCCATGTTTCATTCACTTAAACTCCTTCCGACATTTTCCAGTCACATGCCAAAATGAGTATAGGGCAATCACGTTCCTTTTGCCATGAAAAATTCACGAAGTATGGAAAAGAGTGTCATAACATAGAGAATTAACAAAAGCAATTGATATTTATGATTTTCGACCATGACCACATTATCTTGTGAGAGAACTGATGACAATGCCACATATATGAGAGTGAAATAAGAAGACTATAGATGAATTAACAATAGAATGAAATGAACTATAGATCAGACTGACATGCAAAAGATGTTTGGCTGGTAGAACTCGAACTTGCGACCCCATGTTAAATAGACCCGTGCTTTATCAACAGAGTCGAGCCGCTGATCGGAAGTAATATTATAAATGTATTTCAGGATGATTTCCAATCATTTATTAATTGCTTGAATCTTACAGCACTCGTTTCTACTTTATTGTTGCCATTGACTTTCGATGACATTGAGACGACCTTGTCGAGTGACATGTTGCAATTGTAGGCCTGGCCAGACTTTAAAGAAGTAGACACAGGTCCTTTACAAAAGCAATAATAAGCAACTAATTTAATGAACATTTACATGGGAGTGATTGGGTGAAATTTAATGTTAGCGCAAGAGTCATATCAGAGATTCACGAGTATTCACGCAGCTATCATCTTGAATAAAATCATAACTTGATATTTCTGGCACCTTCACTTCCCTTATTTTGTAGACTTTTGAAGATTCTATATTCGGAAATAAGTGTCAAATTACTTAGCCTGATAGTACTCCGTACAATCTGCATTGGTCATTTTAGATTTCTTAAATTGGAATTGTGACTTAGTTACAAAACAAGCTCCGGCCAAATCATTCAAACAGGCTTCACAAGGGCCGTAAAATTAACCACGTGAACTTGGAGGAAGATTTAGTTTCTTCTGAATTAACTGGTGGAAACCGTATGATGCATTGATTCGTTTGATTCTCAGCTCTGCAGAAATTCACCATTACTGAACATTTAACATTGAAGCAAGCTCGAAGAATATGTGTATAGAATATAGATATTATCTGCTAAGAAACACATATACTTGCAATATAGTGCCCAACGACTTCATAAATAGATAACATCCCTGATGACAGCGGTGTTCTGCTCACTCTTTAGATACAACAACTTCAACATCATAAGAGCTACTTTCAATTTAAAAGCAAATATATTTATGAATAGTCCGCATTATGGCTATCAAGTGTCTGGTTTCATCATATAATTTTCATCTTTTAACTGTTCTTTCATCTTTGGGCATCTGACAAGCTGACATGATTGGTTAAGTAGACATGACTTTATGATAACTATCTCCGAATCTGGGAAACCGCTCTAATACCTTGAAGAGATTTCGTTTCACAAGTCAGAGGCTATGGATAGAGCAATAAACCAAAAACAAGGTAACGTGGCCTCATAAGGAGACAGTGCTTTTCCGCTCCTCCCATCACCAGGCCTGCTACACCAGATTCGGAGTCAATAGTAGGTCAGGCGCCTGCCTAACGGTGGATGACACATCGCAGGGAAAGTCACAGACAAGCTACATCGCGTGCGGGGCGGTGACTAAGTCGTGCGGTCACGGAGAAGAATGATGATGATAGCAGAGGTGGTGTGGTAGGTCGTTGCACTTCATTTAGTGAATCTTTTACGCTTTAGCAGGTATGGCGCACAAAAGCCAATAACAAATAGTCGACTGGAAGTTACGGACATTAAGTTGTTAGACAATTTGGATCACACGCGCCCGACACACAATACACAGAAATCCGTGCCGGCAGCATTTTCCAGCATACACAACTCTGAGAAGCTCGCGATTAGTTGATAGAAAAGTACTTGACCGAATCTGTTCGTTTAAGGAATAATTAGCTACCAGTATGCTTAAACAATGACAGGCGAGAGAAACGTATGAGTTGGACTTCAGTTTATCATACACCGACGTGCCGCATTGTTGCTATACTTCTTGCTTAAACTCTTTTGGCAATTACTCTGTTACAACAATAAAACACCCCCATTCTGATAATAATTGCATTACCTAGCTTGCCTAGAGAGTGCAGCCGCTCCTTTCACAGGTTCATGGCTTCAAGCTCTGCCAAATCCAACGATTGGAACTTACCTTGATGATGAATGTCTGAGAATCGGTGTTGCTCTGTGACTAGGTGCTAAGGTTTGCGAAGCTCACCCGTGTAAATGCGGCAAGACGGTGGACACATTCGGCCATCACCCTCTATCATGCAAACGATCCGCTGGTAGATTCCCTCGTCATGCTGCTTTGAATGACGTTTTTAAACGAGCGTTAGATCGTGCGGGCATTCCATCTGTTCTTGAACCCGTCGGTCTTGACAGAGGTGATGGAAAACGACCTGACGGAATGACGACTTTCCCGTATCGCATGGGTCGCTGCTTAATTTGGGACGCTACTTGCACCGGCACGCACAGTGGTTCATCTCTCATAGAATCCGCCATCCATCCAGGATCAGCCGCAGCGCGTGCAGAACAACGCAAAATGTCAAAATACGCTACATTATCTGAGAGGTACATCTTTGAACCACTGGCGTTTGAAACAACTTGTGCCATGGGACCGAGGACGCTGAAGACAGTCTTGGGTTTAGGGGAAAGATTGAGTAGGGTGAAGAACGATCCCAGTGAAAGAGAATGGCTGCTACAACGCTTTGGCATTGCCATTATTAGAGGGAATGCTCAGTCGATTCTTCATGTTCCCTAACTGTCTTTTTTTTTTTACCCTATTTTTAACTTATATTTTATACTGGTATTTTTGATAATTTCTAGTTGTATTGTTTCATGTTCAAATAAATCTCATTGCATTACGATCGTCCGACTGAAGGGGTGAAGTTAGCGTTGAGAGAGCATCTAATCTACTTTCAACATAAACGCTGGTCTAGCATTACACCGAGACCATCACGATGTAATTCTCATGTTGTGTGTAGGTGTGTGTCTAAATATCGTGCAGTATCGCCACGACAAGGGTGTACATTGAAAAACAAACTACATTCGAATGCATGACGCTTGCCCCTCAAACAGTCAAAATGAACATTGACATAAGCGGAAGGATGACCGAAACACTTGCTGAATGCTGATACATGGACTGGTTGACATTTACACAATCTGCAAACATCTGATGTCCACCTTGCGTTGTACCCCAGGCAATGGGCCTGGTTAGATGGATTGGTTCGAATTAATAAGAAGTGTTCATGAGCCACGCCTGTGGTTGATAAAACCCTCATCAGCAGCAGTGGAAAATACCTATCTACGCACAATATGAATGGTCATTCGTAGATCATTGAGTTGTTGTATTTCAATCTAAAAAAATCAGAGCTGAGTTAGAGGCGGAGTTCACTATCACATTGAAAAGTATGCATTACCATTAAGAAAATAACATGTAGTAACTTGATAACTCACTGCACATTCAACAAATAAGAAAAGGTTGCTCAAATAAATAAATTTTTTTATTCAATTATGTTACAAGCAGAAAGTATGCAATCAAGCATAAGATAAAATTTCCAGAACTGTAAGTATACTAAGTAACTACTTTGCAACATTCACAAACATTTATAACTTGTGAAGTCCATAATCTTCTGCATTTAATACAATCCTTAACCAAATGCTTCTAAATTCATACATGCTGTCAGTAAATAGATGTCGCACAGATGCCCTCTACACAAATATAGAGAAAATGAGCACAGTAAATTCAATTTCTATGAGTACACCATTGCATCATAGTTTCACACAATGTATCTTAGTCAATCGACTACAAAATTAGAAGCGACCAGCAAAAACTTGATTTGCCAAGGATTACCACACACTGTCTACTAATAAAAGCAATTCATGTACATAACATTAAGTCACGTGCAATTCACGGCCTTTCACTTGCGTCAACTTGGTAAGTTAAGGACGTTAAGTCATAATCCAAAACGTCGAAGTGCGCATTGCATTTAATTAGGTTTTACACGGAATAAATCCTTCAAAACGCGCGACTCATTCCTTAGTCACACTAGGGTTACGGCATTAAATTCATAGCAAAATTCCCGAATGTTCACACGTCGGTGGATTTGACATAATTCTATAATATATACATGTAATTTGAATTACTAATCAGATTTCTACATGGGAATTTTTGATAGAGATTAACTCAGTCTTACACTACTCCATTTTGATGGAAATCTGAAAGCATGAAATTCCAATCTCATATTATAGCATTAATATAGCACGATAGTTTTGAAGATTTGGTAGTCGATGAATAAATTATCACGAAATATAATTCTGCTCATCCATAAACTGATGTTTTCTAAGGACTGATGACTTGTTTAGTGAAATCTAAAACCTTTAAGACAGGGACAATGACATCAAACTGTAATTGCGGATGTGAGTGAATCAGTCTCGTGAAGCGAATTCTTACTAACACTGATTTAATGAACAAGACAATCTTGCTTTCATTATAATGCGGTTCACTTATGCAAAATGCTACATCAATAGAGAGAAACTTTTAGTTTATGAAGGGAGTACTCCCGTACACACATCGTACGCCAAGGCATTGCCTGAAACAGTTTCTCTCTAACTGTGAGTCACTTGAAAACACTTGCACTACGTTTCTCGGTTACATACCGTGTCCGCATTGCGCGTCACTCAACTTTTCCTTACTAATAAACTTTCTACATCCTTGTGAGCAAGATAATTTCACAAACGTTGAGACTGTTTCCTATAATGCTGCATTCCACAATAATGCGCTTCTTTCGTTTAAAAACAGGAAAACCAGCTCGCACCATTCGAACTTTCTTCACGTGATGCCTCTGAGCTGGTGGATGAAATTCACTGCAGGAGTCTAAAAATCCATGAGAATGAGTTTCCCACTTGACGGTTGAATGTAGTTAAATAGATATTTTAGCTTCATTTAACAATGTTCTATTTTTAAAATCATTGTTGCCGTTTTAACGCATCCCTGATGAAGTTTCAAGCGGTTTTCTTTAATACAATAACTAGCTACTTTTATGGATAGTGACAACGTAAGAATTGCAGCTGATCTTCGTCCCATTTCATGACATGAAGATGCACAACATATGGAGATATGTTTCAGTCAGCTATTATCAGATGGTGAAGTGCTAGAGAGAAAGTGCTCAACAGCTGTGCAATACCGGTCTTATCTTATCAGTCAAAAGCTCGATCGACAAAAAAAGTCGATCGGCAGCAACTGGTCGTCAATCAACGCGTGATCGTCATCGAGTATTGAGCTCTGACATTGTGTCAGATGGATCGAACAGGCCAAACTTGGGAAGAGCTTCGATTTAAGACAGGGGCAGCGGATTTGAGCGACTTCGAAGAGATAATACATTCACTCGAACGATAATGTCCAAAATGAGTTCATGTAATGATTTACCTACGAATGCTCATGGAATTCAAAGAATAAACCAGTCTCTCTCTCTCTCAAAATTCAAAAATTCAAAATTCAATGGGTTTTATTTTCATAAGGAAAAATACCCTGAAAAGTACAAATGAAGGGTGACATATTAACTGATGAGCATATACAAAGAATGTCTGATGAGATCAAATGTTAGTTGAGGCAAGGTAAACACAGATGATGAATTATACAGATGATAATCAGATGAACGTGCATGTATATGAGATCGGTCAGTTTGGCGTGGCAACGGTGGAGCAGTTAATATGAGGGGGAGGAGACGCATATTCGGAAGTGATTAAACATTCATGTCGAGAATATCATCAACATTGATGGAAATATTATATTATCATATTGATAGATCATATAGAGTACATTATCAACCAAATTTACAACAGTCAAAAGCAACACGCTTTATTAAGTTTGGAGATCGGTCAATGGAAATAACATGGCATATACAAATTTAAAGAAGTCTATCAAGAGAGTTTATGCATCGATATACTACGTATGCTAAATTCATTCTCACCTGTAAATGTAATTTGAAAGATTGAGAATTCAGTGATACGTTGATTTTGACCGATCTCCGTCGTTTAGTTAGTCAAGCAAACATTGAACTGTTTATTCATTTGGAAGTTTGTGTCTTTTATCGCTGTGAGCATTAATTATTTCACTGTTTCCGCGCGTTGCTGCGATTTGGCATACCTTACGACTAGGGCCTTTTCCGGGAACTGATTTCCCGGGATTCCCGGGAAAATTGGCTCCCGGGATTCCCGGGAAAATTGGCTCCCGGGATTCCCGGGAAAAATAATTTCGATTTCCCGGGAAATCCGGGAAATTTGTCAATACATCAAAACTTTTGTCCAATAACATATTCCTTTTTTTAAAACATACAGTATTTAACATAGTATTAATAACATACATATATTATCGAGGTTTATACTACATTCTTTCAATATAATCATTAGTTTTATCATGACAAATGCCTGCAAGATGACCAAGAGGAATCGTATTTTATATGTTAGAAACAGCGAAGGACAGTGGTAGTCGTATAACCGTGAGCGGCTCAATTTTTACCAAAGATATTCTCGGCCATTGTTTCAAGAAAACAGGGCTTTCATAGTCTCTTTGCTCTAGACGACAGAGCGTGCTATTTTTAGAACTGAGGTTTTCCCAGCGACTGTCAACGAGCTGGCTTACTCTTGGAAACAGCGCGTTCTTGATCCTGTCTTGATCTCTTTGCTCCAGACCGCAGAGCGTGCTATTTTTAGAACTGAGGTTTTCCCAGCGACTGTCGACGAGCTGGCTTATTTCCTGTACTGGCGAATCAAGTGTTCATTCAATTTCTCCGATCCATCACGGCTCATCTGACGTAAGTAGACATCGTATTTTATTGAATAACTGCCATAATGCTGGAAATTCACTTTTCGCTGTGTTTTTTCAGGCATTGGATGCCTAAAACATGCCTAAACATAGAACTAAAGACTCGTTCGTTTGGTTGTACGTTGAAGATGAAGGAAATGAGCACGCCAAGTGCGAAGTATGCAAGAAAGTCCTGTCGACCTCTGGAGGCTCAACAAGCGGACTTGTTTGTCACTTGAAGTCCATTCACGACATCTGTAGCACTATTACATCAAAATCGTCAGTAACCAGTACCACGATGCCGTCAACTTCATCGTCGTCCTCATCAGTATTACCGTCGGCAGTAACTCCAAAGGCAATACAATCTCCTCAAGGTATGCTCATGAACTTCGTCAAGAAGGAGACGACACAGGAGAAGGTAGCACGGCTAGTGACAGAAGATGGCATGCCGATTGCTATGATCCAGCACAGCAAAACATTACGATCAACACTGAGCAGCCAAGGTCATCAACTGCCAAACAGCGGAGGCGCTATCATGGACATGGTGTACAAACAGTTCCATCAGGTGAAGGATGAGCACATCCAGTACTTGGCGAGGATGAAGTCCAAGGGCGAGAGGTTCAGCGTAACGCTCGACGAGTTCACTAGCACCAGCAATAGACGTTACATGAACGTAAACGTGCACCAAGCAGGCGGGAAGATCCTGAATCTTGGCATGATTCGCATGCCCGGCAGTTTTCCGGCAGACAAGTGCCTCGACCTTCTCAAAGCCCGTCTTACTGAGTACGGTCTGTTAATGTCTGAAAACATCGTTTGAGTCACGACTGACGGCGCTCCAGTTATGGTGAAGATGGGGTCCAACACAGGGACTGAGCATCAGCAGTGTTACAGCCACATCATCCACTTGGCCATTTGTGATGCGATCTATCAGAAGGTTGAGGTCTTGCACAACACCTCTGAGGAAGAGACTGAGGACGATGATGGCGACGAACTTGTTGAAGATTTGGAAAATGAAGACGGCTGCGCTGTTCCAGTAGTTGACGATGCACTCCTTCCGCCACATCTGGTCCCAAGCCTACATGCAGTGATAAAGAAAACACGAAAGCTTGTCAGGTTTTTCCGAGTGTCGCCGTTGCGCAATGACACCCTGCAGCGCCACATCGAATCCGAATTCAAGAAAAAACTGACAATGCAACTTGATACGAAGACACGTTGGAATAGCATGTTGGCCATGGTTCAACGAGTGCTTAAAGTGCACAAGGCCGTGGAAAAGGCGCTGATCGACCTGGACAGTACAGACCTTGGTCTCTCTGAAATAGAGCTGCGAAGGCTTAAGGAGCTGGAGGCTGCACTCGAACCCGCGAAAGTGTCACTGGATGCTTTAAACCGCCGCGATGCATCGCTTCTTACCGCAGACAACATCCTGTCTTTCCTTGTCAAAGAATTAGATAGGTATGTATGATTAGGGACGCCATAGTGAACCGAGTCGAGGAGAGGAGGCAGGTGATTCTCGTCAGTTTACTGAAATACTTGGATGACCATACCAGCGTGCACAATGGCGAACTTTATTTCAAGATGGCGAGCAAGACGAGCATGTTGCAGTTGGCCAAGTCACTTCTTTCGCGGATTTTTACAGCACATATGGAAGAAAATGTGAGTTGGCAAAATATTGCAAAATTAAATTTTTGACAAAAAACTGAGACCAAGCATAATTGTAGCACAATTGTAATTCATGGTGAGGTGCTTAAATTATTTTTGTTCAAGTGGGCAAGTAGTTACACATAGAGATAAGAAAGGCGCTAAAATCGAATGTACTTAAAGTTATGAACTATGCACTTAACATTGTTTTTGAATTGTAGACGGATGAAAACAACGCGGTCGGAGAAGAAGACACAGGAGACGTGGAGATGCAGCCTCTCACGCTAGCGGAGAAACTGGAGAAGACGCTCCACAAATCTTCCTCAATCTTTTCAGCCAACTTACATTCGGCTCTCTCCAAAGAATTCGCTGTCTTCGAGGCGACAGGGCAGCGAACGTATAATCTCAATAATCTTCACAAGGCCTTGCTCTCGATTCAGCCGACGAGCGTGGAATCGGAACGAGCCTTTTCCGCAGCAGGCCTGTTCATCACCAAGTTGAGATCTAATCTTAGCGACAAAAGTGTGAACGCCATGTGCGTTTTGAGAGGCCACTATAAGTCTCAAAACTGAAGGACACAAACTAAAAACTATGTGATTTTTGTATCTAAGTAAACAATTCTATAATATTAAATAGTTAGTTTTGCCTAAACAATAATATTTCAATGATGACGTCAGTATTCACAGTTTCATAAAGGTTACATCTAAAGACGATAATGCCTGTCTCAAAATCACTTACTTATACAGATACAGTCTTTTAACATTTTTCCCGGGATTCCCGGGAAACGCGTGAAGATTTCCCGGGAATCCCGGGAAACGAATTTCCCGGGAAATCGAAGCCCCTACTTACGACTGATAGAAATCAATCAATGAAGATACTGTATGTCTACTCTAATTGCGAGGACATTGTTAGTCGAACACATACTGATTTGATATGGGTGCTTCTTGCTGTTATCTATTGACTTTTGATGTCGAAAATTCTTTGTATCGATTGCTAGGTTAGATATCTATTGCATTCGGAAATGAGGTTACAGAAAAGGCATTGGAATCAACCGTTGTCATCGATCATGGATATCTATGCTTTTGTTTCATCATTGTCTTCGGCTATATAATTTTTATGTTAACAGTTTTAGACCTTTCTGATCTCAATAGCCTAATCAATGATGTCTTTGTTATCAGCAGTGCATAATTAATCTCTCTTCGTTGACTGATTTAATAAATTTTGCTACTGACTTCATTCTACTACGGAGATTGGTGTCAAAGATGCCGTAAAATTCTGCTCTACTGACATCTATGAATTCTGGTATAATATCTTCCCGCAGATAATTATAGTTTGGGCATTCAACTAAGAAATGATAGATATCTTCAATTCTTTCAGGGCAGAATGGACAATAACATTCTTCATATTCAAGTCTGTTGCCATAACGGCCTATTTCAGTCATTAATTTATGATGCCCAGTTCGAAATTTCAACATGATTGACGTTTCTTCACTAATATCTGACATCATGTTGAGATAGGGCTTCAAGTTGTTATCAAATCTACACATTTCAATATAATACAATCCTTTATGGCTGATTTTTGCGGAGTTTATCCATTCTTCTCTAAAAAACTATGTAATCTTTCGTTTACGATTCTCATGTAACTATTTTTATCGCACTCATTTTGATTAAACCAAAGTTGTTGTAAATTTAATGTAAAAAGCAATTTTTTAATATGATGAGTCCATGTATTTTTGCAGGTAGCATCATGTAAATTGCTCATGATATGCTCATAGAATTTCCAAGTTAAGTTTTGTCTCTTGCTGCTAATTATTCTAATCCAAAAACGTATTGCAGCTTTGTAGAAATGACATTCAAATGATTTTACTCCGAATTCGCCATATATACAATAGTTAGCTGTGGGTGGTTTCAAGTAATAGAATTTCTTATAGAATTGTAATTGGACTTTATTCAGTTCATTTAATTTATTACTAAATATATATTCTCCACCATATTTCATTTGCGATAGCGTAAGTATTTCAAATGTATCTTTTAGCATTTTTCCATTAATTTTTCCAAATTCTTTTAGAGCTTTAGAGGTAACAAATGATGATTTTTTCCTTTCTTTTGTAAGTATTCAATGTGTCTCCTGTCATTTTTTGCAATCAGTAGGCCGAGGTATTTATACTCTTGTACCACTTCGATCCTAATCATTGTATCATTTATTTTCATGTTAACGTGACTAAATATATTTTTTGTATTTCTTGTCATAATTTTTGTTTTAGAATAATTGATATGCAGACCACTTGCGTTACAAAATTCATGAACTATTTGAATCTGCTTCAATAGACCTTGTTGTGATTCACTGTATAGCAATATGTCATCTGCATAACCTATTGCACATAATTTATTAGATCCAATGTTAATAGGATCTAAAGAATCAAGGTTGTCATCCAATATTTGATACATTCTATTCATGTATAAACAAAATAACGTGGGAGATAAACTATCTCCTTGTGGGATTCCATTATTTAGTGTAAATAGTTCACTCTCTTGCCCATCATATAATATTCTATAGCTTTTGTCGTTTATCAAGTGTTTGATTAGTTTTAATATTCTACTGTTTGGTAGCATTTCATTTAGCCTTTCTACAAGCTTGTGTTTTGGAATAGAATCGAATGCCTTCGATAAATCAATAAAACACAAATACAAGGGACTCTTCATATTATTGTATACTTTATCTATTTCTCGAAAGATGAGAATGTTGTCAAGAGTTGAGTGCCCTTTCCGAAATCCGATCTGCGAGTAATGAATTGCATTGTTTGCCTCTAACCATACATTCAGTCTTTCATTGATTATTTTTGTTAAGAGTTTTTCTAAGGCAGACGCTAAATTAATACATCTATAAGAAATTGCTTCATTGATATTACCACTTTTAAATATGGCAGTTATCCAGCTGTAATCCCAAGGAATAAAGTCACCATCTAGAATCTTGTTGAAGAGGTGTAAATAAATACTTATTGATTCCTCCTTATTATTCTTGAGGGTTTCATATACTAAGCCATCAGGACCGCTGCATTTTGAATTGTGGGTATTTTTGAGACAGTTTTCAATCTCTATTTTTGCTATGTCTTCATCTAGTATTAACGATTGATTTGTATTTGGTTTTTGAGATGGAAAGGTATGAACGTCTCTGTCATCAGGAGTGATGCCTAATGTTTTGGAATTATTTTCAGTTAATTTTTGTTTGAAATCATTTGCTGTTAGAGTGGATTTTTTAGATTTCTCTATTTTTTTCCTCTTCTCGTTAATAAGTTACCAATACTTCTTATGGTCATTTTCCATTTTGGCATCTTCTAATTCTTCCAATTTAGCCAGTCTCATTTTTCTTTTTTCTTTTCTAATTTTTCTGTTCAGGTTTCGTTTGGCATTGAGAAGTTTATCTAAATTTATTTGAGTATCACTATCTTTTAGATCATTAATTGCTTTCTTGTATGCTCGTCTGCATTCTATGGTTTCATCTGAATAGCATATTTTCACGGAGTTGTGTTGCAATTTGTTGATGCAGTTATTGTTATTTGATATAATTTTATCATACGTTTCTTTACTTGAAAGGCTCCGTGTTGTTGTTTCTAGCAAGAGATCTTGACACTTAGTCTGATACAAATCTTTATTGAATTCCCTCTCATTTTTATTGGGCCATTTATATGGTTTCTTTAACCATTTCCTATTTCGAAACCTGCTCCAGATCAACTCTTTATTAAATTTGCGATTATTTTCAATGTTATTTTTCAGTTCTAATTCAAGTTCTATCTTGAAAGGAATATAGTCGGTATATAATGTAGGCTCTAGTATTTCAAACTTCTTAACACAATGAAATAGGGATTTTGATAACAAGAGGTAATCTATTACTGATCGTCCCACTTTTTCATCATGCAAGGTGGCATAAGTAGGTTTGCCTGGTTCTAGTCGACCGTTGGCAATTATCAATGATGTCTCTTCACAAAATTCGATTATCTCTCTCTCATCTCTCTCTCTCTCTCTCTCTCTAAATCAGGCTTCATTCAGCTCTGGTTGACCATTGTCACAGTACTCATTTTCTATATATTTCATTTCTATCTTTAGTGATATTCGTTTTCCGGCTGGAAAATGATAAACAGCCTTTTTAGGGACTCATTTTCCTCGAAAGAAACTAAATTTCTAGTTGTATTTTCCACTAAGGCGATCAATGATTGTCTAATCAATATAAAGTCCTTTTGGAGCCAGACCTTGACATTTTATAAGAGGAAACTGCAATCAACCTTCAATTCTTGATGGGAAACTTAGACAAAGGGAGAGGAAGTCCTCAGTAATCTTCGAAGAAGGACATGAAATGCACTTCAATAGTACACATTACAGGCATGCCATTGCAAAACCTAAAATCCGCCGATTTAATCCCCTGAGGGATCCTTTCACATATATACTCAGATAAATATTAGGAAATAGTGCTGCAGAAGACTTCAAAATAAACTACCTACTTCTGTATGGTCTATGAGTCTCTCACATGCCAACTACGGTTTAAAAATCAATCATGTTTGAAAGTTTCCGGTTTCAAAGTAGAATTTAAATACACCGGTACAGGATGACGTGATAATCCTAGCATCATTGGCTCTTGCATTGTGTTGCCTATTACATGAGAAATATATTTTCATTTACATTCAACTTAGATTCTTTCACAAAAAAAAATTGACTTAGCATTTAGACTACTTTGAAATTTTCATAATCAAATATCTCTTTTGCATGACATTTCGGATTGAAGGAAATCTGAAATGTTCTTAAAAAAGTCTCACGAGTAGTTTAAATGTTGAATTGAAAGTGTCAATTCAGCAGCTGTATAAACACTAGAATTTTAAAATTCGAAGGAATCAGCTCCTCATTAATACGAGTGTGTAAGTAGATGGGATATACTGCACTGTCAACGATTAATGACATGCATAATACTAGTATATTTCACTCTGTTAAGGTTCGTACATCTTCCCATGTTGAAATATTGAACCGCAATATACCTGTTTAGCAAATTGCGGTTCAGATATCTAAACTGCAATATTACAATATAGGAATATTGTCATAGTTTAGAGGACAATAATGCAGATTATTCGAGGATGCGTTAGCGTCCGAGCATTTCAGCAGTCAAGCCAAAACTGATGCTGTCGCCATCGCCGTTCATTTATTGAGGGGAGAAGCGACAGGTTAAAGCTTCTTTCTAGATTCATATTTACTGGATGACATAGGAATTCGCAACATATTAGGGAAACGCAGCTGAATATGCATTTCCAATTTCAATGGAGTTCTGATGGGGAACTAAGAGAATGGAGTTTATGCACAGCTCAAATTGGTTACATGGAATGATGATTCTAAGCCCAAATTTCAGCTGTTACCGACATGAACTTGTCAACTAACTTAAGTCGATCAAAGAGAAGCGATTTTTACTTCGTTCGATATGCTCAGCAGTGAAAACACAACCACTTTAAGATTCGGTCAATATTGTTCTCTTTTCCCTATGTCCCTCTATTTATTCTCCAATAAATCAAATAAAACTGATGATTGCCACCTATATCATTGGATAAGAGACACTACGTTCCAGATTATTTGCAACGTTAAATGTCTGAAATTGTAACACAACGGTATGCTTATCGGAAGTGTGAAGGCATGTATGTATGTGAGAGGAAAGCTGTTACACTTCTATAGATAAATGACAAACAGAATAATCTGTCGATGAATTATAATAGAGCACACACTTTTGATTTATGCTATTAGCATAAACACACAATACCTCACGAAAAATTATGCTATTTCACTCGAGAGGTAGCTGCGTGTTACATCACTGACGTTATATATGTACAACTTTAACTGTCAGTTAGGACAGTGGGTGATACTCCAATGGATGAAAAAACCAATCCTTCGTCTCTCAGAATGCGAGCCGCATACCTTACAAGCAGTCCAGTAAAAATTCACGTGATTTCAACTCATAGTCATAGCTCTAAGGTGATCAGTAATAGATTAACTTACAGATTGCTGTCGAAATGCAGTCAGGTAAGCATGTTCGCGTTTGAACTTAAGAAATCATTCATAAAACTGCATAATAATAATAATAATTTCTTTGATTATATAGTCGATACCTCGTTCTGAGGACCCAAGACAAGTCAGAAGCGAAGGACATATATGCAAATGTTTCCGGCTAATATTCTAGATTCATTGAATATGTCAACTAGCATTAACTTCATTATTCGAGCTCTGATATAGTTGTCTCTACGGGAGGTCAGTCATGATGAATTCAAAAGAAAAAAAATCTCTCCCAATTTCACGTCTACTAACTTTATTGTAAAATGAAGTCACCCGGCGCGCTTCGTCTACACAGACTATGTCAAGGTTGATTGGTAGCCCATGACATAGTCTGTGTAGACGAAACGAGTCAGGTGAATTTATTTTACAATTAAGTTAGTAGTCGTGAAATTGAGAATTTTTTTCCAGTGAATTCATTATTCCAGCCATTTATCAGATGACTCAATCGTCGTTTCGAGAGTTGGAACACGACGAATCAGGAGGACAACTGTTCTGAAGTCTTAACTATGGGAGTAGTCGATTTTTAAAAGGGCACTTAGTCGATGTTTCTACGGTAGCTTCAACATTTCTATGATCGTCTTTTGACTAAAACAGGATCTGGAGGATGCCGCGTTTTGTTAATGAAAATAATAATTTGAAAGAAACAACGCATCCTGACACCATTCTAGGTTCTAAGCAGACTCATTTCGATATTATTTTAAGTTCAGCATGGTAAATGAACAACAAAAAATCAATCTGAAGAAAAAGGGCGTTCGAATATTCGATGATCCAAAAGAAAAGAAACAGAACATCTTATTTTAGTAAGGTGAGTACGGGTCATCGGGCTTTAGTAGCTGAAGTGATATGTGATAGCTCATACATTGAAAAAGGAATATTTAACTCAGCTTAAACGCATGAAATTACCCGCGAGGAAATAAATGGGTATGATCATACTTACGAATCATACGTATGATTCATACGTATGTTTCATACTATGATCATCGCATGAATGTGAGAGATTTTTTTGTACACAAATCATAGTATAAAGATTTCATACGCAGTTCATAGTATGAAAGTTTCATACGCAAATCACAGTATGATTCATATCCACTTATTTCCTCGCGGGTATAATTCCAAAAGCACCATATTTACACTAGAACCGCGTCATCACTTATTTTCGTAACCGTTTTGATGAGACTTTTATTGGTGTACGACATGTGTGAAGGTTTGTGTTGTCTAAGCAAGGAATTATTTAATACTTCAACTTTTCATGCAGATGGCTCAAAGAATTATGAGACAATAAAGCTTTTCTCTCCGGTAGGGTCAAAGAGCAGCGCAGAAATTAGTGTTCAACCCGTAGTGTATTCTTTCGTCAACTGTTGAAATTGACACATTCTTCAATCGTAATGCTTGTATTGCTATATTAAAAGTCAGGAATATGGATGAAACTACGAAGTTATCTGGAAACTGAAGAAATTGCAGTGACCAATTAAGTCGATTAAGAATTTCTGACATTTAAGACCGGTTCTAAGAAATCAAGTGTCTTAGTATGCCTAGCTATATACATGGACGAACGAAAGCACAACAATTTCACACAACAGTCATTTCCGAAGAAACGAAGGTGCTAGACGACCATCAAGTCAAGTATAGTATTTCTACATTGTTCACAAAAAGTGGTACAACATTACAAAAAAGATGGAAAAATGACATGAGTAGGAAGCTGGCAACAGTCACACAAAATCATGGCTTTCCGAATCGAATATAAATTGACTAAGACGCTTCTTGTGAGCTTTGATCGATAGTAGTTCCTTAAAGTTGGAATTCTCTGATCAAACATCTGTCTCAGGGGGACTATATTCTATATTCAAGAGGTGAGAGCAAAATCTGACTTAAATCGTCACGGGAATTATGTTAAATTAATAGTATAGATTATATTCAATGCTCTTGAGCAATGTTACAGTCTTTTTGAGAACTGCTCAAATGCATCAAACTTTGCGTCAGGAAAGTACCCTGCAGCATGACGGTGAGCACCAATAAATTTGGAAAAGTAGCATCAGGACATAGATAGAGGTAATATATTATTACTGAACAATAAACATGATAAACAATAGTACAATGTTCCTTAAGATCCTGAGGCACTGGATAATCCTGCCCCCTGCCCCTATTTGGCTTATCAGTTTCTGTTTTGTATTACAATGTTGCATGGTATCTTCACTTCACGATAATTGACCAGAAATGCGGCGATTGATGTTGTGGAACATACGTTAGAAAGTGACGTACATGCATATTTGAGGAAAATGTTGCTCAAAGGTTTACAATTCATAGATCTAATCTTGCGTTTCATGCTTCAGTAGACCAATCTACGAATAAAGTTTAGTAATTTTTGTCTTTACTGTGATTTACTTATTAAAATTATATTTTTGTCAGAATTCTCCTTGACGACTTTATCAGTTGGTGAATGAAACTGGTTGGGATGAAATGTACATCCACAATCCTTACCTTGTTTACTGATGAGTTCAAATCCTGACCTAGTCGAGCCAATACTTCACTGAATGATTCTCGCGGTTCTTCATGTGATAGCACCGAATTTGATAGCGCTGGCTGATTGCCGAGTCCCACCAAACCTGTGGAGAAAAGCCAATATATTTTTTACATTGCAGCTGGTAATCGCTGTGATATTTATTTGTACAGGGAGGCTATTGTATCGATCGCCATGATGCAAAACAAAAAAATTATCATATATTATCATGATAAGAAAGTGTTCAATATTTGACAATAGAGCGCAAATAGGTCTTCGAATCTAGACCAAACGAATTGAAAAGATCTTATATATATACATCAGTATATGTGTTGTTAGTAGCGTGGATGTATTTTATGAATAAAAAACAAGTATTGCACAACAGTTTCAAGAAAAATGTCAGGAGATACTGAAGTACTTAGCAAATACAAAATAAATTATCAAATACATAACTAAGTGAAGGTCATTACTTGTGATCAGTTTCATTTAAATAGAAGCAATATAAACGGATCATAAACGGAAAGAAAGAACAGGATCGTGAGCAGGTGCTGTAAAATTTGATCATTCTCCACAAGACATCAAATACTAGTAGATGAATGTGTCTCTAGCGACATTCAAAATTCCATAAAGATTAGATAATTACATGTATTAACAGATAATTAAGAATTAGTGGACGGGATTAGCATGATCAGTAAGAGGTTTCTGCTGGTCAGATATAACCTGAATGATGTGCACAGATATTTGCAAAGTATTTGGTAATAGAATGACGACAACCCACAGCAAAAGTTCAGCGAAAGTGTTTCGGTGATGAAAAAGGATAAGGTCCCACTAAATAGGTGGCCTTATTTCAAATAGCATGTGATGAGATGACAAAAAAGACAAAACAAAGATAGCACACTTGCTTTTCGGATTAGAAAGTTTTACCTCACAAAGTACATTGCTTGTGCTTGACACTACTACCACCTACAATTCAAAAACTACTTATTAACATTGCAAGAAAATTCGAATGTGGATAGACAATGGTCCTAGCTACGTGTATCTGAAGTTGCGTAGTGCGAAATATTGAGGGGAAAGATATGTTATAACTTTAAATAGTTGTTGCTGACCAGAAATGAATGATGTACGAATCATTTATCGATGAGCTAGAGAGAGAAGAGGAGGGAGAGAGAAAGGGAAGAGATAGAGCACCAGGACAGGTCTACGTGTCTGCAAACTCGCGACACAACTTTTTACCACATTCAATTGAAGCAAAACTGCAACAATCTGCAACAAATTCTCAAAATCTTCGCCCTGACTGTTTCATTTTCTTTCTGCTCATTGAAATTGAAACTAGTCCCACAAGCGAAGTCACTTAGAGTCAGTTGGCTACAAGACAGTCGATTCCCACGCAGTAATTTCTCCGCTTTCCATTACTGCATTTAAAGGTTGTCCTGAGTAGATTTTATGGGACTGCGTCTTCATCAATTAATTCTATTGCCGCATTGCCTACTGACTAAAATGCGTTGAACGAGAGTGATATTTTCGCACAATAATTTTCAATTAGTATCGTTAGGCGTAGGAGAGAGTAACCTATCAAATTCGCATAGAAAAGAGAAACAACGATCAATTTCCTCATTTGAACATCTGCATTCGCCAACTTTTGCAATGGAGACACAAGCTTGATCCCAGTCACGTCTACCGGAAGCAGACAAGTAGACATGCCACAGGGTCGAGATTATCGATTTGTTTGTCAACTTGTTTCGCTCTCATCGACGGAGAAGAAGACAGCTACGCAGAGAACGCAATCCAGTCTTTCTTCATGTCACGCAAAATCAGCATTACAACCTTGGAACAAGCGATCACACACCATCGCACACACTTGAAGCAAATTCTCTGCCCGCAATTCTTTGCTAATTCGACCGTCGGACTTAATAGCCTCGACAAAGGTCTGCTTCGGGCTGGCTTCGGGTGTTGGGATATCGATCAGCCTTATGAGTAGATAAGATTTGGTCGATTAACAAGACTAATGAGTCTCTGCGTGTACATAATCCATTGTGTGAGTAAGGTGCATAGGAAGATGGGGATGGGAGTGGAGAGATTTGCCAGTGACAGCGGTCACAGGAGAAAGACGTAAATTAAGTCAGACGTAAGATACTCCTTTCGTACCGGTGAGGAGTTAGAGCAATGGCGTCAATGATGGATAGGAAGACGTGAGAGCGCTCCGTTTCGACGCTTGGCAAGAGACTTGGTTAATAGAATCATATAACAACAACAAGAGAATATTATGGAATGTGTCGCATTTCAAATTTTAATTGTGTTGTCACATTTGAAAACACTTTCGTTTCGTCACTTTTAGACTTTTAGAAATTCGGAAATTGCGGTCCAAGAGGATGGACCGATCTGTTGATGATTAGTTTGAAGACGGGAGCACTTGTCTCCGGTCAACTTGATCATCACCAGCAGTTACACTGACGCTTAGAGAAACGATCAACCTTGGCCGAGAAATAGAATGAGAGAGAGAATAAATCGAAGATGAAGGGAATTCTGAGGGAAGTTACTTCGTTTTGAAATGATCGCTTCCATTCGATGCGCACAGGTTTGCTACCTGGCGAGGAGTTATAAAAACAATCCTACACAGCAATCGAGTTAACATGAGAACAAAAATATTTACCCGCGCTCGCAATCACACCCATCAGTTATAAATTGATGTCTCGTCAACGTATAATATGCACATTCATCAATCTTTTTCGACGGCACATTGGTTCCTTGACATTTATGGCATAATGGCTACTAAAGAAACGACAAAAATAATCATTTGTTAGTCATTTCTATCAAATCGCATTTCGAAAGGAAGCGACTTAAACAAAATGAAAGTCATTTTCTCAAATCAAGGTTAGTCTATCATTGATTTTTTATTTCTCAAAATTGTTACATAAGATATAGATAGGGTTTACTTATTCAAATTAACAAATACTTGTTTTGAACAAATACATGTATCTACCAGCTTTCACAAGTGATTTTCGCCGGTGTTAAGACAGATTTGAAAGGAGGCAATCTCACATTTATACAATGTTCATGACCTGTTTTACATGCTAACGTGACATCATGCTGCATTTTCCTAAATGAAATGAAGTCTCTCATTAAAGTCAATTGAATATCTGCGGTGACAAAGGAACAAAAAGAACGGGCTTTATCTCAAGAACACATTAAACTGCCTTTTGGCGTTCTAAGTATCGCAAAAGGTTGGGAAAAGTATGATAGAAAATACCTCGATGTCTTTAAATTGAAAACGAATTTTGCCAGCTCATGGGCTCAAACCCCCTCCCCAAACAAAAAGCTCTTATTCCAAATGTTCTCAATTATAGCAAAGGATACAAATGGGGTAAGATCGACATGGTCACAGCTTGAATCAAATGCATGATTAAGTGATTTTTCAATCAATGCATAACTGTGTATTTATAGGTCTTTTATGCTGAAGAGTACGTGTATATGCATTTACCTTATGTTTGCGCTGAATAAGTGATTGGAGTAAACTCATCATTTTCCTTGTTGTTATTTTTTGTCCTCTCATTGCTTGATGATGTTCTGTGCAGAACATTTAGTGATCAACAAGACACAAATAATAGGGCTCTGATTGTGATCTTTTGGTCAACCAGGATACAAACAAATCGAAGCAACATCGTTTGTTTCCTGAAAAATCCAGCATTCAAATGCAGCCGCAGCGCATTCAAATGCATTTGTACAACGCTCTTTTAATCTAGGAAGTCGAGCCCCGAAAGTGTCACTGGAAGTCGGCAGGAAGGGCATCCAGACTAAAAGCACCATAACACTCCAGAAAAGTCTGATCATGTCAGCACCGTCCAACTCCCGATCATGGGGAGTAGTCTCATCATTAATTTAAAGCCTCATCATTCATTTCATCTGTGTGCTGTATATCATTTCAGAATATTCATCAGCAGAGTTACAAGCATTTCATATCATATAAAAAGCAGAACTTAAAACAATTTTCTTGACATCCACAGACCATCGAATCGTCATCATGATTATCGAAATAATTAATTAAAAAGCCAGAAGCTGCAATTTTTTTGCTATTTAGTTTCCGATATTTCGGCTTCACAGCCTCCGTCAGGGATACAAAAGGGAGAGAAAAGCTAGGAAGACATGGAAATATAAAATTCGAAAGGCAATGTATTCAGTCATAGAAATGTCAAAGAAATATAAAATCCCGAAGCTCTTCACTTTCGTCTCTTGAGTTTAATGCTGGACATAGATTTTGTATAAAAATGGCCTCTCGTAGTCTTAAGTTGGCAGTGTCTGAATCAGTGGCAAGGATCTTTATTCTTATTGCATTCGTATTATATATTCGTAGATGGCGGTATACAGATGATTCGGGACGAGTGATGTGTTCTTTGATCATCAAAGGAATACGAAATTTATCAATAATGCAGCTAAAAAATAATTCTGTTATTTTAATCAATTGTCAAAATGTATTGCATTGAATGAAGCATACTTTAGAAGCACCTCCGTCTCAACTTGATCAACGTTTGATGAGGTTTTCTTATAAAGAACAGTACGAATAGTGAGAAGTAATGCTGCGGACTCAGTTGAGTTATTTTAGAGTCAGATTCCGGCTTGTAGCCTGCAAGTACGAGTCCGATATGAAACTTATGATTTAAGGAAGAGCTGTTGACGGTCCCATATAAATAGTTAAATATTAAAATTTCTCCTATTAAAACCCTTTTAATAGCAGACTCATAATATAAACTACGCACATAATTAGTCAATATTGCGAGGCAAAGTGCTAACAAATTGCACTTAAAAACTAAATCTTTGAAAATAGCTCGGCCATTTATGCATTAAACCTCAAATAATATGAGGAAAAACACAAGCTTAATCCATGATGTCGCTTCGTCATCGCGAAAGTAATTTTTAAATATGGTTATTAATAGCTCTTCTAAAATTAATTAACAAATTTAAATTCCGTAAAATTAAAAAAGCACTTTTCAATAATTTATTTCATGTGCACTTTTTTCATTGCCTGTATGAAGATGTCCACCAAATACTTATCATCATTTCTGTGATTTTTCATATCTTTCAACAACAAACAAATTGAAATCGTGAAATCAATCAAGTGATATTCTGTCCAAAAACTGCCAAATCTTCAATTGCTGTGATCATTATGTTCAGGGGTCACAAGTTATGCCTCCGTTCCTCACAGGATAATGCTTTCAGATCAGATTGCTAGGTCGCACGAAGCGAACGAAGTATTCTTTGCATTATTTATGACTGAGGCAGTAATTTTCCTTTAATACAGAATTCACTAACGACCACAATTGTCTTTAACCGGTACTAGACTTTTCAATGCAAGAACTTGGCGTATTATTTGATCCGATTGGCATCCAGATGGCATCATCCAGTTGTTCAGGGATGAAAAAGGGGAATGGGGAACCCCAGCGGAAATTCATGTTTTCAAGGGGGCTCCAAATGGAAAAAATAAAGAATGAGGCAAGTACGAGTAATGAGTCTTGTGTACAAGTAAGTAATTAAAGAGAAAGAGTACAAGTAAAGGCATTGCCTGAGGACGGGCCAATAAATTAAGAACGAGAACAAGTCTTTTGAAGAAATTATTAAAGTCAATTCTTGGTTCTCAGAGAAGATTATGGGTGAAATTGTCCACATAATTGAACAATTTACGTATGAAATTCCCTAGCTGGTCCAAACGTTGCTTTCCATCCTACATGAGCTAGTCAGAACAATTTGGAAAGACCACAATTACTCTGCAAGTCCCTGTCAATCAGCAAACAAGCAATGAACGAAGACTCAAATCTCATCTGGCTTCAAGCTGCAATTTTAGGAATCTCTATCCAAAGCAACTATTTCTGAAACCAGGCTAATGCAGAGAAACATGAGCTAAAAGAGGATTGTCTTTGCTGCCGGTGCAAGAAAATGCCGAGATTTGCTTGGGTAAAGTTGTGTAAAACCATGAGATTAATTAAGGAGATTGAGCACTTCGAGGGTAAGAAAGAATTTACACTGACAACAAGAATGTCAACGAAAACGGTTACAGCGCTTTCAACACAGTTGTCAAAGATTTTAACAAATGACATATCGTTCGAAATGCATTTTGATGTCTGAAGAATCTATCCGAAAGCAAAGAATGTATCAGCATATTCGTGGGAGCTGAACTCGAAGTTTTGGCAGCATAGCCGAGTCACCGATTTTCGAGATAATTTTCTTTAAAGTCCTCTTAAATTTGACATTTCTTTAATACTGCGTTGATGCACTATCAAGTTTAATGTGTTCGGCTTGCAATCATGTGACAAATATGACAAACTCTCTTTGAGACATGACCTTCCATGACACAACCTCTGAAACACTCTCTAAGAATGATTCAATAAATGAACTTCAAGACCCGCAGTCAAGTTTTGCAGATAAAATGTCATAGGAAACGATTTCCGCAAGATATTGCTAAGTTTCCCACCATTTTGCTGGAATTAGTCAGAATAAGTCATTGATAACATGATGATTTACTTTGACAACATGCTTTTGCATTTTTCAAAGCATGAAAACGTATATTTATTAATATGCGTTTCACAAAAACATATACCAATGTATTTTCATCAAATAATGCATTTAGTTGATGCCTGTGTACATATTTAATTACATGCTCGTATATTGCTATTTAGTAGCTGGTATATGAGTTCATGAGCACTCATATGCCTTAAATCTGCGCAGCAACACTGCTTGAATAAATCTTGAAATATGATAATTGATTATTTAAGTATTGTATACAGCTACATCCGAATGGTGCTTGAATTAAGACGGCTTGCAGGCCGCATCGAAAATGAGGAAATCCACAGGGAAGAAACCGGGCCCGGATCCACTCCTACTACATGGGATCAAATCAGATCCTCCAAAATTCTGCCAATCGATCTTGGACTTTCTCACCTAAGAAATATGGATAATAAAACAATACTGAATGGAACTTCATCAATCCCAATCGATGGACATTATGACATATAACACTGCAACATTTTCAAGTGCAACTATGCGTGGCGTATCAATGTAAAAAAGGAAGGTCTACCAGTAAATCTAGTCCAAAATGTTTCAAAATCAAAGCATGTGTGGTGTTTAAAGAATTGAAGCGAAATATCACAAATTCAAAATGACTTGGAATTCTATTCTCATAATTTCGAAATTAGATTTGCTGACATGTTGATACTATTGATGAGAATATTTAACAGCTGCTCAATGCACTTAATGGCGTTATTTTTCTAAATCAAAGCTTTGGGGAAGAGGAAGAGCCTATACACCAAAGGCGTCCCTCAGCAGGAGATTAAAGGTAAAGAAGAAAATGGAAAAAAGTGGAGATGATGAAGGAATATAACTAAATAACTAAGCCATTGTGTAACAGTTTATAAAAAGATATAGGTATAATAACTATTATTATATAACTAAGTACAGGTTGCGATTGCTTTTGCCATCGCATTTCCCGCATAAAACATGACCCGACGGCGACGACATCGAGGTACAGTAAATGTTCATGTAATAAGTGCAGAAATCCGAAGTGGAATCTTCTTTCGTCGATTAAAAGTTCAAATTGAACGAATTTCCCAACCTCTGATACTTTTGATACAATAAATGTTGATTTTTTTTCTTTACGATCATAAGCGAGTACTACTCGACAAAAGTTTCAGACTTTGATAATCTCTAGGCTATGAAGAACAAATGTATGACGCACAATTCCAATTCCAAAAGATAAGCTTAAAACAACATGAGCATTTTGAGTCGCCTTTAGGGAGCATTAAGTCAGCTTCTGCAAACTGCTTTTTGATGATGTATTTTCTCGAATGACAGGTGAAAAAATACAGTCGCTGAGTGACTCACTCGTCTACCAAACTTTACCATCGTTGTGAGAACTGTTGAAGATTTGTCGCACAGGGGATCCACTGAGACAGGCGTGAGAAGGCGTCTGAACGCCATCGGGTCACGTTTTATCAGCGGGAAATACGATGGCAAAGCAATCGCTGTATCGACGTCCCAGGGAAGCGAGGGACAAAAATTGCAAGAAATCGTTAATTCCTCTAAATTTCGAGACAATAAGCGGGAGAGGTGACTGAGGAGGCGGAGAGGACGCTGCGCCATCTTCCCAACCTCCCTCAGGACATCGTTTTGCCACAAACACCAATAAACGAGTTGAGATAGAATTCTCGATTTTGCCTTATCCATGCGTAGAGAGTAAATATCTGGCGCCGATATCTCGTACGGACGATACTCGCATCCGAACTATGACGCTCGAATCATCTGCAAATCCAAATATTTGTGACGACTCAACAAAACAATCCCACATGAAATTGAAGATTGAGCATCAACAGAATCGATATGCAACTTTGTTTTCAGAAATAGCAATGCCAAAAGGATTAAGTACTCATGTTTCTGAACTAAGAGATAGTGTCGAGTTAACACTAATTCTTATAACGACTCTAGTATCCCTTCACCAGTTGAAGATTCTTAAGTCGTAAAAAAATTAAGGAATACACGCAGTAGCTCACTACCAGGATTGTGATCTGGCATACACTATTGATTCAAGTGCACGACAATATGAAAAATACGAGTCCTCAAGAATAGCAAATAAGTGGACAATACTTGACACTCATAGAATAAGCAACAAATAATTCGGAAGTCAGGACGAGCTACTGCATGGGACGAAGCCGAAAATGAGACTTCCATAGAGTAATGTATACCTTATGGCTACTACGAATCTGAGCGTCTGCCGAGTTCTACCTGGAGCCTCTCCCTGTAAATCCAAAGAAATGCATTGGAAATCTAATGCAGAGTGAAGTTTTCAGCAAAAATGAATTTTCAATGTTTTCCTTCACTAAGACAAAAGTAATGAGTCTAGATAGCCACAATGCATGACATGGAATGTCTTCAAGTCATTTATTTTCATTTATGTGTTATTATCATGCTTCTGATAGGCGATGTTTGTGTTAAAATGGTTAAATAGGGCTAAAACTGACCAAAATGCTGTTTGACGACATTAGGAGACTTGCTATTCCTGAATGAGTTTAACTTTATAGACAAAGGTGCGAAGAAATGAGCTGAAGACAACCCATGTCAAAAGCTATAACTCTAGCCTTAGTACTTTCTCTTTATGTAACATAGGAAATCTAATTTTTGCCGCATACTTCAATCTGCTTCCCATTGCTTTTACATGCATTTATCTTTGATATTCTCTGATAATAGCAGAAACCAGTTAGAACTCAACAGACGCGCAGACTTGTACATCTTTGATGAAAGTCTCATTTTCGGCCTCATTCCTGCTGCCGCATTAAAAGCGCCACCCTCGAGCGTTTTCAAGTTGAATGGATACTCATCAAATCAATCATAAGCAACTGAATAAAGTTCCTTCATTGTACATGCATGACAAACTAAAACAAGAAAAGTAGTAATTCATTCAGGTCACTGTCCAATCTAATATGTCGATAATTACAAACCAAAAATTGAAAAAGAGGAAAAGAGTGCGCTAACCATTAAATGATGGCAACAATTGTGTTGGATTTCGTACGGCCATTGGAGTGGGACGCTTGATTCTTATTTTTTATTCAAAAATATAGTGTCCTGAATAATGCATTACAACTATGGCATGAATAAATGCTGTAGTTATACCTGTGTAAATACCTGTACATTTACGCATTCGTAAACATGATTGTACATTATTTGTACGCTGATAGCTACATAAAATATTGCAACTATAAGGCCACCAATGACCTTTTTTCGCTTTGCGCCCATTGTCCATTTTTCGTAGGGGAGGACGGTTTTTCCCAATGGATCTTCTCAACAAATCACGGCTGGCAGCATCTCTCTCCTTCAGACCATGCTCTTTGCAATCTGCAAGTACCGCTTCGCGCCACGTCTTCTTATGGCGGCCTCTCGGCGTTGGCCACGGTAGGTCCATGCCATGCGCCTTCTTGACATAGTTATGCTCTGGCTTCCGGAGAAAACGCCCGAACCATCTAAGACGGCTCCTTTTGAAGACGGCCTTGATGTCTTCTATTCCAAGAAGCTGGAGAAGATCGAAGAAGCGAACCTGTCAATCAATGATATGCACATCATGCAACGGGTCATTCTCCGCTCTGCTGTCACCATTCTTTGCTGATCATCGACTTTTTTCATGGGCCATGTTTCACTGCCGTATATCACGCACCTTCTCACACACGCGTCATAAACTTGGCCTTTCATCCTTAAAGGAATCGCCCTCGATGTTAGAAATGGTGATAACTCACGAAACTTCCGCGAACCAGATTGAGCTAATGTAGATAATGCAGCTCCTGAAGCACCAACGGATTCCATCATGTCACCAAGGTAGCAAAATCTGCTCACTGCCTGATAGGTGTGACCCGCCACTGAAATTGGACAAAGTTGTTCTTCACATGTGGTAGAAAAAGAGCGCGTTTGGCCTTGAACAGGGCTTACACATGAAGGAAGACTCAACTGAGGCTAGGCTCCCTCTAACTCCGCTACATCTCTTGTGCGCCCATAAGCGGCAAACGATAATACACTGGACAGAACTGGAGTTCACACCTTTTCGACAAGTACTGCAAGGTGTGCAGAGCATAACTTTCGTTTTCCTTTCATTAACTTTCAAGCCTTTCTTCGACAGACATCCCCTCCATGCTTGTAGTTTTTATTTTTGATGAAGGTCTGTCTCAGACTCTGCCACCAGTACTAGGTCATCAGCATAAAGTGCTTCGAGCGAAAGACCACTTATTTCGGATGAGATCGCATCCATGACCAAAACAAATAGCAGTGGACTCAGCACTGACCCTTGATGAAGCCCAGAGCTCACGCCGAAGGGTTCACTATACGTTGAGTGCATGTGAACCGCCGTTGATGCGTTGTGGTACAGACTCATCACTGCATTCACCAGCCACTCATCCACATAAGCCTTTCGCATTCCCCAAGATATCAGATCTCCAGGGACCCTATCGAAAGCCTTTTCAGGTCCACGGAAGCGAAGTAGAGCTTCCGGTTCTTTGCCAGATATTTCTCTTGAAGTTATCTTATGATGAAAATGACGTCAATCGTACTTCTGTCTGGCATGAAGCCAAACTGCAAATCATTGATGTTGACCTGACTTCTGATTCTCTTTCTAAAACTCGCTCATAGATCGCTTTATTATTCTGATTTCTGGTGTCTCGTTATGATAGATCACATGAGGCGACTGCACCAATTTCAACTTTAGCAGATTAATCTTACAATTTATGGGGACATTTTTGAACATTCTACAGAAAGTTGAAAACAGTTTCTGCAGCAGTCCCCACCTCCCGTACAGATCTAATACGATCAGTCATTACTTAGGTAATTGTTATCTGATATTAGATTGAGCCTTCTATATAGTCAGTAGGCACACTGCTCAGTTAAACCCTCAAATTAAACTCTTCCAATCAAGTGAAGGCTAACTCAAATATAAGATCAGTATGTTGATCGCCATCAATGCCACCATTTTCCATGGCTAGGTTATACAAGAGACCTGCAGTTGGGTTGGCGTCAATTTGACCATTTCGGCTACCTGTGTCCCATGTAAGGAATAAATCGACATACCTGATGATGTGGGCGAATTAGCCATCACACCTCCCATGGACATTCGATAAGCCTGAGCGTACGCCTGTTGGAGGGCATCGTGAGGTCCTCCAACATATGATCCTCCCGGGCCCAAACCCATAGCAAACGCTTGCTGAGATTGCTGAGACGCCAACTGTGACTGGTACGAGGCACCATTGCCACCACCTCCAAATGCAGAAAGAGAGGCCGCGGCTGAATAGGCTGCTGCTGCGGCAGGATGGTTCGCAGCCGCGTATGGATTCATAAACGCTGACGATCCACCTCCTGAAAGAATGATGGTGTAGAAATCAGAAGCATTTCGGATTATATGAGTTCTTTAATTTGACAATACATGTAGAGGAGGCCCATTATACTGATAGCACTAATAATGGCAACAATGAACGTAGAGTGAGAAATGCAATACTTGCATCAGAGTACTAGTGATGAATAACTTGAAACTAACATTTGCTAATTCTACTGAGCGAGGTGGATTTCAAGTGCTTCATCACTAATCGATCAACAATTAACAAGTACTTAAAAACCCATGCTACTATTCGCAGTTATTACATGACATGTTCTCCTTGATTTCAGTGAGATAATTGCGGCGATGAAATAAACTGAGATGTATCAAAACATGTTGATCGTTCATGCCAAGCATCCACTTAGCAAACCAGATTAAGAAGTAAAATATATTATGTAGTTCTTCGGATGCAATGCATTCCAAGATTGACAGATCATCGCAAAAACACAGCAATATTGGACAGTCTTGCAAATCATAGCATTACTCTATTCACATGAACCGATTTCCAAATGAAAGAATTTCATATCTTAGCACGTGTAACTTCAAATCAATCAATCTACAAAATATCTGAAAAAAGAGAACATCAACTAAGTCAATTCCACATCTTAAAATATGAGTGCAGTCAGAGCTCGTTAAGTAAAACCATGAATGCCAGACTTTCAATGTCTTAGTTATCGAATTTCTTTATTGAACAACATCTTATACATGCAGCAAATACAAAAAATGTCACAGCTGTATGATCTTATTAACCGTGTCCGAATTAACGAGCTTCGACTGTATCACTACAACAATCGATTAAGTTGAACCAAGAATTACAATTGTGTCATTAGATCAATTTGGATTGAGATATATTTACCATGCTTAGGAATTAGATGATATATTAGACTAGAAATTCTTGATATTTAGGGATTGTCTATTTAAATTACAGGTATCTAAAATTGCTATAAGATCTGATGGAAATAGAAGAGGCGTTGAATAAAAGCCCTGAAATTCTATTTCGAGCCAATATTTTCACGCAAAACTGGTGAAAATCTCGATAGAAACCGATGGGCTTTTAATATGGTTTTAAATATTAAAATTTTTAATGGGCTTTTCCCATATAAAGGGAAAAATACGGTGGTTGTAGAAGGCGTAGCTCAGGCCAGTTATTGATCACAAAAGTTTCCATACTACGAGTACTTTGCATAACTGCTTAGATCAAACAATCTTTTGATTTGGATAGCCAGATGCATGATTTTAAGATGATATTGACGGTATCCAGCAACGCTTGTGGTAATCAACTGGAACAGGCTTTGGTTTTCTGCTTGGAATAAACGGAAAAATGTCAGGCTAATGATTTGACGATGTGTGACATCCATTGAATCGACGGATCAATCTTAATGACTCTTCCCTTTACAAGACACAGAAAGCAACATCTCTGGGAAAATTGTCGCGAAATGATAGTAGTCTACCAACGTTGGGATTGCATTTTACAATTAATGAGAATTGTGTCTCGTAGCGAATCTCTTATTGTCAAATTTATTCGATGCGTGAGAAATGAAAATAGTAAACTACGATTGCTAAACACTGATCGTATCATTAAGTCAAGTATCGAACGATGACAGCTAAGATGATATTCAAAAAGAATCTCTTAATATCATTTACATGAATTCTTTGCGTGACAGCTAATTACATTGACTTCCAAGGTAGCTGCGTTGAAACATCAATAGTATTATGGACAATATATGACATGAAGCACCTCAGTCATTCCTTCCATGTTCTTTCGAGATGTAGCTTGTAGTTGAGGTGTGGGTTACCGTTGCACATCAAATTTACAAAACAATCATTTTTAACCGGAGGGATTTTATGCTGTTTGAGTGAAAGGAAGTGTCCAGAAACCAGAGGGAGTAATGGTCAGCAACGAATAATAGATGATTTACTACGCAGTGTCTTAAGGAAGATTTCTAGCAGAGGGGAAGGCAGCAACGCCAATGCAGCCTGTAGAGAGAGAGATTAAATATTCTGAAAGTCAACACTACCATCAACGCAGAAAAGTTAACATCAAACTCTACAAGCACTTGTTGAAGGCAGTTTATCATCCATCACCAGTTACAGCCAATATGTTGTCAGCCCCAAATCAGGTTGCAAACTACGCTAAAAGCATCATCCTAACAAGCGTTGCTGCGTCAAAAATGCTGACAGTAATTAGTAGAATTATCGTTTACATAACTGAGGAAACAAAGATTGTGCGGCAAGAGTCAATTTATTCACTGATTATCATGACCAAAGTTTAAGTCAGGTCCGTGACGATATTTTAGAAATCGGACGGGTCTACACAGACTTGATTTTAATGTGGACGGGCCGGGCTTACCGATTCTGAACACTAACCCGTTTTCAACTGTAATCATGCCTATTAAAACATGATTCAAACCCGCTTACCGGAAAAGCCACATCGAAATGCATATAGGAGAATTTTAATGGTTAAAGTCACATTGTAACGTTGTTAAGCATTTAAGATCTTTCAAGTCAGTTTCGTAAACTTTCATATACTGCATGTTATGTGCTAAATTGCGCTATGTTTTGTTATGAACAATGAATATTGCACATGTGAATGTTATTTTATTTCAAATGCTCTAACAGGATGTTAAAAAACATTCCATTTGCATGGATATTTGAAGTCACAACCTGCGTGATGGCCAGTTAATGGCAAATTGCGATAAGAAGCCAACAAATGTGTTGAGCGCGTGGGAATACTTATGGCGCTGAGACGATAGCATCTCATGCTATGATAGTATGATGACAAGACATGATTTAGACAATGCAGAAGTGTGGCCGAGGAATTCTCGCTGCAAATTGCAGGGTTGGTCAAAACCCACCCGGTCAGAAAAAAAACCGATTTCACCCGCCCGGCGGGTGAAAGCGGGCGGGTGAAATCGGGCGAAATCGGATGAAATGGATTTTTCCATATTATGTCATTCTTTCGATGCTTCTAATTAAAATACAGTAATGCCAATTCATTTTTCTGATTTATTGACTCTGCCTCTTCTCAAAAATCATCGTATGGAATGTATACAATTCCGTAATCTACATGTTTCTTACTACAACACTAAATATTGAAAAGGAAAAGGAAAACCGAATAACATGTCAACGTCCGATGTTTTCATTGCGCAAGAAACTTAGCGCCTATGCTGATATGATGCCCATTGTCCATCCCTGACTCGCCGGACATCAGCCAGCCTGGATTTGTCAACAGCGGACTGTAGTGATGCATTCGTGAGATGATGGGGAATTCGGGAGAGCGCACGCATATTGGTTGACGCTGCTGGTCGCATGTCTTTAGGTTGCTGGTGCAGTCGAAAGTGCGTAAGATAAGATCGATATTGGCAAACAATGATTTAAAGCCACTGCCCACAAGTCTGATCATTAATGTTATTATCGCATACAAAAGACACTCGGAAATGATGGGGAGTTCGGGGTGGCGCGTGCGTGGTGCGCGCGCGTCATTACTGATACCGCAGCAGGCTGCAAGTCTGCGACGGACACTTCGGACCATAAGAAAGAGCGTGCGTCCTCCATTTCACATATTAGGACGAGGTCTTTCGACCACACCAAACGACCATCCTCAGGTAATCAAAAAAAAAAATAAATAAATAAATAAAATGAATCGAAATTATGATATGAAAGTTCGACGAAACGATCTGCGCATTATTTAGCTTTAGTATCAGTAATACTGCTAACAGTTGGGCCTATATTTTTGTCTAGGCCTATATTTTCTTACTTTTTGAATACCGGTATGACAAACAGATATTTGGTGATCGATGTTTAAATGACTCATTAGATCTTCCCCGTTTTGACCATATATTTTAATATAAAGTTCAATTAAAAAAATATAAAGCCTCTACTGTACACATGTGTTTTCTCTCTGATAATACAATAGTAGAAAAAACTTATAAATTTTAGATAACAGCCAATCTTGTGTAAAGTATACTATTCGTAAATGTAGGTGAGAGAATAACTTTATATGATTCCTTATCTAGATAGCCTGTAATTATCTGAATATTTGGTACGGCTAAAATACAGTAATCTATATTAAGTACTCACCGATATTTTCTCATGATATTGTATTTTAATCATGGTTTACATTACACTGATGTGTGCAATGTAGTTTGATTTTTCAATAAAATGATAATTATGAAATAAGAGATTACCTCTTAATTTCAAGAAAATCGAAGTAACCAGATTAAACCCGAAAAACCCGATTAAACCCGGTATAAAAAACCCGAAAAAACCCGCCCGGATATAACCCGATAAAACCCCGGGTGGGTTTTTTTGCCGACCAACCCTGGCAAATTGTCAACCCTTTCTGCATGTATCACGGTTTGTGATAAAATTTGCAGCAAATGCAGGATTTTTCGCTCCATTGCCTTTTAACTGAAGGGTCCAGGCATTCCACATTGGAAACCAATAAATAATTTAGAATGCGATGATGAGCTTATTACGTTCTCCGCGAAAAAATAGTGACTAGCATGGCATACATCCCCCGTTCACATCCAGTGCTACCAGTTCTACATTAACTGGTCTCCGAAGATTTTCATTGTCTTTCAGATTTTCAGATTTCATTGTCTTCGACGGTCCAAAAACCATATCCTGGAATTATACAGGAATTTCTTCTGGGCATCCCCGAAGGTTTCCGGCAGGTTTCACGAGCCCCGGAAGAATAATAACCATGTGTCCGCAGCGTTTCTATTACGCAGCCAATCCCGTCTTCAGCATGTAAAACGAGTCTGGCTCAATTTTAAAAAAAACTCATTCACCTTTACTCATTCTTGCTGTCTGACGTCACATAGCTAATTGCTAAAATAGCAACAAAATGCGCTAGTTGACTTTACAAGCTATGAAATATTCCTCACGTACAAAGTCGCATATTTCATTCTCTTACTTTTAGTTAATCTGTTCAAAGCATCAACTTTGCTTCAAATTACAAATACAAAACGCTTTCGGTCTGGTATCAATTTGATTTTTGATAATTCACTCCAACAGTCCTTTCACGTGTTTGAATGAGGAAAATATCAACGGCAGAGATCCGAGACAGCAATGAATGATAGTGTCACGAAATCAACAGCCAAATGTGAAGTCAAATCCAATGTGTGATTTGTACGCGGTAAGATAAGCATCTTCTTATAGCCACAAATTCCACTTTCTAACGACAAATCATACACAGCGCAAATGTTACGGAAATATCCCTCTGTTAAGTATCAATCTTAACTTCAAAGCTGATAACATTCCCATAAACAGTTTGAATGGTGATCGAAACATAGTTGTCAGTCACGTCACACACCACGAAACAATGAGACAGTTTTAAAGCACTTTAAGATCAATAGATGAATCCTTCGAATGAAGAAAGAAATCCGACTTTATGCCTTGCATGAAATTTCATGAACTTATATTAATGCATTCATACATTGTACTAATAATCATAATTATTAGCAGCAAGCATTATTTACAAACATTTTCTCAGATTGCGATTTTTTCAGCACACGCGCAGTTCATTCCGTACTCAAAGACGCCTTATCTGCACACAAAGAGGCGACTTTCTACTTCACCATGCATTCAAATAAAAATGTTATTCAACAGAAAATAACGCATTTTCTCATTATAACATGCAAAGAGGACAAGCATCAGAATTCTCAATATTGCAATCATAACAGTAGCTTGAGGATGTTTTGTGGAAGCGTGTTGTATGCGAAAGAGCTGTCGATAAATTGTTGTTATGTACTGGTCTTTAACGGAAAGAAATTCAAGCAAGCGCATTACCTAAACTGATGTACGACCACCGTGTACGTGCATGTTTCAGAAAATTACTACCTGCAGGTAACTCATGTGTATTTATTTAGTAGAAAACATAAAAATGATTCATTCAAATGATAGTCAATTACTGCACAAATAATGTTTTCGATCAAATTCTCTCTAAAAAAGATGTCAATGTTATTTGCAAAATGAACCCCACCTCACAAACAAATAACAACATCTCAACAGCTCCATAATCCCAATCTTGATGTTAGAACCCACCTTTTCAGCTTAAAACTATTCAGTGACAGCATTTTACATTGAAGACAGTCGCTATGATGTGCAGTGCATATTGTCATTGAAACTACAGTCAGCAGCTGAAATATTAAACTAGTATGTATCCCGCATTGACGTTCCCCGATCGAATAAGATGCTAGCATAACGAAATGGATAATTTCTTGCTTACTTGATGCTTTCTTAATGCTTAAAAATAAGTGCTCTTCACAAAAATGTTTTTAACAAGACAGTTTTCGCCATTCATTATCCGACAGCATTTTCAATACTTAAGTAAAAATCAGCGATCAAGGATGTGAAATTATTTGTGTGGTACATTTGCACGCGTGCGTAATCCTAGAGGTATGTGCTTCTAAACATTCAAATAACGCTGGTAACCAAATTTAGATTGAATTCATCTACCCGAAATATCACAAATTATGATTCCATATAAATACCATGTTTTATAACTAGATAGGAAGTGATCGTCCACATGTCGATTTATTTGTCGGTATGTCTAGACAGAATCAGGCAAATGAGAATCAGCACGCGAAATGCTACCGTAAAAGCCGAGAAAAAATAAATAAATACTCATACGACATCTCTGGTCTACATACAGATAAACATTCACTAGTGATATCAGCTCTATATGACATGTTTAAATCCAGAAATGGTTGGACTAAAATCAACCATCGTATTGATGATAATAAAAGCCTGACATTCTCATTTTTTATCTTTTCATCTTTATCATTATAATAATTCGTAAATTACAACTCTTCCACTGAAGCATGCATTATCTTTTCGATCTAATTCACTAAGAAAAACAGTAATTGAGTTTCATTCTACCACTTACAACCACTTCTAGATATGAACTTCTATAATACGAAAACAGATACAAACTTATTGCCAGAGCGAGATGAAACAACAAACGGTCTGCCGGTTGTGGGACAATTGCAATGACTATCAGGAAGAGATTCCACTTCCAGTGACCATCGAAGAAAATATTGCATTTGCTAGGATGCATCTGAATGCCTGCCAAGTACTGCATATCAAATTTTGCTTTATTTTCAGTTCAACTAATAACAATGATAATAACACACGAATACTTGAACACAAAACAAGACAAGAAGAATTAATGAATGAGACTGGCCTGCAGATTCCGGCAGAGATGGAAAGGCCGCCAGTCCGGACCGGCCTGTGTTTCAGGCCGGCTCCTACTTTTTTATTGTTAGTGTCTTGCAAAAGTACCAGACAGTAATTCCAGATTGTAAAAAGGCTGTTAGCAGAGAAATTCTATAGCCTATTTTGGTTTCATTGTTGCTGAAATTTTATTTAACACTTGGTGCAAAATTCTACGTATCCTTGTTGTTTTTATACTGTTCTTTGTTCTTTGTTTTCGAATATATACTTAGCATGCAGTAATGCATTTTTTCACCCAAGCGACTTTTGATTTTCAGCTGACAATATCTGACGGGTGAATGGTTTTCACAATGAATCTTGTAGATAACGTAGCCTACATGTATTTTCAATTAATGAAGCTGCTTTTCGTGAATATCAAGCGGGTAATGAAATAGGATACTTGTTATGTGCAATCAATTATCGGTGGGGCTAGTACCAGGAACAACAGCGATTTCGTATAACAGAAGTAGATATGTATATTTACTATGTGATCATTTTACAGCTTTCTTCAGTACAAATTGTAGGATGTTGGTATGTATTCACTTTGATGAAATATTACTTAACGATAAATACATGTAGAATCATAAATTGATGTATACTGGAAACGGGTGCCTGTATTATACTACCTTGCTCAAATAGCCTACATTCTAGACGAAGAAAAATGTTTCAGAATATTATCGCTACCGAAGTTTGGAAAAAATACGTAGTAGCGTTCTCAACTTTTATTTTTGTCCAAGAAATAAATTTCTCGTAGATAATCCCGGTCTAAGATTAATCAAATCTTTTCAGTGAAATTTCAATAATTGGATGCTCGAGATTGCTTTGCAATTATCGTTATGGTAAATTTGGCTAACCTTACCGTGTACTTATCATATCAATTTTTCGGATAATTAATAATCAGGCCGAGCTTTGTTCTGTTTCTATCAGTGAAACGCATTCGTACAAAGAGTATCTTATAAACATTATTTCTGCCTTCTCATCCCAGTAACGCGCTTTGTATGTTGAGCCTATAAGTGAAAATATTATTCCGCACAGAAGATTTGTCCGTAGGCTCTTGGATCTTGCAGGCCTACTTTGATTTTGAATAATTTTGAAGGGTTAAATATTAGCTTCATCAGCATTGCTACTGGTGCGAAACTGGACTGAAGTAGGATTGTTGCCGGCCTGTGCCTTGAGGTTGCCGGACCAGCCTGAGGTTGGACTGTTGCGGGTCTGCGTGGAAGTCACATCCATGAAAAATATCGACAGGCTGAGAAATGGGCTAGACTCTAGCGATCGAATGGATGTAATTCGTATGTCGAATACTAAACTACAAAGAGTGTAAAAGTACAAAACATGTCTTGATGTAGTCCTCATCAATAAGCAATAGCCTCACGAGTACAAGTTTGCTATTTTAATTGAATGGATTGATGTCACTACTCCCCACACTGGGCGCGTGGACGATGCTGACCAGGCTTGCCGTGGGAATGGGAATTCCCATGGGAATTAAATGAAAATTTTGATCACCAAAATAAGATAAATTTCGATCTTATTTGAAAGTATCAACTCTTTTTTGGTTTGCAAAGGTTGTGAGAAAGCGAGAATGCAGGCTGTAGTTGCACTCATCTTACTGGATGACTAGGCGAAGCCGCTCATGAATGACGCACAGATTGAAGTGAAAATACAACATTTATACAAATACATTGTACAGGTGTGTCTACAATAAGCAGGCTGTCCTTGTCTGAAAAAAGCATGATTCTGTCAGGGTGACGAAACACTGGTCGGTAACCATCATCATAACAATTCTTTTCTTGGCTTATCAATCTTATAAGAAGACTAATATCGGTCTTGAATGAGAGAGAGAGAGAGAACCTGGATTATGTAGTTATCTGTTGAGGCTGTCTGTCAATTCGCATCGTCAACCGACGGGAGGAGAATCAGTATCCATGTCAGTGACCGACCGATTCTCTCGCCCCTTGCGCTGCATTATCAATTTCACTTACGCAACTTTTGACAATTCAAGTGAGGGAATGTGAGCTCGCAAAACATTTTTTTCCCCTGATTGACGCTTGGCGATGATTCATTAGGCTGCAGAACGAAGAGGGACCGAGCTATATGATGTAATTATAATCGTCTGCAACTTCAGTTCCCACTCTGAGGCAGGTCGTCGCTGCGATGTCTTCGAACAAGTTCTTCGAAGTAGACAAAAAAACTCTGCAGCAGCACATTTCTGCTGCTCGTGTATCTTTTGTTCCGCCACCGAAGTCATTAACCAGTGGTACACTGTAGTGCCAATCTTGATTCGAGGATAAATGCCGTGAAAGTGGACATATCACCGGTTGCCGAGAGCTCAGGAGACGACAAGAAACCATTGTTGGCCCCTTTCCTTTATTGTGATGCCTGTAAGAAATTGTTTCTTTGGTTTAAGAAGACAAGAGGACAGTGGGTCAACCAGAGTGGAGTCAGTGCAATAAAGCGCCATCTCGAGAAAAACTGCGCACCGGCGACGTCGACGTCCAATCAACTCACCATTCACCGAAGTTTTCAGTGTGCTCCATCAACAAGCAAGCCTCCTCTTTCGAAAGAAGCAAAAGAACAATGGCAGCAGCATGTAGTGAAGCTTGTTTGTGCCCATCCGACTGTGTCCATCAACGCCATGGCTCAAATTGCATCTTCTTGCGCAAACTTCGCTTCTTCGGTAACGCACAGAAACAACAAGATCAATGACTATTCCATTGGACGAACTTACATTTCATCGGGGTTGATGACTGAGGGAGAGCAATGCCATGCGAAGTTGCAACATCATTTTAGAAACAGTCTCAACGATCCGGATGCTGGTGTATCATGCATGATTGATTTTTGGTCTGGAAGACATGAACATCGACTTTCTTATTTTGCTATTGTTGCTTGTGGACTCGATAAAGATTGGCGTTGGTTCAGTTATCCACTTAAGATTTGTGATTTGGATGATGTACCACACGACGCTTCGTTCACTTTCAAAATTCTCGAAGAATGCATTAAGTCACCGGATGATGAAAAACAGGGTGAGCTCTCTCAACCCATCTTTATAGTTAGCGACAACGAACCGAAAATGGTCGCAGCGTTCGACGGCCGTTATCCAACGACGCTGAACTTGGGTGGTAGAATTGGTTGTACCGAACATGCCTTGTCGACTTGTGTCAAAGACGTTTTCGAGAAGTCTCCACCAGAATTACCAAGTGGCATGCTGTCTAATCTGACTTCTGTGGAATCTTTCTATAATGTACGCGACCAAAATGCGAAGCGACTGAAGCGTGCTATTCCTGATAAAAGCACGACTCGCCCATGGCGCTTTCAACATTCTCGACTTCGATCTGCGGTGGACAACTGCACTGTATTTCTGTCAGAAGAAGACTGTCATGTATCTGACAATTTGCCACCTTTACCTTCACTGAAATCTCTGTTGGATATTATGGAAGCCGTCAAGTGCTTCTTTGACAGAGTTGAGGTTGATGAGCCAACTTCTCATCTATCTTACCTGAACTATCTTACTTTGGATATTCACTTGTTCCAAATGCAGATTAGTGATGAAGTGCCTGCCATCGCTCGGGAGACTTGCTGCCTTCTACGAAACCAGATGAGAAAGAAGCTGTGGCCATATTGTGGTTCATCATTTGCAAAAGCGGCTTGTTATTTGTCAGGCATTTATGTCTGCAACACGGCTTTGGATATGGTGAAAAGTCTTAGATATTCCAGCAAAAAGATCCGAGAATTGCAGGTGTTCATGAATGAATGGGAGCAGGAGATGCAAGGATTCAAATCGAGTGTTGTGAACTATTTGAATCAGCTGCTTGATTCAATGCATATATCTGATATCCCCACGGACAAAGTCAGTGATAACCAGGAACGTGAGCCCTCGACATCCAGCGATCCGTTTGAGACATTGTTTGCTCCACGCCCAAAGCGCATGAAGACTTCGCTTCATGAACAACTTGAAACAGAAATGTTGCTTTTTGAGACCATTCGTGTGGTCTCCAGACATCCGACCAAGGATTTTTGGAAAGAGATAGGACCACAAATGAGACTTTTGTCAAAGTGTGCAAAAATTCTTTTTTCCACCCCAGTGTCATCGGCTTCTGTAGAAAGACTATTCAGCGAGGCGGGGATTCTCTTATCAAAGCTTCGAAAAAGGCTCAAGCCTGACAAGCTCAGCGCTATGATTTACACAAAATATGCTTGTAAGTTAGAGACTGTATCATAATTCAGTTCCTAGGTTTGCATGAACATTTGTTATTCATTTGATATATTTCATAACAACGTTTGTTAATCTATTGACATTTTTCTAGTGCATCGGCTATCTCTAGATTTTCGTACCCGTAGAAACGTTTCTTAATCCATTGATATTTTTCTAGAGCATCAGCTATTCTCTTGATAGCCTTCATTGCCGCATGGTAGCGTTTTGCGTTTGTTAATCCATTGATATTTTACTTCAGTATCTGCTATTCTCATGATTGTTTTTATACCCGCATTTTGTTTGTTAATCCATTGATATTTTCTTGAGTATTTGCTTTTACCTTGATGGTTTTCAAAGTGACGCTTGTTAATCCATCGATGGTCTTCATTCGGCATCACGCGGGTCTCAAAGTAACGGTTGTTAGTCCATTGATAATTTATTGAAGATCTGCTATTCTTAGATTGTAGTACTGTCATTCGTAGGCCTTTATACATAATAGGGCCTACATTGGAGAGTTTTTATAATATGTAGCTTTCATCAATCCATTGATATTTTTTAATGTTTGATGCCTTTTTAGCAGCAACGTTTGTCAATCCTTGGACAAATTTTCAATGAACGTTTGTTTCTCGAATATAAATTTGTCTTTTTTGCATTTGTGGCTTTATCATCAAAGTTAGATACTCGTAGAATTGGAATTACACCGTACCTAAATACATGGGATGCGAGCGAGCGTATTATCACATATTCATAAATCAGTAGTTGTTTTCTGTTGATAAGTCATAGAAATATGCGTAGGCGAAGAATTGACTTCATTGCTTGTATACAGGCACTGTACTTGTATTGTAAACTTAAATATGATATTGCGATGAGCTAGAAGTTTGCCATGTTCATCACACGTACGGCACCGCATGAAGTGAATCAGAGTGAATAGACATGCGAATATGTGTGATGTGTAGGCCTATATGTAATCGAAGACTATTTCGATGAAGTCGTCTTTATTGATTAACTAATCCCTGAAACAAAATGATAGATATTTTTGATAATTAGTAAAAGCTTGCAATTTTTGGAAATTACAAAATAAGATAGAGTGATATGCCAATACTTTTTCATCCAAAAGATAGGTCAACTAAAAGCGCTTAATCTCATCAGTTCAATTGCGAAAATCCGTTAATCGACTTGTAGTCCGAAAGAAGAGAACCATAAACCGTATATAGGAAGAGTAATGAGCCATGGGAATTCTGATGGGAAATACTGAAAAATCCCGTGGGAATGAGATGGGAATGGGAATTCAAAATCAATTCCCACGGCAAGCCTGGTGCTGACATCGTCCGGATGCCTTTCCTGACGACTTCCAATGACTTTTTCGGAGCTCGACCTCAGGACTAGAAGATCGCTAGGCCAAGCACTTAACCACTGTGCTAAGGAGACCACGGCAAAATTTGACAGAATCAAAAACTAGGATAAGTAAATTATTTGACAGGAGTTTGCAACATTCCGATGCGATCAGAATAATACGAAGTATAATCCGTGCATAAAAGCAGAATCATGACGAGTTGTGTTCCTGGAAATGAAATTTAGTAACATATAACAGAAATTACAGAAACTCTCTGAAACTGTTGAGAAAGTGGCATGCAAGATGTAATTCAAGCTTGCCGCACAACTTTTAGACATTTCTCGTTTTCGGTCAATGGCGGCCGGCGTTAATAAAAACCGGTCGGCTGGAGGCCGGTTCCAACCCTGCTCAACCATCACTCTTTCTCTCCCTAATAAGATGATACTTCTTTATTCTTGAAAAATCACAATAGAAAATGATTTGCAAAATTTCTGCAGTCATGGCCGCGAAGGCACTTATAGAGGAGCATTTTTTTTAAAGCTATCATCATTTTGCAATATCACAAAACGTGCCGACGTTCACATTCTTCAGTCTCACTTTAAAAGGACGGTACAAAAATACACTCAGCTAGTAACATATATCCATAATCAATAAATACTCACTCAATAAATCCATACTCAATAAAAGAAAGTACTTAAGTGACGAGTGTGAGGAAAATTATAAGGTTGAACTTGAAAAGAGATATATGAAGGAATGTACATTATGAATTGTTGGACAATAGCACAGATAGTCATCAATGCGAACATCGACAATGCCATGATACATTTTGAAAAATAAGCATAAATCATCAGCCGTACGCTTTCGGCAAAGTGACTCCAAATTTAGTAAACGTCGGCGATCATGATAAACCGAATAAGCAATATCACAGCGCTTGCAAATTTGACGCATGAAGATCTTTGTAAGCGTTCTAAGCAATGACTAACACGTTTTAAATAGGGATTAGATACCTGGCAATTACCGTTAAACCTGCAATAGATCGCCATGGCTTTCTATTTTTCAACCCTCACTTCTGTGTGGCGGTCTATTAGAGGGTGGCGGTTCACTTTCAAAACTCACCTGCAAAACCTTCAAACTATTCTACTGTCCTCAAAACCAACTACTCTCCATTATGAGCACTTCTGGCTAGATGGTCATAATTTTTACAATCTTAGACTACAAATTACAGAGCATGTTGATTCCAACTTTTCTGATAATTCTGACCTTAGAGATTAGGAACCTCTGAAGAAGATTTCTGGATTAAAACACTCTGTGCAATCTTCCCATTGGCTTAAACGATAGACTTTCACCGCAATAAGAAAAATGTCTTAACCACCTGCTTAGAATCTCTCTACAATGAAATAAGTGATCTTTGTAACTCCAACATGTTTTACGAATTTCAAATCTCTTTAAAATCTCAAAGTCGTGCTACACTAAAGTAAATTCTCACGTTTACTTACAGCAGGCCTAGTACCTGCTCATATCTAGTTGAGTCATTCTGTTCGAAATTCTTGAAATTCGAGGATTTGGTTGATAAGGTCGACAGGGAAGTTATTGTTATCCCCTTTCACTGGAAAGAAGTGGATCTCTTAAAAGTTTCTTCAATTTTCGCTGATTCTCATGTGAACAGTATGCTGCCTTATCTAATTCGTAATGAAAGTCCACTGCAAGTCTTCTACAAATACCGCCAATGGGGCGGAAACTTTTCAATTACAACCAAGTTTTAAAGAATACTTCAATTGATGAGATCAAAGAATTCATTCACAAACCTTGTCTTTGCTACAATTTCATCTTCTGCTACAATCCCCCTTCACACGTGGTAACTGGTGACTTGAGTATTATTTCCAATCCTAAACTTAAGGACTTGATGGCAAGGGCATCAATTATAGATAGCCTATTCACAAGTCTTGGGAATTTTGTTTAAGTCAGCGCAAAAATACATTAGTTATCTTTGATGAAAAGTCCTGTAGAAAATACGCTCTTAAGAATTCAGACTTCTTGAATTGGTCTGAGGCTGTCGTTAAGATCATTGATAATCGCATCTACTTCCTAAGTGTTGTCTATCCATCCTTGCATTCAAACGAGATAATAAATATAAAGAGTGTAGAAAATTCATTTCAAACTTTCACAAGGAATACGTTATTACTCCGGCATATAAGGCCGCCAACAATTTCGTCATAGTGTGTAAGAAGCATCACCTTATTGTCCTCTTGAACGAACTAGGCTTTGACCTTGACAGTTCCAATGCTGTTGGTAATCAGACTGACGCATCAATTATCTCTTCCATCGATGACATTATTACCGAAACTGCACCGCCCTCAAGGATTCTTTCGGTGTAACGGTTAAGGATAAGTTAATGGTTTTACCTAAACTTTTCTGGATACCTAAGTTGCACACGAATACGTACAAAACCAGATTCATAGCTGCTGCCATGAACGTCACTTCCAAAGATTTGACCATACTTGCAAACGGGTTTGCTATTAGTCCGGGACAAGTTTAGTAGTTATTGCCTTCCATCCAGAATAATTCGGGTGTGAATATCTTCCGGAGATTTACCCTTCTGGGAAATTTCTATGACAGAATGTCGGGCATGAATTGGCACTCTCTACAAGTTTATGATTTCTCCACACTCTATACGAACCTTAATTGAAACCATGTGAAGGGCTCCTTGAGAGAGCTTATGTGACATAATATTTACCAGTTCAAAGAGCTTCATCTGTATTGGATATTATAGAACATTCTTCACGAGCAAAAAGTACAGACGATATCATTGCTAGTCCAAAACCCCATTCTTCACTATTGATTTCATCCTAGATAACACTTTTGTCACCATCGGAATACTTGTCCTTAAACAAATTCGGGGTATTCCTATGGATGGTAATTCCAGTTCATCTTGGTGATATCTTCTTGGCATATAGGGAGTTCAGATTCGTGACGGGTCTTCTTGCTGGCAAGAAATTCGCCTTGGCCAAACTTCTCTTTGTATATTCTTGTATCTTTCTATTTGCATATTTAATTACAAGCACTTCTATAACATCCTTCCTAAAATCTACCCAATAAACCTCTTGGCTAGTAGCGATGACAAATGCGGGAATTATTTGAACGTTAAGATCAAGACCCAAGGTAGTGGCCTTCACAACACTTATCGTTCATTCGATATGGTTAGTCTGGCCACGCCATGTGATGCACGTTGGAGGCTAGGGGCCGAAGCATTGCCTTATGCAGCCACGCAGTTTCTCCCTGGTGACTCCGTACATAACAATCCTACTTTGGTTTCTTATGTTTCTTGATTTTCATTATCTATAATTTTGGTTAGCCACTTGTCATGTTTCATGTCGAGCTCTCATAGTTTATAGGTGTAGGCAAAATTGATTATAAGTTTTAATTTATTTCCCGTCCCTTTAAAAGTTGGGTCGGCTAGTCGTTACATTTATCACGTTTCCTACTATGAGCTGGGGTAAGTAACTGTATGTTATGAGTATCAATTAATATTCATACGCTCTTGAATTAAAGTACACTACGCAACAGCGAGTTTGCATGAAAGATGAAAATGGTGGATTTTCAATCACTCGTTTATTATTGTCATCAAATCATCAATTATTGCAACTAGTGAACATTTCATGATGAAACTAACAAAAATTGTTCTAGAATTACTTTAAAAGCACCTCATTTGCAGGGTTCATCAGAATTTTGTGTGATGTCCCTTGGACTTCACGACAGCGTCAATTCTCTTTGGCATCGACGCTACGAGATTTCGGCATATTTCTTTTAAGTCAGGGTCATGGCACCATATCTTGAGAAAGCTTTTGATGATGTCACTTTTACTTCTGGCCTGGTATTTGCGCAGGCGATTCTTGACAATGGCCCAAAGGTTCTCTATCGGATTCAAATCCGGTGAAGAAGGCGGCCACTTCAAGAGCTGGATACCTTTTCCGTTGAAATGTGCAATTGATTTCTTGGACACATGACAAGGTGCATTGTCTTGTTGGAAAATTCCATTACCGTCAGGAAATGTTTCACTCAGTTGTTGAATGAGTCTTCCGTTGACGATAAGCTCGATGTATTTGTCACTGTCAAGACGTCCGTCGACGACATGAACTCGCCCAGTCCCATACCACGAGAAACAACTCCAGAACATCACTTTTGTAGGGTGCTTCACTGAAGTCTTGAAGTGCTCCTCAGACAATGGATAACCGTCTACAACACGTACGAAGCGAGGACATCCATCGTTGGCTTCAATTATGGTTTCATCTGACCACAAAACATTCTTCCATTGGTCAACGGTCCACGACGCGTGCTCCAGAGCCCATGCGTATCTCTTTTCAATGTTCAATGGCGAAAGATATGGTTTATTCTGGGGTGTTCTGACGGAACAACCAGCCTCGTGGAGGGCTCTTTGAATTGTGCGAAGACTCACGTCCTCAGCAGACTATCCCATGGCCTCGTGAATATCAGCTGCTGTGGATCTTGGCGATTTCACAACCTGTGATCGAAGATGTCGCAGGTCTCTCTCACAGAATTTCTTATTCTGTCCACCGCAATTTTCATATCGGGCTTTGTATCCGCCACTTTCTTCATACCGTTTAATAATTCTCGAGACAGCTAATTGATTCACTCCAATATCAGCGGCTATTTCATCATGAGTTTTTGACGTGTGGCTGTATAAAGTGATAACTTGAAATCGTCTTTCGTTGCGCTCACTCATTGTGATTGTGTCTTAATAGCGGAGTGTCTATGTGCTTTGTTCGAGTTTGAATTCTAAATAATAGATATCTATTATGTCTAGACGATCATTCATCAACATGTAATCAAATGAAGTCATTTCAAATAGATCTTGTGTCATAGATAGCTGATGAGACAAGTTTAACGCTTTGTATCATCTTCATGCAAACTCGCTGTCGCGTACTGTAACCTAATTATTTACACGATTTTCCACTAGGGTAGCTGTTTAACTTCGGTTTCTTCCGTCTCCTGGATTCTTCGAATTTTTCAAACGTGTGGTGCTTTAATTTCATTCATAAATTAATTATTAGTAAATTGATTTATAAGTATTGTTGACTATCTATATTTAAGTCTAACTCATCCGCATACTAGCAATAAAGCTTCAGCACTAACTGCGATGGCATACATCTATCTAGTGTATCTAATGTAAGACTGACAACGAAGAAAACAAGATGACCAAGAAATACTGAAAAGGGAAGAAGGCGAACTCGACTAAAAAAACGGCCTGTGTAAAGCATCACACATTGATGATTCGTGGGATGGGTATGCAGCAAATACCGTAGGTAATTGCAAATAACATACCACATATCGATCAGGCCTTACTACATAAACAAATATCTTGGCAGTCACTACTCATATTGCCGAAATATAGGAACTGGCAGTCTATTACAGGTGGCGTTCAACTACAGGGTGCCGGTCTATAACAAGTTTTACAGTTCGAGAATAGGTATAACAAAAAGTCTTACAACTGACAATTAAACTTTCTTTATCAGAATATGAAAAACTTTAGAGTAAACACAAAAGCTCTAGAAAAAGTTGAGGGGGCTATTCTGCTACAATTCGAAGTTAAAATCAGGAGTCAATAGTGATAAGATCGGGAAATGTGATATTTTTGTTTTATAAACGTTTTTAATATATAATACATGAACCATTACAGTCGATGTCAAAAAAACTGGAGAGCAGAAACTATTGATTTTGTGCTTTTAAAAATTTAGCAGTAAAGACTTCATGCTGCTTGAACCACATTCTCACTGGTCCTTTTGATACAACTTTAGATTAGATACTTCTAACAATCCGATTTAATATCAATATGCACATATGGATTGGTTTCAATGAATTGATCACGATTACACAGCCAATTATGCCAGTGAAAATTTTAGACCAATATCGGACAAGGTCAGTTGAGGGAGGAAAAGATTCACGATTCCTTGTACAGTGTAGTAGCCTTTGGCCTTCTCTTATGTCATCTTAAGACGGCAGCTGAGACATAGATAATGATTCCATCGGATGATGGCCTACCAGGAAGTCGAAATGCTGCATTAGACAAGCACAAAAATATCTGTCCATCTTTCCTAACCTCGCTATGTTCTAAATGGTCATCCAAATCCTATTCACAAATAAGAAATGTGGATTTTCCATTTCATTGCAAAAAATGCAACATCAGTGAGGCACTCAATAACACTGTATGAATGATTCTGGATACGATCATTTAGCACACCTGCGCACATTCTCGTGTTTCATGTAATAAGAATATCTTCTTCATTACATTTTGAGATGTAATTATGTATCCCAGAAATCTCTTAAATATTTATTCGAGTGAATTGACTGATGATACATTTTCATCGCTTGGAGTAGTCACGTCACATTGACAGCAACGCCCAATTACGCCATAAAATTTTATTGAAAAGAAAACGAAACCTCTTTCACATAAGTAAGAGCAGGGAACAAAAGATCTGTAGTCGTATATTCCTCTAAGTCATGAGTGTTAGATACGTTCGTCCCTTTATCGACTTCGTCCCGGGAGTTTTATTCATCCACTCTATAAAACGTTTGCAAACGGGAAGATAATTCATCTATGATTTCAATGCATCTAATTACCAGTTATGAGACACACATCCATGGAATGAAATAAAACAGATGACAGACTATCTGTCCGAGATAGTTCGACAGATAACTCAGCCAGTTGGAGTTTCGTTGCTCTCGCATGGTTCCACAAGACAGATTTCAACATGGAGGAGCAGTTTCCCACGATACAGAAAACAGCGCACTCGAGTCAAAACTACAACAAATCCTATGATAAGAGAAGCAAAACTGCAAATACGCCATTCTTCTATCTCTATGAAAAAAACATGCGAACATTCATCAATCGCTTAAACGTGGACGAATATCGATGCTTGGATTTTGAGGCTTATGTGACAAAAAAACATTTTCTGCACATCCTCCTCCAGCAACAATTTCCATCACCACCGACTAATCTATCACCATCAAGTCTGTTTTAAGTCAGTTCTGATTTTTCTGTGAATCAAATAAATTTCGCTTTTCAAGTTGAGCGATTCTTACATATGTATAAATATATAAGTACCTTAGACAAGGGATTGCAATCACCGGCTTTTTTCCAAATCCAGGGATTTCGGCATAGTAAAAAAAATACAATCCCGGGATTTGGAATTCATCCCGAAAAAATCTAATCGCAGGATCCTGGGATTTCGAAACAAATCGCCCTACAGTATATTTAGAAGAAGAAAATTGCATTCTGATTGTCATTTATTTTGAATTTACTATACTTAGATCAATCTGACCTTCAACAAGAAAACTAGCGAGGATGATTTGATCTTTTTGTGAGTCGCTTACTCGAATGGGCCAACATGCAATCGCAATGGTTACTTATTACTCAACATTCACACTGCATTATCTCTTGTTTTATTACATCATTATAGTAATCGGAGAATGTTGAAGTGCATTCTCACCACTAGCAACCAAAATAACTCTCCGCGGTCAGCAATCAGGACCTGCGGCCCGCGAACCCCTCTAGTGTGGCCCACGCTCCTTTTCAAAATACTGACATTTGGTAAAACTGACTGACATAATAATCATTGTTCGCGACTTTTTAGTTGTGTGAACAACGGCTCAGTCGCATGAAGCAGGTTCAACTCGCAGACTTCTTTTATCAAGCCTAACCTGAGGCAAAAAATCACCAACCTGGACAAAAGTGAGCAAAAATGAGGACCGATGACTCTTTTACCTGTTATTTTTTTGCAGAATTTTCACCCCTAGCACAGCTATGAGCCATGAACAAAGCTAAGGGCTACTCAATGAAAAAGTAATAAATTGTATTATTTCAAATGAATAAAAAAAAACAAATGATTAAACTGTCACCATCAGAAACCTGTTCGCAAGCCTCTTGGAAGTATGAAGATTGTATTGGTCAGGGAAAGTGGTCTGGGGAAGCTGATACCAAAACTGCGCCGTGTGAACAAAATATCTCTTCGAGCGACTTACAGTATGTCGCGTTCTAAGCTAACATGATGGCATGTGAGTGCTATTGCTTCATCTACACCATAATATTCGCATTTTCTACTTCCTCTTTATTTTGTTCCATGTAATTATGTCGCATTTCAGTCATATTTTAAGCATAACCTTTATTACTATTTTGCAGCAATTTCTACTGGAACTTGCTTCTTCTCTGCATTTCGTAATTTATATTATTTTCATCTATTATTATTATATTATTTATATCTATTCAATCTTGCATTGTTGTAATCGTGCCTTGATTACTTGGAAAATGTTTGTCAGATTTTGTACCTTATCAGTGCATTCTGTACTATTCTTCTTTCCCGACCCTCAAACCTGGGTAAGAAGAAAAATTGAACGAGGAATAAGCAATTTAAGATTCCTTCGTTGTTTCCATCTCATAATAAATATGAAAATAATTCATGTGCATAATATAACATCTTATAAATGCATGATGATATACGAAGTTGTGATAAATAAAAGCAAGGAGCAACTTTTTGTTTTCTCCATTAACAGAAAAACAGCGAAGATTTTCTCTATAATTCTGCTGCAATTCAATATACATATACATGTCATGCTTTGCTAAATATTGATGAAGGTAACAATCAAAATTGCATTTCGTATTGATTACTTCTTAAGGCGTTGCGGCCCGTGAGGATGCTAAATCTAATTCAGTGATCCGTGGGTTGGTTTAGGTTGGCGACCTCTGGTCTATTAGAATTGATATACGTATCCAAAGTCGCATTTGAAGTAGTCGGAATTTATTGGACACATGCCAAGATTATTTAGTTCATCCACTATCTACGACAGGAAAAATTGAAGGAAATTGACTGAGCTGAGAAGTTGAGAAGTGGACATCTATTTAGTTGTGATCCGTCGCGAAACTACATGTATGACAGCAGCGGAGCCGAACTAACAAATAATTGGCTGCCCGGAAGTTTGACACAGTGAGCAGTGTTGGCTATAAAGCAACATACTGCTTTATATAATCTAAAAACACATAGGCTGTACTACCACACGTATTGCAACAAGCAATTTACTGACCTTCTTCACTGTTTCTGGTCCTTGCTATTGATATGCTGCTTGACAGAATCGCAATAGGAGGATTAAGAAATAGTTCTGTAATCCTTGCTATTTTTTAAAGCTTCCATAGTCTCTGCAGCAAACCTATGATTCGTAAACATATAATAATGTAAACTTACAAGTCAACTCGTCCCAGATGTAGTTAATGCACAATACTAATCAGCTTGAGTCAAAACTATGCAGCCTCCACTGGACAAATAGTCAAAGTCACTAAATTACTATTTTTAAACGTCTAACAATTACTACCAAAATGACGACAAAATTTATCCCGGGATCCTGTAAGCAAAATCCCGGGATTTCTGAATTTGTAAAAAAAACCACGGGGTCCCGGGATTGCAATCCTTAATAGAGACCACGCACATAAAAAAGCTAGCACATAAAGAAAGCGAAGTGATACAATACTACCAATTACTTCATTAAGTGCTACAAGTTCATCATTTAAAACGAATTTTTCCTTGACATTTTGAGACATAATCAATATTTGTATATTGCCAAGAAAGTAACCTTGGTGCAGTCATCACATACAAAGGATTGAGCAACTGATAAGCAAACAAAAAAGATGTCCCTGGAAAGCGTGATTTTTTGAATTCGTGCAACTCAACATTCCATTAATAATTTTAGCGCATGACACTTTTTAGTACGTTTTAGTTCATTATGCCCAATGCAAACAAAAGTCACGATGTAATGAGATAAAAGTTACGCACATATAATTACACTCACAGATAAATGACAAAAATTTAAAAACAAACTCTTCTTCAAATATCACAATTGCCGCATTAAAAAATTAACAAGTTGATATTTTACAAGGAAACCTATAAATTTGTTCACTTATCTGTATCCCTTTTCAAGATAGCATAGACGATATTTTTCTAAAGACCTTCGGATCCACAGTGGCTAAGGGTTGAGCCTTGCGATCCTTTTTGGTCTAGAGGTCAAGTCTCGTGAAAGTCACTGAAAGTCTGCAGGAAATGCATCCAGACTAACAGCATCAGAGCAGCAGCCAGTCCAACCACATCCACAGTGAGGAATAGTGACGTTTAACTTCCAATTTTGTTGCTTTTTCATTAGGGGTGAGCTACATACTTGCAACTTCCAACATGATAGGGATAGTAACCTCTAACGAAACCGAGAGCGCCTGAACCCTAGCGCTTGTGTACCTCCTTACTGAAGGCCATTAATCAGCTGAGCTATCCCACCATCGCTTTCGGTGGAAGGTATTAAGCATCTATAAAGTTCTTAAGTACTTAAATTCGGTATTGGATATGTTGGATAATTAATAATTAATTTCACGATTATGCAAAAACATGGAGTTGTCTCATCAATCGAAGAAAAAATATTGTGGGCAAACTTGAATAGTTCACTAAGCATGTTTTACATCTGCAGAGGATACATTCAAATTTGAAGCACCATTCACCATTCACCATTCTCAAAAAAAGCTATTTTGTTCGCACGGAATCAGCTTCCCCAGACCACTTTCTCTGACCAACACAATCTTGATACTTCCAAGAGTGTACGAACAGGTTTCTGATGGGGACAGCCTAATCAGGTTAAAAGACTTTTTTCTATTTATTACAAATATATATTTTTATATATATATACTATACATATATATATATTACTATATGTTTTTATTATAAGATTTATTTATCATAATGCAATTTATTACTTTTCATTAAGTAACCTCTAGCTTCGTTCATGGCTAATAACTACAGGCATCTGAAGGATCGCCAATAAATAATCTGAAGTGTCACTGAAGTAAATATTCAACTTAGTCACGAACAAAAGAGCGAGAATTTCGATGATGCTATAGCTATACGTAGAACCACAAGCCAATTCTGAGACTTTTGTAATAATAACTAAAAACATCTACCACTTACACAAATATTTTAAGGGTACTTGCATTTCCGCGGTGTCTGAGAATTATCATATTTCTTCGAACTTAAAAAATGCAACAGCAACTGCAAAACATGAACATGAACTCGAACCGCAGCGGAACGGAGCATCCAAAAAAGCGACGACTGAACAACGGATAATTGTCATTGATCTTCAATGAAGCTCTTAGATTGACATAACAATTTTCATTTTTTGATCATTAGGCTCTATTTCATTTAAAATAAAAGCACAACAGTAGGTTACAAATAAGTAAATTACGAATTAATTCTACAAATTCAAAATTGAAACGAAAACCAGCACAATTCTAAAAAACAACACCAATTCAAGACAAGCATCGGAACATTTGCAAGTCCGAGAACGCTTTCTAACTTTTTACGATATTCGTAATTTAAGAAGCATACATGCGATGGAGTCTGAAACCATGTAATGACTATAAAAACGAATAAATGGAATGGAGCTGCAAGATGTAATGAATGACAATGAGCGATTTGTAGAATGAGAAAATTTGTTAATATTTCTGAACGAATGATGCGCTTAACTATTTAAATTTGGTTTACAATTCAAGAAATTGTAAGTGAGGATATTATTAGCGAGCCTGTTTAATGCACATGCTGCTGCTTTGATCTGTCCTATATCACGTCGTAACCATTGTTCCGACAACGTATTTCAATCATCATGCTTTAGATAAGACATAATATACAAAGATTGGGTCCTATGTTACTTATTATTTCGCTTACTCGTCTGCTGTTCTTTTTCTAACTGGTCCGCCGCAACCTTCAAGTTGAGATCCAATGCATTAGTTCATTAAACTATGATCCAACGGGCGCAAATATTTTATTATTACTGTCATTTAGCTGTTAGTGCTGCTACAGATTATAGATATTGAACCAACTTCAAAACTAGTGCTCAAGCACAGAGCAGATTTAGACAAACTGCTGGTGTATTGTCTTCTCTCTACATCAAAAAAAGGCATCGTGACCTCATCACCTAATTCTCGCTATGTTTTCAGTGCAAAAGTTAAGGAAATTTGAACTTAATTACGTACTTACATGGAAAAGTGCAGAAGCATCGACACATTTTTTTAAAAGAACATACAATTTATAAAACTAGCAAGCAAAAGTAATCGACGCAAATTCAAAAGCGATTTTTCTGCGATATTTCCCATTCTTAATACTGAGCCAATAAGTCGAGATCTTCAATGAAGTAGTTTAGTGCGGTAGACTGGCAATGGATCATTCAGATTCGTTGAAATTCCAAATCTTCCTCTCTACTACAATGATCTCCAGCATAATAAAGACATCTCATCAGTTTCAGAGGGAAAGAAGAAGAAATCACTAAAGTCTCACAATTTGTGTTTTCCTCTTCGATTGCTGTTAAACTCGTGATTCATGCGCACCACGGGAAAACATCAACAGGGTTGCATTTCTGATTTCGATTTGTGCAGTCATAGATGACACTGTCAATCCTACAGGGGAAACCGAGTATAATTCCTCCTCAGCTCCCTTCCCCATTCCCTAAGTATCATTTCTCTTGTGTTCATGTTCTTTCTTCAGAAAAGGGAAAATGAACATTTGACTGAGATCGGCCCAATTGTCCTATCCTTTAAGCTCCTGCATTTTAAAAAGACAAATGAATAAACAATATTCCTGAAACCAATCTTCCTCGCTTCTTGCTACAAGCTTAGGCATCAAATTCGTCGATGATGTTAATTACAAGTCATCCAAATGGCTTTTGTTTTTCACTCAGATGGAGATGATTAATTATAGTTCAGTCGCTAACAAAGAAATATGTGACAAAAAGTTCACAGTCAGATGATATTATTCTGATCGATATACTGGCATCTAATCTGAAATAAATTCCCTAATTATAGAATTATTTCTTATCTTCGAGCAAAGAAGAGAGTGAGAACGGTTTCGACTTCTGATGCAAATCTCAGCTGTGTATATCTCTGGTGGTTTCTGATTTTTCAAGCGCGACGGAAGAAAAGTGAAAATATACCATATTAGACTGAAGAGAAAAATATTATGGAAGTTGATTACGAAAACAGAAAGACCGGCGCTGTCACCACAAATGAGAAAGAGGTCAAGTAAAATCAATATGAAACACAATGCTGCAAAACGAATCAGCAACTAAAATTTTACACTGCTTTACTGTGGATTTTGTAGCATTAAAATTAAAGAAATGTAGAGAGATTTCAATAAGAAACTTATAAAAGATTTTAAATTCATCCGCAGGTAGTGATGTCACAATCCTTCCTATAATCATACATCGTCGCCTTTGAAATTTGTAATGACTGTAACTGATGCATTTCGAATATCTTATTTAAATTTTTCACCCAAGAATACTTTTCGAAACTCCAAATCATCTATTCACCTCTCCATTATGTGAGTCAAACATCTCCCTTTTTCTCATTATATCCGTTTTCGCGTGCCAACGCTGTGAGTTAAGTCTCACTAATATCCTTATTTTCTTCCCATTATATTCTCTACCTCTTATGCTCCGTACCTACGGCTTACTTTTTACCGGTACATGCATAGTACTTAAATATACACGGCAAAGTCTAGCAATTTGAAAATATATCCATATTCAAAATAGTGCAACCTGGCGAAGATTAGAGCAACAGCAAGAATCGTATTATAATACTAGCACTTGCTTTAGGTGTTTGAAGCAAAAGTAATGGAAGATTTATTTTAGAAATGCTGAGTTTGGGTCTGTTCATTGACTAAATTTCAGCCAGTGTAAAATTAAATCAATTCAATTACGACTGAGTTTTCATTCGGCTTCAGTGATAAATAGTCGTTCAAAAATTTGGCTGAGGATTCTGCTGCCTCAATTTCAGGTGTCAGCGGCAGCAAGCACATACTAAATTAGTATGATTCGATGTGAAAAGTGATGAAAACGCTAAGCGAAGCGTATCCTATATAACTCACGCATCCAATAATAATGCTGACTCAAAAAATTGACAGCTCTTAGGAATAGCTCCAAAAATGTCGATTTGTCAAGTAATAATGATGATAAAAGTAGATCTAGCTCCCTAGTGGACCGCCCCTGTTATCTTGATGTCGCTCTATGCGGAATGGATCAAAAGTATCGATCTGGAGACATTAGGTAAATTTGTCGAGCTTCACTTTGTCAATACTGCTGCGCCTCAGGAGCACTGATTGCCTATAATTGTCGTTGAGGTCATTCAACTTTTCCGCCTTCTATATGTCCAATTCAGCGGTTTCGGGAAGTCACGGAAACATACTTCCATGCTTGGAAAAAATATGCATATACTCGCAGCTAAAATATTCAGCGCTGCATCATGTGATTGACTCCTTTTTTCTGTCCCTGAATGGTTACAGGACAGAACCGCGCTGAAATGCTTCGCAATTACGCTATCCTCACAAAACGGAGCACTTCGAGATACCTCAATTTTTCAAAAAGATGAGGCGCCTCACCACTCTCTAACTGCAGCAAAATCATTTAATTTTGCGTTTTCTCTTGTCTGATTATTGCCAAAGGATATCCTGACCAGTGACCAGCTCGCTCAACAGATCTAAAACGTTGGGTTAGACTTTTGGAATGTTGTGAAGACCGTGCATGCCAGTGCTTCACTTCAGTTGCAGCAGAGGAAAAAGATTGACTAAAAACAATGCTCCTGATAAATTCAGGCAATGATTGACTTTGTCTCAATTAATGTTTGTGACTTTGCCTTTGAGATTGGGGTTAGCAATGTCTAACATAGCTACTAAGTTTACCTTTAATCAAGCATTGATTGGTTTTGCAGTGGGACATGAGTTCGTTGTTTTTGTTGAATCAACTGCAAGCCAAATTTCTTATTAAGTATAATGCAACATTATACTTCTACAGCCTTGCATTGCATGAATTTAGTGTGTATCAATATTTAAATATAATATTGCTAGACATTAGATAGAATTTAGATATAGTGAAGTATCAATATTTAGAAATAAAGTAATTTAAGTTACTCAGAGCAAAACATCGAATGTGCAATTAATGCCAATTAAATTGAAGCGAGTGACAGCAGCTTTAAACTTTGCAAGACTTTTCGGACGCACTATGTATGAATTCATATATAAGCTCCAAATTAGGCCTACGCAGCAAATTTTAGCTGTCATCACTTTTGGAAGAACGGATGATGAGACGGTATCGTATGCTTGCAACATGTTTTTGTAACTACGTTTTTGCAAGATGAAGAAGATTTTGCACTTTCTGGACTTCAGATGTACGAAATGACCGAATGACTCAAGCAATAGCTTGTTGACTATCATTTCACCTGGTTCGAATCCGATCAATGCTCCTTCTCTCTCTCTCTGATGGTTCTACATTTTTCAAAACCCAAGTGCAATTTCTGCTTTTATGAGCAAGTGTTATTCTAACATTCGACTGAATGCTATAGAAGGTCATGATGTCAGACAAAACGGACATTACTTGAAAATCAATATCATCACTTCATATTAGCTATTTTTTCAATGATTGTTTAAATGGCTTCCTTTTAAAATATATTTACACAAAAGACACATTTTAAACTAAGGAATGGCGCATTCACCTTGCTCTCTTCCCAAATTGAACAATAGTTCACCTAATCTTCTTCACTGCTGGGGAAATGGGAAACAAAAGATCCTCTTACATACTTGAGAACGCATGTGTTCTTTAATATGATAGCATGCACCGATGTTTTCCACATTTTCATGAGCACGATTCTCTCACAACTTTGCATGCAGGATGAGGAAAAACTTGTCCATCTTATCTAGTGTTATATAATTAAACGAATTCAGGCCTTAAGACTAATAAATGGACAAAAGTCTCTAACAATATTTTAACAAATCAATACGTCAAATTGTCAATATAGCAAGTCCATCTTGGATCAAAGCTGAATTGACACCTTCCGTAAGTTCAAGTGGGCGTGAGTGCGGAACTTAAAGAATAGTGGATAAGTATAAATAAGAGCACGAAGTGTATTTTTTTCCTTTAACCCTCATCAGCCCGGCAAATCTATCTAACTATTCCGCCCACCAGACATACACATGTAGTTTTTGCATATTTCATTGGTTCTTAATTGCTTAAAGGTATTAATGTACACACATTGATATCCTTGATATATCAACTCAGATCCTTATCATGTAATGTTCACTTGAACATTGGTACGTGCTGCTACCTAGTTTTGTAACGTAGGCTGGTATAACGATTACTCTATTATGCAAAATTTATCTAAAATTGCAAAATCAAATGTAAGCTTTGATTGAATTGTGAGAGAGAGATACCCATAATCTGAGATGTTATAAGTTAAAACAAAATGTACTTGAAAAGGAAGTTTGATTAACTTCGTAAACCAATTTGATGAACATCAGGTCTATGTGCACTGTGCAGCATTCGCGCAATCAAGGACAACAAATAACAAATGAGTGGCGGCACTGTTCTAATCAATGTTTCAATTGGGATATATAGTTATCCGCGCATGCTATATGCATCCTTCTTGCAATTGGAGTTATATCTTCATCTCAATGTTTTGCACCTAGAAGATGATACTTGTAATTTTCAAGTTCCACTTGGTGTAGACCTATTCAAGCCTTTTTGAAACAACTTATTTGAGACAGCATTGGTGAAAAGCTGTTTTAGATTGCGCATAGATTCAATTAGTATTTGTGGAGACAACTTCAACTAACGTCTGCTACCGTCTTGTTGAAGCACTCTTATTTCCATTATGAGAGTGAGTAGCCCAGGATGAAAGCATTACAGAAAAATTCTGCAGGATTGCAGCGAGTAGTGCGCATACACCGAGGTCCTAATTTTTTACTGTCCATCAGATCTGTCAGTCTTTTAAATGTACTATAATCAAGGATCATAGCTGGTCGGATCGAAAGGGTGCTTCAAGATTTCGTTGAGATGGGAAGACATGAGAATCAAGTCTTTATTCATTTCGCGACGGATAATATCATCATTATTCGTGCTCGTTGGCCTATATATCTCTATTGTCACTTATTGTCGCTATTGGATAATTAGAAACTCGTGCGAGACATCTTGTCGCTAGCAGGAAGAGTTCCTGGTGCTATTAGACCTTAGTGTAGTAGATTGGTGGACAGAGATTGATAAGTGAAAAATCCATCCATGTACATTTATAAGTTCCGATTGGATACGTTATAGTTGATAAGGGGTAATAAACTACAGAATAGTTTCAACCTCAAAGGTGGATAGCATTTGTTTTGGCACGTATTCGTCATTTCACTAGTTACATTGTGAATGGAAGCACCGCATTAGTGTACAGTAAAATTAAAATGTAGAAGCCTTGTCAACCGTTCAACAGGGAAAATTCAACAAGTTGACGGCGGCGATTCATCAGAAAATAACACAATAATTTCATCGAATATTATTCAGAAACATAGAAATTGATACATAGAGGTATAAAAGATTATGTCAGAGTCGTATCATGATAGTTGATTATGATCCTGTTGCTCAAATTATGTTGCCATGCTGATTTTCTCCTAAATGTATAATACATCAGGTGATAAATATGTAGTCGGGTGGGCGAAATCATACGAAATTGTATTCAAATTTGCTTCAATTATCAAAATCAGTTGGAAATACTCATGGCGAATGTTAATAGTCTGAGTCAATCGGACATGACATTATATTGAAATTGAAGTTGAACTTCCAGATCTATATTGAAATGAAAATCACAAAACTACACATGTAGTCTGGTGGACTGATATGGGTAATGAGGACAAATTTGATGCCATCTGTGTAGCAGAGTTGCGATTCCAAACGAGATAATGCAAGTATTGAAGCAGTTTTGCCCCTTTTGTAATTTTGCAAATGATAAGGAATAAGTTTTGATTTGAGGCTTTCTCTTTGACAGTTTCATCATAGTAGCTTTAAGACCATTTTTTAATTAGACCACTTACCAAGAACCGAAATTCGTACACTGACAAAATACATGGCATTCTCAAATTATCTCTCTAAGTATTGAAAAATTCTGTTTTACATTAAAATAATCTTTCACTTCTCATAATATAAGAACTTTGAGGTTGCGCAATTTTTGTTTTCCCATCAATCACAAAAGTAATGAAAGATGCTAGTCTAAAAATATCCTACCACAGCTTCCTAAGGGGAACATCGCTAATCGGCTGCGGCGCTCCTCAGCCAGTGATCCGGTATTCCACAGAACTTGTACGTGTCTTCACCTTTTTTTCCTCTGTTCATATATTAAAAAACACTCTGTAAACACTCAAAAATTAAAACACACTGAAAAAACTGAAAAACACTCATGGAAAATTAAAACATATTTTGCCCATACTATAGTGTCAATGTGATTGATTTCTGAGATTTGACAGAAGTCAATGAGTTTCGTATCATGCGATTCAATAAACTACCCATTCAATTTCAGTCTCAATCAAATATGATAATCACTGAAATATGAGAAGTACGGCTGTAACATGCAGCGTTCAACAAGCTTAAGAATTATTAAGTGATTATCATTTTGACATTTTACATTTGGTACAAAGGAATATGAACTAAAAAATCCATCCCTTTTACTTTACTGCATCATCTTCGATCTCAAATGATTCCTAGTTACGAAACAATGTTTTCCGAGGTACTGTGGGACGTCAACTTTTCCTTAACCTTCCATTTTACTTCGTCACATTATCACCATGTAGCAGAAAGTGATTGACTATTGCAAGTGTGTTTCAGTGGAAAGTTATGTCGCTGATCGGAAACAAGTACTCAAGCAACGGTTCGTACTGTGATATTGGCTAAAAATCAGAAATTTGTGCCGCATAAATGCCATATTAAGCGATCAAAGCAGTGTCAATACTTCAACTAAAAATAGCAAGTAGCTCAAATATAGTGTACTCAAAATCGTGTTGGACATGGACTGATTGAATGCTGTTGGGCAGACTTCGTCCGTCTATTGAATCATTTTTTTACTTAGTGTTTCGACTGAGATTTTTTTTCAAAATATAAAATTAGTGGTTTGTAAACTCATAAATTGCGCTTCGAAAGTCTTAGGCAATGCCACTAACAAATGAAACAAGGCATAAATGACATTAGAACAATTACAGGTGTGGCAAACGAGTCGACGGACTTTATCAGGGTTTTTTGAATGCTCTTGATATTGCTCAGTGTTCGGATTCTGCCATAGGACTAGCAGCATTAGGAAATGAATGAATGAATGATTACTTTTTTCGATCCACTTGACAATTCGGTGGAAGCAAAAGAAATCAATGATTTATCGCCGTTTTAAAGCACCACCGATGACTCCGAAATAAGGCGGACGCGTTTCTTTTACTATAGGTTTAGGCAGCATGGTAAGAAAGAGTGTTAATCATAAACATATAATCATACATGTACAACATACATAGTTACGCCACTAAGGCGTTAGATCCTCTGATCTCGGGATAACTATCTGACATAGGATATGCCGTTTACTTGATCTGGGGCTCTAGCATCTTGCAATAGGCAGTCGACATAGGTCGTCGAATTTGCCTGCCCTCGTCGGCGGGACTCGTGTGAGGTGATGAACATAGATCTTGAGCCGGTTCACGACAATAGTCTTCTGCTCGAACCAGATGCCCGCACAGAGTCAACCGTCATTATTGTAGGGTCTGACTCGGTCGAATCAGCCCCCACCTTCGATACAGATCGTTGCTGTTCACCTTGTGTGTGTAGCGGATGGAGAAAGCCGTGCGGAGTAAGGCGGAATGGACGGAGTCCAGTCGCTTCTCGAACGTCCTTGCTAGAGTCCAGGTCTCCACATTGTAAAAGAGCACCGACTCGATTACTGATGAGAGGAGTTCGATTCTGAGAGAATTAGGCAAAGCATCACTCTGTAGGACTACCCTAACGGAGCAAAAGACAGTCCAGGCCAAAGATGTTCGACTCTCGATGTGAGATTGAATTGATGAAACAACTCCGCAGAGATAGACAAACTTGTTTGATCATATATACATGAATAGTACATACTCATTAAATAGTAAGAGAAAAGCGAAATTGCAAATCAGTTGATAAAAGATAATAGAGCCTTCTAGTCTCTGCGATGTAACAAGTGCAAATCTCGCATTGAAATTTTTGGACGACATTACAGAGAGATCGTCCTTGTCTTTTCTGAATTGAGTTCAAATCTAAGACTTGTCAGGACTGTTCATTACCTTCTTTCATGGATTCTATGAATTACCTTAAAGAAAGTCACGTAGAATTTGAGCCGAGTTGTAGCCCACTTAAGAAAATACTATGACACACAGAATAGATTTCTGAGAAATTATTTTTTAGAAAAAATGCATTTCGATTCCTGAACCTTAAATTTCTTAACATGTCTTATCGACAAAATCAGTAGCATAGCAATTTGTTGACTGATCGACTAATGCTCCAAATATCCGATTGGAAGACCATTCTCTGACATCCTAATCTGAGCCGCAAGCAGTGTATAAAAATTACACCACAGCGATCCAAAAGGCTGATCAAGTAGTAATCGACCAAACCCATCAAACATTCGTCTTTTTCACTATGGTCTTGTCGCCAGAAAGATAAAACGGAAATTAAATATCGACAGTAATCGCCTGATCAAATTCAGAGCCAATTTGTAGGACTGGCTGAGATTTTGGGAATTGGTCGGTAAGGTCAACTGATGGCATGGTCAATGGAATGAGTACGTCTTTTCTTTTCCAAGGAAATTAAGCGACAGATAGCCTAGATCTTACAACTTCTCAATTCAATTGAATGACAACTGCAGGCATTGTAATCATTCTGTCGACAGTTTTCGGCAACTCGGACTTTCCTGTTGCTTCAGCGCAGGACGTTTCTCACGTTCAACCTTAATGATGCTGTGAATCCCGTCAATCCTGGAACCTGTCGGGCTCAACCGCGGAGATGGACGGAGACCCGGTGGCCCTACCATTTTAACTTTCAAAGTGGGAAAATGTCTAGCTTGGGATGCCACCTGCTCCGACACTTACGCTGCCTCCAACATCCTGCAGAATTCCACCTCTCCAGGATCCCCAACACGCAGTGCAGAAGAGCGGAAGATATGGTAATATGAACTACTGGCTCATAAATGCATGTTTACCTCACTTGCGGTTGAAACCTCCGGAATAATTGACGAAGTTGGATCGGCCATCCTCAAATATCTCGGACAGCTCATTACCAGGAATACCGGAGATCCTTGAGAATTCAATGTGGTTTCGCCAACGCACTTCATTTGCGGTTCTTCGCTGCTATCTCCGCCACCCCGCAGAAACGGAACAACTTTCAATGAATACAGGTGGACGAATTGAGATGTGCTTTGATTTTTGACTTCATTTTGTTGAATCCTGCTTGACTTTCTTTTTTTATCTTCACTATTTTTTTAACTGAATGTTTCGCTAATAAAGATTCTAAAGTACCATTCAGTTGAATTATAATTCATCTCATGCATAAGGTTTCTACTTTTTGCCGGAGAATACTGCTCTTACTCGCAATTTTGTCCTTGAAATGCAATACAATTCCTATGGAATGATAAACCCGTTATGAGTCCGCTAACACGCATGTTTCAACCATTCATTGATAACATTATCTTAAACATTGCCGTTGTACATATAATTGCTTAATGCACATTGTCCATCAGTGTTAATGTAAAGTATGGATTTAGTGAATTCGAGTGTGAAAAGGAGAACAAAAAAAACAAGCTTTTTCGAGGTTTAGAGATGTAAACTTGTCCGAGATTTGCGGGCCAATCTGGTCCGACGGCTGACTCAAGCAACTAGCAGGCCGGTTTTAGGCCGGCTTCATACCAATTTAGTGCAGGATTCTACTTATTTATATTCAAGGTTCCAAACTGATGTCAAGACACTCATAATGTGAAATTATATCATACTTTGAAAATCACGTAATGCATAATAATGCCTATCACACATTTTATTAGCCTTAAATTGTTAGCCTAAATTTCTGCATCAGTAGTCAATATCATTTCAAAATCTCGCACATGATTTCGATGAAAATTGCCGTTAAGACGTTTCAATAGACATTTTTGTGCGCATAACAATTTCAATCATAATACTATAGAGTTATAATATTTTTTATTCAGCAATGCAACATTGTGACGCTGTGCAAAATGATAGATAGCTATATTTGTGAAATGGTAAGCACAGCACCATGTCACAAATCAAATTCAGCTTTATGGGAAGAGATGCTCATACCTAATAAGTTGTATGTATCGCAAAAGGAATGAATGCATCACGTGGACCACTAACATAATTCACAGTCATCGAACTTTCTCCGTTGTTGCGTTCGATATGTCTTCATCTTTATGAAATCGTTTCTGTGATTGACATCAAACTAATTATGACTGATTGGCTACTACAAAATTCGTGTTTAATCAACAACTCACACATTTTGGATTCATCTGCAAATTAGAGGTTTACAGCCTGTAAAGGATACTATGAAAACACATGCATTCAGCACAACAATTAACAAATAACGGAACTCAATCGTATGTTATGTTTACTTATGCATTTATTATATATAAACAAAAAATTCAAAAATAACAACATCAAAGAAGACGGCCTAAAATCAAGGCCAGTTTCCATCTCTGATGTAGGTCGTGATATCGTATGACATCACATGCAAACTACATTGAGAATTTATGTCTCTTATAAAGATTCGTGCAGAAGCCATAAGCGATGAAAATATTTAGTTTCAGAATAAGTGACATGCGTTGTCTCGTCACTGAATAATCTACATTATTGTCCTCTAAACTACGACAATGCTCTCATGTTGATGTCGAGAAATCAACCAAGTCGAAAAATTGGGCGATTTTTTCATGTGCTTTAATGGCCTCATCTTAGGCAGTCATCATAGGTGCAGCAAAGAATCTATAGGAAAATTAATTGAAATGTGCAAGTTACATATTTCTACGATTTCGGAGTGAGCGAAGTTCGTATACTTTTAGTCTATAGATAGACAAGCAATATTCAATACAAACAGCGTCTGGATATATACAAAATGGTTGCAACCTATTTATCCAAGTTCAATGAAAAGAAAACTGAACAAGTTATAATTCACAGTTCACGCATTAGGAATTCAGAGCAGACTTCGAGTTTTTCGTGGTTGACTTTTTATTTATATTTTCTAAATAATAGCATTGCCTCTCGTATTCGAAAGCTCAATGAAGTAGTGTAAAATCTTTATTGAACTGCTGGTAGCATTGCAGGAACGGAGATGCTTGAAGACAGACTTCCAGCTGTTGGTTTAATGTACCTCTATACATTTAAATGATGATGATAAATGACTTAAAATTGCATACAATGTTTGTAAAAATGTTAACTTTTGAAGAGCCGTAAGATTTCCGTACACTATGGTGAAAGAACATTGAACTAACAACTCGAGCTCTGTCTTTAAGCATCTGCGTCCATGTAATGCTACCAATATTTCAACTAAAACAACTACCAGGCTACCACAAGACAGCAGCAACATTCGAATATAGGGTAATATTCAATTAAAAAAATAAAATCAAAAAAATAACTACAAGGAAAATCATGAAGTTCTCTCTGAATTCTTTTATGTGTGAATTATGAATGTGTTCAGTTTTCTTTTCATTGAACTTGGATAAATTGGTTATAAACTGTCAGTATGTACATATTCAAACTGAACATATAATGCATATTGTCAACTGCAAGAGTTTCGCTCAGTCAGAAGTCATCGAAATATGCCACACAGCATTTTGAACAATTTTCCGATAGGCCCCATGTTCTTTGCTTCTGTGATGATAGCCTAAAAGGAGGCCAGAATTTGTAAAGCGCATGAAAAAATGGTCCATTTTTTACTTGTTTTCCCAATAAGTAACACAATTAAATTCAACGAAATGAACCAATGCTTACTAGCCAGCTTCTCTATTACTCTAACTACTTTCCTTCAATCTACTTGTATCGTAAACTTTCGTGGGTGAGCTTAGTCATGACTTCATCAGATGAAGAAAAGCAAAGACTATTTTTTCGATGATCCCACGAAAAATCATAAGATACCACAAACAATGAATGAGTCATTATCATAATAAAATAAAATTTGAAATCTAAATTATTTTGAAACAAAAAAACAGTCATTTTCTCGAGTCAAACTAAATCAAACAACTGAATTAATAATTTCTGATGAGACTTGCAAACTTGATTCGATGCTTGAATATGTTATTTCTACTCATCATCATTTGTCACAATAATTGGAAAGAAAGTGAGAACAGTTCGACCCTGGATAAATGTTGGCAGAGAATGGTGACTGAAATTGAAATCCATTCCTCATTTTTCTTCCCAAAGCATCGTGACACTTCCTACTCAGAGAGAAATGAACGACCCTTTCCCCACTTGTCTTTGTATCGCTTCAATACTTACTGGATTAACTTATCCACAAGAAAGCGACCCACACAACACTGATTAGAAAACGCCATCATGTTTCGCTGTCGACTTTGAGACATGATCAAACATGCGATGCATCTCATGAGATTTATATGATGGGAAGGAGACGATGGAACTCTAGTTGTGAGCAACGAAAGAACTTAGCAAAACATGGCAACTAAAATCCCAGTCCAAACGCAATTGTGCAGCATAAAAATCTGCTTCACCAGATCATTTCGAAAGGTTAGGCATCTGATTTTCTACTTTCATTCCGCTAGGATAACACGTGAACACAAATTATAATACTTCTTTTTTACTTAAGTCATAGGCCTACGCTTACTTTGTCCGTCCGCATACGTCTGATAGAATTGTGTCATCCATTCATTATGTTGGGAATAATGAAATGACAGGGCCAATCCGACCTTTGCTTAGCTTTTGTTTGAATCCGGTTCGAATGAGATGCGGTCGGGACGATAAGGAGTTGGTGTCAGTTCATTTCATGGCATCTATTAGTATGGTATTGACTACCAGCATGTTAGGTCATCTATCAGAGATAGTTTACGAGATAGTTCACTCTTCCCTAAAAGGTGAAACGCGAAAACGAACGACGCGCGCGCAGCTAGGTGTGACCGGAGGATACGACAAGGCAATGCGTGACGGCCGATTGCTCAAATTATCGACTGTATACGTGTGATATTATACACCTTTAATATCTCTGGTCATCTACACATGGTGCCTTCATTCAAGGTTGGCCCTTTCTTAGACGCTGAATCACATTTCCATTAATCAATGGTAAAAACAGACTCGCAAAATTGCTTTTGACATCAAACTTTTAGACGATTAATATCTTGCATATTTGCTGTAGTTTAAGTCTATCAATTATTGATTGTCAATAATGTATGATTGTCCAATGAGCATATGAATATTTTTCTCTTCATTTGGCTGTATTCTGCTAGAAGTTATAGGAGGAATGATGAAAATTACATCAGTTGCAGATTTCACTTTTCGATAAACGAAATGGTGGTAGTGTACAGTGCACATAGAGACACTGTATGTAATTTAGGTCAATGATCTTCCTGGATCTCCTGTTTTTAACCTTCCATCACAGTTTCCCATCATTATATTCCACGGGCACACCTGCTGTACCTGCAATTCCCTCAGTCGAAGGAATCACGCTTCCCTGTTTAAATGGTCATAATCAAGCCACTAACAACATTGTAGGCGCACAATTGAGAACGCACAATGCTTCCGTTTAAATTAAAATGATCTTAGTTAATTATGAACATGTTTGTAGATTTCAATCAACACGTTTCACTATCGGATGCTAACTTCATCATCGGAGCATAACTCATCATGACAGGTGACTAAATAAATAATTATTTTGATGACAGAACAACTTTAGAAATACATTAGTAGCTAATTGAAAATCAGAAAATGATCAGAAACCATTTATTTTTATCATCTGAATGTCTAATATTTGAACCAATATAAACAATGATGCATAGGAAATGCTTGACTTATTTTTTGCTCGTTTAATGGTTCAAAGGTTTGATCAATTAACCTTGAAGATACCCCACGGAAATTTGGAATCTTTAGATTAGGAACGTTTATTGCACATTTTCTTCAAACTTTGTAAAGCATGAAATCCTTAATCACAATGGATGTAGATCACGGCAGTAGGACTCAATTTTCGAAGAAACTTATAATAGACAAAATCATTTATTGAAATTTTTCACTCTCGCCTTCACTGGGTGCCAGTATTGAAGCTTTGAGATCCCTTTTTCACAACCAGGACGGTAAAACGACGATGAGTGTTGACATGGTCGGACTTACAACACGTGTTCTGTCACTTACAACCTGAACCCTCTCTGCCAACTTTCAATGACATTCTCGCGGAAACTAAACTTATAAAGTATACGCTTCTTAAAATCCACTCACTCATTGTGGGTACAAAAAAACAAAATTGAAAACGGTCAAGTTCAGTCTTTTTTATTAGATTGGAATGTCTATAACACTGATTTGGCAGCCTAAATCAAAACAGCATTTTTTCTTTTTGAAATTTAAAGCGTCTTATTTTGATAACGGATTGATGCGTATCTAAAGTAGACTCACTTTATGAAAAATAGGAGAATATGTTTGCAGACTCTAGTAACGATGAGCAACCTTGATGTGATTTCATTCATATCTCTCGAGTTCATTGTACAACTGCATTTATGTTTGAAATGGTGAAGTTTATCATAGATCAACCAAATCAGTCAATCGTGGACCTTGTAGGTACTCCACAATTCTACTAATTCATAATAATTATTATATCAATGGATTATTTATTTTAATGGAATTACATTAATTGAGAATTCTCGTAATCAAATTTGATTTAAGGAATTTTCAATGTTCTTAAAAACAGTTTCGAGTAATTTTTCTTGGTGACATTGAATGCATATTCATTTATAAATAGTAAAGTATGTCTGTCTCAAAGTCAGCTAGGGCGATTTTTTCTGGACCCATTGGCACACATTTCTATACTTCATAGAAGCTAAAAGTAGAGCTAGTAGACTCAATAATTTTTCATCTGAATTTACTGAATAAGATTAATAGATCATTTACACGTATATTTCAGAATATAAACCAAATGTAGTCAACAAGAACAAAATGAGACCAAGTTTCAGACAATTTATGCTCATTCCTCACAATGTCTAAATTTCGCGTTGGTTTACACATGGATAGTAAATGTTTATCGACAACTTAGGTAAGTAATTGCGATCATTACACAGTAGCCTTTTAACAATGAAAAGTGTGCGTTCAACTGCAGTGCAGCCGATGTCGGCTGAGCCTGTCTCAGAAGATAGTGATAAACATGTGGTGAGATAGAATGATCTCAAATTTCAATTATCGCTACGATATCTGTGTTCTTTGATAGAGATGCGATCGCAAGACACATGGATCGATGTCGAAGTGCAGACTTGTTGATTAAGCATGAATGCGTTGAAGTCCATGCTGCAATATACTGACAGAGTAGCTAGTCTATAACTAAACGACCGCAGTGGATGGCATCTTGAGCTCGAGTTACCAAAATGGGCAATTGTGTATTTACTTCAATCACTGCTGGAACATCTATCTTGGTAAATAAGGAGTAGAATCATCAAAATACCAAAACAACATAATACCCTATATGAGCTGACTGTCGATTAACATAAGCATCAGTCAGTCTGAGATTAAATTAATTTGTAAAAATTGACTAATTAGATCTGACGTGTTACTGATTATTGACTTTTAACCATCAAGTCGCATTCTTCTAGGTTCCTATGACAAGGTGACACAGAAATCATCATTCTCATGGTCTGAAAATCTTAATTTGAATTGTATTTCAACATCCAGAGAGAGAGATATACTCTCAGAATTTTCAATTAGTACGAGCACTTCTTATACGAGTAACTGCCAGCATGGACGCACGACGATCATATTTTTTGGAGAACTTAAAGGGTGGACATCGAAACAAAGCATTTGAAACTAAACCTGAAATGTCCTGAAACTGAATGCAAAAAGATTGCTTTAACTTCGATGATGAATCGATAAACCTTCGTCGCTCGCCCAGATGCCCGCGCATTCTTGCAGACGAGTCAAGTCGTAAAAAGGGAATCATTGTCATCAAAAGAAGAGAGAAATTATGCACAAGAAGAGAATATTCTGCAGAAATCATGAGCTCTAACACCCTTAACATCACGCACCACAACTTCACGGACCCGTCTATAGAAAAGATTTTCGGCGATGCGACTTAAAGAGCTGAACGCTCAGCCAACACCGGAAGCGGAGTCGGTTGTCAACATCAGTAGGACACGAAGCCTCCTCGGCTTCATCGAGTGAGGGAAACGACGAGGAGGTAGGGGACACACCAGGGAAACAGGCCGAAAGCCCAACATAAGCGTGCGAGCGTGTGTCTGTCTTCGTATGCAGAAACAGAGCGCAACATATAGAAGAGAGGAGAACTCGGTAGCTGATGAGGATCGAGTGTAAGATACGGCAAGGCGTAAGCAGCAAAGACCGGCAAAGACGCGTGCGATTTGAAGTGGTAGAAGGCAGAAAGAAAGGAAAACAGGCGGAGTCTGCGATCCTCACTAGAATTGAGCGCGCAAGGGTCAGCATTAAGGAGAAGATACAATGAGAAGAGGAGACCGAACAGACTTCGAATAAGAGTGAGAAAAGTATGAGATTCGTTCAGCAAGCATGGGATTGACAAGAGACGCGTGCGCCCCAAGTGGGAACAAAGCCAGAGCGAGAAAAGGAGTAGATTATGATCTTGAGTTCACCAATATTGAGCATAAAGAGAGGGTGAGAGATGAAGAGAAATGAAGGGATGTGGAACTTTCTCATCAACCCATGTGAACGCACAGATTAGATAGATAGAAGGTCAAACATTGTGTGCGCACGCTCCTGAATCCTTCGCCGAGCTCTCTTCCAGCGCTTGCTTGGCAGAAAGAGACTTCAATCAAGTCGATTTCCATCACGGCAAAACTGTTTTAAGAAATATCAATTCCTAACGGAAATATGGAAAATCTTGATGGAGCATGTTGAAAGAGGAAAGTTTGATTAATAATTAACGTCTTTACCTGAGCGTCTAAAACATCAGTGTGGACTAAAACAGCATGTATTTGGAATTTGTTCATTGTTGGCTGAGGATGGGAGACATATCAACTCATGACCTATAAATCACATAGATAGCAAACCCCTACGCGTGAGTCCACCCTAAAATACATCAACGTGAAAAACAGATAAAGTGGCTAGCACTCCAAATGAGCATATCTATTAAAGCAGCTTAAAATGTGAGTAGGCTTAATCCCTATTGAAGAATTTCAGACTACGAATCTCTTCAGTCAGCGGAATGGAATGAAAAAAGGGTTTCCAAGAATGGACGACATTCGAAAATCAAAGGCAACTAGAAGTTGTGCATGACGGAGAGATCCCTGGTAAATAAAGTACTGTGCGTCTGCTCCATAATCATGAAATATTAAAGACATTCATTTATAGCTGAATCCACAAAGCAGCATTCGATCATTTCATTTTGATCGTCGGATATGACGTTGTGTATATGATTTTGTCATCAGTGAATTGCAAACATTTGAAATGTTTTGCTACGGTCGTAAATCCTTCACATCATAGGCAAAGCAATGTAAAACAATTTCTCAAGTAGTAAAAAATTTAACATTTCAAAGCGAGTCAGTATCTGAGCTACAGCAATTCAAATGAGAGCTCGGTAAGGTCATGATTCTTCCTTCCATGGCAGTATGCACCTGGCTACTAAACCAGTGTTAATAAGATACAATTTTTGTAGACAACACGCATGATCATTTTTAAGTGCTCTGGCCATAATACCGATACACATTTGTAATGTAACTGGCAATTTTCCTTTAGCAACACTTCATTAATCTATAAGTAAACATTGCGAGTTGCGACAAGCAGGCTGCATAGAAGATTTGCTTCAATCACATGAATTTGGAGTACATTAATTATACATGTACAACGTCTTATCAAAAAACGCACGTTTTAGACGTTTGGAAACACTGATAGATGCTTGGACATGAGAAAAACGATTGAAGATAAAAATTATCAGATTTTTTACTTCACCGGGATGTCAATGATGATTTTTAGAGGAATTTAAGAAGCAACATTCATTAAAAGTTATTGATTTCTTGATATGCAACATCAGTTCATTCTGCTATTGAATATACGGAGAGGTTGTGATTTCATTCGATTCATGGTTGCATACAGATGAAATAGATTCGATGATATAATTTTGTGATCAATCTCGCAATTATAAAATTCAAAATTAGTTAACCCAGCTGTGAACTAATCATCTTTCCTCATTATTAAGATCTCATTAAGATTTTAAATAGATGATTTTCAAACAATATTCAGAGAATATTTCAAGCGTCATATATGAAGAAAAATTAGATCAAGAAGATGAGTAATTAATCACCTTGAAAAGTTTGTCTTTATGCTTAGCTCAAACTCAAGAAATAACATTGACGCACAATTTAGTTATATCGATCATAAGAACTGGTGACAAAATTCCAGTAGAAGTGTTGGCGTCAGCTGCGAGCTCATTTCGATAGTTATAATTCAGTGAGTATTCATGTCAATTATGATATTCAAAAATATAGAAATGATTGTCGATTTCACAATGATCATAACGCTTACTTCTCTTTGAGCGATATTTGTGACTCAACGATCGGAGACATTTTACACTATTTGTAATTGTTCAACAAACAATCAATTGAAATTTAAGTACACCTCATGAAGAGAAAACCATACATTTCAAAATTCTCCTTCCATTTTTTTCTTTCAATTTGAGGTTATGTAGTGCCTGCATCTAGTACTCTGCGACATTTCTAAAACAGACCTGTCCAAAGACTTGGCTGCGTGACGCACCATCCGAAACATATTTTAGAAACTTTGAGATCTTAATGATAATGAAAGATGATTAGTTCACAGCTGGGTGAACTAATTTTGAATTTCATAATTGCGAGATTGATCACAAAATTATTTCATCGAAACTATTATGCTAGTTGATTGATGATGATGATCATTAATCACTTAAATTTAATTCTTGTTGCAATTTTCCGTGTTGATACTAAAATGACTACACAAAGCAATGCATTGAATTTGCAATACATGTATACAGTCCGCATCACGACTCCTCCTCCCTATAACATGGATGGATAGATTAAGTCTCATGATTCACATGCGAACTATTGATGACCATGCAGCATGAGAATTTACGGATTGTACACGCATTTCCTTTATCTACACAAGTCAGTCGTTGCTTTTTAGCTACAGAATGATTAATTCCAGAATATGGTCGACGATTCAAAACATAACTGCTTAACCTGAGTGATATTATGTTGAAATCAACACCAAATGAAATTATTTGTAGAATCAGAGTCCAGCAATCTTCAACTTGAAATGAAAAAAGCTCAAGAACACAAAGACATTCTCAAATAAAGCATCATATTTTCTTGAAGCCTAGTATTCGAGAAAACTCATGAAACATCTAAGAGTCCTTTTTGCGTCACATCGCATAGTATTGCGATGCTAATCGTGCACAGCATTCGATGCCATGGCATCATTCGATAACTTTTATTATAGCATAGCTGTAGGGCCACTACAGGGATTCACCATGAAAGTCAAATTATACTACTGGAGTCAAATTAGACTACTGGAGTGTACGGTGAATCAACAAATACTTTTCTTAAGTCACTTGGCCATCTCATGAGTGAAACAACTGGCGACAGACGTGAACATTCTTGGTTGCAGCAGCGCATCAGCCTTGCGTTAATCAGAGATAATGGCTTAAGCGTATTGATGGCTGGCGGTATTCGCTCTTAACATATTCCTTCGCTTGTCTTTTCTCTATTTTTGTACAGCTTGAAGCTGTTTCATAGTTTTGTCGTAAGGCATGGTTACTCTTCTATCGATAATATCTAAATTATACATTTCTATAATTTCATATAGAGGTGATAAAGAAAAACGAGAAATTCTACACGCCACAGGTTTTCTTCCATATATCAACACGATGCAAACAGTCATTATATCACAGGACAAAACAACGGACGTAAATTCTACTTTCTAAAGCATTTCAAGGCATCTAGGGTTTGGATTCTCCAATTATCTTGCCGACTGTAAGGTTCTTCCGGTTGAGATTGAGGATGAAGGCTACTCCACTCCTAATTATAAAATCGAATAATAATAAAAAGTGATGTAAGTATGATAAGAAATAAAGCTTGATGTTCTATGATATAAAAATTGATTAAGAAAAGATAGGATCATCAAAGCTGAGAAGAAGAAATCGGGTAAAAGTGGCGAAAAAATGAAGCCAAATCAGAATAAAATAATCAAATCAGATACCCACTAGTTGCATCTACTATCGCTGTGAGGTTTACTCACAATATCAGGAATATGAAGGAACGTGATGCATTCGCATGCTTCGCATTGTTGCTACAACATCCATTATCCACTCATGATTACTTTCTTCTTGATATTTGTTTTAGGATCTTTTCATTATTTATTTCCTCAACTCAATATTCAACATTTGTTTAAGACTAGTGAGATTTTGCTGGTATTCTGATTATATGCGTCAGTCTTTATCACCACTCGTCTATATACAATATTCATATTACTAAAATTGATCGACCATTGATAACTTATTGATACATGAAGTTTGTCGAACTACGAATCAATATTCTGCACCACGTAGCACAACGACAATTTTTCATCATCTATCATAAATTTTATTTACTCACATAGCATTGCGAGAGACAACATCGCTGTGATGATAATAGGCACACTAAAATGATACGAAGAGTGCAGCTCTATTTATATCTTGTTTAACAACTTAAATGTCAGTTGGCCCAGCTGAATTAATTTACGTAAAATACTTGGAACACCAACACAAAGTTCGTTGCATAATCAAATTGGTCAACAATTTCTCAACATCTCGGAATCAAATTAATAAAATGGTCTCAAACTGCAGCAACTCCAATGATAGTGCATCATAGTCCGTCGACAAGCCATCAGCAATTACGATTGATGACTGGTATCTGCATACAATAAAATTTTGTAACTTATACATGTCACGTTTTTAAAATTGACCTATCAATGGGTCAATATAATATTTCCACCTGACCTCTGCAACTGATAAGCTGCAATGCTGCTAACGTTGTGTAGGCTATACAATTGGATTGTTCAATTTTGAAACTTAACTGAATTGCAATGGAGGGTATCATACAGAGATGCTCAATGCAAATTGAAGTATCGAAACCTCAGCATTGTTAAGATTTAAGTGAGATCTTGTGACAATGTTGTCTGGATAATATATTGCATACCATTTCCCAGGGGCTCATAAAGCTACTGACTGAATTCGATCTGATGATATTTACGTATATCGAGCTTCCCTATTTGATTGATCATGCATCCATTATGCTGAGATGAAATTCAAAATAACGTATTTCTTCTACTGCAGCCCGAGCTTCCGATAGAATCTGGGCCTCCAATATAAGCCGAGGTAGCCTTCTTTTGGTACATCGCACCTAAATACCTAGGATTCCTTTGAGTGTAATTCCGATTCAGTTAGTATCAAACGAAACCAATGTCAGGTTCTCATTCATCAGGTTTCTGTTATCAGTGCTGTCAATTTTTATATCAACTGATTTGATAGTCAGTGAGCAACCAAATCCTCAAGGCGGCAAAGTAGCCGAAATAAGAGCGAGTCCTGCGGATGCGAAGTGAGTATCAGATCAGTGCAGTACCAGTATGCATATAATGATGATTAACAACTTAACTAATTATCAGCTCTCATTAGCGACCAGTCAAAGTTGCCGGCAAGAAATAATCGATTGAAAGTGATGTTATTGATAGGGATGAAAAGGATGAACAAACTTATTCAACTTTTTCAGTAAGCTTATTCTCATTTGATGAAGAATGGAAAAGTGTAGAAGTTCTCCACGTCAAATACTCTTCAAAAGTTGAGCGTTAGAAAATGTTTTGATTGATGATTCAATGCAATGCGAGCATCAATACAACCCGGATATGGAGAGTCAATATGAAATAGAATCTGGGGGCAGCATTGGAAGAAATACGGCATGTAATATTTTTGAAAATCGATTATAAGATAATTCATTAGAATTCATGAATTATGGATGAATCATGAATTCATGGTCGTGTGCATCAGTATTCTTTCTCAATAGCTCATTATTACACTTAAGTTTTAGCATGCAGTATTGTTCAATCTGAGTTGATGCGTAAGGAAAGTTGAATGCACGCCATCTTTAATAAGAAGTATATTAATGCGTCAGTTGGAAATTGATTTCCGATTTTGACTTTATCGTTCGATCCTCATGTTGACATATCTCGGGAAAACAAAGCATTCAACTTGCAAAAGTAAACAGTAGGATTCAAAGCAGTTGCCCCATTTTACATTTGCTAAACAGTCGAAATGATCATCGCGTCAATGCCAGTCCATTACTGCAAATGTAGTTGGAGTGCATTTTGTGTATTCGAACTTTTGAGTGAGTGACTGAATAGACGAGGTTGCGCTCCGCTCACTGGTGATGAACGAGTCAACTGAGCGAGCGAGGCTTTCTAGCACGAGTAACTACCGTCGAGCTGAACTGAACTAACATTTAGACGTTCATGTACTGAAGAGCGAAAACTGGTGTTTCTCAAATTCTTACATTTCCTAGCAGGAAATGTGCACTATGGTTTGCTTTTCGCTATTCGGTCGATGTTTGAAACGCGATTGAGGACTTGAAAAAGTCGTCTCCGTTATGCTTAAGTTGGTGCTAGGAATTGGTACATGACACATAATCTTATGACTTTTTCGCTTTCGCGAAAAAGTCTGCGAATCTGCAATCTGCGAATGCATGCAATATTTCAAGTCAATATGTAAGTGTTAGTCAATCAGCTGTTTGAACAGTTTTAGGAAAAATTCACCGAAATCGTTCTCCCTGTAGCTCTAAATCCGGTGCGGCATGATACATTGTTTTCATTGCGACCTTAAGCGCAATCATAAAGCTTAATGTCTGCAAGTTCCTCATGGAAAATTGATTTCTGACTTTGAAAAGCATTGAAGGTATAATTTTGTTGTTGTTCTGAGTTTTCATTCCCGACGATATTCAGCAACTATTTATGATCTAAATCAACAAAAGGTAAAAAGAAATGCTATTCAAGGTAACAATCTGACAATGCAGTTGGTTTATTACCCAAATTGAAAGGTGGGTGCAAATAAATCAAAATTTAAAGTCACCATATTTCAGCTTTCTGCCTACCAGGGATTGTCAAAAGTTAATTGGTATTCAATTAATTGATGACTTGAAATTTCAATAAACTGATAAAATAAGCTGATTGAATCAAATTCCAAAAAAACTTGCAATAAATTGTTTGATCGAGAAAAAATTTCTGCTCGATATGATTTTCAGGAATTATGCTTTAAAATAAAGTCTGCTTGTGTATGATTTTCCGCCTCATTGAATATACTCTGAAGGACTTATCCGATTTAGCAATCGATCATGTAGAGGCTTGTGCTGAGAATTCTTGTGATGGCATATTCTTACTTACGTTCACTTCGGCAACAGGACACGACACATGTGCGCAACACTTTTTATCAAGGAGTCCATACACTATTTATCATTAGGAATAAAGAAACAAAATCAAGGTCATCAGCTGCAAGATGACCAATGACTGCTTTATCTGTTGCATAGGTTTCTTCAGCTAATCATTAACTGAAGATGTACGTCACCGCTAACTTGCTGTAAGAAATCAGCAGGGATGATCAAAATTAATTGAATTTAAATGAATTGATTTTTCAGTAATTCCAATTAATATATGTGATTAAGTTACTAATTTCCAAGCATCAATTAATCGATTACTCACGTTAACAATTTTAATTATTTGATTGAAACAACAATTAAATTAGTCAATTTTTGATTACCTCTCCTAGCTGCTATACTTTCTGAGATATTTCGTTAAGACCATGGTAGGGGCATTTCCCGATCTGAATGGGATACTGAGTACACAAAAAATGGATACTGGTAGAGTTGCTGTTGTCTGTTTCAGTCCCATTCTGTGCGCATCTGTAAGTAACATCAACAGTCATCTTACTGCTCTCCGATGACATGATGCTCTCACGTTAATATTGTTAAATAATATCCATTAATAGTTCATGAAAACATTTATCAGTTCGTACACTTAAGAATTTCACATTCAATGCACGCTTCACGCAATGAACTGATAGAGGAACAACTAATTCAACTAGGGTATCTCACAAATTTGTTTCAAGTTCAGCGGAAGTTCCTGATCGAAACGAACTTGCTGGCACAAGCTAATGGAATAATATCATCATTCAAATCAGGCTCAAAACATTACATTTTCCTTCTCTGCTCAAATTCCACTAACAGTTGCGCAAATTAGCAGAATTCCTCGTGATTCCTTCTCCCTAATCCCCACGGCTGCTCTGATATCGACAACGTCACTTAGCGCTGAGTGATTGCTAAAGTGGAACTCGGAATCGGTGACCACTGGCTTCTAAAGAATTAAATATCATCACCGCCGGATGACGAATGAATCATTTCCACTTGACAACGCCAGCATCCTACATCGCTTAGCAACGTGATACAGAACCACATAAGATGTTCAGCATTGTTCAGGCTCGTTAACAAGTTTTCTAGAAAATGATCATTTAGGAGACAGTAATCATTTCGATATGCGTAATATGACGCGGAATTTAGAGAAGACATGAGAACAATTATTGATCGGCATATGCTTCAATCTGACATAAAAATTTTCAAAAAGCAGATTTTCCTCTTTATTACATAATTCTTATTGCCGGTACTTGCATCATTTCACGTCTTAGATAGAGCCCATTGATAAGTAACAAAGCTGAATTAATTGATGAAATTTCACACTGATTTAAAACTGTAAAATTTTGTGTGGTAATAATATGATACTTGTCAGATAATTCTACTTGATGAACAGAGGGAACTTCCATCAAAAAGAGTAGCGAGCTCACAGTATGTTTAATTTAAATGAAAATCATCATCCTCTAGGAATCTCAGTTACAAACTAAGATTAAGCCTACTGTACAAAATATAACTGTAATGAATAAATTTGTAATGAACTTTGAAGAAAAGAAAATACATGTGAAACTACAGTATGAGTACTGAACTTGCTAGAATCGACCTACAACGTCTCACCTGGAACTACTCCATGAAGAAAATGAAATAATGAACTAGACTTGTTATAAATTGACCAATTGGTGTCTAACTATTCATGAAATTTAATCTATCTCTCAAGAGGACCGGTCTGTGTCCCATCATATCTAGCCTTAATCCGCAAACAATTGTGACAAGCGTAATCTGCATACGACGGAAGATGCTATCAATCACCTATGGTGAACTTATAACATCAATATTAATTTTTTCAAGTTTGTTCTCCACAAAAGATGGAAAAGGCAAATGTGCTTTGCTTTCCCCTTGTCCGCATCATTTTGAAAACTCCTTTGTAATCCTCAAGATGATTTCAACCGAAAATCCAGCACGACGTTTCAAATCGCATAAAACAGAAAGTGCATATTTTTAGCACGTGGCACTATTTAAGACATTAATGCTTTCTAATTTTGAATAACATGAATTGACATGAATCAATAGACACACTCACACTCACATTTCACATTGACTCGTGAAATAGTAAAACAAATATAATGAAATAAAATCAAGGGAAATGTTTTGAGAACAAAGATTGTCATCTTAAAATTTATTTCAGTGGTTACCGCATAAAAGGGGATCAGATTTTGAAGATATCATCTGATTAGGTAGTACAAGTACATATATCCTGACTGTCCAAATGATATCAAGAAACAAATGCTTAGAAAAATAGAAACTTTGACTGCCGAAAGCTAGGAGAATGTATTCTGTGATCGATAGTTAACTGATACGAATTAATTTGACACAATCTCCATGATATCGGTAGGAAAAAAATTAGGCTTGGAAAAAATGTTTCGTTTTTTTGCATTTGAAATGTACTTAAGCACTTCAAATTATACATTTGGACTTTGTTGATTGAGGCATCTATATGTGCAATGATTTACAAAGGGGTGCGGGCATGAGTATGATGTCTGTCAGACTTTGAAAGTATTCACGCAAAATTTTGAGTTTGTCATGCAAACAGCAGGCAGAAGGGATCTTCCTACCATGACATCGTTTTAATTGTCATGACTGCGGCGACCGTGTTTCGCATGGCTATCATTTATTAGCTCAATTTTATCCGCTTCATATATTTTCAAAAGTCTCCAGTCTAATGAAACTTGACTACATGATTTCAACATGTATTTTTCAAACGATCACATTCCATTATAAATATTTTTAGGTAAACCTATAACTGGCATGAAGTTTTGAAGTAAAGCAATTTGGATAACAAAAACTACCTACGTTTTGTCGTCATTTATCATGTTCCTCATTCGTAGGTGTCAATTCACTTAGAGTTTTCAAGTTACTATCGCGCTCATGATCCCAATGAATTACTTTTTGCTGAGCTAGATGAACATTCCTGATTTTTTAAAACATAAATTCATCTAACAGAAACATGGTTAATCAGGGCAATATCACTTCACATTGGCGCTATTTATGCGAATTACGTTTAAAAAGCGAATTACCTATATTGGGAATATATAAAGAATATAGAACATAAAAATCATCCGACATGGCTACCAATAGCTTTTACATTATTCTGAAACAAATTCAGCATAATTATGTGTATCGCTCTTTGGATGACACAAAGTTTTTTCTGCTACAAGTCTAACTTTTCACTTAAAACCGTTGACGTAAGGACTTCAGCTTAGCATTCTGATTGGTCGATGATGTACATACATTTACAAAGATCAAAAATATTATTTGGGAAGACGTTAGAGCATTTGGAAATGCCATAGTATAAGTTCATTTACTACTGCTAGTTTGATGTATTCACAGTTTAAAGCATGGACAATTTACCGGTTAAGCAACAACTTCCTAAAGTCGGTATTACTTCACTTAAACTTTTGCAGTTGCTGCTTAATTTACCTCAGACAATATATGTGATATTTAGCCTTTAGATGAAACAATAAACATCTAATACTTGATACTTGCTTGAATTCGATTGACCTTTCATGCTTATTTTGTCGAGATATATAGCGTGCCCGTAACTGTTGTTTCAGTTTGAATAATCTACCTAGCTATTTTGTTCATAATAAAGTTTTGCAAATCTTACGTTTGTTTTGCAAAAGCTGACGCACTTTCATCATTGAAATGCGCTGTGAGTTCCATCTCATCATCCAGCCAAATTCTGTGAAGGTCACCATTCTGTCAATGTTGAAAGAAATTTAAAAGAAACTTCACATCTTTACTATATAGCCTACAAATTGATAAATCTGACTGTTTATATTAACTCTATAGGAGACCACGTGAGTCTGATTTAAGGTAACTTTGCAGTTTGTACAATACGTAGCTCTGCTGAACGAGATTAAATTGAATGCATGCTAATGCAGGGTGACACGAGACACGTGACGATCGCATTTCACCTCAGACACACCGCACGCAGTGCTGTTCAATCTTAAAGGCATCCCTAAAGTCCATGGGTTTCTTTTTTAAAGACGAAATCGAAATATGTGATATATAATGCAATATTCATACCCGATACATCCGTGCTTCCTAAATTTCAATTTGATTTTTTAGTGATTTACGATTGATTATGTACTGCTGCGCACAGTTATTAACTCAGGTATAATCTTTCAGATAATTCATAGGAACTCACCGAACATATTTGCAGCTGCAGCCATAGCCAGAGCAGCCATTTGTTGCTGTTGGTGCTGTTGTTGTTGTTGGGCCGCCGCAACAGCCGCAGCGGCGACCAACGCCGGATTCGTTGGATCAAATGCACTGCCGCTACCCCCGCCGATCGAAGCATGGCTTCTGCCCTCTCCTGACTTGCTACTCAGATTAGTGCCGCGACTTTGACTTCGACTGGACACACTGTTCGTATCCGTGTCGGGCATCGCAGAATATCAAGGAGGTCGGTGACCTGCTTCGACGAGAAATGTTGACAGCGTGACAGGACTAACGGACGATAGGCAGGAGGCTAGATGTGGTACGCCGAGTTCGGGTTGCGTTCACGAACGACCCGGAGAAGTTTCGCTTTCGAGTTCACTTGTTTCGTGTTGACACAACGCGACGCGATGCTTAGGTGACGATTAGAATATGCGAGCGATGAGGACGGCTGAGGGAAGCCTTTGCGCCAATAGCCTTCGCAAAACACACGATGATTCTCTCAATCAGTTAACTCTGAAAGTGATGGATTGAGTGAAGTAGGAATTGAGGCCAGAAAAAAAGCAATTCCATAACATCAATATAAAGATGAATAATTGATTATTCACTGCAGCAGGGAGCGCTTTCACTTCACATGAACGTCCTGCATTGTCTATTCGTGTGCAACTATATCCGTGTTCGAGTTAAATTGTAGACATGTCAATAGTGCGTGAGTGTGACTAATATGTGGTCGCAGAGCGTGAGTGGCGACCCCTTAAATGATGATGTCAACGATATCAATGATGTCGTGACCGTGGTTCTACGCCAGGTGGTCGAAGTGGTAGCTGTTACACTGCAGACTATAATACTGTTTGACCACACTGTCAGCGCGAAGAATATGATAGGAAGAAGGTAGCGGACAGTGACGAGCGAAGTGATTTAGAACGAAATAGAAATTGTCTTGCGATGATAAACACACAGCACACCGCCTGCAACAACAGCGCAGCCACCGCGATGAAGCTACGAGTGTTCCGCGCATTTCTCGGCGTAAAGAGAGAAAGGGGAGAGAGGAAAGAGAGGGAGAGTTAGAGAGATGGAGGCAAAGGGTAAGAGAGAAAGGCGTACAGTTGTTTCCTTTTACAAAGAGGAAGGGAGGTTAAATTGGCTATCTTACACCGCATTAACAAAACGTCACAGCTTTAAGCAGCGCTTTTACAGGCTTGAAATAAATAATAGCTTGCCCGAAACTCAATACTGACGAAAATATTTGTGATGATTAACACATAATTATATGAATGAATCCAAACACAAGGAACTGGGCATTTGTCACGATTTAATGAGAATAGCATGCGACAAACTTATATAACGTTTTCAGGGTTTCAGTAACAATTCATAAAGAAAATTCCCCGGTCGAAGCCTAATCCTTATAATTATATGCAGATATTTTATAAACGACTCGTTATAAGCTATCGGCTGAACTTCAAGAATTATTCTTCTTTTTTGAAACTAACTGAATAATCTGCCTGTCTTGATGATAAATCGGCATCAGCCGGGTCGATTTTAATTGATTAACGCCACCAATGTTTATTTGGTGACAATGATAATATAACATGCCTACAAATTTAAAAGATTACATAATTCGCTCTTTAACGAATTCTTCATTCTTACCAGCAATAAGATTACAATTTCATTCTACTGCTGACAAAATATGCGTTTATAATTGATTCGTTATTAAATTATTATTTTCTGCAAATATTCTGCGTAAGTTATTTAATGATGCGTTGTCAGGGATGGTCAGCTGGTCGTACAACCACTCCCTGAGTTGAATGACAAACAAACTTTAAAATGCAAGAACTGCGTACTATTCTGTTAAGATTTATGATTACATGCATTATTAATGACCTAAGAAAATATATTCACGTGATTATTGTGGCTGAAGCTCCTGCTGCATCCGCATAGATTTTTCTCAAATCGCAGATTATTCCCGTTTGGAAACCAGAGTGGGATCCAGGTCGGTTGAGATTTCCATAACCTATCCCGCCAGTGAAATGCTGTGAAAAATGGTGCAAAATCTCACAGAGATTGTTTTTCGTGAGCATTCATTCTGTGCAGAACTCGCTGGTGATAAACTGCTGTGACAGAATCAGTCTTTTGGAGAAGTTAATGGTGCATCAGCAAATCAAATAGTATATGGCCTACGAAAGGCAAAATTCAGATAAAAACAGATTTCTCTAACAAGATGTAAATCGAGCATTTGAGCGGTCAGTGAGGAGTGAGATTCCTTTAAATGGTAGCAAATGTCTGTCTATTACTTCCTTTGGTCCGTGTGCTCAATAATCACATTACTACGAAATCTAATGAATTACTTCCTTCCCTCAAAGCACCGGCGACAGAACTGGTTCTTTGAAATTCGCCAATACATTAAACTCTATTCAAGCATCACGATTTTATTATAAAATTGACGACAACAAAATTTCGTTTAAAATCACACGAGTTCGACAAACGAACATCAAACAAATGCTCCTTTTCCTCATACCTGATTCATTTCATATCATATCTATTATCGATACATGGATAGCAGCTCATTTGAAAGCAGATAATGATGCACGCTAATGTGCGACCTGATAGCTGAAAGGCGCGAGAATCCATAGTTGACATATTTTAGGTGGTCCGTTTTCATAAACAATCCCACAATCTCTGCTTGTAGGTGCACATTATTCACTGTGTGTTAACTGGTGCGATTATCGTTTTCACTGTGATACGCATGAGACCATTGCAAAAATCCATGACATGCACATGCATGTAATGCAACATGATTACCTTCACTAACACACCTAACACTATTATACATTTTTAATTATTACTTGTTGGTATTTTTCATAATGTGCCTAACAGACGATATGTCGACCAGCAGGACCACGGAATGGCAACCGCGATTTGGATCCAGACAATGAGGTAGACCACTGCAGTGTTCTGTTAGTGACGATGCGCGGCTGACTTGCAACGATGGACAATAATGGAGGATGGGTTCAGGAGTTATCAAATAAAATAATTGCATTGCAATTACTTACATTTAATTTGTTGTAAATAATCTATTGCTGCTATCAAAATATTACAACTAATTGATTGATGGCATCGAATAATTGCAATTAATTGATTAGTGGCATCCAATATTTGCAATTAATTGATTGATTTGTGCTTCAATGGTAAAAGTAATCAATTGACTGATTTGCTTGCAATGCGTCACCATTCAGCATCGTAGGAAAAGCATTCCACCTTCAGTGATTAAAATAGGTACATGTGCTAAGCTGTCTGAATATCATTCAGGAACTGACCGCTTTCATGATTCTAATCAGGAACTATATGGTGCATAGGGTATTAAGTATCTCTATGTTACAATGCTCTCTTTTAATTCGTGAAATTGAAATAGCAGAGTGAAAAATTCAAAATCAACATTTCGTCTTTTCCAGCGGTAAGAATTGCAATGAATTGATTGCTTCCATCAAGCAATTGCAATTGATTCATTGCTTCCACCTAACAATTACAATTGATTCATTACTTCCATCAAACAATTGTAATGAATTAGTTGCTTCCATCAAACAATTGCAATGAATTAATTGCTTCCATCAAACAATAACAATTAATTCATTGCCTCCACTATTTGCTTGCTTCCATCAGATAACTGCAATCAATTCATTGGCACAACTACTAAATGCATTTAATTGATTGTTTCAATAACCCCTGTCGGTATTTAACTCATTTCACCCGCACCTTAACAAGTATCGTTATGTCGCATCCTACAAGTTACATCTATCTGCTCTACATTGCACACAAATTGAGTAAAAACTGAATCAGCAAAACCAACTTGCTTTTTAAGTTTTTTTGACTAATCGTATGAGATAGAATAATTAAATATTGAGTTTCATCCTCAGTTGAAAAATGAAAACTTCCTATTTAATGTTACTTTACGTAGGAAGTTGTGTCGATGTTGAGAGATGTGAACTAGGCTTGTTGGTGATTCCTTATATTGGATGAAATGACAGCTATTCAGGTCTGTTCCCGTTTTTCAACTGAGGATGCAACTCAATATCTAGTTATTTTATTTACATTGTGTTTGCAAAAAGCAGCATTTATTAATTGTCGCAGGCGCACTAACTTAGGCGATTTGTCAGTAGTGATATTCAATGAATAACCGTTGAAATCTCTCTAACTTGCTAATTGTAATCGCATGAAGCACGTACAAAATATTTTGTATACATCAGGTAGCTGCATTACTAGAATTGGTATCCATTAATCTGGCGTATGGTGCGAAAATAAATAAAATACCAAATAAATGAGGCCATCTGCTGCATCGCTAAAAGTGCGTTAGGATGTAAGAAAATTTGTGATACTATTTTAGAAATGAAGTAATAAAAATGCTTCCGCCGGAAAGTAAGTAGTAGCACACCAAATTATTTACGAAGAATTAAGTATGTCAGCGAATAATGCTACACTATTGCATACATCCAATTTGCAGAAAAAATCCATCCCAGGTTTTTTCTATCTTTCATTCAGGAAAATGTTCCCATACCAAAGGTTGTTATACACTCATAATATTTAGCAGCTGGGGCATTCATGCCTGCAGCAGTTTAGCCGCTATAAAAAAGTGACTTGATGTGAATTTTTCAGTAAATTCTCGAAAAAATGATCACGTTAACCGATAAATTCAGTTGCTGAAAATCACATAATTTGACTTTTAGACACCACTACGACGGTAGCAAAATTGACAATGCATGAAGCTACTTGTTTGATAACTAGAATGCTAATTTTAGATCAATATTCAATATATTACAAAATAATCAGAACACAAAGAACGCTGAAGTGTGTGGTCGTTTCTCCGCTGATCTCTCTCGCTAGTTTTGTGATTTTTTTTGAGATACATTCGGTCTCTGTGCTTTCGTTTTTCTCCATTCTTTCTGCATTGGTTGCGTTATTGGACTGTTGTATTGTGGTCGCCGTTTCTGCTCAGTTGCTCCGCCCCTCAAATTCATGAAAGGAATTTACGTCGCTTCCTCGTCTGATTCGTGCTCATTGGCACTTCTCTCACAGTTTCTGGCGTGCTGTTCCGTGTTGTGTTAGTCAATAATTGGAATGACGTCATCATACCTCGCATGCAAAGGTTTTTATAATGTCTGATTTACGCAGGATAATCTATCGGTTGAATGATGCGTACTGTCGTGTATGTGCTTTGTTTTGAGGTCAACGGCGCGAAGGTTCTAGGTTCGAAGCTTGTGTTTTTTGCTCATTCTGACGAACTTGTGCGCAATTTTGACATGTCTTCGAAATCTCTTTTTTCCCTTGACTATGTTAGACGAATGTCTAAAAGCCAGATTAGTAAACTCAGCAAGGACTAACTATCTTTTGTCTTGAAGGATGGTATCTCTGCTCTGAATAGCAGTCAGGAAGCATCACAGAATCATGTCTCGAACTCACACATGCTGATTTAATGGAAATCCTAGATTCAAAGCCAGCTGAGCTTGTTGCGATAATGGATTCGCGAATTTCTAGTTTGGTAGAGAATCAACGAAAAATTAGTTCAAGATGTGATAATACTGAAGCTGAACTTTTTCAGCTGAAGCAGTCACACTTTACACTTTATTTCTTCGAATAACGTCGACAAGAAAGGCTACTAGTAGTAAGCAAAACTCCACTTCTGGACCGCGCAAGATGGCGGCCATCGCTGCGTCCCCCCCCCTCTGGAACGACAGAGGTTGTGGTCTGTCGTGGTGTGCCGGCCGGGTGAGTCCACGTTCACAACATGTTCGCTGACGTCCCCCCCCCTCTGCAACAACAGAGTGTGAGACTCGGGTGCGTTGGTCCGACCGCCTGGTTGACGTGGGCGACCGTCTAGGTTGACGTGGGCGACCGCCAGGATTAGTCTTGAGGCTATAGTGTGTGATGTTTTTGGTGTGTAGCGCCCAAACGAAGCATCGGATGAGAAAACGGAGGCCAGATTCGGAATCTACGTGAAATTTTGGGTTAGGAAGGATGTTTCCAGCGAAATCGGAGATAAAAAATTTTTCGCTGACCTCCCCCCCCCCTCTGGACAGCTTGCCTCGATTTTAGCTTCCAGTGGACGGATTTTGTCGTGCGATAGCTCGTTTGAAAGCTAAGAGTGAGACAAATTCACTGAAAGAATCGGCTTGTTCCTATCTGTCTTCGTTCAAAAGTTAGAGCGGTTACAAGATTTTAGGTCGGAGCTCGCTTACCTGAAAAAATCCTAAGTGTCAGAGTGACTTTGTATGGGTAAAATTTTGAAAATTTTCCAAAGTGTGGAATTTCGACCTGGGACCGTCACCAAAACATTTTTCATCAAATTTAGAAATTTCACTGACGTCCCCCCCCCCTCTGGACAGCTTGCTTCGATTTTGGCTTCCAGTGGACGGATTTTGTCGTGCGATAGCTCGTTTGAAAGCTAAGAGTAAGACAAGTTCAGTGAAAGAATCGGCTTGTTCCTATCTGTCTTCGTTTAGGTGTGAGACGCCATTTAAGATTTTGGGACATTGGCGAAAAACGACAGAGTTAGAATTTGGGACGTTTTGGGCTCTAGCTTCAAAACGAAGCATCGGATGGGAAAACGGATTTCAGATTTGGAATCAGCGTGAAATTCTTTATCTGTATGGTGAGTTTCAAGTCAATCGGAGAGAAAAAATTTTCAACATTTTTCGAAAAAACGACAGAGTTAGAATTTGGGACGTTTTGGTGTGTAGCGCCCAAACGAAGCATCGGATGAGAAAACGGAGGCCAGATTCGGAATCTACGTGAAATTCTGCATCTGTATGGTGAATTTGAAAGCAATCGGAGAGAGAAAATTTTTCGCTGACGTCCCCCCCCCCTCTGGACAGCTTGCTTCGATTTTGGCTTCCAGTGGATGGATTTTGTCGTGCGATAGCTCGTTTGAAAGCTAAGAGTGAGACCAATTCACTGAAAGAATCGGCTTGTTCCTATCTGTCTTCGTTTAGATGTGAGACGCCATTTAAGATTTTGGGACATTGGTGAAAAACGACAGAGTTAGAATTTGGGACGTTTTGGGCTCTAGCTTCAAAACGAAGCATCGGATTGGAAAACGGATTTCAGATTTGGAATCAGCGTGAAATTCTTTATCTGTATGGTGAGTTTCAAGTCAATCGGAGAGAAAAAATTTTCAACATTTTTCGAAAAAACGACAGAGTTAGAATTTTTGCGATGGCTGCCTACTGTAGAGCCAAAACGAAGCATCGGATGGGAAAACGGAGGCCAGATTCGGATTCAGCGTCAAATTCTACATGGAAATGGTGTATTTCCAGCTCAATCGGAGAGAAAAAATTTTCACTGACGTCCCCCCCCTCTGGACAGCTTGCTTCGATTTTGGCTTCCAGTGGATGGATTTTGTCGTGCGATAGCTCGTTTGAAAGCTAAGAGTGAGACAAATTCAGTGAAAGAATCGGCTTGTTCCTATCTGTCTTCGTTTAGATGTGAGACGCCATTTTTGGAACGTTTGGGGACGTTTTGGGCTCTAGCTTCAAAACGAAGCATCGGATTGGAAAACGGATTTCAGATTTGGAATCAGCGTCAGATTCTTTATCTATATGGTGAGTTTCATGTCAATCGGAGAGTTTCAAGTCATCGGCGAGAAAAATTTTCAACATTTTTCGGAAAAACGACAGAGTTAGAATTTTTGCGATGGCTGCCTACTGTAGAGCCAAAACGAAGCATCGGATGGGAAAACGGAGGCCAGATTCGGATTCAGCGTCAAATTCAAATTCTACTAACATACCAAAACACAAAACGCATTCTAATAACAACAAAAAGAATACAAAAAAAAAAAACAACATCTAAATAAAGGAACTAAAAAAATATATAAACCATTCAATTCTAACACAAATACAAAACTCTAAACTAACTAAAATAAAAAAACAAAAAAAACCATAACTAAAAAAATCTAAATAAATAAACAAAAATCTAACAAAAAAAAAAACAAAACCCAAGAAAAAAAATAAGAATCCATCAAATAACAATTAAGATCCTAATCTAAAAACAACAACATTAAAAAATCTATTCTAAAAAAACCTAAAGAAAAAAACAAAAATCTACTAAACATATAAACAAAAAAAAAAAGAAAACACTAAAAACCTATAATAAAAACATCTAAAAAAAATCTAAAAATAAAACAAAACATCTAAATAAATCTAAAAAAAAAAAAAAGAAACAAAATTCTACATGCACTAACACTAAACACCCTCCTAATCACTACCACTAATCAACTCAACAAAACCAAAATCTAAAAAAAAAACTCTCACAAAACAAACCCACACCACACCCCTCCCGACACACACACCCCCCCACCACCACCACACCCCCCCCCACCCCGGCCTGCCCCCGAGAGCACCCCACCACACCCCTACACCTCGCTCCTTCTCCACACCCCCGCCCACACCCCTCTTTCGCGCCTCACCCCCCACCAACCCGCCACCCCCCCCCCCCATCCCCCCCCCCCCCCCCCTCACCCCCCAACACCTACCCCCACACCTCCGCAAACGAACACGCGCCTCCCACACCCGCGGCCCCAGCAACACCCGACCGGCACGTCGCGGCCCCAGGTCCCACCGCCCCCAACTCTCCCCCCCGCCCCCCCCCGCCCAACACCGAACACCCCCTCTCGCCACACTACTCAGCCCCCACACGCCCCGCCGCCCTTACTCCCACGCCTCACCGGAGCGCGGCCCCACTCCCCAACAACCCCACCACTCCCCCGACCCCGTCAAAGCCCCCCGACCCTCGCCCACGGGCGACTTACTCCCCCCACTCGCCCCTCACGCACCCCCTTCCCACCACCACCCCTACAGATCCCCCCCCCACACTAGCCCCCCTACTCACCTCCCCCTCTCTCATCAAACGCCAAACACCCCATCGCACCTCTCTCCCACTCCAAGCGACGACCACCCACATAATAAACACCTACATAATCTAAAACAACAAACGATACAATGGAAATGGTGTATTTCCAGCTCAATCGGAGCACTAGACCCGGAGAGAGACGGGATTTTTAGTGTTTGGATGATGGGTGTGACGTCAGCAGCTGATCGCCACACACTATATAAGCT